>CM014278.1:78886489-78936330 GCA_004135705.1 Alloteropsis semialata
GGTCATTCAATCTATATCTCTCTTCATGCAAGCTATCCACGTCATCTCCACCAATTCTTTCTTCATGCAATTTATTCACATCATCTTCCACCAACTAAGGGTCATTACATGAACTGGCAGCATGGTAGATGAAATAAATGTTATTTTTATTTTCAACGTAATCTCTTTAGGTGTACTATTTATATGAGCAATTTAACAACCACATTGGTTCATAGTTTATCAAAAAGCTCTCTCAAATCCCGCAGCAACGCGCGGGGAATCACCTAATTTCTATGTCACCAGACCGCAGATGGGTGGCCCCCGCTGCTGGAACCGTTATCACCAATTCACCATCCACCAGGTCGATACCTTTCCCTTTCCCTTCAGCACTCTGTTCCTCCCCTACTCTCTTAGCTCGATTGGACCAGGGGGAGGGTGGATCCCGGAGCTAGCTGGAGAGCGGCGTGCGACGGGAGGCTGGAGAGCGCCTGAGCCTATGCGGAGGCGCGGATAACCCGGGCAGGGGCGCGTGAGAGACGGAGAGTTAGCTTTTTCCACAGGGGCTACTGCCCACATTTCATTACCGAAGCAACGAAATTACAGAAGTTCAGGTTTTAGACATAACGAGCGCCAAGCCACTCGGGTACATACTCAGAACATAAAACTACCACCAAGGGGTAGACCAAACATTCAAAAGCTAAGATTTAAAAGAGATTAAAACTGCCAACTATAGCATAGTAAAAAGACCAAGAACATAAAACTACCACCAAGGGGTAGACCAAACATTCAAAAGCTAAGATTTAAAAGAGATTAAAACTGCCAACTATAGCATAGTAAAAAGACCATTCAACACTGAACCGGCTTCCAGTTTCTTTCGAATCCACTCAGCTTACTGCAACAGAACCGTTCCTGTGCCTTCATCTTGCGGCTCTTGGGGGTGGAACATCTTTGCTGTCTGCATCATCGCCTCAGCCGCTGCCACCGTGGTCTCCTTGTTCTCCTCCTTTTGTAGGTCTGCCCAGAAAGAGATAAAAGATGAAGCAAAGCAAATGATGTCAGTTGGAGATCTGATAATTTTCTTTTCAAAGCATGCATCATTTCTTTTCCTCCAAATAGCCCAGCATATAGCTGCCAGGCCAACCATTATTAAAGAGCCCCCTCTTGGAATGAACTTTGAGGCCCATAACCAGAATTGGCTTAGGGAGCTGGGTCTACAATTTGCTCCTATCATAAGCGCAATAATGCTCCAAATATATTTTGCAGATGGACAGGAAAAGAATAAATGATCTACTGATTTCAAGCTAGAACAGAAGTTACAGTTATTGGGGCCCACCCATTTTCTCTTTAACAGATTGTCTCTGGTTAGAATAGCATTTTGAAATACCAACCACATGAAAACTTTTATTTTCAAAGGCAGCTTCGCTTGCCATAACAATTTGTTAGAATGCTCAATTTCAGCACTGCATAGATGAGAGTATACAGATTTAACCGTAAACATCTTTTTGCTCTCCCAGAGCCATTTGGGAGTATCTTCACACCCGGCCAACGCAAATGAGTTAAGAATGTCGTATAACCTCCTCAAATTGATCTGGTTTTCCTCATTCAGCCATCTTCTGAAAGAGAGATGCCATTTCTTTTGAGCTACTTCAGCAACAGTGCACACTTGAACATTGGATATCTCAAACAAGCTAGGGAACTTGTCCTTAAGAGACACAGCACCACACCAGATGTCATTCCAAAAATCAGTTTTTTTTTCCCATTAGCTACTATCATTGCTCTTCCACTCAAGTATATATATTTGACTTTTAACAGATCATTCCACAAAGGGGAATTGGCTGGTTTTTGCTTAAGTTGTTGTACACAAGTTCCTTCCACATATTTTTTCTTGACGGAGAGTTAGCTGCCGCCGGGATTTTTTCGACGGCAAGCTCCGTGCGCCTGCGAGGTTAATCAAAGTGCTCTACCGCTTGCTCCTTCCTGCCCTTTCTGTGCCTCACCTCCTGCTTCATGCCTCTTCCCTTGAAGTTGCGGCAACAGTGTGCACCAAGCTGCCCATTAAGGGAAGCCGCCACCTGCAGCCTCAGATTTGGGGACGACACAGAGAGGACCAGAGGAGAAGGAATCACGGGGTGAAGCTGGTGCACCTGAGATTAAGCTAGAGGCTAAGATTGAGAATAGGCCATCTTTTTTCTCTCTCATTTTCCCAACTTAGAGCCTGTTCAGTTTGAAAAGAAAGTTTGCGAAATTTACTGTAGCAGTTCTAAATCGAAGATTAGGATGACTAAACATGATCTAATTATAAAACTAAATACACGGATGGACGGAAAATCACGAGACGAATCTATTAAGCCTAATTAATCCGTCATTAGAGATTGTTTACTGTAGCACGACGTTGTCTAATCATGGCCAAATTAGGCTCATTAGATTCGTCTCGTAAAGTTACCGGGGGTTATGGAATGGGTTTTTATCATTAATCCACGTTTAATACCCTTAATTTGCAAACTTTCCGATTGAAAAGTATGTTTGCAAACTTACTTTTCAATCTAAACAGGGCCTTAATTATACGGATGCGGGTTGAATCAATGAATAGTCAGGGGCTCTTACGCAAAAATTACTTCAGTTTACCTTATCTAAGATAATGTGTACTGTGGGTTCATTCATGAAAACAGAAGGGTTTGTTTTGCAAAATATACAGCACACCAAGCCTGTGCCTTTTTGGGACTGCTGGTTGAGGCACGAAATATTCGGGGATGTTTATGCAAATTAGCGATGGACGGCTGAAACAATCCTTGCTTTATTAATAGGTAAAGATATATAGTTTGAGATCTGCCTATATTTGGGATATATGATGAGTCAAACTTCCATTAAGACTATTAACGGATTAACCTAGTAGTATACAGTACACATGCTGCAATTTCGTTAGATTCTTTTCTCTCTCTTTTAAATCAGAGAGTGGTTTTTGTAGAAGAATACCCCAAATAAGACACCTGAGGTGCAGGTGTATCACGGAGAGTTCGAACCCTAAGCGGGAGCACTCCGGCTGGTGGCCTTTGAGGCCACTACGCTACGAGCCCCATCGCAAGGAAGTGGGTTTTATATGGGTATAGATTGCAAATGAACGTTATCAAGAATACCTTGTTTCTACTAAAACGACACCTCCACCTTGATATCCTGTGACTTCCATAGATAATATCACGTCCTTATGTCACATGCAAGAAATCCTTTTACATATCCACATTGCATTTGTGCCATTTATAAAACAAAATAAATTCCCAAGGCACCTATCAGGTCCTCTTCTTGACCTCGAATACTTCATCCACTTTTCAGAATCACGTAGCAACTAGGGCAGTGAATCCTAACTCTTCGGTAGCCACAAGAACTATAATCAAGTTCATCCTTCCTATACTAAAGATGTGCACATCTGGTCTATCGGATTCAAGCAACACAAACACAAAAATCTTATTGTTATTTCTGTGCACTGTTTTTAGACGGACTCGAAATTTTCTTATCGACCTAATCAAAATATGAGTATATTACACACATTCAATTCCTCTCAAAATGCAAGTATGTGGATATGCTGATTATCACAATCTCTTATCGGGTATATGTCAAGGAAAGTAGCTGAAAGCTAGGCAATAGTGCATATCGACAGACACAGCAGTGCTTCCATTAAAAAAACAATGGATTGCAATTAGACAAATATGGTCTGACAACGATTAGGGAACCCACTGTATAGTGACTAAAATCAAGCAAATACAGTTTGGTTGTGATGAGACAGAACACATTTCAAAAGGTCACATCCCATTTTTGTTTATGCAATGATGCAGTAGGGGCTCTGTGCACAGTACTAGATGACGGGAGCTTCTAGATGAGCAGATTTGTTCCTCCAGTATGCACACCCACTCTTGAAAAAGAAGTTGTGCAAAATACACTAGTTCCCTGGATTGTTAATTTTCCATTGAAAAGTTAGACATGCATCTAGTTTCACTCCTTAATTAAGCTTCAGTTTGTACTCATAAGCCTTCCATATTTTATTTTTATCCTGGTCTCTCTTCAGAAAACAAATGTTGCAAGCAACAATTTGATAGGATTATTGGTTCAGAGGGTGGTGCATTATTGGCTCAGGTGTCAGTAGTAGTGTGTGCATGTTGCTTCCTAGTTGGATCCACAATGGAGTCCTTATCTGATGACAGAGTAGTTGGCTAGCATTCTTTGTATAATCTTTCCTTGGAGATAGAGATGTGATAAAAAAAAAAACTACCACAATGCTTGCTCAGACATCACTATAACCTTCTCCTAACATGTCAGCTGGCGTCACCATACGACAAGTGACACAACACGTCAACACTTTATTCGTAACTTATACACAATGTACTTGTGTCAAACGGAGTGATATATAGAACTATAGAAGCTGTGATTGCACAGAGAAGAAGAATGAAGAAGCTAACACCCTTATAATTTGGATTCTACACGAGTAGTAGAGGCTAGTACCCCGTATAGGTTAAGCAGAGCAGATGTCTCATACAATTATCTAACATCACTGAGTCTCCTGTTCCAATTATAGAAATGTCGGGAAAAAAAAACTAGCAGCAAGTGTACTAGTTCTTGCATCATTCACGCGTTACCTCAAATGGACCATGACAAATTAGCAAAAAAAGATTAGCTGTATTTCACGCAAATGAAACCCATGATTGAATTGTCACTCACTCTTGTATGAAATATCATACACACAAGCATCTTCATTTCATAATCGTGTAGCAGACTCTCTTCTCTTCCTACGACGCTCGCTCAGACTCTGCCATAGAACCAAAGTACATTGAATGTGGACGCAATACATAACATATGTATCGCATTCATCCGCAAAGGCAAAAGCATAGGCTAATAAGCTAGACTTGCTCCTACTAAAGCTATGATCACGTCACTGACACCGGCATACGCATATCCATCTAGATGAGCCAGGAGAGCAGAACTTGGCAGCGCTCGTGTCCACCATCTAGTCGTCTTGCTCATTTCTCTTTCCTTGGTCGCTCCACCACTAGCTACTTGCATTGAGCTAGTTGAAGTTAGAAGAGAAGGCCACATCAGCAACAGCAATAGGATATTCGTCTTGGCTTGTGCAGTCCATGATCACCGCTGCGCAGACAATTTAGCAGATGCACGCCGCGATAATCGATGATGGCGACAGGACCAAGTAATCAGCACCGCGCGTCTTTCTCTGTCAGGTGTGGGTGGTGAATCTTTTTTAAATTTCCTCCTCGTAGGCCATGATAAGGACGCACTAGAGCATTAGTTGCGATGTGATTATGTGAATGTGAATATGTGATTAAGATTAACCTTTGTCCCTTCCTCCAAGAAAATTATACTATAAATGTGCCTGTCCGACTGTATACGATGGGGCCAGCCAGTGCCATCAGGCCTGCCCATTTGTTTAGAAACTTATGGTGCGTGGTGATGCGGAGGTGTTTATGGGTTCGTCGTCACTGATTGGTGCTCGTTGGAAAATGCTGAACGAGCAGGAAGGCCAGTACTGACAAGGGCGTGGTTTGGTATGGTGCATTCGTATGTGGTGCTCTCTGCTTTCCTTTGTGGCGAGTTGTTGGTGAAGGAGATGGGATCCTAATGTTAGGCCAGGATGGGATGGGATTGCTCAGCAAATGGAAGCGCCGCGTGGGGGCTCCTGATGAGGATTTCCCCATACTAATGCAAGCGCCAATAATAGTTAAAGTGGAACGGCTCAAGTTTTCCGCTTTGGAGAACGCAACGAAAGCCTGATGGTGCTAGTGCTATACTGCTATAGGTTGCAGGGCTGCATCCTGACTTATACCTATACTTTTACTCCAGACGGCAAAGCAAGCAGCGCATCTGGTGTAGTGGTATCATAGTACCCTCCCACGGTACTGACCGGGGTTCGATTCCCCGGATGCGCAATCTAATTTTTTGTTTTTTAACTTCTCTCTGTCTCTCGTTATTTAATTCGGTCTTAAGGAGTTTTGAGTTTTGATTGGTTGCAGCTGATGAGTTAAACCGCAATCTGTTTCTGTGTCACCGACGTGCAGAACTGAGGGCCTGTTTACTTTCGAAAGAAAGTTTTCGAAAAAAAGTTTTTAATTCTAAATCGAAGATTAGGAGGACTAAACATGATCTAATTATAAAACTAAATACACGGATAGACGAGAAATCGCGAGACGAATCTATTAAGCCTAATTAATCTGTCATTAGAGATTGTTTACTGTAGCACGATATTGTCTAATCATGACCTAATTAGGCTCATTAGATTCGTCTCGCAAAGTTACCGGGGGGTTATGGAATGGATTTTGTCATTAACACATGTTTAATACTCCATGCATGTAAGATTCCCTTTGATGAATAGTGAAGTTTCAAAGTTTCAAAAGTTTCGTGGTGATCTAAACATGCCCTGAACTGCGTGTCTGAAAGGCTGAAACTCCAAGGATGTGTTTGGTTGGGGGACATCAGGGGATGGGACGGTCCCGTCCCAGTTTTGTGGGATGGGACGATTCCGTCTCACGTTTGGTTGGAGGGACAGGGTCATCCCTGTTCTTTGTTTGGTTGGAGGATTTCATATTGAAGGATGGTATGGGCCCATCTGTCATTCTCTATTTTATTTATTTATTCATTTTTTCACGGCCATTAATTTTCACAGTCAATCGATAAAAAAAACTTTCACGGCCAATCTTATTTTCTCAATCCATCGATAAAAAAACCCATCTTCTCACGGAGGACGGAGCTCTGGCCGCGGCTGCAGCTGGCCACGGACGCCGCGAGCGAGCCGCCGGCACGAGCTCCAGGCAGGGTGCTGCCGCGAGCGCCGCCCAAGCTCCGCAAGGCACGCCGCGCGAGCTCCACAGGCAGGCAGGCCGCCGTGCACGGAGCTCCACAGGCAGGCAGGCAGGCCAGCCGGGCGAGCCTCCGCGAGCGCAGGGCANTAAAATAAATATCTATATTTATAGAAAATTTTAGTTTATGTATAAAAGAAAATATGTATCACGTTATTACCGAACAACAGTTTTTTAATTAAGCGAAATAGATCCAGTAACGAACCATTTAGCATCTGCTTATTCTAACCAAAAAATTAATCATATTTTTATTAAGACTTAATAACTCATCCGTCAGTGAATTTCTTTGTCCTGTACTAATTCGCTTCACCCATGGTTTTTCTCTCTCCCTCTCATAACTTGATCTGCATGTGATCTCCATATTTCCCTCTCATCTCTCTACCTATCTCTCCTAACTCGATAAACATGTAATTTCTCTCTCTCTCCCTAGGCTCCTAGTTTGATCCACCATTGACCTCTCTCCCTTTTCTAACTCAATCCACTCATAATATCTCTCTCACACACTCGTACACACTTAACAAACTCAGTCAACTTGTGTTTCCCCTTTCTAGCTTTCTCCCTCCCTCTCTACCTCTCCTAACTCAATCCGCCCATGATTTATTCAGCTCCTCTCACTTCCTCTCCTAGACTCGATCCAGTTGTGATTTTTCTTTCATTTTCTCTCCACCTCCCTTCCTTTCCAAAGTCGATCCACTATAATATATATCTCTCCTAACTCTACATACATGTGATTTATCCTTGTACCCTATCTAACTTGATCCATCTACGATTTTTCCCTCTCTCCCTCAACTCCAAGTGTTATCCGCCACTAGCCTCTCTCTCTATCTTTTTGAGATGAACTAAAAATACAAAATTCCCATAAGCACCCTCTCTATCTTTCTCCTCCGTCTCTTCCTTGATATCTACCTCTCCTAATTCGATCCATCTATGATATATTCAGCACCCCTCACTCCCTCTCCTAATTCACTTGATTCACCTATGATTTTTTATTTCTCTTTTTCTCTCTCCTTCCTCCCTTTCCTAGGTCGATCCACCTGTAATCTTTCCCTCGCCTCCTAAAAAATTTGTATCGACTCTTAATTCATTTTCACATTGATTTGCGAACCAGTTTGTAATACAGTGCCAAGTTCAGTA
The DNA here is from genome assembly GCA_004135705.1 of Alloteropsis semialata. Lineage (NCBI taxonomy): Eukaryota > Viridiplantae > Streptophyta > Magnoliopsida > Poales > Poaceae > Alloteropsis > Alloteropsis semialata. The sequence goes on from CM014278.1 coordinate 78,894,457, forward strand.
AAGCTAAAGCTAGGAAAATAAATAGTGAATGTGTTTTTATACAGCTTCGAAAATGTACCTCATAAAAAGTTTCAGTGTCTCGAGTCATTTTTTTTTCTAATTTTGACTAAATTTATATTACACCATTGTTTTAGTGAAACTAACTCAATGTCATGTGCATACTTAAAACAAAATCTTCCTTTACTTTCCAATCGGCACATTTGACATAGCTCTAAATCTTGCAAAAATAGCTCTGGTTTTTCTGGTGAAACAACTTTTTTCTCTGGCTTTTTTGTCGAAAAACGTTTGCGTAGTGGCTACTTCTAATTTTTTTGAGATTAATTGAAAATGCAAAATTCCCGTGATGCCCCTAGAAAAATGTTTTTGTATCGATTTTTTTGCAAACTTCACATTTGTTCTCTGTGCGTGACTATTTTTCCTTATGTTTTCCCTGAATATTTTTCCATCACAAGTTCACTCCGTTGTTGCGGCATCATTTTTTTCCCTCAGTTTTTCTAGACCACTCGTTCTTTTCTACTTAGCTGCATCGCTTGCTGCCTTGTTCTGCCCCTCTTGCGTCCTATCCTCATTCGCTGCGCTGCCCCCCTCTGACATCGTGATCCACCACGCTGCTCCATCCTCGTGCGCCGCATCGCTGCAGCTACGCCCGCGCGCTGCCCCGCCGTTGCCGGAACCGACGGCAGCCGAGCAGGATCGGAGGCAGTGCCTCCATACCCACCGCAAGAGGTAGCAGCATGAGGCAGACTGCCATCGGCGTTGGTCCGACAGGGTGCGGGCCTCCTACTCCGAGCGTCGTGGCTCGCCATTCGCCAGGTGCTGGGCCGCAGAACCCGTCGACGGGCACCCTTGCCTCCACGTCGGCAGACGGCCGCGCCTCTAGATGCGGCCCCCACCACCCGCCCGCATTGAGCTGCTGGCCTCCGGCTCCGTGCCGCGGCCCACGCCGGCGACGCCGCTCGCGGCGGCCCGTGTGCTGCATCCCCCCGCTGACGGGTGTCCCTGCCTTCACGGTGCTTCAATTCCTACCGTGAGGGCAAAATCCAAATCCAAGAGGTCTGGCGATGAAGCGGGGCGGGCATCGAAGCCCTCCGAGCTGCAGCGATGGAGCGGCACAGGCATCAAGATCGACGGCGGCACGACCACGATGATTGGGGAAGAAGGAACCGAAGGCGTGGAGAGATTAGAGGGTGGAAGCAGCGAGGTGGAGACCAAGGCAAAGAATCTTCTTATAGCCCAGAAGATGGCGGTGCCTCCACTCAACCTTGAAAGGAAGGGCGTGAATGACGGACGCGGGCGGATTACGGGCGAGATGTGAGGCCTGAAGGCGGTGATCCAATTTTTGCCGTGGCGAGGAAGGAGCGCAGAGGTATGGGCCCGGTGGGTATGGCTAAAAGTCACGGTGGGAAAAAAATCGGTGCATCCGCTATTTTCTCACGGGGAAACAACGGAGGAGTTGTTCTCCCCCCCTCCCGTTTCGTCTTCGTCACCTGAGAAGTGGGCCCAAAGTTGGGTATTGTGAGGTGAGGGTGGAATTAACATTGTGTAGGAATTGACATCAAATCTCTCCCTCTTTATAGTATAGATATACTCCTTAGATGCCGTCCCGTCTCTCTTATTCTTCCAACCAAACACATGAATAGATGGACTCGTCCTGTCCCGTCCCATCCCATCCCACCAACCAAACACATCCCAAGTGCAGTGTCCCTTCTTTTTGTCCATGGTCCACTAGCCCAAGTGAAGGGCCGAAACAGATTTCCTGTCCTAGTCCTATGTTACTCTTGCACCAGCCTAAAAAAGAAATGGAGGTAGTAAACATATGTCTTGTGTTGATGGGTAATTTGTCAAAAACTGCTTCCTATGATTAGATGCACCACATCTTTGTGATGTAGACTATCCCCAACAGCGTGACCCAAACCTAAAAATGGGTTGTTCAAAGTATTTTTGGGTCGCAAAACAACCTCCAACAGGCGACGCAAATGAGCGACACATTTTGGGTCCGAGCCGCCACGCGACGCAAACATGTGTCCTCCCTCCGTCCTTCTGCGCCTCCACCCAGGCGTCGGGCTCACCGGAGCGGATGGGAAGGCAGCGTGGGGAGCGATGGGAATGGGTATCGTTTTTGCATTTCGACGGTTGGAGAAGTTGAGCTTTTGGAGCGTGACCCATCCGCTGTGCATGACCCAAAACAAGAAATGGGTTTTGTTTCTGCGTTTCCACGGTTGGAGATAGCCTTATATATTTTATCTGGGTCTCCTCTGTGTGTATCTGATCTGAGTCTTCTCTGTGTGTGTATCATTCTGATCTGGGTCTCTGCCTCTGTTTGCAACTTCGCCTCAACAACGGAGGGTGAAGGGAAAGAAAAATAAATGGCAGCAGAACCGGATGGCAGCCGCATGGGTTGATAGCCGAGCCCACCAGTAGATATCACCTAAGTGGGCTGTGAGAGCCGTGGGCCTGATGTCAAGCTTGTTTGCTCTATATGGGCCTGTGTTTCTTTTTGTTTATCTTGCTTCGTGGTTGGAGATTGGAGATAATAATTTCAAAGTTCTACCTCGTACCGTGGAAGTGTTGATACTATGAATGTACATGGACGACATCAAATGCTGAAATGCATGCATATCATATAAAACCAAAAGTTTCGTACATGCTACTCAAAGTTTCTCCACTCGTACGTGTACGTAGCTATACGTCGTATATGTACATGTATTACGAACCCAAGTACCCAACTAGCTTATATATTAGCTATATACCTAGGCAGCGGACCGAGGTAGTCCAATGTCATCAAGCCCCACGGGAGAAGCCAACGCAGGGGCTAGCGCGAGCGACGCATGGCAGGCTCCCGGCCAAAACCCTGCTGCTTGTCCCCGAGCGCGTGCAAGCTGCCATGCACATATCGCGTCACTGACCTCATCAGCCTCAGCCATGTTTGTATTGCATGCATCCTCCCACAGCCCAGCTGCCGTATACGCCTGCATGTGTGCGTGTCCACGAGATATTTCCCGGCTCCTGCTGTCCTGCATGATGTGTGCATGATCCAGCGCTCCAAGCATCCAGGCATGCACGAGACTACGAGGCAGAGATCGACCGATCGATCCAGAGCTGATAGAGACAGATGGATGACGATCGTCGATCGACGCCGCCTCTGCTGCGTGTCTCCGGCCAGCTCCTCGCTGCACGCACCCAGCACATCCATCACTGATAGATAGTGCATGATCACAAGTCGGCAGCTCTTGCAATACTACAACACACACTCGAGCTTGACGCCATCGCCATTGCCCAGCGGCAGCAGCATGCATTTCTGAATTCTGCATGCGTATACGTTGTGCCAATGGCATGTGAGTGTACTTCCCGGAGCGCGCGCGAGACCGTACCTCTCGCTCTCTCGGCTCGATCCACACCGATCGCCGTCACGTGAGCTTTGGGAGCTAGTTTGCCGCCCCGAGAATCCTAGACTGTAACGTACAAACGCACAGGGCTACTGGCCGAGGGGGCGCTCTCTTTGCTGCATGCTCGCACGTGATCCATCGTCTCAGCTCTCATCTTGTGTATCAGTATATGTAGCTAGCATATGCTTGCTTCGCCATACACGAAACATGAAAACATAGCTCGAAAAGAAGCCGGCGACCTTTCTACTTTCGACAGGAAGAGAGGAGAGGAGGGGGCACGCACACAAGATGCGTTGGCGAAGACACTGTTTTGGGGGGCTAAGTTTATCAGATAGCTAGCTAGGGCACCGCGCTACCATACAGTGTGCAATCAATTATTGTATGTAGGTCTAGTACATACCCGCATTTTTTTTAGATAACGGATAGAAATCCGGTCTCTATATATATATATATATATATATATATATATATATATATATATATATATATATATATATATATATATATATATATATATATATATATATATATATATATATATATATATATATATATATATATATATATATATATATATATTTGCGGGATACGCGGTGTTACTCGTTTCTATATTAAGACCCTTAAGACATGTAGGGCAATATTTATTGACAGCTGAAGCAGAGAAATGCTATATTCAGACAGAACACGCAATTCATTTTTCTTCCTGCAACTTGCATCTCACTAATCTCTGTACTTGTGTGTTGCTATTAATAGTGCTTTGAATTATTGCTGTCCTGCGATTACTGGCGAGGATAAGCATCAGAATTAACTTCGATCTGCCTTTGCCATAATAAGGGCATGCGGCAATGGAGCATAGGCTATATATATGTAATTTACAACGAATAAATTAAACAATAGTATAATCATGCATGTTAACTAGTAACTTTCTCTAGAATAATACTTATCAACTTATCAAGAGTTTTCTGTCTGCCTCACAAGAATCTCAATAAGTACATAAAACAAGGCAGGTCCATTTCACGCAAGGCAGTGCAAGACAAAAGGTCAGGCTTGCATGAATATGGGCCAAATGCGAGTACTTGCCAATCTGTGCATACCACAACAAAACCTCAACAACAGTCCGAGTTCACGAGATGTTTGTCAAAATTCCATGCAGCCAAACATCAACCCTGTGCTTCCCTGCCACAGCCTGATGGCCTGATCCTGCCCCCCAACTCTGTCCACACAGGTATTGCCACAGTGTGCACACTGTAATCGAATTGGATAGCACCAATATAATAGAGGCCTTCTCTTTGGGAGACAGTTATCGCCAATATATTTTCATGGTACATGGTTATGCGACGCATGCCTACCAGCTGATGACTGCCATATAATGATCTGGAGCATTATTCTCCAGTGCTCCCCAGTTACTTCTTCTCCATTTTTTTTTTTTGAAACAAAGAGTGCTCCCACAGTAAAAAGGTATGGACCCTCCCAAATTATAATCCACTTTAATTTTGTCCTAAGTTCAAATTTTCTAACTTTGACAACAATTTTATAAAAAAAATGCATCAATATAATCTAGTTGAATCAACCAAAAAATAAGTTCAATTCGATAGTTCATTTATTTGGTACCATAGATTTTCATTTATTTTTTTAATAAACTTTGTCAAAGTTAGACATATTTGATTTATGACATAGCTAAAGTGAACTATAATTCCGGAATGGATACAGTAGTTTCTAGGATCGATGCTTATGAGTATGGATTCAGCTTCTGTTATTTCCGTCGATCAATGATGTACAAAATAAAAAGATATATACACAACCTCGACATGCATCTGTCATGAGCCATATCGATCTGAAAGCACATTGTTGGTATTATTGAAACTTGTATTCGGAAAGGATATGGTTTGTTAATCGTCAGAAATATTATTATTTGTACCGTTGTACGTGCTTGATCAACGAGTGACCACTGCATGCATGAACGAGCATGATCCAGTGAACCAATTTGAAGTACTATACGCGTGTGAGACTAGAAGCATAATAGAAACCGAGCTAGCCTAGCTGCTGGCTAGGCCATTGTTAGAGTGGGGCCAAGCATATGTACAGCTCAGCAACATATTCCCTGCACTAGAGGAGGGGGGCGGACGATGACGTTTGCCCAATAAACTAGGGGAATGTGGTGTGGAATGTTGCTGTCACCACGGACAGATCGATAGGGAAAAAGGGGTCGTCGTCTCATCAGGTCGATGGATGTGAAAATTTCTGTGCCTGTGGTGGTGGAGACTGGAGAGAGAGAGAGAGAGAGAGAGGAGCTATCACATTCACATTCTCTCTTCTCTTCTCCCCCTACATACACAGCTTCAATTCCCAGCAAGTAGGACACCTCCTCGTTGTCCACTTATGCGACGAGGGCGGCAGTCAAATCAGGCAATGGAATCTTCGCAAGCACGCACCTAGCTACTGCTTACTACTTGTAACCATAGCTACGTGGGTAATTAAATCAAGACTTGAACTAGTATTGCAATGTGTTACTAGTACAACATATATCACTCTATAATTTTTTATTTTGTTTTTTGCATTTTTAGCGGCAGCAATACCTGTGCTCATGACCATAAGCCAGTCAAATACCGATGGATCTTTCTGATTGAGTATAATTGGCACCAGTGTCCACCAATGGTGAGGCTACATGCATGCACGTACGGACGTATAATAAGTAGTGGAACGACGCCCACGCGGCGCCCGTGCATGATGACTAGACTAGAACTAGCGCGCATGTGAGTACATGGACTGTAGGAAGGGTCCAGCGGTACGTGGCACTCCCGGCCGTGTATGTGGCATGGCATGCATGGGGATTGGGGACAAGTAAGGCGCGGACCCGGGCGGCACGGCGCCGATCAGTCTTCAGTCATCGACGATCACACGCCATGCCGGCCGGGACGACGGACGTCGACCACGGGCAGGCGGCCGCGGCAGCTAGCGCGCGTCGTCGTCGAGGTCGGGTCGATCCAGCGGCTATCTCGGCGGTCATCGTCGGAGAGACCCCCCGTGCCCCGGCCCTGCTCCCTCGCATACATTGGTCCGGGGAGCACGCGTACGTAATTAAGCGCGTGTATTCGCGTCTTTTCTACTTGGATCACGACTACTCATATATAGCTCGTCGTCGATCATGTCTACCGATCAGTCACATCACATGAGATATATATGGTACATGAGCGCGGATCGATCAATGGGCTTGCCTAAGCGACACGCCTCGACAACTAGTGGTGACCCGTTTACACATGAATCAAAGTCTACAGAATAGCCGTAAAAGAGTCGATCACTGAGTACAGATGATTACCACTAACCGTTCATCACTAACCAATCCGCCAGTACTGGAAATCCCATTTTCAAACATGTGATTCTTCAAATGGACTATATGCAGGGTTTTTAATTTCGTTTTCACCTATTTTTGCTTTTCACCGAAATTCGAGAAATTTTGGCCGAAATTCAGGTTAAACCTTCGGTGAACAATAATTTTAGTCACAACCGAAAAGACCGGAGTTTTATGAAATTTTGGTCTCTGACTATATGTGGAATTCCCTAATTTCGGGTTTACCCGTTGCCTGCACTTTCAAGGAGTTTTTGACCTAGTGAGTCGAAACCTCTCTCCCACAAAGGCAAAGGCTAACCACCTTTGCTGAGAGAGGTGAGGCGAGCTGGCCGGGCAAGACCGCAAGAGATCACCCAACGTACCCTAGGTTATTTAGATTTGATTTATCTATATTTAAAACTTTTTCCACCATCAATACCCAAAAAGAACATATACGTTGACAATATGTCATTCATGAAAAATAATTTTATTATTATTATATATATTGTTTTTAATTAAAATTACTTCAGCATTTCATTGTTAGTTAATGAATATTTTTAGCTTTGACCATGAATGGATTTGTATATTTGCAGAGGGACGGGAGCAGCGTTTTTATTACGAACAACTTAAAATCAGAAAGCTAATATCATCGTGGATAAGCTATAGCTAAATCCGTAAATGATTTTCTTTTGAAAGAAAATCTGTGTTTTTTTTGAAAGAAAAGAAAATCTGTTTTCACACACATACAATCTGATTAGACTGCCACCAGTTCAATTAACCGGTTGTCCCCCGTTACAACACAACAAACGGGCGCTAACTCATGAACACTACAAATTTATTTATTTATTTATTTGTTCTGCCAGCCATTTGTAGGGCACGTGTGGGCTGGCGCCAACACGAGGGAACGAGACAAATCGCAGCGGCAAAATCTCCCCCCGTGAAAGCATTTCGCTTGGAGCCTTGTGCTAGAGCCATCTCATCGCTTGCAAAAACAAACAAAGTTCCCGAGTAGTATTATCGTGCTATATATATTTGTTGAACTCCCATGCTGGAATGACAAAATTCCAGCTAGCCAAGCACCGATCGAATTCTCTAGAAATAGTCCATGACTAAATAAAGTGCATGCGCATATATATAATAAATAATAATGCACCAAGATTCTCCAAAACAAAAAATACATCGAGAATCAAACATGTACTCGTATATATAATCGTCTCCCAAAGAAGATTATCTTTGCCATTGGAACACTTACAAGAGTGATCATGCATGTTCCCCAACATTTTGTTTCTTATGCTAGTTATCTATCATATGACTATTGGTTTTATGTTTGTTGGAAATAATATTTTTGCGTATATATAAGTGTCTGCGTACGTACTGTTATTCACAAAAAAGTGCCAAGGTCATATGACTATTGGTTTTATGTTTGTTGGAAATAATATTTTTGCGTATATATAAGTGTCTGCGTACGTACTGTTATTCACAAAAAAGTGCCAAGGTCCATTAACAAAAATGCTAAGGGCTAGTGAAATTAGTCGTTACTTATAAAATAACTGTCAGGAAATATTAGAACTCTTGTATCACAAAATCCTACAGGTTTGCACTAAGAAAAGTGCCTAGAAAGGTCCATCAAGTTGTCTGCTTCATTCGAGAGGAAATGGCCGTAAGAAAACAAGCTTGCGGCGCTCCAGAGTTCCCATAAGTTGTAATGTTTAGGTTACATTTATCAGAGATTGAGTCCTTTAAGTTTTATGTAATATCAACTATATATGAACCGTCATTTCTCTTCTCCTTAAATGAATAGCAGTGCTCCTGCTCTAATTTCAAAAAAAAAAAGAAAGGTCCATCAAATTAAAGGTATGAATAATTGAAGAGGTACCACCGATTATAAAATAAGAGCTGGGGTATGAGATTCTGGTACCAAAACTATCAAAATTTAAGTTCAATTTTGGTACCTTGTGACGAACGATGAAACGGATACAACATATACACTTGTCTTTAGGTCCAGGCAATTTATTACCATGTTCTAGAAAACAAAGTTAGTCTTGTATATGCACATTTAGCGGTGAGATTTTTTAGCTACTCATGTAATTAAGTAACTAGAGCTAAGAGCATCTCCAAAAGCCTTTCTAAAATCTACTCTACCATTTATTCGCAATTTGAGACCATTCATAATTTTCCTTATCGGTCTCTATAGATTTTAGATGCTCAATAATAGCTAGCTCAGTCGAAGATCATCCGAACAAAGCTACTGTCTCGCGAAAGAAATTAAAGAACTGTTGCCTGTTATTGGCCTGCTCCTGCTGCATATGTTGCCTGATGTGACGTGCGCGTGAAATGGCCTCGCTCGCCTCGTCACCCGGTAGCTGAGCTTGCTGAGAGCCCCGCACGAGCTGCCCGCCTTTGTCGCGCTCGATCCTCCCCTCCGTTCCAACGCTGCCTTGCTGCCACTCCGCAACAACGCGTCGTCGTCCCTGCGCGCGCGCCCCCGTTCACGAGCAGATTCCCCTCCTCCGCGCGCTGCCCCCACCCAGACGGCCACACCCTGCCGTCGATCCCGGCTCGATCGATCTCTCTCTCTCGCTCGTGCGCGCGCGCGACGACGTCACCGCTCACAAGTCACGAGCCGCTAAGCTAGCGCTGTGGCAGTCAGGCGTGCCACATCCCTCGGTTTGGCTATATCGCGCGCGCCTGCTCTTCTGCCCTCCGCTCCGGCGGCGGCGTCACATGGCAGATCGATGCGTGGTGGTGGTCTCCCTCGCCGCACCAAATTTTAAGGTTATCTCTCTCGTCATCCGCTCCTGCAAGGGCAGAGCACGCAGCAGAGGCTCCAAGTTGCAGGGAAGCAAACAAGGGGGGCTCGCTCGATGCAATGCACGCGTTCGTGCGCGCCACACATCCGCGTGCAAACACGCCGGGGCAGCTCCGCAGCTGTTATTCTATAAGCGCGCGAGCAAGTTGAGGTTGAGCCGCCGCCAAGAGGGGGCAGTAAACTATGGGGACGCGTTCGTACGCTCGATCGCAAGCTAGCTTGTGTAGTATCTAGCTAGTGATGAATGCCGTGGGACTCTTTCCATTCCTTTTGTTCGATCCCTGTGGGGGAATGTTTGGTGAGTGGTGCATTGCATATGTATATATGCATGTTGGTGGTGAATCTGTCTATCTATCTTCGATGGCTACATGGAACTAGCTTGGACCACCCACGACACTAGCTCGCTCATCTCGAAAATAAAGATAAGTTGTTCTGTAAATTAAAACGGTACAGCCTATGGCTTGAACATCAACTAGCAGTTTATGTGAAAATATGGTATGGAAAGTATAAATTATGACACGTTGCGAAACTAAATTTCTACCATTAATCCTATGTTGTCACACTAGCTAGTATCTAACAATTTCATTATGTGTGTCCTTGGTTAAGGTTAAGAAGAAATCTATCATGTGTCCATCAAACAAAGCACTACCAATCAGTTGCTGGTGGGTGCGGCGAGCCGGTGCAGGAAGGGGAAGGGGAGGGCGTGGTGGGGTAGGTTGGCCAAGGCGCCAGGGAGACACAAGGATGGCGGAGGGCAGCAATTCAATGAGGCGAAGTTCATGTGCTCTGCTATAGCGTGTCTTGCGGTAGAACCCTATAGCCTATCAACCCGTGCTCCTGCATGGGTCAGTAATTTTAGAGGACATGACATATGTAGTAGTAATGACATATATGGGTAATTTAATGCAACTTTGGAGTTTGAGCTAAATGTTTAGCATGAAATATGCATTGTCATCACTTTATTCAAGGATTTATCTATGGTCTACATGGTGATATGCATCATGCATACATACAAGTTCATATTTTCTACATTAACATTAAATGGCAGGAATATGTAATTTAAATCATATATTGGTGTACTTGGAATATTTTATAATGACATGTAGATTACTTTTTAATAATGGAAAATGTAGGTAATTTAGATACAAGTTTAGGGTTTTTTTTAAGTTGTGCTTATAATGGAAAATGTGGGTAATTTAGATGAATACTAGGGGTTACTTTTTTGCCATTTTTCACAATAGCAGATACCGTAATTTAGCTATAGATTCAGGGATTATTTTAGGCTATTTTTATAATAATAAATATGTTTTTTATAAAACCTAATAGATCCAATGGATGTAATGATTTGAGTCTACCGATTGATGGCCAGATGTTTATGATTTTCGAGAGAATTTTGAGGAACTATCTTTTATCTAGCGCGACTCATGAGAATTAATGTGAAAGTTTTAAAAGGGGTCTTCAATTAGTAACAATAATTTTTCTAGTGCGACTCATGTGGATTAAGGTGAAGACTTCAAAAGGAGCCTCTTTTTAAAGTCTTCACGATATCGCAGGATGTACTATTTGAAAGCTTTGTCTCGGACCTCGTTGTGTTCCATTATGGTGAGCATCCGAGGTCTACATGTGAGTCAATATCTATACACCATTGCCTCAAGTTGGTCATATAGTTTTTTTCGCGACCGTGCCTTAGCATGTTTTTCATTAAGAGGAAGAGCATTACAACCTAGGGTCCGAAGCCAAACAGAGGGTGGCTCGGAGAAGAGATATACAAGATTATTATACGTTAAACAAAAACGCGACCGAGCTACCTATATCCATGTCATCGGACAGCACCGAGTTGAGGGCCGGGATCAAAGAGAGGTGACGCCAACCCGCCATGAGCCACAGCCTGCCTTCTTCGTGGATCGCTTGTATCATCGCACTTGGTTGACGAGAGCGGCCATTAAAGGTGCGGGCGTTACGCTCCTTCCAGATCATCCAAGAGGTGAGAAGAATCATAGTATCCAAAGCGCTTCTCGCCGGTTTGTCCACCCTCTTCCGAATCCGGAGCCACCAATCAGCCATGGAGAACTCGCGTGCAGTTGGAGCGAGAGCTTGCCAACCGACCATGTTAAACAAAGCAAACCAAATCTCCCTGCTGAAAGAACATGTGAGGACCAGATGGGAAATCGTCTCACATTCTTGACAGCACAAGATGCAGCGATCGTCTTCCTGCAAACCATGGCGCATGCGACGTTCGGCCGTCCAGCAGCGATCATGTAGCACGAGCCATCCGAAGAACTTACATTTGCCCGGGGCCTTGGTTTTCCAGAGCACCTTTGTGCCTTTGATTGAGTGCTGGCCGAGGAAAAAGGCCCGGTATGCTGATGCCGTGGAGTATTGGTTATCAGCCGTCCAATGCCACAACCAAGTATCTTGCGTATTTGGGATGAGCCTGACACGCCGCAGGATGTACCATAAGCGAATGTACTCCGTGATCACTTGAACCGTTAGAGCTCCAGTGATGTCTCTCGTCCAGAGTCCATTCTGAAGAGCATCATGAACGGTACGACTGTTTCGAGTTCGCGTGCCTATCGCACGCACCAGGCATGGAGCAAAGTCCGTCACCTTCATGCCCTGTAACCATCTGTCCCTCCAGAATAGGCATCCTCGCCCGTCGCCAAGTCGTACCGAAACTGAAGCATCAAACATGGCCAGGACAATGCGCTCAGTAGGTGCAGGGAGTAGGGACCATGGCCTGTTGTCGGCGTCCGTTTTGGCAAGCCACAGCCATCTCAGCCGCATGGCATAGCCCATGAGTTCAAGGTTAGGTAAACCAAGGCCGCCCATGTCCGACGGGCGACAGACGCCGGGCCAGGCCACCAAGCAATGGCCGCCCGAGCAAGTCTCCGTTCCTTTCCAAAGGAAGGCGCGCCTACGTTTATCAATGGCATCGATGGCCCAAGGGGAGAGCGCGACCGAAATCGCCGTGTGAACTGGTATGACAGAGAGTTTAACCTTTGTGAGAATTGCACGACCTGCCCGGTTAAGCAATCCGGCTTTCCAAGTAGGTAAACCCTTGTTGATCTTGTCCACCAGTGGCTGGAGATCATGCTTGCGAAGCTGGGTGATGGAGAGCGGGATCCCCAGGTAGTTGCATGGGAAAGGTTGTAAGCTTCCCGGAAAATAAGTAAGCAAAGTGATTGTATCCTGAAGATCACATTGGATTGGCGATATGAGGCATTTGGTTGGGTTGATTTTCAATCCACTGGCTGCTGCGAACAAGTCGAAAATGAGTTTGATGATGATCAGGTCCTGCTGTACCGGTGCCGAGAAGAGGACCACATCGTCAGCATAAAGGTAAATCCTATCTTTCATGCGACGCTCGTCAAGTGGGGTGAGAAGCCGATCTGCCCCCGCTTTGGTGAACAAAGCGTTGAGTGCCTCCATGACCAAGACGAACAGCATAGGCGACAAAGCGTTGAGCCTCCATGACCAAGACGAACAGCATAGGCGACAGAGGATCTCCCTGGCGAAGACCTCTCGCATGGCGAATCCGAGAGCTTTGTCTTCCATTGACGATCACTTTCGTACTTGAGGTGGAGAGAAACAAGGAGAGCCAGTCCACCCATCGTCTCGAGAAGCCCATGTGTCGTAGCAAGGCGAGCAGGAAAGCCCAATCAACCGAATCAAAAGCCTTGGCAATGTCGACCTTGATAAGTGCTGCAGGGGTTTTTGTTTGATGTAACAACCGAGCAGTCAGCTGGACCGACCTGAAGTTATCATGAATCAAGCGTCCTCGGATAAAAGCACTTTGGTTGGGGCGAACCAGACCAGGTAGGTGTAGCGACAATCGCTTGGCAAGCACTTTTGTGAACAACTTTGAGAAGCTATGTATGAGACTTATCGGTCTGAAATCTCCAATGCTAGTTGCATCCGGCTTCTTGCGGATGAGGACCATATAAGCTTGATTAAGAAGATGGAGACTGCGACCGTCAAGCAACCAAATGGCATGAAAAGCCCTCATGAGATCTTCCTTAATGACCGGCCAGGCAACCTTGTAGAAGAGGCCAGAGAAACCATCAGGCCCCGGCGCCTTGTCAGCGGGCAGGTCCAAGACGGCTTGGTGGACCTCCTCTTCGGAGAAGCAGTAGTCCATGCCTGAAAGATCAGCCGACGGCAGCCCGATCGCGTCAAAATCCAGGTCAGTACCCCGGTCTGATGGACACCCAAAGACAGAAGTGAAATGGTCGGTGATAGCAGCAATTTTGGCCTCGTCATCCACCAGAACGACGTCATCCAAGTGCAAGGATTGAATGTTGCTTTTCCTTTTGCGGTGGCACGCCTGGAGATGGAAGAACTTGCCTGGAGATGGAAGAACTTAGTATTCGCATCTCCCTCAGCAAGGAAGGTCAACCTAGAGCGCTGTCGAGTGATTGTCCGCAGCATGGAGGCCAACCCGAGACATTTCATCTTCATCCTTTATATATGGAATGTGAAACGTACGGACTCTTGGCGTGCATGCAGATTCCTTTAACCTAAGCATAAGCAAGCAAACTCGACGGAAGGCGCGCACGCGGGATGCGGTGCAGTTGGTTGGACTGGCTGATCGAATTGTATCCAGGTCCGTCATCTAGCTACCCACACCTTTGTCGCCGAACTCTCCTCTGCCTTACCTCCATCTCTTGTACGCGCTTGGCACCGTGTATAGCCCACAACTTGCATAATTGCGTTGTTGCGCAGCAACCCTAATTAAAATTGAACTTATAGCACGTATAGCGTCATAGGAACCTTATTTTACTGATTACTCCTAAATCTAGGCTCTTCTTCCGGCCGGAAAACAAACAATATATGAGTATGTAGAGCATACAAGAAATACGAGCACGAAAAAAAAAATAGATCTTGCAAAATCCTATTTTACACTTCACTCCAGATGTATTTGCTAGAATATTTTTTGGCCGGCCGTGACAGGTGAGGAGACACGTCCATATATACATATGGTCCCAAATCTTTTTTCATTCGGCTTCAATTCCATTATTTCTTTTATTGCAGTAATTGAGAAGGAATATATGTCCACGAAGCAGCAGGATAGCAACAGAAGAACAATAAGGTCACGTGAGTGCCCACTGCCAGTCGGGACCGGCCGGGAGACCACCGCTATATAGATACGGGGATCGAGTCCTTGGTTCTTGGTCCTCCATTTAAGCTCCACACACATACATTTCTCTCTCGCTCGATCTGTCTCTCTCTTGCTTCCATTGGGTAAAGCTGCCAGGCCGTGTGTGACTTTGTGGAGTGTGTCTGTGCGTGAGACACAGAGAAAGAGAGAGAGATAGAGAGATGATGTCGAGGGAACGCAAGAAGCAGGCAGCCGCTCTTCAGGAGAAGCTCAAGATCCTCCGCTCCATCACTCACTCCCACGCTGTAATCCCTCCTTGCTCAACTATCTTGATTGGCTCCATCTTCTTCTTGTTTTTCCGTCCAATTCTTTCATTCGACTGCTCTTCAGAATTCAGAACGTCGAACACATCGATCGTTTTCTGCACTCTGCTTTTTGAATCAATCGAATGGAACTGTCATTCACTTACCATGGCCACAATATACACAACGCGCAGCTGAGCAACACATCCATAATCATGGACGCGTCGGCCTACATCAAGGAGCTGAAGCAGAAGGTGGTGAGGCTGAACCAGGAGATCGCCTGCGCGCAGGACGCGCTCAGACACAACTCCTACCCGACGGTACTCGCTCGCATCATCCCTTCATTCGCCTATACTCCATGCCATGTCATGTAGAGATGGACGGATGCACATGCACACACAAGTTAGTTAGGACCCATATACATGATGCTAATTTGTTCCGTAGAACGAAGAAGTGGCTAGCAGTGGTACTGCACTGGTTCACATGATAACTAATCACTCGGCCGGTATTATTCAGTCAGTACGTACTCAGTACTGAGTACGGCCGTACTATAGTTCACATGCGTCAAGGCTTCCTCAATTCAATCCCATGCCTGCATTATTGTTCAGCTGATCGCGCCGCCGAGCTGATCGAGCAGCGGCGTTGATTGATCAATGATGAACGGGTGGACCGGGTGTTGTGCAGGTGACCGTGGAAACCCTAGGCGGGCACGGCGGCTTCCTCGTCAACGTCTTCTCCGACAAGAGCTGCCCGGGGCTGCTCGTCGCCGTCCTCGAGGCCTTCGACGAGCTGGGGCTCAGCGTCCTCCAGGCCACCGCGTCCTGCGCCGACTCCTTCCGCCTCGAGGCCGTGGGCGGAGAGGTAATATCATTATCAGTGGCCTCTGATTGGTCGCGACACCTTCTCTTGAACACGAATCATGTCTTCTTGGGTCGTGCACGCAGAACGTGGCGGAGAACGTGGACGAGCACGTCGTGAAGCAGGCCGTGCTGCGGGCCATCAGGAGCTGCTCCGAGAGCGGCAGCGAGCACGACGAGGAGTAGCTGCTGGTTAGGCGGAGCGCGTAAGCGCACACGCACGCACGCCTCGTCGTCGTCGTCCTATCATCCTCCGATCCCGTCCTGGAGCGTCCGATCAAGAAGCCGAGATCGTTTTGTCTGCTCCATCCGTTTCCTCCCATCCCTTCTTCCTCCTGTAATTTGGCTTCTCTATCTATTTCCTCTATCGCTGGCGAGAAGAGTAGCCGTAGCTCCCTAGTATAGTGCTGATGATCCGATCGATCCGGTGAACTCGTAGCAGCACCATACCATTTCCTGTGTAATAGTATTAGCTAGGGGAGCGCCATGATTTATATATATGTCTATGCATGACAATAAGATCGATGATGCATGTAAGAAAGACGGGAGGTTGCATTGGAAGCAAAGCTGAATAGAGCTAGCATTCAACTGCGCCCTTCCAGAATGTATTAATATTGATGCAGGTTATATATGTCCATGTACTACCCTCTCGCCTCTGCTGAACGAAAGATCAGTCCATCATGAGACGAGATCACTATGAACCTGTAAAAAGACACTATTGATTCATGAAAATTGCTCATCTGCAGGACTGCAGCCGTGTTTAGCTGGACCCTGAAACAACAGTGCCTGAAGATGAACATCGGATAGATGAGATATTTTACAAGTTGATCTGCCCAAACGCGTGCACGCCGTGGTGCTTGTAACCGGCAGCATCCAGTCACGGGTTCCCAAAACACAGGAAGGCAGCCAATGGGAAGCCCCCGCTGGAGGCGCGTCGTCCAATTCCTCTGCATTTCCCAACAAACACCGCGCGCCGAGCGACATCGAGGTTGGCAACCCCAACGCAAAGCCAGGCCGTCGCCAGTCCGTCGCTCTCACCACGCCCACGCCGCCGTCCCCAGCGAGAGCGAGCGACTTCGTCGAGGTGAGAGACGCTGCCCAGCCCAAGCAAGAAGCAGTTATTTAAAAGCTGCGGTGCCATTTCTTTAGGGGACACGGCTACCCGGGGGAGAGGATCAGCAGGCGTGCATCCATCCGTCCTGGACCCTGGTGCTGGCGGTGGCAGCCACATCGATGGCTACAACGCGCTCGTGACAGACGGCTCCGCGTCGCCTGTGACCTGCCCGCGCGCGCGGGCGGATCAGCCCGGCCGGGACAGCCTGACGCGGGGGGGCACGGACGGATCGATGGATCCCGGCCCGCGCCAGAGCGTTGTGCCATGCCCATGCATGCGGCTACGCCTACGCCTACTATGCGGCAGCGGCTCCGTCCATGGCGACGACAGCGGCCGCCTGCTCGCTCCGGCCAGGCGCCGTACGCGGCTCGCTTGTCGCCTCCGCGCACGGGGCGCCATGCCCTTGCTTTTCACCTGGCCCCTGACGCGCGAACGAACGAACCAGCAGGTGCACAGCACAGCGCTAGGCCCGGCAGGTCGCCGCTGCGCTGCCCCCTGCTGGGTGGTGGCCTCCTGCGCCTCACGAGAGGGATTCGCGCGCGGCGCGAGGATTCAAGTCCGTCTCCGTCGTCGGGGCCCCGTCCTCTCCTCCGCCTCCCCTGGCCTGGCGCCCCAGACGTGCGTGCAGTAGTCCGGACGCAGACGCAGGCAGCTGCTGCTCGTCAGGCGACAATTAGGGAGCGCACTGCCGCGCCGGGGCTCCGCACTAGTCGTCATTGTCCCCGGATGCTGACTGACGAGACACGTTCAGTTCAAACAAGCCGGGTAGGATCATCCGTGCCAGCGGGCATCGTCCACGTGAAACAAACACAGGGATGCATGTGGGCTGGAATTGGAATGCCACCATGTGAATACTGGATAGTATCGTCTTTCGAAAAAGAATACTGGATGGTATCGAGTGAACAACATATATATGAGTGAACTAGATGAGAGGAAAGAAACTAAAGCAAAATTTCAACACTTTCAGTCTGCAAATTGTCCTGGTTTGGTCAATCGGCATACTTGATACCCCAGGCTCTCACGCTGCTCTCCTTGGTAAGAAATACAGCACCAGGGCCCTGCTTGGATAGGAGGGTCACAGATCCAAATCTCTAGGAATTATATCAGATTTAAACTTAATCCAAGGAACTGCTAGAATAAATCCCCTCATCCAAAAGCTCCACTGGACGCTGCTTTGTGATGGCATCAGTGACCAGTGAATTCAGTCGCTCATAAAGCAGCTTTGTGATGAAACTAGACGCTGCCAGCACTATTTCTAGCCATCTTTGCTTGGACATAATCAGCCTTCCATATTCTATAGGCCTCCCTGACTTCATCCAGCTGCGAATCTGATATGCCGGCGAACCGGTCCAAGTTCTCCACCCATTCTTTCCACGGCGGCATAGATGGATCCAAGAATTTTGCTAGCTCAGGCAGAAGAGCCGCCTTGTAGAATTCCTCAACGCCCTTCTTGATTTCTGCCGATTCATTCATTGACTGGATCCCAGGGCGAACAATTCTTCCTTCCTTGTTTTTCGTGCCGAAGCTATTATCTCTAAGGATCAGAACTTCTGAAGGGGCTATTGGTAGAACGATTCTAGAGAACTTTGCTAGAGACAATTCTATGATATCTTTGGGCAGTAATCCACGTTTCACTGCCACTGCGGTTCCAACCATCTTCCGGATCTGCGGTCAAGAAAAAGAAGAATAGTGGGACTAAAATCATACCTTCATGTGTGCGTAATATTTTCAGTAATTGGGTATCAAAAGTTAATTGTGCACACTGAATACTAAGCGCCATAGTTCAGAAATTAAAAAAAAAAGAACTGGTTCGTTAATGCATACTTCTAACTTCTGAGAGGGACTACTTTCTTGATATGATATCAACTATCACAATTCAGAAATAATAATAAATTTACTGAGCTGGTTTGTCAAGAGAAGATTTGAAAACATAAATCTATATGGTTCCCTTTCAAATTATCTTGTGAAATTTACTTCTTTGAGTGGTTGCAAAGGGGTTATCACGTTAATAATGATTCTGTACTAGATATGCATACCTGATGTAGCATGAAAGATATCCCGCATATGGTCAATTCCACAAATTGAATTCCTGACGAACTCTGCAACTCTCCACAAGAACACGTAATAATATCTCTGAAATGGGAAGCATTTAGTCTATCACTCTCATCAGGCTCATATAGCCACCTAGCTTGAATCTGCACCGGATTCTCGGCAATTTTGGCGATATCATTCGTACAATTGTCTTCAGATACACCAGAATCAATCATTTCTGAAATATTCAAGTCTTCATCATGGTCTGAAGGAGTGTTCTCTTCAGAAAAGCTTTCTTCCATACCCATTTCAGAGGATATGGACTTCAACGTCG
Source organism: Alloteropsis semialata (assembly GCA_004135705.1). Classification (NCBI taxonomy): domain Eukaryota; kingdom Viridiplantae; phylum Streptophyta; class Magnoliopsida; order Poales; family Poaceae; genus Alloteropsis; species Alloteropsis semialata. The sequence continues at coordinate 78,913,716 of CM014278.1, forward strand.
AATTTGCTCCTTTGACCCTTCGGTGTCTTCCCGCAAGAACTTTTCTGTACTTGGCACGTGCAGTGTAATTATGAAATGGATGGTTTCCCTACAGGTTGAGAAAGTTTGGGTGAGTATAGTGAAGTTTCTCTGCATGCAAAGTAATTGAATGAGCAAAATTATTCTGATATAAGGTCTCTCCCTAATGTGTTGTATAAAATACTATTGCATAACCAATAAATTCAGGGACATGTTTGTGTTAGGAACTTAGAACTATATTCAAGATGTATCTTGGGTGAAAGAGGGTACATTTCAAAAGTTAAAATATCTTTAGGATTTAGTTGGTCCGGGTTTCTACAAATTTGAGTTAGGTCTAAGCAGTAGTTCACTGCCAACTGTCATGCAGAGAGTATACTGAACTAGGTGTCTCCACTTCTTCAATTGTGTCAGTGTCACCAAGTTCATACTCTAAACATTCAAATTTTAATCCGACAGCAGGCTAAAGTTATTTAATTGTCCAGCGAAGCCATCAAGCAGTGAAGTAATGGAAAAGGACCAATAAATGAATATGCTTAGTTACGCCACTTGCCTAGCTAAGCATTATTAAATGTTCCACTAAGCTGTATCCAAGTTTCTCTTTTCTATCATCTAATTGAGAAATCACAGATAGGCCTAAGCTATTCAGGTACATGCCAGATTAGACTTCATGATTCTCGTGGGGCGAATGGACAAGTTTGTTGACCTCTGACATAATATACTCACTGAATAAAACTCATGCTGTCAAGCCTCGTTCTTAATCCAACATCTACTTATGTCCCGCTAAACACAGAAATATTACGTACAATTCATAGAAGATTTATCCTATTGTTTTGCAGATACTGTAGAGTTACAGAATGCTTTATGAATGAGACACATTTTATCGGGCACATACCTCAAAACCTTTCAGAATGCTCTTGAATTCTGACAAGTGCTCTTGCACTTCTTCAGAGCTACAACCATATTTAATTCCAATAGTTTCAGCAGGAAGAAGATATAAGTACTCGCGGTATAAACACTCCCTCCTTACATCAAAACTCCTATAATGCAATTCAAACATGGTTATTTCGGTATAATCCAATGAATCATCTGACCTTGATTATTTCTGTAAAAATAAATGATCCCATTACCTTTGTGCAGGCAAGATACTAAAAACCCTGACATTGTTCGGCAAATTTGAGTTAATGAAACTGGCAAGGTAAATGCCATCAGGATCATTCTCCCACGCTCTATCAGGGATTTCCATTTTAAGGGAGATCATGGTAGCCAGTGAGTGCACCTGAAATTAGTCCATTCTAAGCATGCATACAAGCCTTGTTAGCTGAAAAAAGGGAGAAAACATTCTTCGTAAATTTAAGAGGTCATGTGGTTAATGCCTACCCCTTTATCAGTTCGGCTACTCCTCTCCCACCCAACCTTTTGTAGTTTTCCGTAATTACTCTCAAGAATGCCCCCTGCCTTGAAGATGGCAGATTCCAGGACCGATTCAATGGCTGCAGAATAGGCTAGAGAGATTAATCTACAATTCTACATCCCACACTGCTAACACATCATGCCCATACTTGACAAAAAGAACCAGGAGCAACTATAGAAGATCCATGATTTAATACCAATATTATAGAAGCCTGTGGCACATAGATATTAGATGACAAAACATAGCTCCAGAAGTTTCAATCCTTCATGGATACGCAAAAAGTAACTGCTAGGGCTAGGATTGGTACATGGGTGCTTTCAGAACAAATGAACCAGCATTAGAGCTCGAATGAACAGAACGACTAGCATAGCAACAGTGCAATAAAGCTAGCACAAAAGGAGCCATAATGTTCTACCAGCCAGCAACGAAGCACTAAATTAAGCTACACCGGACAACTATCAAATTAATTGCTTTGAGCTAGCCCAGAAAAACTATTTAGTCCAATACCAGTAAGAACTGAAAACTCAGGGCTTACTCGAGTCCACGCTAAGCTCCCGCTGCTTTTGAAGGCCTGCCGTGAAAGCAAATCGCATTCGATCAAAACTCCATCCCTTTTCATACGGGAAACTAATGAGGTGACGAGTAAAAAACCTCGGTACTCGGTGCCAACATAGCCTACGCGGAGCACCACTCTCTTCTTCCGCGCTGACACCCATCTCATCCCGCCGCGTCCATCGCCGACGGAGGTGTCAGGCGGAGGCGGAGACGGCGGTGGTGCGGCGGGGGCGGATGCGGAGGTGGAATAGCAGATGGTGGTACGCAGGATTCTCGGGGCCGCGCGACTCCTGAGGACAGTGAGGAGGATGGAGGAGATAGGTCTCCGGAGAAGCCACGACGACGTCGCGGCGGCGGCGGCGGCGGCGACCATCGGCGGGGAAGCGGGACGGGGCGGCCCACGTGGAAGGGCTTGTTAATCGAGTGGGGATAAGAAAGAAGACGAATAGAGTAAGGAATAGCAGTTGAGAGCTTCTGGGCCCAAACATTGTGGTGGGCTTTGTTTTATGGGCTCTCTCATGTTGGGCTAGTGACGAAAAAGTATGGGCCGAACATTTGTTCATGAATCATGAGGATGTTGCCGGCTTTGTGTACTGGTGTAAATTAGGGGGGTGGATCTAGAGCCTCAATATAAGGGATGTGGGACTTGTTTTCCCCTTCTCCTTTCTTGCTGTCCTCTTATTCTTTTTTCCCCCTTATCTTTTTCTTTGTCCTCCTCATCTATGGTTAGAAATTGTAGAGGGGTTGTATTGTATGGGCTGCATTGGGTATGGGGAGTAGGGCTCAAGCCCCTCAACCCGCACGCTGTATGCGCACCCCTGGTGCAAATGAGCTGCTTGTGGTATCATGTCTGGATTTATATGGATGAGCTAGATTTTCCATATACAGAAAGGTCACGTCTCTGACTAGATAACCGGTTATGATGTCGCCTTCTCTGGCGATTCACGTCAATTAGTTCCTAAAATGTAACTGAAAATGCATGCTGAGGACACGAAAAGGATTGTTCGGATCATGAGAACAATGCGATCGATTGATAATGAAATCGGAACAGGTTTGGAGTGTGCTGTGCGTATGAGCGCTTCATTATCGGTGCCGATGTCGACGCATTACCTCCGCTCTCTATATGCCTCTATGCGCATGCACGTGATCTGAAGCCGAAGATCTCGAGTGCAGCCAGGCGTACAAGGTCGGGTCCCTACCCCAGCAGCCCAGCTGCCCATGTGCATGGAATCTTGCTTCTGATTGTTAAGCTGTCCAGCTATAACCGGTTGTCGTCGTCTCGTTAATATACATGCTAGCTAGCACGTATGTGTATAGTATACTGACCCGGCATGGCTGCCTGCTGCATGGACAGAAAGATACTCCTACAGAACATGACGGGGTTTGTGTCACATCGCTATCTTATTACTAGCTACTAATTAATTACAGTGCATCGATCCTGGATATTACTAATTACAGTGCACCCTGGAGATTAAAGAAAAACTCTGACAACAGTGCGGCCAAGTTCATGCATAATGCATGTAGGAGAAGGATTTTTGGTTTATTGCGTGTGTTCGCACGTAAATATCAAGCTAGCGGCCGGGCAGAAGGCAGACGCGCATGTGGTTCCTAACAATTCAGCGGGATGCGTACGTTGTTGACCCATCAACGTCATGTGTTAGTTTCGACGGTACGCGCGCTCGCTTTTTCGGGTAAACATTGAGTTTGTCCTAAGTTGATTTTTCTGACTTTGATAAATTTTACTGAAAAATACAGGAATATCTACAATATTTTTAAATTAATTTCATTTAATTATCATGACATTAATGTCTTGCTACAATATTTATTTGTTGGTGCATTTGTCAATACTTTTTTGTCAATTCTAGAAATGTTTATTTATGGTTTAGTTTTTTCCCAAGTCAAATTTCTCTAACTTCGGTAAAATTTACTCAAAAATATAATATAGGAATATCTACATCATTTTGAAATTAATTTTATTTAATTAAATATGTATTACTATGGTATTTTATTTTTTTGTATTTTATTTGTTAGGGCAGATGTTAGTACTTTTTCTATAAATTCGGTCAAATTAAAAAATGAACTAAAACATCTTGCATCTTGTAACAGATTGAGTAAATCACTAGTCTATATTTACTAGCCAATCATCAGCATCTCCATTTATCTGAGATCAGTTTGTCCTCCCCTGACTTAAATATGGTGCCTTGCCACAACAAAGATGCATCGTGTCGCAGCCTTGCCCCTGAACAAAATCTAAGAGAGCTCTTTTACAATGCCCTATACTACTCTAAAGATGGACCAGTATAAAATAAAAAAGGACCAATATGAAAGCATCCGACGGCTCAGAATTTTTGTATACTGGTGAAAACTTGACCTGTGGTATAGTGATATAGGTTGGTAGTATAGTCTAGTATGGGTATTTAGGGAAAAAATATAATTGTCACAAATGTAATTTTTTGAAAAAAATTTATTTGCACGAATATAATATTATTAAAAATGTTGTAATGGAACAACTGTAAATATTTTTTAACAATCTATGTCAAGACATCAATATGGTTCGAACCTGGGACGAAAAAAGGAGAAAAAATTTCTCAACAGAAGAAGATTACTAGAATACCCTTCCTCTATACTATATACTAGTGAGTAGTAGTATAGGGCACCGTAAAAGAGCTCAATCTAAGAACCAAGGTAGTCGTCCTCTTCCTCGTCATTCTCTTTTCCTCGTCTCTCCCTTTTTTCTTCCTCTCCTTAATCCAGTGCAAAAATTTATAGTAGGCTCCATAAGGTATTACCATGGTATTTAGTAGAATCTATTATTATTTTACTATTCTAGCTGTTATGATCCACTGATTTGCAATCTGACTGTTAAATTCCCGTTCTGATTCATCGTGATCTCGATTTTTGATAACCTTCAACCGCTGGATCGGCCTCTGGACTACTGGGTTTTGTAGTCTCTGCTCAATAGCTACGGGACAACGATACTACCTGTACTGCAAATACTCTCGATAGCAGCAGCAGCCAGTACCTATATAGTATGCGTGTAAATGTAATAGCTAGCTAGCATAACTGATGAGCAGCGCCTCGAGCTGTCGGGGATAGATATATAGTGACAGTGTGACACTATGGCTGCTCCTTCAGTTTCCGTCCAGGCGATCGTGCTGCTGCTGGCCGTGGCCGCCGTGGCGTCGGCGCAGCTGTCGGCGACGTTCTACGACGCGTCGTGCCCGAGAGCGCTGGGCACGATCAGGAGCGCCGTGACGGCGGCGGTCAGCAGGGACCCCCGCATGGGGGCCTCCCTGCTCAGGCTCCACTTCCACGACTGCTTCGTCCAGGCAACTCCTCGTCGACTCTCTCTTCCCCATCTCATATGCCATGAGGTGTGTGCTCGTGCATGAGATGTGCGTGATGGCAGGGATGCGACGCGTCGGTGTTGCTGGCCGACACGCCCAACTTCACCGGGGAGCAGAACGCGTCCCCTAACCGAGGCTCGCTCAGGGGCTTCGACGTCGTCGACGCCATCAAGACGAAGGTCGAGGCCGTCTGCCCGCGGACCGTCTCCTGCGCCGACATCCTCGCCGTCGCCGCGCGCGACTCCGTCGTCATCGTAAGATCGATGAAAGTAATTAACACCGGCCCTATACTGCTCTTATACATTTGATGTTTTCCTTTAATTCTCGCTGCTCGCAGTTAGGAGGGCCGCCGTACGCGGTGCTCTTGGGGAGGAGGGACTCCACCACGGCGAGCCTCTCCCAGGCCAACAGCGACCTCCCTTCGCCGGGCTCCAGCCTCGCCAGCCTCATCAGCGGCTTCTCCAGGAAGGGGCTCAGCGCCAGGGACATGGTGGCGCTCTCAGGAGCCCACACGATCGGGCAGGCGCAGTGCGCCAACTTCCGGAGCCGGCTTTACGGCGATCCCGACCTCAACCCGTCGTACGCGGCGGCGCTCCGAGCCACCTGCCCGCAGTCCGGCGGCGACGGCAACCTCGCGCCGATGGACCTGGCGACGCCCAACGCGTTCGACATCTCCTTCTTTAGAGGTCTGCTCTCTAAGCGCGGGCTGCTCCACTCCGACCAGCAGCTCTTCAGCGGCGGTTCCACGGACGCGCTCGTCGGCGCCTACGCGTCCAACGCCCCGCGGTTCAGGAGCGACTTTGCGGCGGCCATGGTGCGGATGGGCAGCATCGGCGTGCTCACAGGGAATCAGGGCCAGATCAGGCTGCTCCAGGGTGAATTGATTGATGGAAGCCCATGTATTGCACAGCTGGGCCAGTGGCCCAGTATCGTATTGGTTGGAGTCCAATAAGGAAGGGTATTGGGCGCTTCTCTTGGACCGTGTGCTTCTAAAAGGAAACACGCATTTTTGTTTTTGCCCCGATAGCAAGGATCATGTGTGTGAACTTGCTGTGAAGGTGTGCTTGTAGCAGAACGAAAAATCAATTAGCCAATATGAACACTTTCTGATGAAGTATTTAGCATGATCGGAAACGAGATCTTAGTGATAATGCCACATGAACAGTGAGGATTTTTAGCGGTAGTGTTCTGATCGTTTGGTCGCAAAGGAAAGGAGAGCAAGAACAGAGTCAGAGCCGAGGTAAAGCAAGTCGCAGAAACAGCAAGCTTCTAGTTAGGTCCACCAACTGAACACACGAGCAGAAATCCCGTGGAGTTGTTGCAAAAAGATGATTTGGGCACACCAGCATTGCCACAACAAGAGATAATTTCACTATAGGTCCATTAACTTTTACCAAGTTCTCAACCAGGTCCGTTAACTAAAAAAGTGGTCATGTGAGTCAATTAACTTTTATCGAGTTCTCAACCAGGTCTATTAACTAAAAAATGGTCATTTAGGTCCTAGATCTAATTAAGAGAGCAAGTGGAGGTCCAAACCCAGACACGAAAGCACTTTTTGGCGACGTGGTGCTGCCTCCGTGGATGACCGGTAATGAACAATTGGTTTTGTTTATGTTCTAGACCTCCATGTATTTAGGGCACGTCACAAGGGAGAACCCAAAGCCGCCGCCGCCGGCGGCGGCTGTGAGGACTCTCCGTACCATGTGGATGAACTCCCTTGCAACATCAAGGACCGGCGAAGGGATGCTTCACTACTCGTACTTGCTGCCGATGGATTGGATCAGGATGGAATGGAGTGGTGGCCACGAATCTCCGGTGAGCTTTGAGGATAAAGGCGTACAAGACAAATACATAGAGGTCTAAAACATAAAAAACCAATCGTTCAATGACCGGTCATCCATGGCGCGTCGCCAAAAAAGAGCTTCCATGTCCAGGTCTGGACCTTCACTTACTCTCTTAATTAGAACTGGGACTTAAATGACCGCTTTTTAGTTAACGGACCTGGTTGAGAGCTCGGTAAAAGTTAATGGACCCACATGACCACTTTTTTAGTTAACGGACCTGGTTGAGAACTCGGTAAAAGTTAATGGACCCACAGTGAAATTATCTCCCACAACAAAGATGAGATGAGATATCGTCCATCTGTCTGATTAGCAGTTCTGATTCCTCAACCAAAGGAACTGATGAAAAGCGTATAGTATAACTTAACACCTGGGTCTCTTCTATATTAATAGTTGTTCACAAAAAAAAAAAAACATAACACTTTGTGAAACCCGTTTCAAAAAAAAAAACTGGTGAAACATCTCGCAAAACTTACAAACTGGCAAATCAAATGAAACATTACGAGTTTACGACGTTGATTTAATCGAACTTCTTAGCATTCTGCCTGACACGAAGACACAGTTCTGGAATCTGGAGTGGACAGGAACACTGTACCACAGGCTCCTGCCGTACGCGCGCGCGCGAGCCACTCGCTCAAGAGTAGTTCACTTTCCTGCAGTTGTAGCGGATCTCGCCGCTGGTCCCGGTGAGCGGGCCGATGCTGGCCATCCTGACCATGGCCTCCGCGAAGTCCCTCCTGAAGGCGTCGCTATTCGCGGCGTAGAACCTTACGAGCGCGTCGGTGACGCCGAGGCCGCCGGCGAACAGCTGCTGGTCCGAGTGCAGGACGCCCCTGCCCCGCAGCAGCGAGGCGTAGTAGGCGCCGTCGAACCGCGTGGGCGACGGGTCGAGCGGCGCGAGGTTGCCGTCGCCGCTGCCGCTGGGGCGCGGGCACACGGCCCGGAGCGACGCCGCGAGGGAGCCGTCCAGGGTGGCGGTCTCGTTGTAGAGGCGGTCCCGGAAGTTGGTGCAGCGGGAGAAGCCCAGCGTGTGGCCGCCCGAGAGCACGACCAGGTCCTGGAGGGAGAGGCCGTGCGAGGCGAAGCTGGAGGCGAGGCGGTCGAGGCCGAAGGTCGGCGCCGGGATGCTGTTGTTCGCCGCCGCCTGGCTCGCCGTGCGCGCGTCCCGGCGGCCCAGCGGCACGTCGTACGACGGCCCTCCCAGCTGCACGCCCGAAAGACAACGATGGATATGCATGAGCAACTAAGTATTGTCAATTAGCTTGCATTGCACGAGCGGTAATAAGGTGTGTGTGCAACAAGGATTAATGGAGGCGAACGGACCGCGACGACGGAGTCACGCGCCGCGACGGCGACGATGTCGGCGCAGGAGACGACGTTGCCCCTGCAGGCGGCGTTGACGGCGGCCTTGATGCGGTCGATCACGTCGAAGCCGCGGACGGAGTTGACGTTCGGCGAGGCGCTCTTCTCGCCGGTGAAGAAGGGCGTGTCGTCCAGCAGGATGGAGCCGTCGCACCCCTGAGAAATCGAGCACGGAGATCAGACGCGCACAACCCCAATGCAGAGAATTATTCCAAATGCACGGATGCAATGCGTACGTTGACGAAGCAGTCGTGGAAGTGCAGGCGCAGGAGCGAGGCGCCCATGCGTGGCTCCGCCGCCACGGCCTCCTCCACGAGGCTCTTGATGGCGGGGAGCGCCGCCGGGCACGCCTTGTCGTAGAAGTGCGGGTCCAGCTGCCCGCTGCTGGGCGTGGCCAGGAGAACGAACGCTATGGCCGCGACACACGCCGCCACCACGCACAGGCGAGCCATTGCAGAACGTTATCTCAAACTGCCTCTGCAGAACGTTATAGCAAGCTAACTAACCAAGCTAGCTCGAGAGTGTGAGAGGAGACGGCATTGCAGGAAACCCTTATATAGCCCGTGGAGTTGACCATGTCGACTCGGTTCTACACCAGCAGCTAGCTAGCGTCGCGCAGAAATCGTTAAAAAAAGCGAGACAAAATTCAGTCGATGAACTAATTAAGCGAAATTCAGTCGATGAAGTAACTAAGCGAAGGTGCGTGAGGTTGACTTGGCATGGAAACCCTCCGGAGGATTCCCAGGTGGTAGGCAGGAAAAATGGAGGCCGATGGATGGAGTGCGGTGAGGCTTTTGTTGCTCAACAATTTAACTAACCCATCCCATCGATGGTCAGATTCTGAATTTTTCATGAAGATGATGATGCCCTAATGCATGACGATCGCGCGGCCGGGGAAGCTGCCTGGATTTGCTGGGCAGGCGGCCAGGCTTGATGAGATGAAGGTGATCTAATTGACCTACCCGAAACTAACCTACAGCTGTTAAGTTCAGCCGATCGTACTTGCTGCTTCGTTAAGCGGTTTTTATATGCATCATATCCAATCCAGCACAGTGACGACAACGACAACCACATTGTTTCCTCTTAATGAAATACGTGTTAAGGCACGTTCGCCAAAAAAAAAACGACAACCACATTGTGCTACCCCTGCACCATGCTGCTGTACTATAATTTGTCGTCTCCTTTCACTCTGGAGTACTCCCTCCGTCCAAAAATCAAACAATTTTAAGTTTAACTAGATTTATGCAAAATAATACTAACATTTATGGTACAAAATAAGTATCATTAGATTGATCATGGAATGTATTTTTATACTAAATCAATTTAAAATTATAAATGTTAGTAATTTTTTGTATAAGCTTGGTCAAATTTGAAATGGTTTGACTTCTCGGGAATTGAGAGTTGCATTCTTTTTGGGACAGAGGGAGTAATTCCAGAACTGTCCTGAGCATTTTGTTATCTCCTCGACTCCTCCCCTACTGAAAAATATAAGGTATTCTGTTATGTCATAAGTCAAATTAAGAGCCTGTTTGGCAGACTTCTACATTGAAGTCGCCGAGGCCGACGATAGAGAATCTGAACCCGTCTTTATATTCTCGCTTGCTGATCACGCGAGGGCTCAACCCTGGTGGTGGGGGCAGAATTCCTGCGCCTTGGCCCGTTGGCCGTAAATAGTTTTCAATTTTGCAATGGATAATCTTTTTGCAGCGATAGTTTTTCTTCTCCCTAAGTGAAAAATGTAATCAGCAGTCACAAACTAGCAAGCGACACATGTGCAGCAAACCATAGCAAGTTCATCAATGACGGAACCACCGGTAGAGAGGAAAAAGGGGATCGCAGAGAAGTCCGAAACCGAGCTGGGTTCTGTTCCGATCCGACATCCGAGGGAGAGAAATAAAAGCGTCCCACCTCTGCTCTTCCGGTTTATACGACTCCATTTGCCTGTGTTCAGATGTAGGGATCTATTTTTTGATCCCTATTTTGACTATTAATTAGAGATATTAAATAAAATCAGTTTACAAAATTACTTTCACAACCCCTGGTGAGACGAATCTAATGAGGCCTTTGACCGTACGATTAGAGGATGATTACTGTAGCATTACTGTAGCAAACCATGAATTAATTAGCCTCGTTAGATTCGTCGCGCAAAGTTGCACTCATATGTGAAAAAAGTTTGTAAATAGACTTTATTTAGTATTTCATACATGCAAAATTCCTTGAAGACAATTTTTTTTGGTCCCCAAGGATCCGAACACGGCCACCACCTCCGGCCTCCCCGCCTGGTGCCTCCTCGACCAGGAGGCGTACATCGACGAGCTCTGGAACGCTCCAACAGCTGTGGCCCGAACGCGCTCAGGGGAATCCGTCAAGGTCTCTTTCGTCGCTGGCGAACCACCACGTCTCTCCCATTTCTGCGTCCACTGCCCTGGCCTCTCCGAAGAATTGATCGGGAGACCGCGCGTATCTCATCCGTGTTGTGTATTGATAATAATAATCCGAACCATATCTAGTGATTGGTCTGGTCGTACTCACCCCAACGAATACGTATTTCATCGACAGAGAAAAAGTACCAGAGTTACAAAATAGAAACACAGTCTGAAAGAAGCTCAGCAAGCACACGACCACACAAACTAGCTAGGGCAAATGATGCTCACACATCCGCACCAAAGGAAGGAGAAGAGCGCAGCTCCACCATCCTGAACCCAGCAGACATCGGACTGGCGGTAGATCCCACGAGATTATCCGGATTCACTCTTTGTAGAGACTCGAATCGATCAAAAGAACTCGCGGCTTATTCTCACTTGCTGATCACGCGAGGGCTCAACCCCGGTGGTGAGTGCAGAATTCCTGTAGCTTGCCGTCAGTAATTTTCTACTTTGCTAATGGACAATCCTTCTTGAAGCATAGTTGGTAATCGCCGCTAGTCCTAAACTGGCAAGCGACACATGTGCAGCAAACTATTGCAACTTCATCAAAGTTGTGTGGGTCGGGCTACTGTGGTATGGTGTATATATGGGCCTGCGAATAGTCGGAGCCCATAAAACCACTCATTTTTTTGCTAGGTTTAATTTAGGCGGGGTAGTATTACGGGCTAAAAAGAAAACAGAAAAAGTCTAAATTACCCCCTCACCTATAGTCAAGTCTACATAATACCTTTAAACTATTTTTTAGTTCAAATAACTCCCTAAACTATGGCCATTGGTTCAACTTAGTCCATAACATAATTTTGTCTTTTTTATCTCCACATACAAATAGAGTTTTAAGTTCAAAAATTACGGTGTGATAACCGACATCATAACTTATGTTAGAATAATATATTATGAATTTTTGTGTTATTTTAATAGGCCGGACATCTAAAATCATAAGTTGTATAAAAAAATATAAAGAAATTATATGATATTTTTGTAACATAATATATGATGTTCACTGTCGTCTCACAAAATTTTGACTTCAAATTATATTTGTGTGTGGATAAATAAAAAAACAAATCTTATTAAGTGGTAAACTGAATTAATTGGCAAATTCATGGGAATAAATTGAACCAAAATATAGTTTAGAATATTAGCTAGACTTTTTATCATAGTTAAACAAGTAATTTAGATTTTTTTTCCAAACAAGACCGCGGTTCGGCCTTTTTTTCCTTTTAATAATACATCCATCCAAGTGATGAGAGAGTAGCGACACTGCAGATTTTGTCTCTTTGAAACAGAAGAATACTTGGGCCACGCTCAGCCAAAAGGAGCTCAAGAACACGGCAACAAGTACCTGATTCAGTGCTAATTACCATAGTTAGGGATCAGCACCGGTTTTGTTTATCCCAATCGGGTCTTCGCAACGGTCCAGAAGCCGCTGTCCTCTCCTCTTTGGCAACGTTCAGCTCCCCTCGTGCTGGACTTGCTGCCTTGCTTGCTGGTATGGTTTGGTAGGTAGTAGTAGTACTGACCAAAGGACCGCGTGCAAAGGACAGAACGTGGCCTTTGAAAAAATTTTGCAAAAAAGAATCTTTCTTGCATGGAGTACTAAATGAAGTCTATTTGCAAAATCTCTTCACGGATGAGCGTAACTTTTCGAGACGAATCTAATGAGCCTAATTAATCCATAATTTGCTACAGTAATGCTACATTAATCATCCTCTAATCGTGCGGTCAAAGGTCTCATTAGATTCGTCTCGCGAATTTACCAAAAGTTGTGGAGGTAGTTTTGTAAACTAACTTTATTTAATACCCCTAATTAGTGGTCAAAGGAGGGTGAAAAAAATATCACCCCCATCTAAACACGGCCTGAGGAATTGCGTCCACCACCCACGGTTGGTTTCTCGTGATCCGCGCGCGCCAACCCACGGGAACGGACAGCGCCCGACCGTGGCAAACTGACAATGATGGGAACAAGACGACGACGCATCGCTCGACGGATCCCCAGCCGCACAGGCGGAGGCGGCACCGCGGCAGCTCGCGGCGCGGCGGTGTGCAAGGCCAAGGCGGCAACGGGCGTTTCTGATTTCTCTGATCCCTGAGAGACCCTGACCGTCTCTTTTTCTTTTCAGCGCATCCCACGGTGGCTGCAGAGGTGAGCATCATCAGCGCCCCCACCGACTCGGCGTTCGACCGTTAATGCCACGCCACGAGGGCGGAGAGGAAACAGGCAGCTGCTGTGGCTGGGGGAACGGTAACATATGGCCTTGGCGGCACTGAAGGGCGTTCCATCGGTTGATCACGTTATTCAAAAAATTTATAAAAATATAAAAATAATTACGATATACTTGAAATATATACGATGATAAAACATGTCATAACAAAATAAATAATATTTTCATAATTTTTTTGAATAAGACGAATGGTCAAACGTAAACAACAGAAGTCAACAAATGCTTATATATTGGAACGGAGGGAGTATTGATGAGTAATATTTTGTTGCTTGTCTTAATTTTTCAGTCTTAGCTATTGTTAGTTTCGGCTATATCTCAACAGTGACCAATTGGTAGAGCACGATCTTCTTCGGGACTTCCTCTCCTTAAAAAAAAAAGAAAAAATGGGGGGAGCACCGAGCACGGCGAGGGCGGTGCAAAATATGAAAGCGCAACGGGCAACGGCTCCTTGGTGGAGCGGTCAACGTCTCGCTCGCCGTCGCCGGGACACCCGCTCTTAAAAACCAGCAGCTTTCCCGTCCTCCCACACCCTCCATCCTCGGCACTCCCGTGTCTTGTCCTAGCCACAGCTCACTCCCTCCACTCTCCGCGCACCACCACCAAGAAGCTAATCTCGCCGCCCCGCATGAGCTCCGAGGCCGAATGCGCGGCTCCGGCCGCCGCCGACGGGGCGGTGGGCGGCGCCAGGGCGGAGATCGACACGTCGGCGCCGTTCGAGTCCGTGCGGGAGGCCGTCGACCGCTTCGGCGGCAGCGCCGCCTGGACCTCCGACCTCGTCCGGCGAATGTTTAAGGTAACGAAGGGCGCATCTCCTCTCATCCGCTCCTCTCCCCTCGTTCCCCTGCCATGCTGTAGCTAGCTCCGTTCCGTGCTTCTGCGAGCTGGTTAATGTGACCCCTGAGATTGTGCCAGCTCCTTTAATCCTTGTCACTCTGGACTGGGCTGATTTGGCTCTTGGTTGACGTCGGTAGGCTGGCTAATTTAGTTCCGTGCAGCATTTCTGTTCTTAAAGTGAGCGCACCGTAAGTTTCATGCCACTTTCGCTTGGTCCCTCCGGTGATTCCCCCAGCGACAGAGTGAACAAATTATGTGAAATTGGTAGGAATCTTATAGGCTGCTGCTTCTATGCACTGCACCTGCATATCGAGACTGTTTCGCATTGGATTCCTAGTTGGGCGGTCGCTGTAGTTCCACGAAAATATACTGCTCTGAAAGTCTGAATCATGGTTCAGAGCATACAGTTTTTCCCCGGCTCACTTCAAGTAGGTCGGTGACATGTATGAATTGTCGTGCTGTCTTGCTTTGAACATTCAAGGACTGAATATCATCCCTGCACGCAAGTTGTGATTTTCTTTTCCACATTCAAGATACGTTTATGATGTTGTTTCGTACTTTCCTTTCCTCATTTGCATCCTGCAGAAACATGAACACTCTGAACAAGCTGCAGAAGCCATCAACGTAGAGGAGCAGGCTTCAGAGCTAGAGAACGAGCTCGCCCTCAAAGAGAGGGAGACACTTGATGTGTTGAAGGAACTGGAGTCGACCAAGAAAATCATAGCAGACCTCAAACTGAAGATACAGAAAGAAGCCATTGAATCAGAAACATCCCCTGAAAAAATTGGGGAGCCCGTTGAAACGGATCATGCTTCTGCAGCAGGAAATGAAGAGCAGCAGCCAGAAAATGTTACCGCAGATGTGAACATGGAAGGCATAGAAGAAAATCCGCAGCTCCCATCGGGTTCACTTTTGTTGGAACTTGAGCAGACAAAAGAAAGCCTGAACAGAACTACAAGTGATCTGGCTGCAGTGCGAGCCGCTGTTGAGTTACTGCGTACTAGCATAGCAAAAGAGAAAATGTTGCTTGAGAGAGGCCGAGAAAAGCTTTCTTCCAATACTTCCATGATTTCATCTTTGGAGGATGAGCTGGATCAGACAGCACAAAAGCTGGAAACTCTCAAGGATCTGCAGAGGAGACGCAAAGACCCCTCGGACATATTTATCGAGATCAAGAAAATGACATGTGAGGTACAGCAGCTCAGGAGCATGGCAAATGGTTCCAAATCTGAAGCATTGGTGTTGGCTGCAGAAATTGAGCAAGCGAAGGCCAGCATTAACACAGCTGAGATCAGGTGCATTGCAGCCAAGAAGATGGAAGAAGCAGCGAAAGCAGCAGAAGCCCTTGCACTTGCTGAAATCAAAGCTCTACTGAGCAGTGAAAGTTCTTTCGATGGTGAAGGTGACACCGCTTCTGAAGGAGTGACTCTCTCAATGGAGGAGTACTTCACACTGTGTTCCAAAGCTCTTGAAGCTGATGAAAAGTCCAGGAAGAATGTAGAAGATGCCATGCTGCAGGTAGATATAGCTAACACTTCAGAGTTCGAGTCGGTTAAGAGGCTTGAGGATGCCAAAGTCGAGGTTGAGGAATGCAAGAAGGCGCTACAGGAGGCCCTAAAGAGGGTGGAGGCTGCAAACCATGGGAAGCTTGCAGTTGAAGAGATTCTTCGAAGATGGAAATCTGAGAGTGGACACAGGAAGCGGTCTATTGGCAGCTCTCCAAAGTTCAAAAAGACAACCCATCGTCGTCAAGATTCACACAGCATGGATATTGTTGATGATGTTTCAGATAGATCCTTCAAGCAAACTTTGTCAATTGGGCAGATACTGAGTCTGAAGTTAATGGGGCCTGATGAGTATGACAAGAGTGTCTGGGATGATAAGACAAGCGAGATACCAAATATCTCACTTGGTCAGATTCTGAACCGCAGCGGTGTTTTGTGTAGAGAAGATATGGCTTCTCGCAAAAGAGTTTCAGGAAAGAGGAAGAAATTTGCATTGACAGGGCTTTCTGTTCTCCTGGCGAAGCAATCTAAGAGCAAGAAGAAGAGAGAATCCTTTTAAACTGATATGAATTGTCCCAAAAAAGATCAGTCAGTGGCATACTTAGTAGTAATGTAATTTGTACTATGTAGCAGCAGTTGAATCTTGTCATCAGTAGCTAATTTTCAAGCTAGTTTATCCGAGGTGGTGTAATACTGTTTTTAGCCCCCTCTTATTAAATGTAGCAGTAGCAATTTTTGCTGCTAACTAGAGTAGTGTTTGACAGTTCTCAGCATTGTATGCTATTTAGATCTATATAACTGGATCTAATGTTTTACCTTTCTGGTTGAGTTGATGCCCTTTGAAGTTTATCAAATCCAAACTCTAGTTATAGGTTCTGGTGTGTTGTACTCCCTATGTTCCAAAACCGCAGGACGTTTTTGTTTTCTCCTAAGTAAAATTCTCTATGTTTGATCTAGTTTATGGCCCTGTTTAGATTCGCGAAAAGGCACCAATTCAATCAAAAGGCAACGCATTGAACTACGTGCCCTCTCTCTACTTTTTCAATTCCCAATGCATCTCCAATCATTGAATTCAATCGAATTCACTCAATCTAAACAAGGCCTATATAAAAATGCCCTATCATCTACTACACGGCAACACCAAACTATTTCATTAAGTCCTCATGAAACTGATTAGTATTGTAGATTTTAATATATTTTTCTTTAAACTTTATAGAGTAGTTTCAGAAGTACTTTCTCATTAAAAAGCATTTATAGTGCACAGACTAAAAGTCATGTATATGTGTACCAAGCCATGCTTAGGAGCTTTTCAATTTTTGTACGTGCTTTGGACATTCTTTCAACCGCTCACAAGTCACAATATCTGTGCGAGCTCTCTATCATTCCACTTTAGGGTAAAGTGCAACCGAATTCTTAGGTGATCATTAAAAATGGCTTTGGTTTTATTTCCACGTATAGTATGGAGTATTCTGAGATGCAATAACAAGCGTCGATATGTCCGAGTGGTTAAGGAGACAGACTTGAAATCTGTTGGGCTACGCCCGCGCAGGTTCGAACCCTGCTGTCGACGTTCACTTTTCCTTTTCCTTTTTTTTTGCCTCGGCTGTTTTTTATTTTTATTACAAGTTTATTAGGGAGTCCGTCTCAGCACGTGATTTACTGACTGGAAAGGACATACTTTACTCGCAACATGATTTATACGTATTTAAGACTCGTGAGAGTTGTGACTAATGCAATGCGTACTTGCAGTGTACTTTATTTTGAAGAGAAGATGGTCTGGCTGGAAAAGCAGAGAGAGAGAGAGAGATGTTTGCAAGAAGCACACAAAATGACTACGGCGGAGCAAGTTGCATAGAGAGTCAACGGTTCATGAAGCCAAGCATGAACCACCAAGTTTCCCCTGCCTATGGAGCTAGTGTAACATTCTATCCTTCCATCCTCCATGATGGCGAGCACAATATCTTTGTGTTTCGGCGATGGTTGGACATTGGACTCCAGTGGTCCAGCCCAGTCAAGCACGAATGAGACGAGGCCAGCACCGGAAGGACGAAGCTTCTGGCCATGTTTGGTTTTCTAGGATCTAGCATGGAGGGGATCTTTTTTGCATGGAGTACTAAATAAAGTCTATTTGCAAAATCTCTTCACGGATGAGCGTAACTTTTCGAGACGAATTTAATGAGCCTAATTAATCGATGATTAGCTACAGTGATGCTCCAGTAACCATCCTCTAAACATCATCTAATCATGCGGTCAAAGGCCTCATTAGATTCTTCAAGGTTCCTAGTGCAGGGGTTTTGGAGTTAGTTTTGTAAAATACCTTTATTTAATACCTTTAATTAGTGGTCAAAATTGTGAACAGTTTTTAGCACTGTAGGCCCGGTTTGGTTTTCTGGCGGGCTTCTGTCATCTGCTGATGACCTGGGCAAGGGCAGCTCCCATCATGTAGGCCCCGCCTTGTTGTATCCGGGTACAGTAGGCCCCAACTCCGAAGAGTTGTTGATTCCGGAAAGAGAAAAGACTGTAGATGTTTCCAGAGTAATTTGTGTTCCCCAAAATTAGCATCGTTAAGGTGAAAGCACTTGTCGTGCCATGAAACCACAGGTGAACTGCCGACTTGTTGGACACTCGCTCCCCCTTTTTTCCTGAAGGGATATTTGTTGTTTGATAGCACCTTAAATACTAGTGATAATCTCAAATCGTTCCTCAGCTTTGTCGGCCGTGCCTGTCATTGCAGCAACTTAATTCAGTGAAACAATAGTTAAACAGCAGTGGTTGTTAGGTTGACACGGATGGTCTGGCCATTCACGTCGAAGTAGAGGATGCGGATAGCTTGCCAAAATATAAATGGATGCAACCACAATTGTTTTGTTTCATAAGTTAAGTAGTCCCTTCATCCCTTATATAACCAATGTCAGTATTAAAGAATAGAAGTAGTTATGATAAATTTATAATTTTTTTAAGTCTACAGTTAGAGCCGAAATGGATTGATGCATTATTCTAGTTTCTTACATTGAGTTTTTATTATGATTCTTTCTTTTTTAGGTAACATATTCTAGTGTTTATTATATCAAATTTAAAATAATGAATAGTATGATTTTGCGAATACAATTTTTCATAAATATATACAACATGTAACAGAATAGAGGATAATGGATTCAAAAAAATAGTTTCCAAAATATTTTTCACGCCACAACATGCATCATTTGCTTATCAATTTACTAGTGCACCTTAATTTGGGAGCTAACTTTATCGATAACAAATTTAGGAAAAAAAATGTGCTATTGGGATGACAAATATGTAGAATTTTGGTTGTGCGCCCGACTTCTTTTAGTAACATGCATATTTTCAACAACAAATCATTTCTAATTGAACATCTAGTATAAATGTAAAATTCTACACTAAAAACATGAGGATAGCGGAAAAAACAACACATATTATTCAATTCAACACAATTTCTACTAGTAGCATTACATTTGTCGCAACATTTAAGATTGTTGCTTCTCCTTTCCAGGCTGCTCCCCTTGCCAAGCCCACACAATGTCTTTCAATGCTGGTCTTATACCTTGTTTCATTATCTTATGATACTCGAGGTTATCACCATTGGTTTTCTTGATCTCTACTACATGAAAATTTGGTGCAATATGAAATACCTCAGTGCTCATGGACACCACACCTTTTCTTCCTGGTTTGGAACATTCAATCTTCAGCAATCCACCATCTTTCTTTGTTACCTTTAGTTGTAAGCTTTTTGTATTTTGCTCGAGCCTTGTGATAATTGTCAAAGCTGTGTTGGTAGATGTGAATTTAGCCTCCTCCTTATTTGAGTTCTCATCAAATATGCCAGAGAGATCAAATCCATTGGAAAGAGATATGATGTCAAAAGCATTCAAACGAGTAAGTTTTTCCTCTCCTTGGTTATCCTTAATTGTATTGCTACATAAAGAACCGAAAGCCAAATCCACTGCATCAGGCATAACATTATCTGTTCTGTCCATGGCATAAGCAAACAATCTTTCATCAAGACCAGTTTTAAACCAAGGATGTTTAATGATTTCTGCAATAGATATCCGTGCACAAGGGTTGGGATGAAGAATACGTCGCAAAAGCTTCCGAACATCTGAAGAAAACCAATTTGGCCATTTGAGTTCTGCTTTGCATATTTTCTTATACATATCTATCGAGTTCTTATCGTGAAAAGGAAGATACCCTGCCAACAACACATATAGAACCACTCCACAAGCCCATATGTCAGCTTTTGCACCATCATATCCTTTTCTACTAATCATTTCTGGAGCAACATATGCAGGAGTACCGCATCTTGTGTATAGTAACCCATCTTGTCTCTTGCAATCAGGAAGTGCACTTAAACCAAAGTCTGAGATCTTTAAATTACGACTTTCATCAAGGAGAAGATTTTCAGGTTTCAGATCACGGTGATAAACTCCTCTACTGTGGCAAAAATCAACAGCACTAATTAGTTGTTGGAAATATTTACGAGCAAAATCTTCATTTAGCCTTCCCCGTTGAATCTTACTGAACAAATCCCCTCCCTTTACATACTCTAACACAAAATATATCTTGGTTTTAGTAGCCATCACCTCATACAGTTGGACAATATTAGGATGTTTCACCAACTTCATCACCGAAATCTCTCGACTTATTCGATCAATAAGGCCACACTTCAAGATATTATCTTTGTTAATAACCTTGATAGCCACACTTTGTGAAGTCTCAACATTGCAAGCATGGTAAACTTTGGCAAAACTCCCTTTCCCAAGTAACTTTCCCATCTCATATCTCTGCATCAAGATATCCCCTTTCTCCACCATCTTCCAAGTGTGTTTTTATGCAAAACAACTAATAATTTTGAGGCTTGAATAACTTGATAATTAGCACCGAATAGTATAGAAGGTGTTTAATTTGTAAATGACCAACAATTCCACCCATCTCCTCCAAGAAAGTAACCTAATGCGATAGTTAGCCCCATTGCGTGTGTGCACGTGGAGCAACTTATATGTGTATGATCATACTTCAATGTCATCAAGCTCAAGCAAAGCACAAATATGCTTGACTATCCTGGCAGTTTCCAAGAAAGCACCACTAGCATGCATGCACATCTTTCAACATCCCTTGATATTTTTATCTGTACTGAAAGCGAAATACTGGTAATATAAAGTATAAAAAGTTAGACATGTAACAATTTAATAGAAAAAGAAATCTAGTCTAGAAAAAATGAACAGGGGAATGTTGCCGTGCATATAAACACTATTACTTATTATTTTATTTTTGCAGGAAATGAAGAGCAAACCGTTGTTCTTTTCACAAGAATTTAAAGTAGATCCACACCCGAGGTCATAACTCAGGACTATCAAATTGAAAATTTGTGTATGTCATTTAACGAGATCAAGAAATATATGGCTACATGATATTACAACAATGCATCGTAAAATTGGCAGATACCGGAAAGAAATAACAATTACAAAACAAGAAAGTTCCGTAAGGATTATGAAATAGCCATTTATTACAAGTAGTACATCACTATAATTGCATGCCAAGAAGAGAACACCCAAGACACTCTTAAAAGACATGCATTAAAGTACTTATAGGTAGTTTGATCTGAAATCACAAGGTAGTGCAACAACATGTTCTGATATTCACATATCCCGATGCACAGAACAGTGCACACATGCAATCAAGATGTATTAGTTTACTAATGAGACTGAACCACATATGAATTAACGGGCAGATATACAAATTCCAGAAAATAAAGATCCAAAGCCACAAATGTTTATGCGATGCAACAAGAGAGTGAAGAGTGTTACCTGACGATCCGGGAAGCGAAAGGGATGAAAACTGTAGGTGAGGAGCTGCCCCAAGTCAAAGATTTAAGTAAGATCAGCGAGAAGCGCCTGTGCGTGAGAAGAAAGGGGAGATATGGTTCTCTGCTGGGTTGTGGACTCGGTAACAGCCGCATGCAGATTCAATCGTATGTAAGCCAGAGACCTTACTTATAGGCGGAACTCCTTGGCCGGCTCAAATAGTGAGAGTACTAATCTACTCCCTAATGACCGTGGGCCTAGTACTAGTGATCCTATTTTCTCGCTGGACCCATCGTTAGCTTGTTGTTTGTTGGAGCGGACAGGGCTGTTGCCTGTTGGTAGTGGAGTGGAGCAGGGACTAAAATAAAATCATATTGCTGTCTTTCCACCGGCGATCGTCAGATTATTTCAGGCGCCGTTCTGCGTCGATCGAGCGGAGTGCGCCGCGACGTACCGTGCGCTAGGTACCTGTACAAGCAAAGCAAAGCAGCACTTCTCTGTAATGGCGTCGGAATATCTGCGGAGTGGGACTGAGCGATTGGATAGACACAAATACGCACCAAACTTCTTGCACCAGTTGGCAACAATAGAGGTGACATTTGAGAAGCATATCCCTTGTAACCGTGGCGCACAAATACGTATCAATGTTCTGCCGTCCGCATCGCTCTCGATGTGTACTGTGACACTGATTGGCGTGAGAGATGTTCTGGAATTTTCGAGAGAGAAGCCGATGGAAGAATTTAGGGCCATCGTCCATGCATGGTTGTTGATGGAGCATTGTTGTTGTGAGTTGTGACAGAGACTACTCCATCCAACATGTCTGCTACGACCTCAGAGTGGTGTGAGAAACTGAGAATACCAATCACAGCGCTCTCCTAAGCAGTTTTCTTTCACTACGCGGGATAAGGAAAAGAAAAAATCGCCCCAAAGATTTGTTATTGACTTAATTGCGTACCGCGCGAACGGATAGAGATGAACTTGTACTGTGCAGCTCCTCCCATCGACCAAGATAGATATGCAAGTGACGCAAACACCCAGAACAAGATAACAGCTCAAAGAGAGTAAATCCAAGAGTAAATCGCACCAATCATACGATAACTTGACAAGTGGATGCAAATTGGTCCAACAACTTGTAATATGCTCAATACAATGCAACAACTTGGTAGGTGGGTGGAAATTGGTCCACCAACTTGTAAAATGTTCCATTTAGTGTGACAGCTTGACAAATAGTGCATCTACAATCAAAACATTATGACAATGATATATTTGGCTACGCAC
>CM014278.1:78936337-78958186 GCA_004135705.1 Alloteropsis semialata
CTGTATTGTGCCCTTATAGGACTTTATTTTTTTAATATCATGACCAAAATAGTTTTTAGTTTCTACCATCTATTTTAATTGATGTTTCAATATTCTTTTGTAATTTTTTCACACTTTTTTCCATCTTACCATTGCGGAAATTTTTTTGAAGATCAAGGGAAAAAAACCTAAATAGCTTGAAATAAATAATAATTATTCTGATGCAGCATTCTATTTATAACTGTGGTACAGACATAGGAATAATGAGCTAACTAACATCTTTTACTTTAAGACACAAAATAGCTGTCAACACTCTAATATAAAAATTATAGTTCAAATTAAAGAAAAAATTAACTTATGTATTATGAAAGCATATAGATAAATTAGATTTCTAATGTGTCATATAAATTGTTTGTTACGTTACAATTAGAAGAAACTAATTTTATATGCTGTCATTTCCAATTTGCATATATTTTTCTTTTAAATTTTGTAATAAAGGTTCTTGTCTTGACAGATATATCACCGTTGCAACACAAATATTAATGGCCACAAAACTCTCAATTATTTGGTCGGACCCAATATACCATCTTTTTGCTATCCGAGTGACAAGATACATCATCATTATAACGTTTCAACTGTTTATGCATTATTTTACCAAATTGTTACACTAAGTTGAGTATTTTATAAGTTGCTGGATCAATCTGCACCCACCTGCGAAGTCGTTGCACTGAACAAAATATTTTACAAGTTGTTAGACCAATCTGCACCCACATGCGAAGTCGTTGCACTAAATAAAATATTTTACAAGTTGTTGAGCCAATCTGCACCCATCCGCAAAGTTGTTGTATGATAGGTGCAATTTACTCTAAATCCAAACGTCGCAGGCAAAGAACGGCGAAGATGGTAGGAAGGGAAAGCGAGGTGGATGAGGCAGGCCACAGGAGCCACCAATCATCCCGTCACGCTCCCACCGGTGCTCGGATCAGCGCCCCCGGCGCTGTCACGGACGACGGGCCGACGACGGCTGCTTGTGCGCGCGGCCGAGAGATATTTCGCCGGAAAGCGACGCCAAAACCACCACACCACCACTCCTCATCTCGGCCGCGCTCCGCGTCTCGGTCGCATCGGCGAGGCGACCCAAGGCGAGACGATTGTAGTACCGTGTACAATCGTTTTTTTATGCTTAATTCCTTATGCAGTAATGCAGCTTCAAACTAACCTATTGTACTTTTCAACATTTTCGCCTTGAAAAATTGCATATATATATTTTCTGTTGTCTGCGAAGAGAGTTAGTCCCATGTCATTTTCGTCAAACTTTGGACTACTCCATCGGCCTAACCATTCGACATGCATGGAGAACAAAGTGGGGCCTAATAACAACGTTGACAAAAGCGGCAGTTTCTCTTTCAGATGCAACCTTTCTGAATCGCTCTGCGACTGGATTGACATCGACTTCATAAATATCTGCTTGCCTGCTTTGCTTCCAAATGCAGATTAACATCAAGATTTTACAAGCTCGGCATTAGATAAGTTTCCCTCCGTTCAAAAGCTAAACGGCAAGAACAAAAACCAACACCAATATATAAATCGAGATGTCATCAACAGCAGCAACAGTTGGAGGAAATAACAACTGCGAGCAAGGATAAGCACGGCAGGGAGCCAGACATGAACTGATCTCTGTGTTGCAGTTTTATTCTTAATTGAGAAAGCTTTTTAAAAAGTACGCCATTTGATTCTACTTGACTGAGCAGGACGCTTATCGTCAAACAGAGCACCATGCCGAACCGGATAAAGCTGAAAGATTAAGTTGGGAGTACAAGTAAGGATGAAGCTACAGAAAAGCAATGGTAATGACATGCACCAACTGGCTAACCTGCTTGGCGCTTTCAGCTGAAGCAAGATTTTGGACTTCAGTAAGCAAAGAATCATTTAACAATGGCAACCTTTCCAAAATGGAGTGCCACGAAAGTTGTTGCAACGATAATCTAGTGAACTAAGAAAGAAGGCCCGAAAAGGACCCCTTGTCCTCGCGGAATAGCCGTCTCTCAAATTCTTTCCTCACCTGCAACCTGCAATGCAAAGACAAGAAGATCGTTCAAAAAACTGCAAAAGACATGAAGGAATTGGGTTGGCTGCGCGTAAGGTGTCGGAAATGTAGAAAACTGTAGATTACAGGCTTACAGCAAGCAAGCTCAGAGGTTCAAATTCTTCTCTAGTTCAGCCTCGAAGTCGTGAAAAGAAAATTAAATTCAGCATGGGCACAAGTGTTCTTGATTCATTGTGATACCTGGTTTTACTCAACCCCGATTCACGACTGCCAAAGCATATCATCACTAAGGGTAGGGTCCTACCTTGATGGTTAAGCAGCATTGATGGTCACTCCACTTTGTTACATGTTCTTCAAGGTAGAGATATTTTGGGCCAACACCTCACACAGGCATAACATCCTGTCTTTCATTGTTTGCCACCAGTATCAGCCCTAAAAGTATGATACTTGTGTTTCAGTTGCATTTTGAGTAGTGCGGAATATGGAAAGCTCAAAAGAAGTTGATCGACAATCAACTGCATTGGCTCGAATATAATGGTTAATTCTGCGAAAGATAAATAAATAAACAGAATACTGTAGGAATAACCTTTCAGTTGGATCAATGGAACTCGAGAGCAGTTGTTGACCAAGTACAAACTAGGCGCTCCAGAGTCCAGACACAGGAGTCTTCAAAAAACAAAAGAGTCCAGACACAGGAAAACAGCCGAAATTTGCAATACAAAAGCATCGCTGGAGATGTAACTTCACAAGATAAATCATAAGCAAATCTAGATATCAAAGTTAACATGAAGAAGAAGAAAAGAAACAGATATCACAAAGAAATTTGTTATGATTAGTATTTTAGAGAATACAACACCAAACACCCTCGATGGGTAAAGTCAAGACTGAAATATTTCTCTCATGGGAACATATAATCAATAATTTTGCTGGAAAGATAAGATTAACAAAACTATACCGCTAGTATAGTGCTATAAACAATTAGGCACTTCATTACGCCTCAACTCAAATTTGCTTACAATATTACACTGAAACTGGAACTTGAAACGCGACAAACATAATCACAAAAAGATGCGTGCTTCAAGTACTCTATGCTACACTTGGCTTTCTGCATCTATCCTCAACCAGCGATTCTACAACTTCTGCCGATGGGGAGAAAGGCAACAATCAAGGTCCTTTAGTATCTGACTCCTTTTGCAACCTCAAAGAAGTGAGCAACATTCTCCTCTGGAGTTCCAACCTTGATGCCATGACCAAGGTTCAATACATGTCCAATATTACCAGCCTTCTGCACAGTGTCATAAATTCGCTTGCTAATGAACTCTTTTGATCCAAAAAGAACACCTGGGTCCACATTCCCTTGAACTGCTACATTAGATCCCAATCTTTTCCTGCCCTCAGCCATGTCAACCGTCCAGTCCAAGCTGACAACATCAACACCGGTCAAAGGAAGCCTCTCCAGCAAGCCCCCAGACCCACTTGCATATAGTATCAGGGGCAAGTCAGGGTGTGTTTCCCTGACACTATCCACGATCTGCTTTAGATAAGGCAGGCTGAACTCCTCAAAATCAGCTGGGCTGAGTTCAGTTGCCCATGAATCAAAAATTTGGACAGCCTGTGCCCCATTGTCCGCTTGGTATCTAATGTAGTTAGCCATTGATGTTGTGAATTTTTGTAGCAAATTGTGTAGAATCTACAAGAGCACAAAGCAACTGTCAAGACCCAAGTTTGTTTAACAAGACCCCAGATGATCACAAAAAAAAAGAATAAATATAGAGGCAAACATAGATAATGTGCTCTGCAGTACTCCATGAGATACGATTTATATAATCAACTAACGTATTGGGATGTCATGCTAACAGCCAAGCAAACTATCAGGAAGCTACATAACAGGATCCTACATGCAACTACAATTTTCCCAAGAAACTGAATGGAGAAGAGCATAACTCATGTGAAAAAAAGATTTTCTCAATACCGTTGGTTCTGAGAAGGCCATTTTCTTAATCATTGTAAAGTTCTTTGATGAACCTCCTTCCACACAGTAAGATGCCAAAGTAAAGGGAGCTCCAACAAAACCTAGAACAGCAGCTTCATTATTAACCTGAGAAAGAAACAACAGAGTCATTCCCACAAATGGTAACAACTGCATAAAAAATGTCATAGGTTTTTAACTACATCTACATGCTTAAAACTATATATCATGCAAAAACCAATTCCAAATAACGTGTTTAATATGTTTTGCAATCATTTTAAAGATTGATAGTTTTAATATGCTATTTATCATGCCAGCTAAGTCGACAGTGATTGCACATATAAACACCTAAAGTTTCTTTATAAGGAGAAACTACATAAAACTTTAGGTGTTCGAATTTGATATCACTGTCGGCTCAGCTGGTACGGTAAATGGTATATTAAAAGGTTTTCCTTAAAAATAAGTAGATGAATCTCACTGTCACAGCGTGGATGGAAAGTAGACGAGATCTGTTATTCTGTTCTATAGGCTGGAATTCTCAGGAAGAAGATTCCAGATTTTGCCAAGTCCCATCTGAAAGGCCACAATTGGCTTATGCTGCCTAAAGGAAAGTGCAACAGATGTATTCAAAATTGGAAATGCAACATTTCTCAATTATGTTACATCCAATCTCATGCAGAAGTAGCATATGCGGTAACCAACATCAGCAACTGCACTGTGGTGATCTATTTATGTTGTGAAGTTTTCAGGACTCGAAGGCTCCAAGCACAGCCACACTAAAAGATGAGAACAAGTATTCATCAACCTAAGGTCACTGCAATATACTGTGAGAAACCTAGAAAGTTGATCAAGTGGACAGCAACACTTGAAACTAGAAAGTTGTGAGTTGACTATAAAAATCTAAATAAGCAACAACCTACTTCCGCGCTACCGCACATTTTGAATGACCAGTTGATCGCATATTTTCAATTTGACGTTTGGGTGCTGAAAAGCATATACTAACCTCTTCTCGCAACAAATTTAGAGCCTGCCCTACATAAGGGACCCACTCCTCAGGAACAAATTCTCTGACTTCATTCACTGCAGCTGCTGTTCTCAAGGGATCATAAATCACTGGACCTTTTCCTTTCACAATGTCGAAAGGTATGTTCATCCCAGGAAGTGGAGTAAGGATATCCGAGAACAAGATGACCTGACAAACAAAAATAAAAGGAAGGAACATTACTATAAAATAACATCAATACGAGAAAAACAGATGTTACACATGTGCAACATCTCAAATTCATGTAAGGTTTGAGATAATTTCCCAAATGGAATTTAAACAACATGCACAAAAGCTGAAGTCTGCAGCTTACTCCATCAGGCTTGAAAACCTTCCACGGTTGCAGAGAGATCTCAACAACTAGATCGACATTTTCTGATCTTTCGCGGAACTTTGGGTATCGCTCACAAAGCAACTGATAGCTCTGCAGAAAATTCAAAAGCTAAGAAATTAGTAAGGACGAATGTTCACTAATGTCTGCACACATTCAAGAGGCAAAACGAAGCATTCCTTTGCTAAAAGAACAGACACTCATCCTGACTCAAGCAGCACCACGGCCAAAAAGGCAAGGTTACATACCACGAGACTCTGACAGAAACCTTCTATGATTACTTTCAACGAAAGACCAACAACTTCCAATCCAATCTCAGTAGACGAAGGTACAGCTAATGCAAGTATCATTTCTATTCAAGACCATCTGTTGTCTACCCTCATTTGAACAGGAAAGCAGTAGAACAAACATGTCCCTAAGGGCTAAGACATTTGCCAGAAAAGGATGAACTGTGGAATGAGCATTAATTCTGCAGGCCTTTTATGCTAATGATGTAATAGTAGCTCCCATAACTAGTTCATTTTCCCCATGCCACTGAAGCCTATAACATAGTACCCTACTATCATTTTAACATTTCAGCTTCCTTTCATGAACAACCTTGGTCACTTCTGTATTTCACACAACATATCAATGATTTTTCCAGGCTATAACAATACCAATCAGTTTAGAGCCATCCTCGAGTCACGCATTGGAATGCTAGCAAATACACAATGCTTATACCAGAAGAATAGAGAAAATCGTAATAAAAACAGGAGTGGACCTGCCTTCATGTACCTCCCGGCCTGCCTCATGAGCCAGACGGGCGGCCTGTTGACCTTCTTCCCCCTGATAGCGCTGACCAGCAGAGGCTCCTCCGCAGTCCCAACCGAAGCCTCCTCTGCTACCGCCTCTAAAACACCACCAGTGAACATGGAAATTAGTCCATGACCCCAACCCTCCCAATCGGTCCGCATAAACAGAAGGCCCTCACCTCCGACGGCGCTGCAGCCGACGGCGCAGAGCTGCCGGCGGCCGCGACCGGCGCGGGCCGACCTGCCCCTGCTGCAGAGGAGGGAGGTGGACGGCAGCGAGAGCGGCGGGCACGCGGTCGCCATTGGGGCGGGATCGGAGTCGCTGCCGCGCTCGTGGACGGGGCAGAGGAGTCGGCGAGTCGCGGCGCCAGGAAGCGACGACTTGGGTTGGCAGGCTGGCTCAGCCGCTGAGGCGATGGGGAGAATCGAAGGGGATGGGATCAGATTGGATGGGATCAGATGAACGGAGATGTGGGGATGATACGGTGGATAATAGCGTGGGCCACCGTGATGCGCGCCTCTTGAGGGCCGTGGCCTGTTAGGCCGTCGAAGTGGACCTCTCTGTCCTTCTTATTGGGCTCGGGCAGTAATCCGCTGGAAAACAGACCGACTGCGGAGGCCCAACCCCCACCCGCAGGCCGCAGCCCGTTCTACACGCTGTGGGCCCAAAATACCTTTTGCCTTGAAGGGGGCCCGCCGCTCGGCCGCACGGGGGTGTTTAGAGCCTGATTGATTGGTTGGCTCCCAATATTTGCCAAACCAAAATAAAAGCATACCTATAAATTTTGGCACTTGTTTGGTCGGCATCCAATTAAGTGATATTCTAAAGATGTTGCCCAAGTTTTGGCAGGAAAGTTTTCTCATGCCCACATTTTGCCATGCCCCGAATTTGACATGGCAAATTTTGGAACCAAACCAATCAGGCTCTTAGTTCACCCCCTCACCAACCCATTTTGCAAAATACACGCTTTTCAATGCACTTTTTCTCTCTGTGCACGCGGCCCAATGGAAACCCATTTTGCAAAATGCAAGGAACTAAACACCCCCTATGTCAGCGCCGCCGCGGCCGGACTGCTGAGATTGGTACGGCGTCGCGGCCAACGGCGTGGTAGTGGTGCCAAAAGGCCAAGCGCGTGTCAAATAAAAAAAAAGGCCAAGCTCCGAGCATGTCGCGTGCTGCGTCCGGTTCGACAGCCTCCAGCTCATCTGAACCCTGAACCGAAGTGGCGACTAGCGATCCGAGCGGAAATTGGAAGCAATTTACATTCCAAAAATAGTGTACATTGTACCAAGTTGTTCGCATGAGCAACGATCTAAACTCTCCGCAGTTCAGGAGTGTCCTTCTCGATGTATATACAGCCGGCCGGCCAGGTGCAAGCCGATCCATTCCAGAAGACAACGCTGACGAACATGTTAAACTACACAAAACGGCTTCCTTACGTTACAGCAAGAACGGAAGAAGAAAAAAACAGTCCATTTCCTGTATCACAGGCGTTCAGCAAAAACAAGGCGCGTCGTCTCGAGCCTCAGAGCACGTACACCATGCCGACCTCCAGCAGCGACGCCGGCGGCACGCGCAGCGCCACGTCGGGGCCACGGCAGTTGCGCCGCAGGAAGTTGTACCCGACGTCCACCGCCAGCCGCTTCAGCACCGACGACCCGGGCTTGCACTGCACGTGCGAGTGCCCCAGGATGAACGCCGTGCCGGACTCCCGCGCCGCCGCCAGCGCCGCCAGCTCCTCCGCCACCTGCTTGTTGCCCTCCGCGGCGTCCAGGCTCGCCACGTGGCTGTCGATGAAGAACCGCACCTGCTTCCGCGCCGGGCTGATCTCCGCCGCGTCGTCCTCGTCGCCACCGTCCGTGGCGGCGGTGGCGCCGGCGGCGGCGCGCATCTCCACGGTGTATGCGGATGAGTGCTGCGTGCTGCCCTGGAGGTCGTAGCTCGCGCGGTGCCGGAGCGGGTTGCTCGCGATCACCGTCAGCCGCCGCTCCCGCTCGCTGGGCTCCAGCAACTCCTGCTCGCTGGCCTCGCTGCACCGGTACGACGCGTCCAGCTTTATGAACGTCGCCAGGGTCTCCACCAGCTCCGTCTCGAACGAATCCACGTCCTGGTGCACGTCGCGGTACCCGTACCGCACGATGCACCGGTACGACCGGTGCCCCGGCGGGCCCACGCGCCCGATCAGGTACCGCTCCGCCGGGAACACGTACGGCACCGGCACCGACTTGACGCACACGAACACCAGCACCTGGTGGAACGCCGGCAGGTTGGTCACGAACCGGGAGAAGTTGGCCGGGACGCCCGAGGTGAGGTCCGTGTACACGAGGCCGATGCCGGGGACGCGGACCATGCCGAGCTTGTCGCCGAGGGCAAGGAGCCACTCCAGGGTGACCTTGTTGTGCAGGTCGAACTCGTACTTCTTGATGGTCGTGTAGTGCCAGACGAGCATCACGGCCATCAGGATGAGGGCGAGGAGGATCGGGAGCCACGCGCCCTCCAGGAACTTGATCAGCGATGCCGAGAAGTAGAGAGCTTCGATTGATCCGAAGAAGAGGAGGAAGGCAAAAGCCAGCACTGGCGGCCTGTGCCAGCACAGAACGATGACCAGGGATGTGAGGAACGTGGTCACCAGCATCACTGTTATCACCGCTAGCCCTGCAGAAGGTTCAGAAGGTAGCATGTCAACACTCGCAAACGGTAATCTGAAACATGGCGACAGTAATGCCAACATGGACTGATTGATATGAACTATCTTGTGCGAAAAACACATAATTGCATAGTACTAGTTGCCATGTAGCTACAAGACTGGTAATAAAAAAAATAGAATAGTGCCTAAATTCGAGCACAAGGTTAAGAATTTCAGTCAAAATGCCATAAAGGCAATCTGAGATGTGAGAACAGTAAAAGCAACAAATCATAGGAGAGTAATCTTTGGTGAAAATAATTAATTGTGTTCTAATTGCAATGCTCTGTGGCTAACAGTATCGCCAAAAAGTGAAATAACAAGTAAAATCGTTTTTGCCCATAGCAATTTGTACTACAGCAGTTTAGTCTGATTTCAAAACATTAAGAAAAGTCGGCGAATTCCTCCTTCTAGATCACATTTATATTCTTTTTGCATGATTGTTGACTGGAGCCAACATGACAGGAGGTAGTAAAAACTAATCTAGAGTAACCTATCTTACCAGATGCATTTCCCATGTGCTTTGTGTCTCTGAACCCAACTGTGACAGCTATGCATAGTATCATGAGCAACCAATTGATCTCAGGGATGTATATCTGGCCATGAATTTTCTCAGATGTATGTACAACTTTTACTCGAGGGAAGCAACTCAAGGACTGGCTCTGGTTGATGATTGAGAACGTTCCACTGATGATTGCTTGGCTTCCAACTACTGAAGCCAAAATTGCCAATACAAGCACAGGCCATCTGATCTTATCTGAAGTGAGCATCAAAAAGAACTTCATATGAATTAGAAATTTTGAATGTAAATAATAACAAATCTGAAATATCCACTAAACTGATGTTATGGTGCCTGTTTGTATAGTTAGAAATTAGACAAATCTCCAAGAAGAAACTACTGAATATCTTAGAGGTATGAAATATAATTCAGGATGTACAGTATATTTAGCCAGAACAAATTTCAATTATTTATCAAATTGTCAAGGGTTCTTCCTATCTGATGACTGACACAGATAACAGGGGTATTTTTAGGTTCAAAAGTAGCAATATGGCCCGTCATGAAAATACATGAGCCAATGCCAAAGCATACCTGGAACTGCGATGTAAAACCCAACTTGGGAGCTTGAGTAAAAGTCATGATGTTTTGATAAGTAAGCAGCTTGACCCATGTATGCTAGAATCAGTGCGGGGTAAACTAGACAAGTGAAAGCAAGCTGCACCAGAAGTGTAAAGCTAGATGATCTGCATGATAACTTAGCATAGAAAATATTCTATGTATCTCATAGGGGTCAACAAATTACCTGGATTGCACTGTATGAGAAGTGTCCAAGATCTGCAAACATTGCTTCTGATCCTGCACAATCAGCGTACTAGACATTAGTCCACTTTTTTTATACAATTATTGATATAAACGAGAGAATCCATTCAAACAAATATTTAGAGGCATTCTATAATTTACCTGTCATGCAGAGCAAGATTCCACCAAGCGACATCCAACCATACTTTCTAGTCTTTTTTAAGAACTTGAACATATAATAAGGATTTAGAGCTTGGTAGATCTGAGGATTCCAGTGGATGATATTATAAAGGCCAACAGCACTCATGCAGAATAACCAGGCTAGAACTATCGGGGCAAAGAGAAATCCAACCCGGTGTGTACCATAGTGCTGAAGGGCAAATAGGAATGCTAATATGACACAAGTTATTGGAATGACAGCATCTGCATGCAGAAGAAATCAATCACTATGACTAAACAAGAAGGTTTAAACTGGGAACAGATGAAATATCATAGCAAGACAATTTTTAAAGACTTTGTCACTCTTTCTATATTTCACCATCCAGAATTCAGAGTTCATAAAAAAATTGTTGGGACATTTGGAGATAGTAAAAGATGCCATAGGAGTTTAAATTTGCATTAGGAAGAAAAACTAGTGAGATGATTGCTTTCACTATGGTATACCTGCTATCCAATAATTGGCATAAGAATAATTTGACCTTTTTTTTGCATTTCTGAACTGAACTCATGATCATAGCATTGCCCAAAGACAGTTAACTTTTACAGTGTGTTCATGAACCACGATAAAGTCCAGAAAACTAAGCATGATATCCAATGCAATCCTCTATGCTACCCAGTGCACACAGTTGCTCTCTGAATAGGAATCTAGGCCTGTGACCAATGGAAGTCCAGTTACAAGATTAGAATATTCCATACTAATGTGGGAAGAAAGTCAATGACACATAGGCTGGAGTTTTGACAGATGTCCCTTCTCTAATAGTCATCTCTACGCAATTTGAAAATCTACAACACACATAGCAAAGAGGAAATGAACTGAAATCGAAAGTTTCTTGGGGAAACTCACATTCACGGTGATCCTTGGACAGGGAGAACTCAAGACCTGAAACAGCTGAGAACACTGTAACATGTTTTTCAGAAAAACCTCAGTAAGGAACCAGTCATCAAAATTTCAATCTTAAAAAAATCCAGTAGAGCTAAGAAAAGAAGGCTGAGCTGAGTACCAGATATAGCAGGCGTAAGAACACCATCCCCAATAACCATACACGTGCCAATCATAACCATAATCAAAAGAGCAATGCGCAGCTTCCTGTGCTTCTCAAGCCACACCTTGATACGGGACTTGTCGGTTATTTCAGGAGGGCATTCCAGTTTATAAGTGGAAAGCTCCTCATCAGCAATTTGCCGATTCGGGAGAAGGCTCACATTTGCGTGTCTGCAAATAAGAGAGTACAGTGCAAATGTTCCTCCTGCAAGATTGCAAAACCATATGAAATTAACATCTTAGCGAGCAAAGCCTGCACAACAAATGAGAGCTACAGCAAGTTTCAAGCATACCCTCGCCATTGTCATCGGCTCGTAGGACAATGGAGACATACTTGATGAGGGGGATCAAGGTGAGCGTCCAGAATACGAAGGAGAGCACACCGAAGATCTCCTCGTTCGTCTCCGAGTGCTGGATGTCCTCGGCAAAGGTGCTCTTGTACACATACAGTGGAGATATGCTCAGGTCTCCATAGACCACCCCCAAGCTTTGGTACGCCAGAAGCAAGGTGGTCTTCCAAGAGTCCCTCTGAAAGAACCCCCAAACAGCTAGTAATTCAGCAAAGCATTGCTCCTCCATCTCATGAACAGGTTCCTTAGATTGTGAAACATTTTATGGGGAAAAATGCACACCTTTGGGGATCTCAGCCCCCTCCCGAACTCAAGATCCATTGCTCTGCAAGAACCTAGGCTTCACACATAACACCGACCTTCTTTCCTGCACCATTCAACAAACACACCAGCTTCAAAACGCTGCTGTTGTTCCAAAACCCAAGCTAATGAATCTACTGGGGGAAATGGGGGAAAATACCTCATAAACAAAGGAAAACACCGCAAGAAATCGAGTTGCGAACTCAACAGGCTGAAGGGGATAGGTAGGGCAAGAAGGACCAGCCGACCAGACAAGGCACACATGCCATGGTTAAAGCCGGTGGAGCCCAGACCCCCGCGTTACCGATGGGGAGAGGCTAGGGAAGGACGGCCACGTGTTCGCGGAGCTGCGGACTCATCAGTCATCACCACTGCAGCTGCTGCTGCTCGCTCTCATTCACTACCAACACAAGAGATGCGGAGATGCAGGGCGGCAGAAACAGAACAAAAAAATCAAGTGGAGAAGAGAGACAAGGCAGCCAAGAACCAAAAACACTCCCCAGGTCACATCGAAATCTCTATCGATACATCCATGGTTGGATGGAGATGCGGTATCGAGGCAATCCAAAAAGGCGCCCAAAAATTCGTTTGGGGAGCAGAGTCGAGGAGGAGCACGCCATGTGAAGCTACGGACAAATGCATGTGGTCTCCCTCCCCTCTCCCCCACTTTTGAAGACGCGCGCGACCGGAGGCATGGAAAAAAAAAAAGCTGATTCAGATCAGTCCATACCCTGGCGAAGTGACGATCCTGGATAAACGAGAGATGAATTCTTCTTTTACCCCCCACGATTGCGACCTGCTCCTAAGAACGCAGCTCTAGTTATCACCAATGAATGCAAGGACGTGGTGGTTTTCCATGTTCTAACAACTTGTCCGCGGCTGTTGCTCCTGAATTCCTGTCTGTTTCTTGGTAGGTCCGGCTCGAAACAATGCAATCCCCGTGAGAGCATCTGCTTGATATGGCGAGGATTGGATGGGCCAGCAGTCCAGCACCCTCTCCCAGGAATCCCTCACTCCACAAGGAACTGACGCTAACCATTCAACCAATCCCCACAACACAAGAATAATAACAGGAGAGCATCTGCCCTGCCCATACCTTCTACTTGTATCGCCGTGTCTAGAATTAACGCCCTAGAACTGTAAATCTTTTCCCTGACAAAGGAGCAGATGAAGAACCCAAAACACGAAATCCCACCCCTTTTTTGCTCAAGATAGTACTATGCATTCTGCAAGACAACGGTAAGCAGCAGGAGGATAGGAGACGCACCTATGGATCCATGAGAAGGAGAGCGCCAGGACTCCTCCGGATTGCCTCCTGGATTGCTACGGCTGCCCGCAAGGAGTAAATGGAGGAAGAAACTCAGCGGCGGCTCTGGTGAGGACGGGGGAAAGACTTGCAGTCTCCTGTGTCCTCCCAACCACCAAAGCTGCAGTACTGAACTCTGAAACGAAGCAAGGTGGCACTGTGGCAGTGCCATTAATCCTCCATCAATGAGCACCAGGAAACTTCAGAGACAGGACGGGATCAATTTCTCAGCATTTATATTATCGCCCAGAAAGATTGGCTTCCAACCCCCAGAGAAATAAACAAATCTAATTTGTCGTAACAACGCATCGGAAACTAGAGGAGGAGTGGAGTGGCTCGTAAAGCTCGCACCTTTTTAGCAGCATCAAAGCACACCAAACGGGCAACTGCCAAGAACAGAGCAGGCCTGCTAGGCTGCTACGCCTGCCCGACTATCTCCTCCTCGTGGAGGTCGGCAGGTCGCAATGGTGGACGGTGGTACAAAGGGCACAGCCTCCGCCCTCGGGTGACCATTCGCCCCCCGGGTCAGGTGAGCAGGGGAAAACGGGCGTCCCAACCAGACTACTGCACTTGGGGCTTCAATTGGGCGAAAAGTTTTTTTGGTGAAAAATTTTGTAAGAGAATATTACTATTTATGAATACTAAATGTAGACTAATAATAAAACTAATTATAGATCTCGTCTGAAAATCACGAGACGAATCTAATGATGTTAATTAATCCATGATTAGTGGATGTTTAGCGGATGGTTACTGTAGCATCACTGTTGCAAATCATGGCCTAATTAGGTTCATTAGGTTCGTTTCGAAAAGTTATCTAGAGGTTATAAAATGGGTTTTGTCATTAACACATACTAGCCCAAAGATTTTTTTGGAAAAAAATTTGGTGAAAAATATGTTGAGGAATTGAAGGCCCTTGGTCACTCTGCCACGGGGCCATGCCACCGGCGCGGTATCCGTTGATCGGACAAGACTACTGTCAGCACTAGAGGAGCATATCCGTCAGAAAAGACTAGTCTAGGGCTTGAGAAACTTGCCGGAAAAAAGTTGCTATTGGAAAGCATGTTTGTGAGAGAAGACATGATTATCAGTGTAAAAAAAATTACTATTTTTAACAAAAGTTGCCAATATAAACAGACCCCTAGCGTAGGTTATCCGCAACAGTTGGCAATGCCGCCCATGCAACGATGGTCTATGGCTGGCGACCAATTATTAAGGGGGTCGTAGAGGCCTGTCAAATTATGGGGATGTTTAGATGCAGTTGTTTGTTATGTATAGGTTTTAGTTGGCCTCAACTATTCAAATTTGGGGTATTGGGAAGGGTGTGTCAAAGTTTGTAAAGCTCTGTTTAGTTCGGTGAAAATTACCAAAAAGTGGTAACTTTCTTTACACTGACAACCGTGCCTACTCTCACACAACACGTTTCCTAATGGTAACTTTCTTTCCAAACTTTCTCAAACTTTTCTAACGATGTTTAGTTGAAAGTTGCATTGGAAAGCGTAAAAATAGAGAGGGGGCATGTTTTTCAATGCGTTACTTTTGTAACTTTTCAAACTAGTTGAAGGAGGTGCTTAGTTGAAAATTTGTAACTTTTCAAACTAGTTGGAGAAGTGTAGGGAACTAAACAAGACCATAGTGTTTATGCATTGGGTTGCGTGCACACAGAGAGAAAAAAGTGCATTAGAAAACATGCATTTTGCAAAATAGATGCAAAAGAGGTGAAACACCCCCACAAAGGGCGGTGCTGTGTCCGGGAGCACGCGCGGTGACTTGTTTATTCCGATCGGGGACAGGCGGCGGCCGGGCGAAGGCTGACCAAGGAACGCAACGCAGTCACCACGGCCGTTGGGAGTTTGGGACCGTGCCCGCCCGTGGGAGTTGCTTTCTCGTGGTGGGCTGATGGCTCCGGCACCGCAAAACCGAGCTGCCGGAGGCCCGCGCCGGAGCACGGAGCGCGGACAAACGCGTCGCAATTTGGATGGGTGCGCGCGCCGGTCCCCGCTTCTTCACCCCCAGAAATGGCCAGGATAAACATTGTGGTAAGCTATGGCGAATTCCAGGGTCAGTTTCAGTTCCTCGCATTTTCACTCTTGGAACTGCACGCGGCACGCTGGAGGCTGGACAACATCGTGAGGTGCTGCAGGCACTTGCGTGTAGATTTCTCTGGTACTGCAGGCGTCTGATGCGTAACTATGAAGTAGCATTGGCGCAATTTTTGATTCAATCGGTCTGTTAACTAGGCCAACCAGCAGCACAGGGGTGCCAAAATCAACTGTAAAAGGAGACTGTTCGTGCAAGCCAAATTATAAACTTGTTTCATTGAAAAAAAAAAGAAGTTTTGTGATTGCCCGACAGTAGTAGAATGGGGAATTTTGAACATACACGCTGTAAGCCAACGCCGCTCTGAATATGTTGTTGTGGAAGTGCAAGTGGCAGTACACAATGTTTTCTTCGCCCCTGAAAACAAGGTATATACTGTACGTACGACCACATGACACACACAAGTCTCGTCATATTTCTTCTATACAGGGAATTGAAAGTGATATACGCGTGTTGGATTGATTTTCCTTGGACATACAACGTGTGCATATTATGGCTGTCATATACTCCCTCCGTCCTGAAATATAGGGCATTGTAGAGTTCAAAATTTGTCCCTAAATACAAGACATTCTAAATTATTTGGACAAGTATAAAGGAAATTATTTATTTTTTCGTCTCTCCATTGCATACTTACCTTTTCTATTACCTCCTCCACTGCTTAATCTAAAGAACAACTTTAATTACGACCGCTAAACGGGAAGGTCTCGAAGAGTACATGTATCTTTTGGTCTATCTCTTAATCTGTCTTAAAAATACTAGAATGCCTTTATAGCACAGGATGGAAGTAAGTTTTCTAAAAACAAATCAAGTGATCAATTAAGGAAACTACTTGAGGCTTAATAAGCATCTAACTCAAATGCAGGGTGGACTCTGTTTTCTATACATGTGTAGAGACCGGATAGATTTCCAATTTTGTGATGGGTTAAAATTGGAAATCAACACGTGAGAATCGTGTGTATATATACTGGGTCAGGTCCCCAATGTAGATGTCTCAAAAAAAAAAAGGTCCCCAACGTAGAGCAACGAATCGAACTATCTATTCCCGTTAGTAGTTGGAAATTTTTCGATCTGCTTATTGCATTGGAAGAACTGATCTCTAGCTGTTGGATTTCTTGACAGACGACGTGGCTTCAATCTCTGGTATGTTTAGTCTAAGTACTGTTGCAAAAATTTTTGGTGTTCTAATACTTAGTACATGTATGGTCCTGCCTTTAGCTTATAATCTGGAACAGTTTTGTTCTAACAATGCGAACTTAGGGATTCCAG
Organism: Alloteropsis semialata; assembly: GCA_004135705.1. Taxonomy (NCBI): domain Eukaryota; kingdom Viridiplantae; phylum Streptophyta; class Magnoliopsida; order Poales; family Poaceae; genus Alloteropsis; species Alloteropsis semialata. The sequence continues at coordinate 78,953,058 of CM014278.1, forward strand.
TTTCACAACTAGAGCATATCAGGCTCGTTCAAGGCCACAAAAATAACATTACCAACAAAACTCAAACTCCCAAATATAATGTTTCAACCAATCGAATGTAATCCTGGGCTTCTTCTTCTTCTTTTGGAGGAGAATTAAATCTAATCCTAGCAACAATCAAGCCTGTCATGCAGCAGCATGCGTACGCTGCATCCTGTAGGCAAGCATAGAATCAGCTGTACCTATATGGGCCGTCCACCGGCCAGAGAGCCCAGGCCGGCTTTTAGTCTGCGGCCCGAAAAGCCTGCTCAGAAGCCGCAGAAGTCGTCGTCCCTGGGCTGGCCCGGCTTGCCGATCTGCCTGCAGGCCTCGGTGCAGGCAGCCGCGCAGTCGTACTTGTCGCCCTCGCCCAGGGTCATGCACCGGTTCTTCATGCAGTCGCAGAAGCACCCCAGCTCCGGCGCCGCCGCCGCGGGGCCGGCAGCTGCGGCGGCTAGAATTGCCACCGCCACGCACAGCACGGCCACGGCTCTCATGGACGCGGCCATCGCGACACTCCCGTGCTACGGTAGATGTCGTCGTTCTCCTTGTGGCACTAGGAATTCTGGAAGAAAATCGTTTTGGTGGTTTTGGGTGGTCGTATGACGGAGGAGATGAGGGGGGTTATATATATGTGAGGGGAAATTGGGCCTATTCTTGGGCATAAGAGTGGTCGGACAGGAGGAAGAGGACGCTCCTGTGGTCTTCCTTCTCTTTTTCCTCCGAGAAACCCTGTGGTCTATCTTACGAATTTTTTAATTTTTTAATTTTTTTTACGATTTTTCAAAAACAACATCCGGGTGACAGATCTGCAAAGAGCTGTAAGGCAAAAAACCGCCAAATGATACGGCGGTAAGGAAAAAACCGCCAAATCAAAGAGCTGTAAGGCAAACCGCCAAATGAATTGGCTACAGTACCACGGTACTGAGCTAAAATTTATGCGAAAATTGTAGATCTCGACGAGATCTACAACTTTGTAGTTCGAACTTTTTTCATTTGAAATCATCTTCATGTTCAAATAATCAAAACAATATTCATATCTAATGAACCAGAAGAATTTTCCTTCTCTGAACAGCACATCTTCAAAAAATTATAACTTTTTCATATGAATTTGGTTGGAGATAAGATTCATACAAAAATTGTAGAGCTCGATGAGATCTATAACTTTGTTGTTCAAACTTTTTTCATTGCGAATAATTTTGGAGCTCAAATAATCGAGACAATGCTCAGATATAAAATTCAAATTTTAGATATGAATATTGTGTAGATTATTTGAACATGAAGATGATTTCAAACAAAAATTGTAGATCTCGACGAGATCTACAACTTTGTAGTTCAAACTTTTTTCATTTGAAATCATCTTCATATTCAAATAATCAAAACAATATTCATATCTAATGAACCAGAAGAATTTTCCTTCTCTGAACAGCACATCTTCAAAAAATTATAACTTTTTCACATGAGTTCGGTTGGAGGTAAGCTTCATACAAAAATTGTAGAGCTCGATGAGATCTATAACTTTTTTGTTCAAACTTTTTTCATTGCGAATAATTTTGGAGCTCAAATAATCAAGACAATGTTCAGATATAAAATTCAAATTTTATATATGAATATTGTTTTGATTATTTGAACATAAAGATGATTTCAAATAAAAAAAGTTTGAACTACAAAGTTGTAGATCTCGTCGAGATCTACAATTTTCGTATAAATTTTAGCTCCATACAAGTTCATATGAAAAAGTTACGATTTTTTTAATAGAGGAAGAAGGAACGGACAGCACTGCTACAGTATCCGCGGGTACCGTAGCAAACCGCCGAATGGTTTGGCGGTTAGGTTGCTATAGTACCGCGGGTACTGTAGCACCACCAATTCATTTGGCGGTTTGCCTTACAGCTCTTTGATTTGGCGGTTTTTTTTCCTTACCGCCGTAGCCATATGATACGGCGGTTGGGTGACAGATTTGCAAAATCTGTCACCCGGATGTTGTTTTTGAAAAATCCTAAAAAAAATTAAAAAAATAAAAAAATTCCTATCTTACGCACAAACCAAGGAGTACTGGAACTTTGCAGAAGCCACAGATTTTAGACCAAATGGACCGGATCGAGCAGAGAGGAACAGAGGCAGAGGCTGGACCAGGAATGCCAGGAGAAAAGCGCGCGCAGCTGGGGGAGGCCACTGGTGGCGCACTGGGCGACGGACCGCCACCGCCAGGCCGATGGACGAAGCCCATGCCTGGGCAAAGCGCGGCATGCGTGGGTCTCACCCGTCCGGCACCGATCTCTTGTGTCTCTAGGACCGGGCCCCGGCACCGGCACCGTCCCAGGCTCCCAGGTCCAGCCCTTCAACCCAAGGCGCGCGAAAGCGAACTCGCTTTTCCTTCTTGGTACCTGGTAGTACGCATTCCTTAACTGTACAGCCTGGTAGGAACGTCAATCTACACACTGCTCATCGTTGCAAGACTTGCCGAGTAGCGACGTACGCACATACCATATACATTTTCATATGGCATGTATCAGCATGCTACATTGAGGTACATACGTGCCGGCCGCGTCCGATGCAGTATCAGTATGCTCGGCGCACGTGTGGCTGTAGGCGTGTGCACACGTGTGGAGCGCCCCGCGACACGAGCCGTGACGACTCAAGTGCAAGTGCATGCGAGACGACGGGTGGTTGTCGCTGTGCCAGTCCGCCAGTGCGCAGCTTGTGTGTTGCTCGCTCGGCAAAATCCGAGCCGACCGTGACTGAGACGGCGAGACGCGACAGCGGCGCTGAACGACGGCGAGGGCCCGACGGATCCCAGGCAAATCTCCCCGGCACTGCTGCGCCGCGGCGAGCCAACTTGCTCTTGCTGTTGCTGACACGACCGCCGCTGATGGAGATGTTGGGCCTGTGGGTGTGGCGGTGTGGCCTGCTCCTGAGCGAATTTGTCAGCTGAATTCCAGGAGGGATTGGGCCGCGTCGGCAACCGGCCCCGACGTGACGAATTAGGAACGTGCGCGGCGGGAGGCGACAGTGTGACACGACTCCGATCGACTCCGTACGTTGTGCCATGAGCAGCAATCGCGAGTGAACGACAAGCCAATTAGGTTTGGGGCGGATGTGAAAGGCTAATCATGTCCAGCTGAACAAATTGTTTTGCCTCGTACCGCTCCTGCTCCGTTTGGTCACACAAATACGATGCCACTGGGATACGCACAACCTCTAACGTGACAACTAGCAATATATAAAACTATATTATACTGAATAAAAAGAGTTTGTATTGTGATTCTTTTAGTTATTATCAGTAAATTGATGTCATTAGATAAGTTTTGCTACAGTAAATTCGAACGTTTGGTTACTAATTAGGAATATTAAATGTAGATAACTGACAAAACCCATTTCACAACCCGGGTTACTAATTAGACAACGTCGTGCTACAGTAAACAATTTTTAATGATAGATTAATTAGGCTTAATAGATTCCTTTCGCGATTTCCCGTCCATCTGTGTATTTAGTTTTATAATTAGATCATGTTTAATCCTTCTAATCTTCGATTTAGTTTTGCTACAATAAATTTCACAATAAGTTCTCGTGAATCTAAACACGGTCTGTATAGTGCGTGACCTATCTAACTTTGGGATTTTGTTAGAGTTCTCATGACCATTTGACATGATTCTGAAATGATAGGGGGCTAGGACTGTAAAGGTGGGAGCACTAGCACGCTGCACGCACAGAGGAAGCATGTGTCAGAACGTGAGATGCATGATTACCCCGGATCAACTGATGGCCGCTGCCGGATCTTCAGTTCTGGAGATGATGGCGTTTGATCTCAAGCTATCCGCACTCGTTATATTCTGCTTTCATCCTCTAAAAGGAATACTGTTCTAATTATCAGCATCCTCTCTTCTATACAAATTTTTTCCGCACCCGTCATACTCTATATCTCATCCTCTATCTCAACTACCAACCATGGGACCCACATGTCAGATTTTTTAATCAAATTTTTTTTACCACGCAGCCCCTTCCCTATCTCTCTCTATCCACTCCTCCCTCCCCGACGCCCCCTCCCTGTCTCCCTGTACCATTGTGATAGTCTCAGAATCAACTGCTATCACGGACAGAACTCATTTCAGCATAATATCATATCCATACTTCGAATCAGAGTACAATTGTTACAAGGATAATATGGAACGTAGCTGATACATGCCCATTGGGCTAAACGACAAGAAGAAAGCCTACAAAGCGGTAGCTAGATCTTCAAGTCTTCATCTCCAGTCTTCACCACAGGCAACCTTGAGCGAAGCAACACAACCCTTCAAAGTAGCATCCGTCGAATGAACTCAAAATCCAAGTCTAAACCTGCAAGCTCACTAACTGTCCCCAAGGAATGGGACAGGTCCACGTCACCATCCGTATGCAGCTTTAAGGTAGCCTAATTCTAGTATATCAAATATATCAAAGAATTAAGCTGGGGTTTTCTATGCAGCAGCAGCAGCAACATAATTAAATATCTCCAACAGATTCCCAAGCTATCACCTCCACGGGTCAACCCTAGCACACCAGGGTCCCGTTGCATTCTCACCTCCTGCTCCTCACGAGTCGATGGAAAGACTCCCACTCTTCCCACTCCGCCTCCATCCCCGGTGCCTTGCCTTCTCCCCCACCGCCCCCTCCCCTGCGCTCCCTCCCCGTGCTCCGAGGACGCCGCCGCCCTCCACCGCGCCAGCCACCCTCCACCGCGCGGGCCATCCTTTCCACCGCCCGCACCCTCCTCCCGGCGCTCCTCCCGCACCCTCCTCCCAGTGGCCTTCCTCCCCGGCGCCGGCCGCCCCTCCTCCCCAATGCCAGCCGCTCCTCTCCCCACTCTCCTCCAGCCTCCAGGAGCTCTCACTCCTCCCTCTCCCACCTCTCCTCCTCAGGAATCCACCTCCCCACGCTTGTGCTGCTGCTGTTTCCCCTCTGCTGCCTAGCCGCCGTCGGCGAGGCCGTGGCGGTGGCGGGGGAGGAGGCCGTGGCGGGCACCAACCTCGCGCTGCTCCACCCCGTCCGATCCATCCACCCTCGCCCCCTCCCTCGCTCCATCCGCCAGTTCGTTCCCCCGCCGGCGACTGAGGAGGATGCGGAGGGCCGTG
>CM014278.1:78958240-78978999 GCA_004135705.1 Alloteropsis semialata
CACCTGCGGCCGGCGCGAGGGCGGTGGCGAACGAACATCGGCCGGCGTGAGGGCGGACGGACGGCAGCCCCTTCCCTGCTCCCTCCGCCGGCGTGAGGAGCAGCTGCAGCCGCACGCGAAGTAGTTGGGGCAGGCGAGGTGGGTCCCGCGCAGCGCCAAGTCGGCCTTTGGCGGAGCCCTAGGAGCCCGCTAGAAATAGCGGACGCCATCTCGTCCGCTTGCTTAGCGGATGCCATAGCGGACGCCGCTGCAGGCCATTTTACGCTAAAGTGGTACTCCAGGATGCGGTACCGGACGGCGTAGCGGATCCAGTGTGGACAGCCTCAAGCGCGATGACCAAATCGTCGGTGCAAATACACGAGTTGAGACATACAGGCTATGTTTAGATGGGGGATAAATTTTTTGTACCCTACTTTGATCACTAATTAGGGGTATTGAATAAAGTCAGATTATAAAACTACTTCAACAACCCCCTGGTAAATTCGCGAGACGAACCTAACGAGGCATTTGACCGCATGATTTGAGGATGATTACTGTAGCATTACTGTAGCCAATCATGAATTAATTAGGCTCGTTAGATTCGTCACGCAAAGTTGCACTCATCTCTGAAAAAGTTTTGTAAATAGACTTTATTTAGTACTTCATGCATGCAAGATTTCTTGGGGCAATTTTTTGTCTCGAGGCATCCGAACACGGCCGATACTCTTGAAAACGATTCGTTTTGGACAGCTCTGGCGCAGCGGCGCCCTCGTCAATTCGAATCTTCGACCCAGCCCGCTCGAACGGTTCGTTTCACAAGGTTCGTTCTCTTCAATCTGCCTGCCACCGCGTGGGATCCTCGCAGGAGCACTGGATCCGCCGGCCGGCTCGGAATCAGCCGTGCATGAATCCGTATCCGTCCGCTGCCACGCCCTAAATCCACCGGCGCCGAGCCACCGACCCTTTCGGCGCGGCACCGGCACGGCCACCGTGATCGATCAGGCCGTGCGTGACGATCGGTCTGGTCGGGTACGCTGCGTCAGCTGGCCCCTGCCATTTCCGCGGCGCTGCCGCCTGCCGCTCCCCAAGTCTTGGGCGGCCCTGCTGCAGGAGCGAGCGCGACCCGGCAGCAACAAGCCAACAAGCTTCTGTGGACTGTGGGGCGCATCAGCCGCTCGCGTACAAGTACAACTGACTGACGCGTGCTTGAGTGCGTCCGTCCTGCGCGCCGTAGCCTTTTGACCTTGGCGACCTCGCTGTCTGCCGTGTACAAGCACACAGACACGGTGCAACAGTAGCGCGCCTCGCACGCGTCGCTGCCTGCCGGGACACGCACCCCACTGCTAGCGAGCGAAAACATTGCTGGTTTCAAACAAGTGCTCCGCTCCTGTGATCCTGTCCATCACAAGTTCACGCCGTCGATGCAGCTCCCCACTTGTAGCGCTGCCGATCAGCAGTGGCCGTGCACCGATCTGCTTGGTTTGGTTTGTTTTGTCCATTGGCTTCAGTGCAGCCTTTCCTCCGGTTCCCAATCCCAATATAACTCTTCTCTTCTGTGCTCTGCTCCTCCCTCAGCTACCACCAGGAAGGCAGAGCCAGAGCCAGTGCAACATCCCAGCCCTCCCCCAGTCGCAGGTCAAGGCGATCAGCAGCAACAAACGGCCGCGCTGCAGTCCACGGGCGCGCACGCGCCCCAACTCCCCGTGTCTCGGCGCGGCGGCAGCCTGCCTACACCAGACTCCGGTCTCTGTCCCTGTCCCCCCTGCTCCGCTTCCACCTGCGACACCACCATGCCGGCGCCCAAGTGGTTCCAGAAGCTCAGGCGGAGGAAGAAGGCCAAGCAGCCGCAGCAGCAAGCCGCATGCAGAACCCAGCAGGCGGCGGCGGCGTGCGCGGGCGATTGTCCGAGCAAGCAGTGCCCGTCGTCGCCGCTGCCGGCGGTGTCCCCGAACAGGGCGTCCTACTACTTCGCGAGCGCGGACCGCGCGCGCCAGGACAGGGAGCTCCCGTGCGCCGCCGACGTGGCGCTGGACGTCCGCGTGGACGTGGTGCACCGCCGCGCAGGGGAGCGGCGGCTCGGCGGCCTCGACGCGCCGCCGGGGACGCCCGAGCTCAAGCTGCGGCCCATCGTCACGAGGCCCTCCGCCGTCGACGCGTCCGAGAGCGGCGGGCTCAGCAGCGCCAGCGCGACGACGTCGGCCGCCACGACGCCGTCGACCAGGGCGCGCGGGTTCCACGTCAAGACGGCCGGCGGCCGGGGCCGGCGTCGGCGTCGGCGGCGCGACCACGACAGCGGCGCGAGCAAGAAGGGGAAGGCGGCGGCGGCGGTGGACGAGGAGGCATCGCCGCTGCGGCGCGGAGCCGCGAGGCGGCGGCGGTGGCTGTACGAGAGCCTGGTTGTGGTGAAGGCGTCGTCGGACCCGGAGCGGGAGATGGCGGAGAGCATGGCGGAGATGGTGGTGGCCAACGGCATCCGGTCGTCCGAGGACCTGGAGGAGCTCCTGGCGTGCTACCTCGCGCTCAACGCCGCCGAGCACCACCGCGCCGTCGTCGCCGCCTTCCGCCACGTATGGTCCCTCCTCGCCAGGCACAGTCTGCTCCTCTAGCGCGCAGCAGCCACCCACCCGCCTGATCGAACACAACCTAACACTCCTGATTTCTGAATTGCATCGCGTAATTGCCGCGCGAGCTGTGACGAGCACGCATGACAGCGTGCCCGGATCTCTCGCCGTGTTCATAATCCATGTTGACCGTACATGCTCATCGATCGTCTCGTCCTGAGTCCTGACTGATGGTACCATTCTAGCGCCGTCGTTCACTCACTGTTGTTGCACATTCTTGCTGAATTGAAACCGCGTCGTGCTATGGATCTCACGACATTACGTGAGCCTGGCAGAATCCATTGTGTCGGTACGCCGCCGTGAGGTTGAAGAATGGAAGCTGGAAGCACGAGCAAGGAGGCAAGAACAGCCGGATGTGCGCGCTCCACGTACAGGCCCCCACTTTGGCTCGCAAAAGCGAGGCGAATCGAGCCTTTACAGCTCGACGCAGCAGAGGATCAATGCGAACTGAGCTGTTGATCGCCGGCCCCTCCGCCCGCGCGCGCGCCCGATCCTGTGGAATTTTCCTTTGGAGATCGGCCAGGCCGGTGCTGGGTCCTGGGGGTCTCACACCATGCAGGTAGGCGGTGAGGGCGGGGAAGGCAAACCAGCCCAAGCTTAGCAGGGCCGGACCACCAACCGACTAGCACCGGTAGCGTTTGTGCCCCGCAACCGCGGTGGTGCAGCGCCTATCGCCGGTCGCCTGCCATGATTGTTCGCAGTGAGGCCGTCTCTATCCTCTTGATTTCACCTTTAGAACTGTGAGGTTATGCATTCTTCCTGTCGCCATTCGCCAGTGGTGACCTAGACAATCCAAGACATCGACGGGCACCGGATACATCACGGGCCACAAAGTCATCTCCGGAGGTGAGTGAAAGTGAAACGGACAACACACTACCGATCTGCAGTCTCCACCACCACATCCTCCAGGCTGAGACACCACACCATGTCCAGGTCCAGCATCCTGCACGCAAGCATATGCATGCCACTCGCTTCTGGGCCAGCGTGCACGAAGCCTCGCAAACCCCTCTCTACGCCGCGTAAGATCGCGCTGTCAGCCTCTCCAGAGAAGATCGGGAGATTCGGAGGACAAAGAGCTTTCAGCTGCGATCGGGTGCCAGGAAAGCAGAAAACAGGAGATCCCATGCCAATGCCAATGCCACCATCTCCTGTTCGTGCAGCGCGCGCTGCGTGCTGCATTGTGGCAACGACGAGGCCAAAGAGGGCCTTTCTTTTTGAGCTTTCAGATAAGCAGGGCGGGTAAAAAAAATTTACAAAAGGTTTTGACGAAAGCTGCACCGTGGTGCCTAGAGCGACCTAAAAAAGAAGCTTTTTGATGGGGGCCCGGTGGATAGATTGTTGCTTGTCCTTGTTGTAGTAAGTTAGTAACAGTGTCTAGGAAAGAAAGTAGCTAGCTCAGCGATCTGTACCGTGCCGTGATTAGTGACACAGCGACTGTACTGGGCTTCGGTTCTTGAATACGGGCTCGTTTGAAGTACTACTAGTACGTACCAGGGACAGATGCTTCTATGCGGCCAAATGAGGTTCTATTTCCAATTTGTAGGTGAAGTAGATCCCGAAATGCAATTCGTTTTTATTTCTTTTCGTAAGGGTTCGAGGCTCGTGCAATCCTAGGGGGAGCTGGAGAGCATATTGAAGCATTTTGCTTCCTTTTTCTTTTGGCAAAACACGCGCTAAAAATAGAAGACTAGAGCTCTGCCGATCAATTAAGAAGAAAAGCAAGTTTAGCCAGGTCAGATAAGAGAAGCGAATACATTGACGCGATCAAGTGGAGGTTATCTAGCGTTGCATTCTTGCCGTGGAAGGCTGGAAGCTCCTTCTTTTTTAGGAGCTAGTGGGAGTAGCCACAGGTCATGAAGTTTCATATACAGGCGCAAGGAGCCGTAGTCTAGTTTTGGTGAGCTAAAAAGCTAAAGCTTATCTAAGCTAAAGTGGTAACACCCCAAAACAGAGGGATCAGCAATTGAGAAGACAAAGGAGAAAGAACTGGAGATGTTCTGCATGGCGCACGGCAGCAGACTTGCAAACAGGCATCAACATGGTGAGCAAAGGGTACAATGGTTTGTGTCTGGTTGGACTGGCCATCGGAGTTGCTACTAGATTGGTGAAACGGTGGTCGGTGGATTCTCTTGCAAGAACCCCCTACCTTTCCGCGGCTGCTGTCTGTAGGAAAGTGGAAAGATCAGACATCAGAGTGAGATTGGTGAAACGGTGCACTGCAGCTCTGCCTTTCGGCAGCTGCCGCCTGCCAGTAGGACCCAAGGGGGAAGCCGAAAACGATAGCGGCCCCAGATGATGAGCTCCTTTTTCTTGAGCTGTACAGAAGATGGATTCACTTTTACAGTACATCAGAAAAAAGTTTTTGCAGCTCTTGTCGTCAGAAGATTTTTGTTTTTGGACAGAAGGGTGGAGATGTTCAGGTGAGTCCGAAAAGGAGCCAGTGTGGTTACAACGGGCGAGCAGAGCAGGCATTCAGAAGTCAGAATTTCAGGACAGCTGGCGACACAATTTATCGTCATCTTTACGGCAGGTACAAAAGGGCCAATTCATTGGAGAGGGACATGTAGAATGTACACTGAACTGGAGCAAAGAAAAGTAAGGCAAGAAGGCATACGCTAAACCTAAGTATTTTACCTGTTTTTTCTCCTTGCTAAGTTATACTGAACGTAACTGTATAAGCCTTCTTCGGTGTAACCATGGACATGAATGTAAGAAAAAGGGAGGAGAGATAAGGTACCAACGAAATTTTACAAGGTATACGATGCCACTGCAATCCTCAAATCTATGCTCCCAAGAAAATGCTGCACAAAGCTCAGCTGGTCAGCTCCTTTCGCTAACTCTATGATCAGTTGTATTCATCTGTACCTATGTCAGTTCTCACCGGATTCCAGCACTGAGAGGTGGGAATTCATCTTCATCGCCCACTTTGCAGAATCCTGGTGACCTGAAACAAATGCAAAGTCAACTATCAGCATGCTTCATTACAAGCAAAGAACTGAAACGTGCACAGGCTCATATTATGGCAAAATTTTTGACCACTAAACAAACCTATTGGCATTCTGTGACAAATCCCTATGCTCGGAATCAGAACATAAATACCAGATCTCAGTGTTTCAGTTTTACGGCTAGGATACACTAGCAGGAATGCAATCTGTAAATTAAATATAATCTAATGTTACCTGTTCTCAGTTGTGGCAGCCCTAGACCTCTGCAACACCAATGGAGGGGCATCTGTAAACACCTTACTGGCAGTTTGTGTGTTAGTAGCTCTGTTTGACTTCAACGAGGATGAAGACAATGCAAAAGGGCCCAAAGATCCAAACTGAATAGTCTCCAATGGCCGACCATTTGCGACAAGGAAGTATGGTCGAGAAGCATTAGATACTGGATGCCTCTCTTGGCTATCAACGTTATGACAAGAAAGTGACACCTCTGGCAGCAGTGGCCTTATGTGACTTCCATTTTCAACAAGCTCATTTGAATTAACCACCCTTTCAAAACCATTTGGAGTGTTTACTGCATTGCTACATGGCATGTGCCCTGCACCTGTGACAAAAGATAGGTGCTCCTTGTGATTATTATTATTATAATAATTCTGTTTTCCAGCTGATATCTTCTTTGAGCAATCCCAGCCACTTCCTCTGTTTTCCAGCTTCAATGGCTCAAAAATTGGTCTTTGCTTTGTTGGCCGGTCAAATATCTCATGCTCTTTCCTAGTGCCAAAGCTCTGCTTTATGGGCAAGTTCTTGCTTAGGCTAGCTCTAGCACACACTGTATTATTTTGAATGTTAAATGATTGATGTTTTGGCATCCGATTCATTGCACTGGGAGCTCGTGTAGACTCCATGTTAGTATCATACCGCTTTTGCAAAAAGTTCTTGTTCGAGCAGACATTCTGGCGGTACTTTGGTACATGTCTTGCTTCATCGTCGTGTCTGACAAATTCCTTTTGGGTATGACAATTGAGCTTTTCAACAATATTTCTATCTGACTGAATGTATCCTTGTATCTTCAATGCTTGGCCTATTGTCATTTCCTTGGTTCTATTGTCTACTGCTACTTGCTCCTTGTGAGACACAAATCTTGCTCCTGGAACAGAGCTCTGGCTGCTTTCAAACCACACTGGTTGATTTGACAGTATTTTCCCATTCTCTCTTGAAGATGCCAATCTCTCCTTGTGAGTATCATAGCTCTGGCACAACAAATAAAAGCTTACATTGTAATCTTAGTATATTAACAGGCACATTTCAGTGATAACGTGTCCTAAATGTTTCACAAATCAACTGGTTCCTGAAGTTACAATCGGGAGGTGAACCAACAATATGAGGCAGCAATAATGAAAACAGCCAAACTGGACCGAACGCTTTTTTTTCTTGAAAATGACAAGTTCGCTAACACAAAATTCATTGTGAAAAAAGGACAAAAGAACAGATATTGGCAAACAACATTTCCATACCTTTCTTGAAAAGTGTGTGTCTGTTCCACTTCCATGCATCTCAGCACTATCCTCAGAGCTATAACACCACGAAACGGAAGAAACCTCTGAATCGGCATAAGAAGAAGATGGCGAGAGTCTGTTGGATGGAACATCTGTTCCAGAGGGTAATGAGACATTCTGCTGGCAAGTCCTATCCCATGGGTTCTCATCCTGTGAATGTTGAGGAACATATTCTGTGCTCTGAGAACAAGAAACATGAGATATATTCCCTCCATTGCTTTTAGCAGATGGAGACAACAATAGTCTTGGCATTGCTGTATCCCTGTTGAACAAGATACCATGAGCAGGAATGTGAGAGGGGTCCTTGTGAAACGTATCAGCAGAAGATGCTTCTTGAACAGACTGCAAAATTCCATCAAACAAGTATTCAAGGTGGTACTGAACTTGACGGAGGCATCTAAATTGTGAATCCAAATCCCCTGATAGATCCGGCAAGGTCAATTGCAAGGGAGGAAGGTATTGGTTATCCACAGGGACATCACTCCAATTTTTCTGCTCAGTTGCAAGTTCCAAAGTATTGACACCAGCAAAAGATCTCAATAGCGATGGGTTATTCACAGGAACTTGTGACTGTATTGATGGTCTATCATTCATGTGGAAGGCTCTAGCAGTACAGTGAGGTACCTGCTCCACTTCAAGGTTCAAGTAACACTTTCCACTGCCAGCATGACCATTACCTTGGTAAAATGATGAATATTGTTGAGGTGCATGATGGACAGACTGGGATGACCTTGTACTTAAATCAGTAGTACTTAGTGCATTGATGTGGACCCTTGGAAAAGAACTACTCAAATGTGTAGGACCATTCGTTCCAACATACAAGTTCTTATCACCCAAGCTCTTTGGAAGATGACAAGAAATTACATTCTCATCTTCTTCATCATAAGAGATCTTCATACTTGATATATCTTCCAGAAGAGCCTCACCAGTACCAAAGGAAGGATGAAATGCACCACTGCTGCCAGTATCTGGTCTTACTCCTCTTCCATTCCTTCCCAGTGTGTTTTTGAAAAAACCATAAATTTCATCAGGAATAACTTCTGGTGGAAACATGAGGATATGGCCAAGCTTTCGAGCACCATATAAGAAAGCTGTTCTAATACGGTTAAAGCTAGCTGCACACAATCACAACCTTTGTAAATTAGCAGATCAGGTTACACAAACACAAAGCTAGCTATGGGTTTATGCAATTATTGCATACAGACAGCAATATGGCATATATAATTATGATGCCTGAGCAAGCTTATGTGTTTTTAAGTTCTGAGGGAAAGAAGATACTATAGATGATAACTTAGAGAAGAGCAATTGACATTTCTTGGTCAGTTCAGACCTCTGTTGACACTTCTGCCAAGATTGTTGTACTCCTTCAGTGGATCAATTATGTTGAGATATTTTGGACGAAATCTCGTATAGCATGCATCAGAATTTCTTGGAGGTACAGTTGCTTTATCCACCGAGCTCTTCAGGAACTCTTTGTCAAACAATAAGTCATTGGTATGTGTAAATGTAGCTTCAACTGCAAGTAGGATAAATTTTAGAGTTGATTCAGAGAATAGGTGATTACTCCAACGAAAAGATTGCAAGGTAGCCCACCATTTAAGTTTGGCAAAGATGACAAAGCAACAGGGCCATTCAAACTTATGCAATAGTTGTCCCAGTCAAACTTGCTAAAATATTCCAGAAACCTATAAAGAACCTATTAATAAAAACACAGGGAAATGACAAAATATGAGTTTTTTTTATTATCCCAAAGGAGCAAAATATGTCTTCAAATGTCTGAAATAAGTACATTCTTCCAAGACATACCTCCAGAGGGCTGTGGAGCGATTTGTGGAATAGATTGAATATGTAAAGGATAAGTACTTCCAATGCATATGTAGATATGAGTCCATGATGCGCTCCTAGCAGGCGACTTTCATAATAGCACCATGCCTTGATCAATAGGATGCTCCTTTTAAAAAGATGATTTTTTCCAACTTTACGATCAACCTGAAGGAGGAGTCATCATTCATTTCCAAAGACTTGGTATGGTTACAAACTTAAGGTGCACCTAAACAGCATGGAAGCCAATGTTGAGTAACCAAGACGTTCAACATGCTAAGTGCCTACTCCTATGTAACAAGAAAGGCTTTGAAGTAGAACGGAGTATGTTTGAAAATTGAAATACAATCTCCACAATGAAATGCATGAATCACCAGCTCAAGGAAGCAGAGTGCGCAGATACCGCCGGTTTGGTTGAATGAGATATCAACTATAATATTTTCAATGGTGCATTTAATGAGCCTGACCTGGATTGACATACATTTCAGATAATTAGATTGGTGGTGCAAGACAATAAATAACATGTCAAAGAGGAATATGAGAGACACAGCTCTGAAGTTTAACTCTCACATATATATAGGAATTAATTAAATGAGAAGGAATGGAAATACTAAGTGATCAGACTACAATATCATAGATTGCATAAGTCATCATCCAAAAAATGACTAGGAATGTACAGGAAGGTGCACAGGAGAATAAACCTCAGCATTGATTCGTTCCAAGTCCTTCACTACAAATTCAGCATCACTGTTCTGTTCCTCTGACTCAAGGATGCAAGAAACATCATTAACCAAAGTACTATCATAAGATGTATTTCCAAGGACAGTCAGATCAATATCCCCATCAGGAAGATAAGTCTTCAATGGAACCGATCCAAATGCAAAAACCTGAGCAATGCAGTAAATAGTGATATGTTACTCATAAAACCAATGTGCCAACAGGTTCAACACAGAGCAGTTCTACATAAGACAGGAAAGCTTTCTATTGATACATAATAGTCCTGTAAAAAGTAACTTGCATTACAAGAGTAGTGATAAAACCTAAAGCTATACCTTTCATGGCCAAGAAGATAGTTTCAAAGTGAAATATATTCCAGGTCTTCAACAAGACATTTCATGAACAAACAATTATTAATATAAACTGGTAATGCTTCAGCTATTTATTATGGTTAAAGAAATAGTGTATACCACTAGGGATCTTATAATGTTCCTTAATTATTTGACTCTACCGGGCACACTTTTTGGCATATCAGAAAAACATACAGCATTGTACATATGCTGCCGACTACCAATAGCAGTCACGTGATAATAATTCAGCAAAGACATTATCCCCACCACTCCAAGTTTTTCCAAGGGACAAACCCGTAATTATTGACGAATGCTAGGAAGAAACACGATAACATGGCTCCAAATCTAGGACTAATGGCTGTATACTATAGCAGCCACACATTCCAAGGAAATCCAGCTATAAAGGGGCATCTCGTACGCATTAAATGTGATCAGCAGAATAGCAACAAATAAGGACCAGTTCAAGATCTACCATCTGTGGGTACGGTGCGAAGAACCACACCAATGGGCAAAGATTCAAAGTACGACTCATCAAACAGAAGACACGCAAAACTTCCACCAGTAAAATAACAATGAAACTGTGTTCCAACAATGCACCCTAGGGGCACGGTAACAGAATTGAAAGCAGGGCGTTGGCAGGCAGCTGTCGGTGCAAGGCAAAGTCTCAATCCTGCTCTGTCAAATCCTCTAATGCAGAGTCACCATGCCAGGAAGATTCCACAACAGCATTCCTCATTTGCCAAACTATTCAGTAATTCCACATGGTTGAGTCAACATGCATGGATGTGTGGACAGATATCCAGAGCGCGAAGGGGACACTGCTGCCAGCTAGTTAAAAGCAGGCAATCACGGGCAGAAACACAACCATGATTGCAACCAAAGATGTTTTTGTTTCCTTCCTTTTCTTGCTACTAAGAAAGAAAAGTTTATTTATAATTTCTCCAGGAAACTTCCCAGATAAAAATTGGATTTCAGAACGACGTAATGCTTGCTAATAAGGTTGCAGGTGCACAGAAAATAGTTCATACAACTGTACCCACATAAAAGCAACAGTTCAATGCTTGAAGAAACGCTCTAATGACCAGCACAAACGCGTCCATAGTTTGCTCAAGAAAGGAATGCAGGACAGGAAGGTGTTCATAAGCTACAAAGTAACCAAAAAAAAATGATCGGAGGCAGAGTCCTCACCCCAAGTCACGGACTGACAGAAAGCTCCCCAGCATTTCCTATGTTCATAAGGAACACAGATAGACCAGATACATGACTTACTTGCAAAAAAAAAAAAAGTCCAGATACATGACACCATAATGATCCCCGATTCCCCGCTGTAAAGACTAGCACAAGACTTATTTTCTTTAAAAAAGAGCAAAACTGAACTATAACGATGCGCCGCGAGCAAAATAGTCGACGAGCTAATCCTGATCCGTACGAAACAAACAGAATAATCAAAAGCTAATCCCCTCCTGAGCATGTTAGCGTCAACCTTGGAAAGCGATGGGAGAGGACTAAACAAACCAACACCAAACTAAACAAAACAAAAAACTTCTATCAATGGAGCTAAACAGACAAGGACGAGAATCACGAGACATGTCAGGGGGCGTAAGAACCCCTTAATTATGCACGGAATCGAACATCCACGGCGAATACCAAAAACGGAGAAACGAAAACCCACAGGCCGAAAACCCCCCCTGGAACCGGAAGATGGGAACAAACAAACAGAGCCGCGCCGCCGCGCGCACACACGCACCTCGCAGCCGAGGGCGGAGCCGACGAGCCTCCGCACGTAGTCGACGACCTCCGCGCGGCGGCGCTCGGAGGCCTCCGTGGGCCGGACGCGGCAAACCACCTCGTCCGCCGCGGCCCCCGCCGCCGCCGCGCCGCCCGCGGGCACCGCCTCCGGCGCCGGCGCCGGAGCGCCCCTCCCTCCCGCCGCCATCCGTGGAGCAGTGCCGCCTGCTACCTCGCGGCGGCGGCCATGCGGAATCGGAGAAACGAAACGGAAGCGGGGGGCTGCGGGCTTCGGGCTTTGGGGGAATTTCTCCTCTGCCGCGTCCGCGTCGCTGGGGTTTTTTTGCCGAGCCGTTACGAGTGGGGTGGGGAGCGAGCGCGAGTGCGAGACTGCGAGGGGCGGTGCTTGGGTTTCCGGAGGCGAGCGAGGGCGGCTGTGGTGGGGCGGTGGGCTGGGTAGCGGGTAGGTAGGCGAGTGCCGGGTGCCCCGCGTCGGACGCGCGCGGTGCCGGGGAGGGGAAGAAACAGGAAACCTGCGGGTGTGAACAAAACTCCGCGAGGAGAGTAGGCGGTGGTGGGGCTCTCTCTGACGGCCGTCTCTATCTGGATCCGGATTTTATAGGCGAGTGCGCAGGCGAGGGCGCGAGGCTGCGCGCTCGCGTCTGCGGCTCTGCGCGTTGCCGAGGCGGGCGTGGCGGGGGCGAATACGACCGGCGGCCGGGGGTGGAATGGGGCCAGGCGGTGGCCAGTGGAACCGTCGTCGTGGCAGCTCGCCGCGCCCGCCGCTGTCTTGGCTTGTGGGCCGTGGCTTCTCCTCCCTGTCCCTGATGGCCTGCGGCTGCGGGTGGGCCCAGCCGACGTGCTGCGGTGCTGCCTGCGAGTGAGGCAGCATATTTTTTTTTTCGACCCTGCTTTAGCATGTATTTCATTAAAAGAAAAGAGTAACACAGCATATCTGCATGGCTTTGAACACTTTGACTATGGTCCACTGATTCGGTTAAAACCGCACATGGGATTAGTGTTGCTCGGTTACAACCGCACACAGACACGACGCCGAGATCACTTGCAGATTCCAGTTTCTGACAGGCTGGGTTGGTCCGGTCCTACTCTACTCGTTGCTCCGATTTAACGAACTTTGCGTGCTCCAAGGAAGCGGGGTGCGGGCCACGACGTCGGGTCTTCTTGATTCTTTGACGCCGGCGACCGCCGCCCGGTGATCGAGTGCGAGATCCCCAACCGGACTTTGGAACGTTTGCCGTGCACCCCTATGGCCCTACTCCCAGAACGAGCGCCGCTGACCGCGGGAAACTCGACGAGCGCCGCCGTGGAAATTCCGTGCCACGGCTGCCCATCACCACCGACAAACAACGTGTGCGCGGCTTGTCCGCACGTATCTTATTTCTTTATGTTTCGCTCCGCCAAGTCGTCGCGCCCGCCAGGCCTGCGGCGTGCGCTCTGGGGGCACGGGCGCGCGGCCGAGGACGCCGTCGGCCACGCGAGCGCCGGGGGGCCGTCGCATGTCCAGTCATCGACGCTGGCGTGTCCCGGTCCCGCCGCCGCCGGGCTGGGGAGGGAAGAGGCCGCGGCCACAGGAAGGAAGGAATATGATGACAGAGGATCGGAGCGCGGGGAGGAAACAGTCAAGAAAGGCGCTCGCGGAGCAACTGCCAAAAGGCGGCGTGGGCCGCCCCCATCCTTTCTCCTCTCGCTGCCGATGCGTGCACTCCTGCGATCAGAGCCGCGGCGGGATCACGCCCTTGGCAGCTGTGACTGTGATGCGAGAGGCGTGGACGCGCAGTGGTTTCCGTTGGAGCACTAACTGCCGAACGGCCCGGGATCCTTATCGGCTCATCCACAGTCCGGAAACCACAAACCAACAAGGGAGACACTGAGGCACAGCAAAGCAAGAATACCCCATGTCTCGCCCAATTGGTCCTCTACATTTCGCGTTGCCTGCTCATCGTTGCCTGAAAATGAAGCCTTTTTCTCCCGAAGTCGACTGATTTGAGCAGGCCGGCGACCTTTCCAGACGCTTTGGCGAATCGGATGTGCTTTTACGGAGAAGATGGCCCTGCAAAAACCTGAACCTCATCCTGACGGATCAGAATCATTAACCTTAAGATGAATAGCCTCTCGGTTTGTGCGTATTTTTTTCAGTGGAATATTTGTTTTTGATCAAAATACTTTTTGACGGAGTTTCCGGCCCAGAAATAAATACTAGGCCAGGCGCAAGGCAGAGTTTCCGGCCCAGAAATAAATCAGGCGGGTGCCTGGGCCTCTTTTTTTAGCTTCCCCGCCAGTGGCCCATTTAATCCTTCATGTCATCCTTTTGCGAAGAAGTCTGCAGCCAGCCGGCCGTCGTTGGATGTCGACCCGGCCCACCACGTCCCTCCGCCGGAAGGATACCCTTAGGGTGCTTAGGGGGCGTTTGGTTGACTGCATGTTCTAGCCTTGCTCGCTTGTACATGTGAGCGAGGCCCAGCTTAGCTAGACTGCATGCATGCAATGGGATATTGTGCTTAGCCTGGATGAGAAGAGATTGTGTTTGGTTGCCTGTACGAGAATATATTGCATGAGATAAATAGGGATGAAATATTACACCATAATATTTATTTTATATAAATATACTCTTATAACCTTTATTTTATCATACTATGTCTTAATATTCTTAAATATATATTAATATCTTTTGATATATACTATTACATACTAATAATATTATTAGTTGGACGAGTGCCTGCATCCGACGAGCCTGGCTCCACAGAAACGCCGAAAATCCACGTATCCGCTGAGCCAGGCTGAGAGCTCACTCTTGCATCCAGCGAGCCTGACTTAGCAGGCAATACAGGCAACCAAACAGCACGAGCTTGGATCTGAAAAGCTTAGCTTGGATATATACAACCAACCAAACAGCCCCTAATCACCCAGCGGCACAATCAATCATCACAGAACCAGCTTAATTAACGGAAAGGAACGGAGGAAAAAATATATAATGGCGGCGCACTCGTGCTTCGGTCCTACCGCCGCCGTGTCGTGGCCTACTGGTCGTGGGTGAAGAAGAATCGAACCGCTTCCCTTCCCCACGGGCCTCTCCGGAGTCCGGAGTATTCCCTCTGCCGGCCTCTCCTCCGTCTCCCATCCACGCCGCAACCTCCCCTCTCTTCCCCGCACCGCCGGCGCCGGCGCTCCCCGCGCAGCACGTCCTCATCGCCGGCGGCGGCGACGCCGTCCTTTCCGTCTCCGACGCCGGGGTCACCGAGTCGGTCGTCTCCTCCGCCGCCTCCGCTGTAGCCGTCGACGACCGCCGGCGCCGCCTCCTCGTCGCGTCCCCGGGATCCGTCTCCGCCTTCGACCTCCGCTCCCCGCGCCCGCACCGCCTCATCCTCTCCGGGCGGCATCGCCGTGGACCCGCACACGGGTAACGCCTTCCTCACCGTGGGCGCCCGAATCTACAAGCTCTCCGTCCACGGCGACCTCGCCCCGCTCCCCTCCGCGCCGGGGCTTGGCTCCGACCCACTGGCCTCGCTCACCGCGCACGTGAGCCGCGGCTTCCTGCTCGTGGACCAGCCCAGCACCGGCAGCCTCCTCCGCGACGTCGGTCTCTCAAAGAGACCCAGTCCCGCGGCGGCGCACTCGTGCTGACCTCGTTCGGCTTCGGTCCTACCGCCGCCGTGTCGTGGCCTACTGGTCGTGGGTGAAGAAGAATCGAACCGCTTCCCTTCCCCACGGTCTCTCCGGAGTATTCCCTCTGCCGGCCGGCCCCCCGTCTCCTCTTCCTCTCCCTCCGCCGGTCTCCCGTCGCCTCCCTCTCCGATCCCGCCCGCGAATCCTGGGTTCCCGAATGGACTCCGCCGGCGGGGCGGAGACAGCCGCCAACGGCGGGATTGAGGGCTCCGCCGAGCCCTGCAGCTCAGGCACCGCCGGCGGGTACAAGCTCTCCGTCCACCAGATCGCCGGCGGCGGGAAAGGTCAGCTGTTCTCGCCCTTCAACTCCCTTTGCCCGGGTTGCGCTAGGTCCCGCGTCCTGTTGATACGTCGGTGCGATTAGCAGC
This sequence comes from Alloteropsis semialata, assembly GCA_004135705.1. Lineage (NCBI taxonomy): Eukaryota > Viridiplantae > Streptophyta > Magnoliopsida > Poales > Poaceae > Alloteropsis > Alloteropsis semialata. Next base: position 78,974,007 of record CM014278.1, read on the forward strand.
GTCGAATTGGATGGAGATGTCGTTAGGTGGATGTTGTCTCGGTGTCTTGGATTGGATCAAGTGTCGTGTCCGTGCTCGATGGTAGTGGATTACCTGTTGATTTGCAGGGTAGCACAGCCAAAGCATGGCAATGGTGTGTTAGTGGTTCGGAAGCTGTGGTACTGTGCTGGAATGTGGATTTGCATTCGGGGAATATCATGCTGTTTTAATTGGGATTCTACCCATTTGGATGAAAGAATAGGCATGTACGATAATCCTGCATGTTCATTGGGATGTGAAGTACATGGTTGTTGTGCATGTACTTGATATCAGATGACAGTCAATTTCTTCTATCATCTCCTACAGTTGGTTGATCATCTTAGCTTCAAGTGATCTGACACTTAATGTTTACTTTTACACTGAGATTCGCCTTGCCTGTCACTTTAGATGTTTTTGTTTGGCCAACCTTTATTTTCTCATAGAAATGGAAGGAGCCTTTAAAGCATTGAAGAATCCAGGTTATTCAGGAGATTAGATAAGTAGAGAAGATGCATTTGATTGGAATGAATGCTAGTGTCATGAATTAGAGTGAGCATTGATTACTGAAGAACTGTAAAATGTAGGTCAATGATGACATAATATGTGCAAAGATTTTGAAAGTTGGAACAAATGTATGTGGTTTCACTTGATTTCTGTTTGAATCTTTAAATGCTTTACAAAATGCAAGGTCTTCGATTGGTGTCCTAAAAAGTGCAAGGTCCTTGATTTGTGTAGTTCATGCTAATGTTGATTCCTGCTTTTCAGCTGCTGATATCATCTTATGGAGGCGAGGACGCGTTACATTTGGTGTTATATTTGGTGCTACTGTGGCATGGTTGTTATTTGAGAAATCTGGACTGTCATTCTTGACTATCTGCTGTGATATATTTCTCATCTTGATAACTGTGCAGTTCATGCGCGTTAAAATAGCTGGATTACTAAATAGGTAAGAACCCAAATCCTTCCTTCCATTCTATTTCATTTTTTTATGGAATGGCCTTTAACTGGCTTTCTTACTGATCAATTATTTGCAGGCAGCCTAGGCCACTACCTGAGTTAGTTTTATCAGAGGAGATGGTTAGCAACGCCGCAGCTTCATTCCGCGTTAAAGTCAACAACATGCTAATGATAGCGCATGACATTACCCTTGGCAAGGACTTCGTGCTCTTTTTCCGGGTTAGCTATCATGCAGTTGCTTATCCTTGTTGATTATTTGGTATACCTGTTGTTGTTGAGACAGAAAATTCTCTTCACAGGTTGTACTTGTCCTTTGGCTGTTATCTGTAATTGGCAATTTCTGCTCTTCTATCACTCTTGCTTACATAGGTATGTTCTGCAATATCATACTTCAGACTCACTTTTGTGCCTTACAACATTTAGGAATATACAATATCAAGAGGCAGGTAGAAACTTATATGTTTGTCTTCAGTTCATTTGTCTGAATTATAGTGCTAATTCTGCAATCTCTGCATGACAGGAACCATTGCTTTGGTCACAATACCTGCATTGTACAACAAATACCAGAGGCACGTTGATAGGTACGCAGGGATGGTCCACCGGAACATATCAAGGCATTACAAGATAGTAGACGAAAACGTGATCAGTAGACTACCGAGAAGCTTCGTCAGAGATAAAGAAGACTGATACTCTGAAGCGTGAGCATGTGAAGCTAGTCAAGTAATCTTGTAGGAGTACTTGCATTCTTTAGACCTCACGTGGCGTGACACTAGAGATTTAGGAACATAGAAAAAAAAAAACAAGCCTGCAGTAGATACTGTTGCAATGTACTATTGAGCAATAAGGTTTGAGACGAAAGGCCAGGGTATGCAGAAATTTGTAACGCTGTATAGTTTTCTGTCAGTTTTTTTTCCCAACAAACTGAACAAAAGATTGTTATATCTAACACAAAGCAGTTACCATTGGAAACTAAGCAAAAGGTTTGATAAGCAGTGCACCAGCAGCTAGTGGCAGCTGGGGCATATGATTTTGCCATCTGACGCGAATGAACCTAATGCAAATGTTAGCATTATGTTGCTTTAAATTCACTTCAACTCGTGCTCTAAGGCTTAATAAAGCAAACCTGCGAGCAAAGTTGAAACCTACTCCCTCTTTTCCAGATTGTAGTTTTGCTTTGTGTTTGTCAAAATTAATCTTCTCTAATTAATTTAATGAGTTTGTAAAAAAATTAAAGTTTATTATAATTAAATCCAGAGATTGTACTAGACGTTATCCTATCTTTCTATAAATTCAAAATTAAAGAAGTTTGTTTTAGGACAAACCTAAAATATATATACTCTCTCCGTCCAAAAAGAATGATGTTTTACGATTTTTCAAGGAGATTAAGGATAAATGAAAAAGACGCATGTGTCCCCTAACTGATAGGGTAAGTTGAGGATGGATAAAGTATTTTGCTCTCTTGTCTAATCCAATTTAGTGCTGCATGCGATAATTGATGTGATCCAAATCCTTGGACATTAATCTTTCTGAGACAAATTTTAAATCCTAAAACATCGTTCTTTGTGGGACGGAAGGAGTCAGTTATAACGGATCAGAGTCAGCCCCGAACCAGTTTATCGGTTCCCTTTCTCCCTGTGAGATGACAACTGACAAGTGGTAAATTGGGTCTCCACAGATCAAAGCGAGAGGTAGTTGACCTTTCCTTCTTCAGTATTATCAAATAAAGGGACTAAGGATAAAGTGACTAAGGGCCTCTTGAGTTCAGACACTATGCATAACGTTTTACATAATACACGCTTCTCAATGCACTTTTTCTCTCTGTAAATACTATGCATAATGCAAAAACACTATGCATAACGCAAAAACACTATGCATAACGCCGCATCTAAACACCCCCTAAGAATCCAAGTGCTTCTCGATATCGTCAAACCTTAATTCATTGGGCGTCGTACAACAAACCCACGTCATGGTTAAAGATTTAACTGTCGCTCAATACAATCATATTGTTACATTGGTAAACTGCCTCTGGCGCTCTCAACACAGGACAGCAGCCAATTACAGCAATACAGCCGCACCAGCAACAAGAAGAAAACTCATTTCTCAAATTGTGATAGCATCTCCTGGGCAGTCTCGCGCCAAATCTCGTACAGATCATCCGAAAACAGAACAAAATGCACCTGCATATATTTCACACTATATGAGCAATATGTTTAATCAAGATAAATTTGAAAAGCCTTCATAGCAAAATGGGCAATAAAAATACTTTCATGTTATAAAAACAAGTATGATCATTATGGTCTATCCAGTTTTTCAGCTCTAAAAGTCCGTAACAGTTGTGGTAATTCACATCCAGTTTGTTGCAGCATTGGTGTTTCGACTTGAGTATCGAACTTCAACTCCAAGTTCCGCAGAAGTATAGTACTGAAATGAGAAAAGCTTAAAAGTCGAACTACAGCTAACCTCTTTGACATCCTCCGAAAATTGTTGAGCAGTAGAAACAGCTATTTTTGATGCTTCTTTGGGAGGATAACTGCATGAGATCAAGTCAACTCAAACTTTAATAATTAGATTCTGCAAAGGAAAAAGGACCCGAGTGGCGAGTGCACAAAAGCTAGGCACATAGTGATAATTAAAACGTGGCACATACTGGTAAACACCACAAGATATAGCAGGGAATGCGATGTACTGAATGCCATTCTCTTTAGCAAGCTTCAAGCTGTTTCTGCAATTAGCACATGCAGTTCAGCATAGTTTTTCAATGATTCAAGCTCAGGCACAACTTAACAGATGCAGTTCAAGACAGTTTTTCAATGATTCAGCAGCAAGCACAGCTTTTCTTTTCAACTCAAAGAGGACTTACTCATAGGCATTCTTTAATGACACCTCAGGATGCTTGTCCATGTCATATATGGGCCCAACAGTGTGAATCACTCGGGACACAGGAAGCTTGAAAGCTCTGTCCACATTTAATATCGAGTGAAGGAAAATGTAAACTTCAGAAGGGACCATTCCAATTTGTTATGAAATAACCAAAATGAATAAGATAAGGTACTAACGGAGTAATCCTTGCTTCTCCAGTTGGGCATCGAACTCCTGGTTTGACCTCGGGAACTTTGCGGCATGCTTGTACTAATTCTGGTCCAGCAGCTCTATGTATAGCTGAGATTGGATTTAGAGTTCACATGAGATAGTCCATCAATGGTAGATTGAATTAAAACAGTTCTTGAAAGCAAGTTATTACTTGTTACCTCCATCAACACCTCCACCTCCCAGCATACGCTCATTAGCAGCATTAACCTGCGAAGTACATGCCAGTTATCTTCTTCATTTTATGATCACATATAGAGATAATTGCTTCAATAAAGTTAAGGGATACTTTTAACAGGGGATGAAGTAGAAACAAAAAAAACGTGATTTATAACAAAAATGGAACATCATGCATCAAAGTAGCAGTGCAAATGCTTAAAAAAAACAACCACAACAGATCATAGGTTATCTGAACAATCAACCATATTGTATTTGTCACAATAGGTGATGGCATACAAAAATGTTGAATCTGGCCATCCAGGTGGAAGCACCAAACATAGTTTCCTCCAACCAAGCAAAGCTAGTCCTTTTACTTTTCAGATTTGTATGTTCTCAGTTTAGCTAAGAAGGCTCACAATTATTCAGTTATTATCATACTCTACCCAGGTTAGCTACTGATAACATGCTTACTTGGTTCAGATCCCATTTCTTATCTGGACTATTTTCCAAGGGGATCAGGCTGCAGAAACCAGATTAAACCAAAGTGCGAAGTTTCCATTTTCAACTTACTATGGCCAGGAAATGTAGACCATTACACTAGATCATAGTCATTGCACCAAGCTAAAGATAGTAAGTGGATAACATTGCAGTAGAATATATGGTCACACCCGGAAAAGGGTACTGTAATCAATTAACTGTGGGAGCAACTGATTCGGATTAAACAAATGGATCTGTACCTATCTAACCACTAGTCCCGTTCACCTGATCTAAA
>CM014278.1:78979246-79021274 GCA_004135705.1 Alloteropsis semialata
AAAAAAAAAGAGTTACGCGCGACTGCCAGCCAGGCAGCCACTGCCGTGGCCCGCCCTCCACCTCCGGCGGCGGCGGCCGCGCTAATCCGATCGGCTTTCGCGCCCTGCCCGGTCGCCGGCGTCCTGGCAAATCTGCGGATACAGCCTCACAGGCTGTGCTTCAACGGGCGGGCACGCGCAGCATCGGAAAAAAAAATCTACGATTCCTCTGATAGATTGATTTGGCTTGGAGAAGTAGATCAAAATCTATACTTCTTGCAAGGATGAGATTCCAATCAACCGCTGGAATTACAAAAGTTACAGAAACCAACTTTACCTCATCAGCGCTGCATCAACGAAGCAGATGTCCCAGATAACAATTTGCCACCAAATGAAAAATAACGTTAATGGTGGAGCATACTGAGGAGATAATACCTGTCTTCCAAAATTTTCAGTATTGGTTCCAACTAATCTTAAATATGTTAAAAGTACATATTGCTTCCTCAAAAAAGAACTACATATATGCATGAATAACAGCACCAAGTTGGCGAAATCAACATTTTATGGCATAAAGTAGAAACGAAGCCATATTTTGTACTGCCTTCGAAAATTCTCAGGGTTGATACCATCTTGTATATGGAGAAGATGAAAAGTACCGAATGTTGCTTCCTCAAAGGATACCTCTCGTATACATCCATGAATCAAATCGCTGAATTGGGGAGAACATCTTTTTGGTGTAAAGTAGAAACAAAGCTCCAAAAATGAAATTGCATGATGCACACCAAAACCCTATACTAGTTCTTACTCAACTAAGAAATAATGGCATTATACCCGTTGACGCTGAATAGATCAACTGCTGCAACCATGCTCTCCAATTTCTTCCCTGTAGACCAGCTACAGGTTCACATGATAGTTTTATCAGCAGCAGGAGTTTGAGTCATCTGTTATGGTCCATTGATACTCTTGCACCTTGGCACTTGGCAGGCACCGGGAATGTCTGAGTGGTGTGTCCAGCCATCCACATACACGTCTGCTACAAATCCGTTCTTTGGAGATGTTTATCTGTATGCAACAACAGATAGTGCCATCCTTCCCTCAGCAGAGACTAGAATAAAATTGAGACGAAATCTTCAGTGATTTAACATCATCAATTACAGTCCACAACTGTTCCTGGAGCTTGGCAGCCTCAGCGATGTCCGAGTTGCAACCATACACATGGATTGCTAGTCGTCTACGCTTTGGAGCCGATGATCTTATGTATGTATTGTACCAAGCAATAACATCAGCCTTCTGAATTGTCCTAAGCTCTTCAGCTTCCAGTTTTGGCATATCAAACATGTACCTACAAGTCCACAACATGAGACCGCGAGACATCTAGTCATTTTGATGCATCAATGCAGAAATAATAAGATTTAATTTCAGGGAGGCTAAGTAATTGGAAGTCTTGTTAAGAGCATGCATACACAATAATACATATTAAGTCAATTTTTTTGAAGAATATTGCATTTACAAACCTTACTTAAAAGTTAATTTCCATACTAGACTATTGCAAGGCATGGATCGAGTTTCTCTCCATCGCCTCCACATCCACGATCCGTATCGCGATCCAACAACGATACTACCGAAAAACGATCCTTGTTGCGACTCAGATCACCCAGCCGAGCTGGGATCGTAGTATCGTGCGATCCTACAACACGGATCGTGATCCTAACAACCATGACTACAGCCATTACTACCTTTTATTGGCTATTATTCTCACTAACCAGCAGCTGGAAATCTGCAAACTAGCGAACATGTAACTGGACACTAGCTTGCACCTGGACAGATGCGCGCACACACAAGGATACTGCTAACAGTTTTAAGAACAATCCTCAATTTTAAGCAATTGCAACAGCCATAGGCCAACGAGATGGTATTCTAATAATCACTCAAGTTTTGCTACAGCACGGCATGACTCTCTTTTGAGAACAATATGGTTATTTTTCATCAAGCATGACATTTCATAATAATATTGTGTTTTTGTTTTCTTCATTGACAAAAAGTTAAGCATGCACTAATTACCAAAACAATGGTTTCAATGCTTGACCAGAACGGTAACTCCATGAATGCTTCATGCAAACCTTTTCAAAAGTTCTATTTGCTGCAAAAGCAGGATACATGGGAAAAGAAACCATACCTTTTATCAACAATCTGAGACCAAAAATCACCAGTTAGATAGCTAAGGGAAGGTTCCTTCTCCAGTTTATCAGCTATTAAACCACTTCTATGGTGCTCGAAAGTCTCTTCGTCAAGACCGTCCTGAGCACACACGTGTTGAAGCATAGGATAGTTGTTAGATGAAAATTTTAATTGCTATTCAGCCTCCAGAGACTATTTAGTTCACCCAAAAAAGTAGAGGCAGGAAAATGGATACAACAGATGTAAATATTGAAATTCCACAACCATATATGAACAATTAAATATCATGCGATTTGAAATATTCTCTTAGTGTTTCTGGATCACATGAATAGATGTTCAATGTAGTAAAACTAAGGTCCAAGAAAGTTTGCATAGGGCCATGTTGACTCTGATATTTAGTAATTGAAGTATCAGATTAGCCTACATTGTCTGTCAGACGCAAATAAAAACAATAGACTACTATAAAAGCAGACTAAGGCAACATGCAAACAGGACCTTAGCTGCAGTTTAATCCCCTTGTCACAGAATAAGCCAGTGTTAGAGAGCACAGGCACTCGCAGGCCAAATCAGAGCTGGACCAAGCGCTTTGTTTGGGTATCATCTGAAAAGTGGAGGCAGGTGCTTGGGGCCAAGTAAAATCGCTTGAGCATTCTGTTCATGTGTTTGGACCAATGAGCAAGGTATTTAAGCATCATAAAATAGTCGTTCCAATTGTGGCTAGGACTCCTGTATAGATGCTTGATGATGTAGCACTTGTTCTCTCTCTTTAAGTGTCTATATATGCGTCTTTGCTTGTACATGCCCTAAAGCGGATGTGTTTCAAAATAGGACAGAATCATAGAAGCATACCAGCAGAGTAGATAGACCATTGATGAAGTTATCAATCCGACTTTGCAGGTAAACAGGGCTATATTTGGAGGACATAACTCGAAAACAATAGGCCAGCATCCGGTAAGTCATCCGTGGACTCGAATCCACAGTATAGCCAAGTTGCTCCTTAGTTCTATTATAAGAAGAGCAAGAAAATTAATTGATGATGGCATTTCATGTATAAACAGTAGCCAAGTTTATAATTTTCCAGAAAAAAAAAGTCAGTAATATCTTAAACCAGTAAATTGTAAATAATTGTATTGTTCATATAACAATTATGTGAGTGCAAGAGCAGGATGATATTAGTTACTCTTAACTCATCTAAACAACAGAGTATGATATTCATACCTCAACTGATCAAAGCAAGGTTCTTCAATAATGCTGCTAAAAAGATCTGTAATAGCCCTAAGCCTTGTTGCGTCCTTTCCAATGTCTTGCTCAATTGGGAAATAGATCTGACGAAAATAAGCATACATCAGAAGGGCGAAAGCCATATTATCACCCTTAAGGAAATAAATAATGCAGACCCAAGGTTCCAGGTTCCAACTGGGCTGCCCTAGTGAAATTGATACTTTTGTGGGAGTCATTGCTCTGTACTATAGCAAAAGTCATCGAGAGCTGGAAAAGGCCATCTAATGTGTCTGTCACTGACATGAGCCACCATGTATCATTTTAAGAACAGATGCTAGGCTAATTTAGAGCCGCACCTTTCCAAATGTGGTTGCATCACTCACAGTCACAGTACTTTGTAATGGTACTCACACCCTTTCAGATGGTTGCATTGCTAATGGACAGCTTTTCAGAACAGGTAACAGAAGGTTGCTGGTAGGGATGTTGTTACGTATAATCAGAAATTTTGAGTCACATCTATATATAAAAAAAATAGCATGCAAAAAGGGTTATACTACTAGTTTTTAGTAACAGCACTACAGCAGAAAAAGCCCCCACCTCAACTACAGAATTTTCTTCAAGATCATTCTTCACACGCACACTTCTAACAAAGTTTGTGCCATTAGGAATGCAAATAACTCGTTCCCCATGCCTTGCTTCATCTGGCAGTGGCTGAGATGACAAAGTATTGCGGAATATTGTTGATATATTAATTGCCTCCTCTTCAGACAGGTTGCCATGACAGAGTCCCTCAATGTGCAACTGCATATGTGCAAATAGAAAGTGGTTTTACATTGTCTAGAAAACAAGGTAGCATGGAGCAAAAGACTAGTAAAAGCATTAAAACACTATCAACAGACATCTTTCATCTTCAACCATCGTTAAGAAAAGGTGTTAGCAGAAGTATTGGAGAGAACGTAACACAATAGAGTCACTGACTTCGCACCTGGGAAAGGATCTTCGGTACAAACACTACTAGATCAGTGAATGTTAACTTCATCAGAACTTCTAGTTTTTCATCAACATCCCAGAATATTTCACGCAAGACTTGTAGCCTCAAGTAGGTAGAATGGCTCATAGGCTTCATGTTAGTGTTCTTGTAAGCTCTTTCCAAGTCTTCCTTGATGACCTGGTGAATGCAGAGTGAAACATCAGACGAAACACCATCGTGCAGAAGTTCATAAAACTGTTAGCATTTCCTGGAAATTTTATTTCAATTCCTACAGAAGCTAGCAACTAGCAGGCATAAGACGGGATTAAAAAAACATATAAGTTCGCTGGCATACCTCACTGGCAATGGAAAAAATCCATCCCATGGCTGCCAGTGGCCAGGTGCAACAATCCAAAGCAAAGCCCATAAACAACTTACTGAACATGGTTAAACACAAGCGACTGACATGGACATGCATCTGACTCTTTGCAATAGTCCTGCCAGCAATTGGAGAGAGGCGGATAAGAGAGAATGGGGGCAGGGAGAGAAGGGTCATGAACAGGAGTGCGTGGGGATTGGCCTGGGTCCTGTTGGTGTTGGTGCAGTGAGACAGAGTGTTTTGACTACTCCCTTAACTTTTCAGTGTACAGCAAAGCTGCAGGTGACCAGGTGTACAACTTTTGCTGCAGTGCCTACTGTCCAGCACTCCAGCTCCAGCTTTACTGCAAGTGGTGGGCCTTTTTCTTGGGTAAAGCACTTTGTGGGTTCTTCTATGTCCATCCAAACATGTGTTTTAGGTGTATGTACAATCACTTTCTGTGGCACATATTCGGAGAAGAGCAATGTGCCAACTAATAGGAATATAAAAACCTGCTTATCGACCGGATATCTGATTTTTATGCTTCAAAATTTCCATCCTCCAAGGAAATATGTTATTGCATACTCCCTCCGTCCCAAAATAAATGTTGTTTTGGCTTTCGTGGATACATAGTTTTACCATCTATACAGAGTGTGGATCTAGATTCGTAGTAAACACTATATACCTAGGAGAGCTAAAATGGCATTTATTTTGGGATGGAGGGAGCAGAAATTCCGCTCAATAAGGAAAGGAAAACTTATAATGAATGTACAGAAATTAGCACTGATAATTATGGGACTTTCATCATAAGCCATTTGTCATGTAAGCTAAAATAAAAGGTTCACACAAAATCACTAAGACTTCCTAGCAAGCATCAGAATCGAAAAAAAATCTGACATAAAATACATTACCTCAAACCTATCAGTCTTTGGAGAAAAGGATCGAAAAGTAGACAAGATGTTGGACAGCAGGATTGGAAGCTTGTCATTATAACCATAAAGCTTTATCTCAATATTGCTACCAACAACAGATATTGTAGTCTCCAGTTTAGCCACATAAGCCTGAGGAAGTGGAGAGTAATAAATTAATTATTAAAAAGCAGATGAGATAGGTAAAGATAATTAACAGACGAGATAAAATTGTAATTGTAAATACCAGAAAAGAAGGAAAAACGAATGTTAGTGTTGTGGACCTTAAGTGCAGTTCTCCGATATCTATTCAGCGGAACAAGGCAACTAATAGAGATTTACTCCCTCTGTCCGAAAATAAGTGGTCGTTTATACTTACAGAAAAAACTATCAATACTTGTGACAACAATTATATACTTTCATACTATGCCTATTTTGTATCATAAATTTTGAAAGTTTTGATTATAAATTTGGTCAAAGTTAAAATTGTTGACTTAAGACAAACCTAAAAGGACACTCTTTGTAGGATGGAGGGAGTAGGCTATAGTATGTGGTGGTGCAGCACCTTTATTTTATTAATGAGTGATGAAAAAGAACTTCCCTATAAATGCACCATAGCATTTGAAACATTTAGCAATTAACAGCAGACTAAAAATTTCTGGAATAAAAAAAAATCTTGAGACATTGCCAAACTCTCACATGAACAAAATCACTCCATATCTAATACTCTTCATTGCTCTTAGGATTCAGTTTAATAGAAAAAAAAAGCAAAAAGAAATAAAAGTGACCATAACAAAAATTGTAAAAAACATATTCAAAATGTAGCAATCTAGAAGGTGGATTTGGGGTGCAACGTAGGCATAAAAAGAGCAGACATCTGTCATATGATTAGGGAAGTAGTTGTCAATAATACCAACCTGATAAAGGACCTCATTAAGTTCATCTTTGAGAAGGTTTGCAAAAAGCTCCGTCAGGACAGAGTTTTCGATGCTGCTATAGCCATCCTTCACAGAAATCAAAAAGTAAGTGTTCGCACGAGGGACATTAAATGTCATGTCCATCTTGTACCAGAGCTTTATGAATGGCTCATCCACAATGCAACGAGGGTTATCTTCACTTGAGGATCTAGAAGAGTTTGCATTTCGCAGAGTGAAGTCACCTGGGATAAATTCATTCTTCCTAGGTAAATGTAAATTAGCATCTATTTGTACAGGATTTCGCCAACTTTCGATCAAAGATAATGGGATGTCCTCCTCAATGTACTGTGAACCAAACCATGGCTCACACTGAATAGCTGCATGCAACAAACTGCATTAGAATTGCAAACTCATGAGATGAATATGTAATTTAACTAATACTTGTTCTCATGACTACCCCCCCCCCCCAACCGCTACTTCTGTCATGCCCTTAAACCTAAGTGTGAAAGCAGCAACTCCATAACCAGAAGGCTATTCTTTTAAATAATTAGACAATAGAATAAACCTATAACAGAAAAATTAGGAGGGTCAAGGATGGTAAAAATCAATGCAGTGTTACAGAAACATACAAGCCACAAAGATATTGTGCCTCACTGCAATTGTCATTCCTGACTAACTACAACTGCCCGTATACAGGAGATGCACACACACCCACGTTAAGAGCTAGGTTGAAGGGCTTTTATGTATACTTAATGCAGACTTTTCCATTTTGCTACTCATAATTTAGGGTAAGCATTGTGGTTATTCATGACCAAGAGTATTTGGTTATAAAGTTAAGGGTCAGCTAACAGTTGTGACATGTAGTGCTACAAAATCCATTCAGAAAATTTTAGTTATGTTCCAAAGAATATGCATCCCAATAATGGTATACTCAAGAGCAGCAAAAAGAAAGTGCATTGAAAAGCCACATCACTACCAAGAGCAGACTACAGTACATAGGTAGAGTGCATATTGCATAAAAGAGTGTTCACTAGCTTGTCACAGGAGCGAAGGTTCTTTAAGATACAAGACAAACACAATGCAGAAAGTGGCATCATAAAAGGATTACCTTGTGACTGCTTATCAAATGATCTACTGAGTATGTCAACTCTCATGTTATCTGGATTGAAGAAGAACAAAGCATGCTTGACTAATTCTGGATCCCAGTCCTCATATATATACTCTCCACAAACAATGTGCTTTTCAGAATAAAAAAGCATATTTTCTGCAGAGAATATAATCAGTAAACATGGCACCGCTACATAAACTAGAGAGAAACAAGTATGTAAAGAAAAGTTTTAGACCTGCAAGATTAACCGCATAATCATCTGGAGGTTGCTCTTCTGCGAATCTGAACTCCATGTATCCAATATCCTGAAGTTCCTTAAATATCCATTCTTGTGGCTCAGACTGCTTAAGCAACTGTATGTATTGGTACACAGCAGCAATCACCTCAAACACCTGCAAAAAGTACATGGTGCTCAGTATTATAGAAGGGTACAGAAAATAAATGAGCAATCTCCCAACAAACAAAAGTTCACTAAAAAAATGAACCACAAAGCACAATTTATACATGGCAAAGTCTAGAAATAACATCACAAACGCACTTTCTAAAGGCCAAAAACATAGTTAAATAAAACATGAAAACATGCTATGTGATTCTTCCAAAAAGCATGCATTTATTTAACCCAGTTACATTACGCCAGTAAACCCTGATAACTAACATCAGTGATAGGTTTATAGCAGGTTTGTGCTATGTCTTTGCCCGTCTATAAATTCAAAATTAGTAGGCATTGTGTTGGTCCTGATGGTTACTTCGGATGGGGAGAGGAAATGAACTAATTTCCCTGATATTCAAAAGGACTCCAGACAATCTGAACAAGCCCTCGTAAAGGATCATAAAAGATTGTTTTATGTAATAAAATGAAACTGAATACAAAATCGACTGCGACCATCACGTCTCAAGACACTCTTTGAGCAACATGACACGAAAGGGTATTGAAGAATATAAAGGAAAACGATGTATAGGTAATTACTGAAGGAACTTATATTTACAATGTTTGGCAGAAAAGGAAGCAAAATTTGATGCAAAAAATAATAAATCAAATATTCCTTAAATGAAGGCATTCCCAGCAGATTTTTACTTCATTTTTCTATAAAATAATGGGATAACAGCCTGTGCAAGTTTCCATTGGAGTTCTGACATAAAGTTTATATAGTTACAAAACAAAAAGGTTATGCAAAAGTCACATGAAGCACTCTGAGAAAAGAAAAGGAATTTAGGCCATCAAAAATATGTGTCGACTGAGAAACATTGGATAACCTGCATACATTTTTCAGCCCTGAATCAGTAAGGTGGATACACATTTCAAAGATATAGGCATACGAGGACCGCTCTGATCCTCCACTTCCGACACCAGCACTCAATGAGCTTGCCCAACCTTCAGCTTTCAAAAAATAAAGTAAGCTTCCCTTGCCCTCTGAAAATAAAAACAAAATAACATGTTATTGGGTTATAAGGAAGGTTTTTTTATGTGCTTCAAATCCACACTGAACTAAGAAATTGCATAGTGTTTTCATTATAATTCGATTCAACAATGGAAAGAGATTCCTAGCGAGCAAGCACACAATGAGCATCAAAGAATTTTCTAGAGGCAAATATGAGATAAAAGAACACTCGGTGCGGATACAAGAATATAGCAAACCACCACATGTGCAGGCACATAGCTACAAATACTGCCACAATTTCAGTAGCATCTATTAAACCAGGTAAAATGACTGCAACAATCTTATGTGTCTTATGAAAAAGGGAGTTGTGTATACTACTGAGCAGCTTGAGAACTCCAAGGGGCGGACAGGAGGGGTGACTAACATTGAACAGTATGTATATGGAAAACAAATCATATGCCTAGCATTCAAGCATTGAGCTACATAAACCTCATTGAAGAGCAATGATGAAAAGGGCATGTGTTGAAAGCTATTTACCATGACCAAGGAGGTGTGCCAAGTAATCTTCTGGTTTTTTCATGTATTCCTTGTGCAAGCAAGGAAGTGTCCATGACAAGAAAAGGCTATGCACATCTCTAACAGCCTCTAGCTTGTAGAGCTTCCCCGACTTCCAAAATGGCATGTCAGTCTTTGGAGTTATATCCAACAGAGGACCAGCTTTAACCTTGCTAAATAGCTCCATGGTCCAGCCTTCTAGAATGTCAAGGGGTTCTGAAACAAGTGCACCATGAAAACAGTAAATAGGTAAAGAGCAAGAAGATGAACTCATGGATGTGATTTACACTCAAAATAAGATTGAGGGTCACCTCCTCCGATTATAACCAGCTTCATTGCTCCTCCGTGGTAGTTTCTCATGTACATCTGTAAAATCTCCTCTCTTAGATTGATTCCACTGCCCATAGCGTCAACTAAGCTTTTCTTGTTGCCTATATTGGATGTATCAAAATTTCAGTCAAAATTCAGAATGTCAAACTGATTTCATTCAAAAATATGTCTAGCTAATGAACATACCCCAGGTAAATCTGTTCAAAGGGTGCCCTTGAGAACAGCTATGAGACTGAAGTTGGGAAAGACGGCAGCTATCACTTTGCAGAACTTGATTAAATTCTGATGCAATATAATTGTACAGGCAAATATACAATGTTATTCAAAGAGCCAAAGAAAATAGCAGCAGCTAGCCAGAACAAGATAACTACAGACCTGAGTCCACTGCTAATATTTCGCGGTCCATTGCTTCCGCCTTTACAAGAGGTGATACAAAGAACTGAGAAAATCTAACAATGGAATCAGAACCAAATATAAGTTTCAAACTGTAACACAGAATTCATCAATAAAGAAAGCAATCAAATGAAGAACAACAGTGGATGGATGAGGTACCTGTCCAAGGCTCCCTTTAGATACTCCCTTTTGACCTCAAAATGGTAACATGTATACTCGGTTTCAGTGAAAGCATTGGACGCGCCACCATGTTTGGACAAGTAGCTGTCATACTGCATACGAAAAGCCATCAAACAACTCGAATCAGGGACAGAGTCAAATAGGGTGACCAAAGGTTATGCCCCCCCAAAAAAAAAAAACATGTCAAGAAGGTAAAAACTTCCACTTAGCATCATTTGTTGTTTAGATCTCTCTTTGGTTCCCCTAATCAATTATTACTACCTCCGTTACCCACTCAAATGGCCTTCGTTTAGAAGTTTCTCAGATATACAGCACAAAGCGAAGGTAAGACAAGCAACAAAGGAACATTTAAGTAAACCAAATAAAATACATAAGCACAATAACTGTTTCCAGCACACCATAGCTTCATTCTACTGTAATAACGGGATATGATTGTTCAGGTTCTGGCACACATTTGCAGTAGTACTTCTATGTGTAGTGAGTTAGAGCTTCAAAATAAACTCATTTCTTGTTTCCAAATGAGCACTAACATGCCAGGTTTCATGTTCTATTATTAAATAATCCATTAGACTGTTACACCTTCATACGGTTTCTGAGGTGTACTTTGACTGTATGCAAATATAAACTGGTCCTGACTCCTGAGACTGAATACTCGAAAAAAGACAGATTGAGGTACCTTTCTGCTAGTGCTTTGGCAAGATGAGCGCAGATTATTTGGTCAGAAGTCAATGATGCATATGGAGATGCTATTGAGATCGAAAACAAGGGTCATTGAGAAGCAAACACTAAATCCACATGCAGACCTTTTGTTCCCCGGGAAAATTGAAAACTGAACAGAAAGGAACAGGCAGAGTACAAGATGAAGTCCAACACAATTCTCTAATGAATGAGCAGAAAGGATGGATCTTGTTCTGGCTATTAGCTTTTATCTTTTGAAGTCTTAGGATCAAGATATATTAGAAATTCGTTTGGCCATGTCCATAGCAGACCGCAGAATACTGCTATAACACAATTTAATTTTTCACTCAAACTATATTTTGTATTAGGATCAAGATATGTTAGACAAACGATTACAATGGTGTTCTATCCCGTGCTATATAAGACATCTTCTGTGGTTCCGTTTGCCGGTGCATTTCACAGAATATTGTTTGAGTGACTAAACAAGCAACTTTGTATTGATAAATACAATAGAGTATGTTGTCCTCGCTATATGACCACTATACACTAACAGAATATATTACCGTGCTATCACTAAGTACTATTGGGTTTCAATTCAACTCTAGCCTACCCCAACTTTGCTTGGGACGGAGGCATTTTTTATGTTGCTTTCCCTAAGCACTAATTAAGAACATACTCCAAAACGGAACATGTGATGGTAACAAAAATACAGGAACGGACAGTTTACACATAAAATTTTATCAGTACAGCCAATTTCAGATGTCGCCAAGCAGAAAGGAAGGGGCAAAAGCATGCCAGGCCATACAAACCTCATTTTCATCCGGAAATTCAGAGCTTCCCATAAAAAGCATGTGCTCTGCAAAATCATAGCACTCTTTCAGATCAGCAAGAGAACAAGGCTATAGGTCGTAAGACTAGTTTCATTAAAATTCAGATTTAACAACTGATGATATCTGATAAAATCCACTTTTCATTCAATTTTAAACAGAAGAAATAGCAGACCTTTAACTATTTCGCATGAGCAGACAATGTAAGATAGGTACAGTAGAAAATACAAAAATCACATACCTAGAAAATGTGCTAAGCCCTGTGCATTCAGGGGGTCAGCAAAACTGCCAATTCCAACACACATTGCAGCAGCTGCCTGAAACGCAATATGTCAAACAGCAAATTTTACACCATAGGCACACATTATACACATGTTTCTGAGCACTTGGTACATTATAAATCACTTCAATCTCAATGAATTACTCTTGACAGCTAAAGACCACCAACCAACTGAACTGATGCCAGGTCCCAACATAAAAACACACTAGAACTTAAAAAAAATCAGTGTTCATTACAGTGGTTACAATATACTAAGCAGATCCTTCCTAAATACCACTAAGTCAAACTAGGTCCTAGTGTTCGTTAATAACACTATGACATTCGCCACAGATTTTAAGTTAATAATAAAGTAAAATAATTGAACAAGAGAAAATCCATCACTACCTTTTTAACGACTGGCTCGGCGCCACCCTTCTCCTTCTTCCTCTTCGGCTCGCCGCCATCCTCTTCCTCTCCCTCATCCTCGTCCTCCTCCCCATCATCATCTCCATCCTCTCCATCGTCGTCATCACCCTCCTCGTCACTGTACTGCTCGTCGTCTTCATCGCTCTCATCATCGTCATCACCCTCTTCCTGCATCTCCTCGTCTTCGTGAACCTTGGAGGCCTGAGGCGGGTAGCCGTCGGCGTAGATCTCAGGGTCGTGGATGAGGAGGGCGCAGAGGCCGTTAGCGAGGCGGAGGAGGCGGTAGGAGCGCTTGTCGTTAGGTGACTTGATCACCAACTCGTCGTCGCGCGACACCGCCGCTGCCATCTCACCCTCCGCCGCCGCCGCCGCCGCCCGGAGAGACGGGAGAGGAGATGGTAGAGCGATATGCGGCGCCAATGCGATGCGATACCGGTTTGGAATTAAATTAGGGTTTGTACTCTTTTTACATTTACCGATAAAATTAGGGTTTACTGTATCCCCAGTCGATCCAAAAGCTGGCCTGTTTTTAAGGAAAAAAGGGAAAATGAATCTTAGCTTGGTTTTATAAAAAAAATTGGCAACCATATATTGGTATTTGCCGTAAAAACACCCACTGTTCAATAGTTTTACAAATTTTACATATATTTTATTCTTGTTTTGTGTTGCTCAGTCGGTTCAGATGCCTGTTGTTCATGATAAAAAAAATGTACAGAACCAAAATTTTATTCGTACGTAAAACTAAATATTTGCTCTCCAAACCTTTTTCGTGTGTTTCATTTAAACAATTGAGCCAAATGTAGCATACAATCTTTAAGACATACTAGTTCCTAGACACCATACAATGTGTTTGTTTTTTCCACGTAGATTATATAATATAGCTTATGAGTCAAGGGCACTACGGTAAAAGGCCACCATGGACCACCAAATAATCTCAAATAAGCCATGTGCAGCTTATTTCAGATTATTTGGTGGTCCATGATGACCTTTTACTATAATGCCCTTGACTCATAAGCTAGATTAATGCAAAACGTTTTGCAAAACACGCGTTTCCCAATGCGCTTTTTCTCTCTGCGCACGTTCTCCAACGCCACCCTCATTCTGCAGAATGCCGGTATCTAAACACCCCCTGTATAATCTAGGTGGTAAACAAACAGGGCCCGAAGAAGCATCCAACAACAAAGAAGGTGAAAGCCAAACCAATTAAGGGCCTGTTTAGTTCACGGTGAAACTTTTGAAACTTTGAAACTTCACTGTTCATCAAAAGGAATCTTACATGCATGGAGTATTAAACGTGTGTTAATGACAAAACCCATTCCATAACCCCCCGGTAACTTTGCGAGACGAATCTAATGAGCCTAATTAGGCCATGATTAGATAATGTCGTGCTACAGTAACAATCTCTAATGACAGATTAATTAGGCTTAATAGATTCGTCTCGCGATTTTCCGTCCATCCGTGTATTTAGTTTTATAATTAGATCATGTTTAGTCCTCCTAATCTTCGATTTAGAATTGAAACTTTCTTTCGCAAACTTTCTTTCTAATCTAAACAGGCCCTAACTACATGTAGCAGTTGTTTCCAAAAGAGTCATGGTTCTAAAATTTGACCGACAATAGGCAGACTTAAGCGCATTAGAGAAAACGGCATTCAAAAATTATGTTTAATGTTTATCATACAAGTCATGTGTAATGTGTTCATAATTCTACAACGAAAATGTACATAGTTTACCGTGGCCACTAATCAATTCAACACGTAGGTGCATATATACAATGTGCTTAGGCATGCGTACTTAAAAAGAGAGTGGTAGTAAGTCGTTAAGCAACAGTATAAAATCTGATTCTTCCAATGCAAAGTTTAACTACATATACTCTGCATAACTACAATGTATTCCACTATGACTTGCATCAAATTTTTGCTCTTAGTTACGAGCCGGTGTTGACACAGAATACACTGAACTCACAACTCTGATGTTTCAAATTCCTCAAAGCGACAACATTTCAACAATCCGGGTATACATTGATTAAACTAGCTTGGCAGCACAAGAATAGATGTATGTTCCAAAGAGAATCCATGGAGCTCAAGTCAAGATGCCAAAAACCGACAGTGTCATCAGAGAATTCCACTCTGAACGTCCTGATTACCAAACACGGCACACAGGAAACGAACCCAAAACAAACAGACGTGAAGAGTTCTGGGATCATGTCTACAACACAGATTGATCTGACCGTGTGATTACAAACAATTTCAACTAATCGAATGAATTGAATAAAAAATAAGCTTACAGAACAGAAAGCAGCGCAAGGATGTCAGGCTATGAACAAAGGGATCTAGTGAAACTGCAGATTCTGATGAGTAGGCCTCGTTAGAAGGTGCTGCTGCTTTCGCTTGCAGAGATCGAGCTGCTCTCCGACTTCACAACCAGAGGTCCCTTTCCAATGTCCAAACCCTGCAGCCGTCCAAGAGAGTCTTGCTGCATTATGTCTGGGAGAGTGTTTGGGTGGGACAGCATCTGGTGGTTTGGCACATTGGGATGAGGTGGGTGGAACTGTGGTGCCAACTGGGCGCTACTCGGGTGTGAGGCTGTATTTTGCTGGGAAAGCGGGAAGAAGGAAGAGTTGTATGGGACATGTTGAAATCTCATGTTATATGTCTCATTGGAATTAGTCGTCTCACCAGTAGCAAGCTTAAGCCTTTCCAACTCCTGCTTCAGCGCATCATTAAGTGCTGCAAAATATATCAGATTGTCTGTTTAGAATGTACAGGTAGAACATAGAAGTTTTCATAATGCAAATTCCAATAATTAATTGGTTCTATGTTGGTGAAATATAATTAGCACCATGCTCCATACAGTAAGTCACTCTAGCTCATGGCACAATATTATAAGTTGCAGTAAATTGTACGCGTACAGAAAAAGACATAAAATAGCAATTAGGTGAAGGGTATCATGTCAAAAGACACTTGATTATTACAAAAGATTGTGGCACTTGACCATGTAAAATGACTTGAAATGGGAAAGGAAGGGAATCTACCTAAGTAAGAAAAATGAATGAGGGAAGACTGAGAAAAAAAGAATGGCTCTTTGATCAAATAATGTCAAAAATATATTGCATCGCCTTATTATTACTTCATGTTACAGGAAAATAAAAAAAATACTGGAAGAGGCAAATAGAAAAATAAATTATGTTATCTTCAATAAGGGGACAATGCTCACCATCACGCAGTTGAGCCTGTTGCTCCATGGCCTGCAACCTTATCTTGAGCTCTGCATTTTCTGCAGAAAGTCCAGTTGTGTCTCTCTGCAAGAGATTGAAAGCAATATACAAAGGTCATCCAGCAATTCTAATAGAATAGTGTAGCAAACCAGCAGACTATACAATACTTCAACAGTCAACCGCATAAAAATATAGCAATAACGAGAAGCTGACAGTCAAAGTTGACAATCAACATAAATTGTTCAAAGTTTTCACGACACCAGAATTGATATCAAATGCAAGGGATGCTTAGAATGATCACAGCATGTGCACTGTCCTAGACTCCAAGTTCAAACAGCTACACAAGGTGACAGAATATACACAAAGAAAACCATTGAACTAGATGCAATTTGCAAAAGAGCTGCGATTTGATTGGTGCCCTGTGATCAGGGGATAGGTCCATGTTTTGTTAAAATGACTGCAAAGGAAAATGATCATTTTGCTCCTAAAAGAGGTAACCATATTCAGAAATAGCATCAAATTTGGACCTGATATCCATGTGATAACAGTTAGATGGAGATGTACCTGAAATAAAGTGAGTTGTGCTGAAAGGGTGGTGGCTTCAGTCTGAAGAGTTTGAACCTTCCGCTCAAGTTCTGTTATATAACGAGCCTTCCTTTCTTTTGATCTAGCCGCTGATTGTCTGTTAGCTAGAATTCTGCATGAAAATGAATACAAAATGTTAATGTAGACTCCAATGACAATGGAAGAACTGATTACAGGAACAGAACACAAAATCAGGCATGGATCATTAGCCACAACCTGATTATAATTCATTAATACCTTCGACTCCTCTTTTCCAATTATTCAGAGTAATAACTGATCAGGACCCTACGCAGATGGATCATACTACAACAGACAGCGCATTCTACAATTCTACTTACTTTTTCAAGCAAAAGCACAAGCTTCGTTGAACAGTTCAATCCATGGACGAACTTTTTCTACATGTCTGTCAATCAATTATTTCGTATTTGACTAAACTCTGAATGCAACATGTATCTACAATATATTTACAACTAAAATTTTTTGTTACCTTTGCGAATCAAACAATTGGAATGTCTGAGAACTAGAAAGGTGAAAAACCAGTAATGATGCAGCATAGTAGTTTTAAAGCATTAAGAATTTTTTCTGTAAATAGTGGATCAAGTTCTCAACTGCACAGTTTGGATAATACTTATTTGTTACTAGGGAGATCCCAATCATGCTAAAGATGAAAGCATCTGGTTTGGGTGCATGTTATTCTTAGAAATGAAAAATGCAACTGCTTACAACATTACTCGCAGCTCGCCACTAAAATTTGCACCAATGGCAGATACGAATTGTTCAGATTTTCGAACATAGATAAAAATAAGCAAGCAAGGCTAGAGCGTGAATAATTTCTCTGATTTGATTGGGTGGCTTTCAATGGTCATGCACTCCTGCATTTCACTACCAATATAGTCAGTCAGCTCTAATAATATGCAATAACTCTGGTTGAATGTGCTTCATTTTCTTTTATTCTCACCCAAAAGGTTAGTATTTGTCTATCAGCTTTCACAAGTGTTGAAACTAAGCAATATAACCCTGGGAATCAGCAACCTAACTTCAACGGTAAATCTTCAAATTAAATCCAGGAAATGTAACCTTGCAGGCAAGAAATTAAGTGAACTCCAGTTACCTTTTCCCACCCACCCCCTTTTCCCAATCATCATCAACGGATCAACCCCCCAACGCCCAGCAAAAGGCATAGAAAAAGCACAAGCGTCACCCTCAAAGAAACAAACATTTATCTATAATCCCACCAACCGAGCGCTAAAGCACCACCACTAGTAGCTTAACTCCCAACCCCCAACCAACCAACCGACCAATGCCATCTATCCATACACAGTGCCCTCAGTGAGACAAAAAAAAAAACTAGGCGCAATGCGCATCTTCCTTCAACCACCAGGCATTTCCATCAGAAAGCATGCACGCATGATTGTCCTCCACGCCTGAGCTAATTGCTCGCCACCTCGGAGAAACGAAAGGATTGATCTATAGCATACGACGATGTCGCTACCAACCAATCGCTGGAGCAAGCCGATCACTCGGCGACTGAGAGCCTAGGCTTGAGAAACAATGCCAAGCACGGTAGCTAAGGAGATGGACGGGTAGGGAAGGCGAGAGATCGAGGAGGCGGCACCTCTTGGCGCGTTTGGGGTCGATGGCGGCGAGCTCGGCCAGCTGCTCGGGGCTCATGGCCTTCTTGGCCTCCATGACCTCAGCCAGCGACGCCGCGGCGTCCTTCCCCACGCCACCGCCGACGCCGGGGGAGAAGAAGAGGCCCGAGCCGTCGATGGAGCTGCTGTGGCGGTGCTTGGGGCGCGGCGGCGAGGAGGTCTCGGCGGCGCGGTCGCGGTCGCGGTCGGATGGCCCGGAGGAGGAGATCTTCTCGATGTCCATGAAGGTGGAGAAGAGGTCGTCCTCGGAGCCGATCTCGTCGAAGCCGTCACCGTCGGGGCCGCCGCCGCCGCCGAGGCCGAGGTCGTCCGGGAGGCGGAAGGCGACCTCAGATCTGGCCCGGCGGTGGTGCACACCGCGCGCGGCGGAGGGCGCGGGCGCTGGCGGGGGCGGGAAGGCCCGCCCCGGCGGATCGGCGGGCTCCGGCTGCTGCTGCTGCATTGCGAGACCGGCGCGGCGCCGCCCCGCCTCCCTCGCTGCCGCTCTCTCGGCCTGTCCGCGCGAGCGCGCGAGCGGGTGTCCGCGCCGGGAGGCTGGAGGAGAGGGGTGGATATGCAGGGCAGGCAGGCACGCAGGCTTGCTGCTGGCGTGTTTCGTGGTGCTTTCGGGTTTGGTTTGGTTTTTAAGAGGTAGGGTGGGAGGGCGTGGAGCAGTGGAGTGGAGTGGGATCTGGAGGGAGGGCTAGAGCTAGAGGCTAGAGCCGTAGCAGCATGTGAGCGCCCACGGGACGACGCACGACGGACAATGGACGACCGAAACAAGTCGCCTTCTTTTGGTGCGGCAGCGGGTCGGCTTCGGCTCGGGTCCGCGCCACGCGCCCACTCCTGTGCTGCATCATGTACCCGTACCGACTAAATTGATCATAACGATTTACTAGGAGGTTCAAATTGTAAGTCATTTGTTGTACTAGAAAGTAGACTTGATTGCATGTCCTCTTCACAATTTTTCTTTTCTTTAAATCATCGCCATGTCGCCTAAATTGTTTATGTTTATGTGGTATCTTCAAATGATAATCAGCCTGTTCGCTTGGCTTATCAGCCACCAGCCAGCAGTACTTCAGTCTCACAACAAATCAGCACCAGCCACCAGCCAGCCAGCAGTACTTTTCTCTCACAACAAATCAGCACCAGCCACTAGCCACCAACCAACCGAACAGGCTGACTCGCATTGAGAATAATCTGATGAGTACTAATATCCGAAAAGATAGGATGTTCTGCATTTGGTTTAATGGAGGACCCATCTATTTTCTTAAGGCTATCCTGTTAATCTCATATAGAGAAGCCACATCATCAGTGAGGATTCTCAACATTTTGTGGAGGAAAACTTTTTGAGCGAGAAAATCTCATTATAATATGAACCTTGGTATTGATAGACCAACGGGATACGACATACGAGAGATATGGTGGAGTGCCTAACATCGGGGAATTAGAAACTAGGGGAGGTTAAGGCATGGGAGTGACGATGGAGAGCCTAACATCAGGGGAATTAGAAATTAGGGAAGATTAAGGCATGGGGAGTGACTGAAACAAATTATAGGAGGCCATATGCTCCTCTCGCGGTTGAGCCATATGAGGATTAATTGGATTTGTGTATTAAAACTTCTATATTTCGGAACCACACGATCACTATAAACATAATAACATAATAGGCTATACCAGTATAATTTTTCGTATAACTGAGACATGCCATTCTCTACAAGGCACGAGGCAGAGGGTGTGCGGGGACCCAAAAGCAAAGGCCCCTAAATTAGTTTACGCATTAATTAATTAGCAATATCCCGATGTAGGACAGTCTTGCAAGTTGCAAACAAATAAATCAGTAATCAGAACTAGGAGATCGGTAATTTTTATTCTTCCATTATATTTTCAGTCACGCGCATATGAAATAGAAATATTAATCTTTGGCACCAATTCTAGTCTAGCTTGTCTTATTCTTCGTTATTTCTATCTTTTCATAGTTTAATTGTTAATTTTTTAACTTTCACCTTATGTCTAGTGTGCAAGATCGAACCCATGTTTTCTACAAATCGATCCAGGAAATACTATTTCCGCCAGCCAAAAACAAAAAGAAAAAGGAGAGAATTTAACTCAATCTGAAAAAATCATCAAAGATTTCATTTTAAACAACATCATAAGAATGGAGTTGCTATGTAAAACATTATACTGTATCAATTATTTTATTTTACGCTAACTATGAGTTGCCCCCAAGTGGCCTCGGTTTATGCAGGGCCTTGCAGGCCCGGCCTGTGATCTACTTCCTTAAAGCCATAGGGCCCGTGTGCAAACTAGTGTATTTTCGTATTGTCCAAGGGGCCTCTATCAATATCATGTAGGAATCGTCAGATCAAAGGTAGTATAGCACCAGGATAATGACACATTGGAGAACCGAGCCGACACGATGGGAGTCCGAGTTTTCATTTTTATCCATGTCAGATACTCCTTCCGTCCCACCGTATAAGTATTTGTTGACTTCGGTTGATCACGTTTGACAATTCGTTTTATTCAAAAAATTTATGAAAATATAAAAATAATTACGATATACTTGAAATATATACGGTGATAAAACATGTCATAACAAAATAAATAATATTTTCATAATTTTTTTTGAATAAGATGAATAGCCAAAACAGCAGAAGAAGAAATCCGGTGGCTCGGCATCAGAGGATTGGGAAGCAGTCAAGCAGCGCGCGCCAACCAAACTGCCTGCTCGACCATGCACGCTACGTGGCGCACATGAGGCGCGCCATGCACGACGACACGTGCGAGTCGCGACGCCCTCCACCTCCCAACCCGTCGTCTCTATATCCACAGCTTCGTGCCGGAAGAGCGGTGCGGCACACCGGCAGCTGAGCTGAGCAAGACACAGCAAAGGTAGCGAGGTTGGAGGTGACGAGGCGATGGATCGCATGTCTGCAGTAGTGCTGGCGCCGCTGCTCGCGCTGCTTCTCCTGGCGTCGCGGTGCGCGGCGGCGGCGGCGGCGGCGCCCCGCCACGACCGCGAGTGGGGGTGGGAGGAGGGGGAGGGGGAGTGGCGGCCGGAGAAAGAGGAAGAGGGCAAGGGGAGGGGCATGTTCGTGCTGGAGCGGATGGAGAAGGTGATCCAGTCGGAGGGCGGGCAGGTGCGCGTGGTGCGCGGCCAGCCGTGGGCGCCGGCCTCCTTCGCGTGCGGCCAGGGACTCATGCACATCGGCTTCATCACCATGGAGCCCAAGACGCTGTTCGTGCCGCAGTACCTCGACACCAACATCATCGTCTTCGTGCGTCGAGGTATATATGCATCGTTCATGCAGTTGTGCATCGCTTTTAGCATTTGGGATCGATTTTAATCCCTGCGATTTAATCGTGTGCATGTTCGCACCGAGGTGAGCAGGGGAAGTGAAGGTTGGATATATTTACAAGGACGAGCTGGTAGAGAGGAATCTCAAGATGGGCGACGTCCTCCACATCGACGCCGGCTCCACCTTCTACATGGTGAACACCGGCAAAGGCCAGAGGCTGCAGATCATTTGCAGCATCGACGCCTCTGATAGCCTCGGCTTTGGACCTCCTTATCAGGTCTCAGTTTACTCCGCATCTACCAAAATCTTTGCTTCTTTTTTTTTTTTTGAAGAGAGCATTATCACCTTAGATCCTCTTATTTAGCACATCCAAAATTGAAGTGAACAGCTGAGCATGTACTTGCAATCCCCAAATAATCTCACACTGATGAACCATGACCCAATGCAGTCCTTCTTCCTCGGCGGCGCAGGGCACCCGGCTTCGGTGCTTGCAGGTTTCGAACCAAAGACGCTTGCCATTGCCTTCAACGTAAGATAAATCTGAACAAATTCACACCTTGCAGCATATATGGCAATCTCCAATTGATTGAAGCGTGCATAATTGCTCGCTCGTCTCTCGTGTGCGTACCAGGCCACCTACGACGAGTTGGCAAGAGTCTTGCTGGCACAAACCCGCGGCCCCATCGTGTACTACACCGCGGAGCCCGGGGGCGGCGAGGAAGAGGAACGTGGGCAGGGCAACGGGCGTGATGTTCGGGACAGCGGAGCACGGTGCAGGGAGGCTGGCGTGTGGAGGCCGGGGGGCAGGGGAGAGGAAGACGACGAGTGCGGCGATGACGATGCGCCGCCGACGTGGTCGTTGAGGAAGCTGGTGAACAGGTTCGTCGGGCTCGGAGGGGAGGACGCCGCGGAGGTGAACAGGAAGGGCAAGAAGAAGGGCGGCGCGCCGAAGCCGTACAACCTGTACGACAGCGAGCCCGGGTTCCGGAACACCTACGGCTGGACCGTCGCCGTCGACAAGCACGGCTACGAGCCCCTCAAGCACTCCGACATCGGCGTCTACCTCGTCAATCTCACCGCCGTACGAGCCGTGAAATGTTTCATGCATGAATATATTCATCTCCTTGCACGATCGAGAAGAGAGATTTGATCGATGATGCGCGGTGGGAGTGTTGCAGGGATCGATGCTGGCGCCGCACGTGAACCCTCGGGCGACGGAGTACGGCGTGGTGCTGGGCGGGGAAGGCACGATCCAGGTGGTGTTCCCGAACGGGTCGCTGGCGATGAGCGCGGTGGTGCGCGCCGGCGACGTGTTCTGGATCCCGCGCTACTTCCCCTTCTGCCAGGTGGCGGCGCGGGACGGGCCGTTCGAGTTCTTCGGGTTCACCACGTCGGCGCGGCGCAACCGGCCGCAGTTCCTGGTGGGCGCCTCCTCGGTGCTCCGCACGATGCTGGGGCCGGAGGTCGCCGCCGGGTTCGGCGCCCGCGAGAAGGACTTCAGGGCGCTGGTGCGAGCGCAGGAGGAGGCCCTGATAGTGCCGTCGTTCCCGGAGACGGGGAAGAGGGAGAAGCACGCGAAGAAGGGGAGGGAGGAGGAGGAGCATGGGAAGGGGAAGGGGAGGAGGGAGAAGCCGATGGTGGCGGCGGAGTAAACTGCTTGAGGCTTTTTATCGAGCAAGATGATCGATGCTCAACTTTGCTTCCTTCCTACGCCGTTTGTACCTCCCGACTCGTGACGAAGCACGCGCGCCACGAGCGTCTCTTGCGACCTGTGCCCGTGTTCCTGACTTTTCGTGGCGCCGTCAATAAATAAAGTGTTTTGTGCGTTTTACAGCTTTGAACTGATGCTCAGTGAAGATCGAGCAATGGAGGCGTGGAGAATCAGCATGAATATGCCATCAAATAGAGGATTGAAAATTAACTTACTTTTGGTCGATCTTGTTGTTACATGCCATGAACAATTTCTCTGTACACTGAGAGCCAAAGGCCAAAGCTCCCGCCCGATCAATCCGATCAAGCAGAAATGATTTACAGAAAATTGATACATCCTCGAATCCTCATGTCTTCCTCTCGAAAAAAAATCGCCGAAATCCACGCATCGGCTGTATGTTCTTCCACCTCCGAGTTTTTTTTTACCGTTGGGAACCGGTCCGGTTCCCACGGTTACCGCTCCGGACCGGTTAAAGTACTGTTCATCAGAAACCGAAAAAAACCATACTATTTATCTACTGTTTATCGGTAAAAACCGTCCGGCTTACCGCTACCGCCGGCCGGCGGTAGCAGGTACCGGAACGGAGAGTTATGCATTTGCACGCAGCTCGGAGAATCGGACCAAACTCCGTCTTCCTCGACGACAACAGAGCGACGCCGGCTTCAGAATCCGAACCCCGGAAAGCCTCGCGGTCGCAGAGGGGGCTTAATTCTGCGCTCAGGCGACGGTCACTGCGGAACGCGCAGCCGAACTGGTTCCACTTCCTTGCTGAGGTGCTTCCACGAGACCACCACGCCGCGCTTCACGGCGGCGGCGTACACGGCCATGGCGTCGGGCCACCGCCCCTGCCGGCTGAGCTCGCCCAGCAGCGCGTCGAACGCGTTCCGCCCCGGCACGAAGTCCCGCACGATCATCACCAGCACCAGCACCCGCAGCGCGTCGCGGGCCCTGCCCCGGTCGCACAGCGCGCGCACCACGTCCGTGTAGGCGCGCTTCCGCAGCGCGTACCCCCTGCGCACCATCTCCTCCAGCAGCGCCACGGCCGCGTCCACCTCGCCGCCGCGCGCCAGCGCCTGCGCCATCAGGCAGTAGGTGTACGACACCGGCTCGTGCCCCGACGCCACCAGCTTCGCGAACACCTCCTTGGCGTCGCCCAGAGCCGAGACGTCCGTCGCGCACCGCCGGCACAGGCCCCGCGCCAGCGTGTCCAGCGCGCGCTCGTCCGCCTCGAACCCGGCGCGCTCCATCCGCTTGTACGCCTGCCACGCCGCGGCGGTCTCGCCGGCGCGAAGCAGCGCCGTCAGCACGATGCCGAAGCTGATCTTGTCCGGCGGGCAGGCGCCCTCGTTGCCGCACATCTCCATCAGCAGCGCGAACGCCTTGAGCGGGTTCCCCTCCTTGCAGTGGCCGTTCAGGAGCGCGTTGTAGGTGAATATCGTCGGCGAGAGGCCCATACCGATGGCGTCGAGGAAGATGGCCGTGGCCTCCTCCGTCCGCCCGACCTTGCAGAACCCGTCGAGCACGATGGTGAAGGTGTAGATGTCCGGCGTCTTGGGCGAGTCCTTGAGCTTGTTGAGCAGGTCGAGCGCCTCCTCGAGCCGGCCGACGTAGCAGAGCCCGCCGATGAGGCTGTTGTAGGTGCGGATGGTGGGCTCGCACCCGAGCGCGCGCATGGCGTCGAACACCTCCATGGCCTTGGTGACGCGGCCGCGCTTGCAGAGGCATCCTACTACGGCGGAGAATGTGGCGACGCTGGGGCGGAACCCGCGCTCCACCATCTCGTCGAGCGCGAGCTTGGCCTCGTCGGGCGCGCCCTGGCGGCAGAGGCACTGCACGGCGGTGGCGAAGGAGTGGGCGTCGGGGGCGACGGGCATGGCGCGGAACAGCGCGACGGCCGAGGCGTGGTCGCCCGCGCGCGCCAGCGCCGAGAGGATGTCGTTGTAGTCGGAGACGGTGAGCGCCGCGTCGTCCCGCTGCAGGAGGTCGAGCACCTTCACACGTTCCTCCTCGGGCAGCTCCATGATCCGCTTCGCGCAGTCCCGTGCGCAGAGACGCGACCTCTTGCTGCTCCCGTCGCCGCCCGGTTCGTTGGAGCGCGAATTGGGGACTTGCGGCGGTGCGGACTCTCCGTGGAGGGTGCCGTTGCCGTTGGACTGTAGAGCGCGGAGGAGCTCGGCGTCGCGGGGAGGCGCCGAGCAGTGGCAAGCGAAGGCGGCGGCGGGTCGAGGGACGGCGCTGCCATGGTTGGGGAAGGACGGCAGGGGGCAGATGCGATAGGATGGGGGCGGCGCGCGAGGGGGCTCGGGAGCCGTGAGCTGATGGGGCGGGGAGAGTGGGAGGGAGGAGTGGTGGTAGAGGGAAGCCATGGTGGATGGGCGTGTGCAGGAGGCGAGCCGAGCAGATGTGGTTGGGAAGCGAGAGGACGAGGGAGAGGCTCCCGCTCGTGCGACTCGACGCCGCACGGCACGGCACGGCACGGCACGGGACTGCACGCACGAAACGGGGAAAGCGGGTCCAATTTGGTTTGCGAGACTCTAGCCCATCTTGGAACTTGGAAGGCCACGTTAGTTATTATAGCTTATGGGCTCAGGATAAGGTGGGAAACGTGGACCCTGGGCCTTGATGGTCCATGAGCAGCTGATGAACTTGTTGGGCTGTAATGGCCCAAGAGTCCATAATACACACGATCGGCTGCGGGAGCGTTTTGTTCGGTTTTGGGTTTCGTACGGGTTGTTCAGCGGTTAAGCTTAAGATCCGGCCCGTTTAAAAATCAAATATTTTACATCGTGACGATAGTGTCGAAAGAGGAACAACTTGCATGGCTTGAAGGACCGGGCAAGAAACGGACGGGGCGTCATAAGCTCATCGTCGGTTTGGTTAACCTTAGGATACGGCCCGTTTATAATGATATTCCAGATTTTTGCATTATCCGAAAACCGGTCCCTTGCATGTGTCGATATCATGATGAATACTTAATTCTATAAATAGGGGTTTAAACTTGCATCTGTCGGGGTTTTTAAAGGCCAATCAAGCTTTGTCTGATTATTGCTTCCCGTTGTTCTCCTGCACTCCTAGTGTCCTACAAGTAATCATGAACCGCATCCATCCTTTTGGTCCACCACTGCTGAAAGCAGGAGCGAAAGAAGGTCACACTCAGGCCACCAACAATATGTTCAAAACTAGTCCTTATGATGTCATAAGGGTACCCATAAGCATTGTGAAGGTGGTCTTTATAGCGGTCTATCCATAGCACTAAAGCCTGACCACAAGCAATAAACAAATGTTTTCTCACTTGTTTCTCTCTTAGAGCATTTCCAGCGGTCTCCCATTCCCCAACTGAGAAAACATTTGGAACTTTGCCCCTTTCCGATGCGAGAGAGGTTCCAACTCAGGTACACTCGGTAACTTTGCTTCTTTATGTTAATTTCTCTCCGTCCATTTTTCTGATGCGCATCTGGAACGGCCGAAACAGTTGGTGACGATTTCTTGTATACGGAAATGATTGTCGGTCAATCGGAATTTTTGCCGATATCATTTTTATCTATTCATTAGCGACTATAATACAATAATAAAATAATTTGAAAAATTCAAATTTAAATATGATAGTGATAGGAAACGATATCACTTCGAAAACGAGCCCTGGTTTACAGGATTTTTTTTTATACAGGTTTTCATCCCGGCTTGTGGTGACAACTGAGTAACTGGCAAGCTGTACGCAGCGTGTAGGAGCCGTGGTCCCAACGTGAAAGTTCAAGTGACGATCGGGCATTCCAGATGGATGGAAGCCCCGTGACGGAAATGCACCCCAGATTAATGACATCCTAGAGAATCATGCCAAACATTATAGGAATATAAATAGAGGTTAGGTTTATTTACCCTGTTTGCTACTTTTGGATATATCCTAATGGTACGCACAGCTGCACAAACAAGCAGCACCGGTGCCTGAACAAACTGAACTTTGGATTCTCATGTGGCAATCATGGTTGAAGCCCCCCATGCAGCGGACCCCCAGATTCTCCTAAAAGCACTTTGTTTCATTGGACCCATCTACCCTACCACTATCAGATGAGGCATAGTCAAAAAGGTGGTCATGGTCATGGACTCGTGGGCTCTTCCCCCTCTCGACCTTCTTCTCCCGCCCTGGTTTTGGCTTTCAAAAGTTCCCAGCGGGTGCCTAGCGAGTGAGCACAAGGACAGAAAAACAGGGCCTTTGCCAAGGGCCAAAGCTGCTCTTTTGTGAACTGTCCTCCACCCAGTGGCACTAGCAAAGCATGAACTGATGCACATGGCACCATCTCATGTTAGAAGACTTCAGGAGTGTAGAGTGTTCAGTCTTCACTCTTCAGGTAAGGCGTAACATTATGCGCCCTCACTGATTGCCATTCAGACAGTCACGGAGCAAGGGAAAACATGTGGAGACCCGGGAATGCCAGTGCAAGGCAGCGTGCGTGCTTCCAAGCAGCAAACGGGCAAACCTTCCAGGACAGCTTGCACGACAGGAAGTCGGCTAGGCTCACGTGTAGGAGTACGTTACTCCGGTACATTACAGGGCTAGCTCTTGATTTGATCAAAAAGCAACAGGGAGCTGAACAGCTGATAGAGAGCATAATCCACAACAGCCTATTTAAAAAAGGCAAGACACCATGTGGCTGGGCGACGGCCGGTGAAGAACATATCTTGTACAGTTGTACTTGTAGGTCCTGGGGACCAAACAAGTGCCAAGATTATGCCCACTGCAAAACACAGCTCCAGATGCAGTGCCAACAGAATCCACATAATCTATCATTTCTTCCTGCATTTTAAGGGACCTGAATACTTCACAGTTTTTTTATATGCATGCCGTGATATTCCATGCCGTTGTTAATTTAGGATCAGTAGCAAATGGCCAATGCACTAGGAAGCCTGACAAGATATGCTGTGAGCTAAGTTCAAGATTCAGTCAGATCAACAAATTTTGACCCCATGCATGCAGTTCAGTAGCAAGATCTGTACCATGTTTTTTTAGAGTACAGCGGCCAGGGTGTCACCTCCCTGGGGAAGAAGATACTCTTGCAGCAATGCAGGGGGGACAAGTATATGAGAAAGAGACAGATGAATAATGTATTATTAGCATTTCCAGTTTTTTGTGATTGTACACATATACATGCTACGGTTAGTCATCACCATCAGGGTGGGGTCACTGTGTGATTTGTCTGCATGATTCCAAGCAAGTCATGTGACTAGACAAACACAGACCACATTTCTCTGACTGACTGGTAGTTGCTATCGCGACTACTTGCCAGTTTGTTTGGTTTAGCAGTACAATACAATAAAAAGACTGGAGTACAAAATGTGGCAAGTTTTCATAACAATATAGGGGAGAGGACAGGCAAGTTGCACCAAATTGCATATAACTGAAACTGAAATTACAGTGATCTCGCAAACAAGCCACCAGGACTGATGTGAGAGGATCCACATCATAACCTTACTGATGAGGATCTAAGACAAACACATCAACACCCCAAGGAGGCCATGAAACTATTGCAAGCGTTACATAATTCCTTAAACCATCAAAAGACTACCTAGACGCTTAACAATTTGCTCTTATCATC
This sequence comes from Alloteropsis semialata, assembly GCA_004135705.1. Taxonomy (NCBI): domain Eukaryota; kingdom Viridiplantae; phylum Streptophyta; class Magnoliopsida; order Poales; family Poaceae; genus Alloteropsis; species Alloteropsis semialata. The sequence continues at coordinate 79,007,945 of CM014278.1, forward strand.
TAAGCACACTACATAGAATAGAACTCCCCTCATCTTTCATATCAGATCAGTTACCAAGCAAGAAGGGTCTAAAAAAATGCAAAACAGACACTGTAGATATTGCTTAACCTAATTCAGTCTCTGGACTATCTTGGGGGCATCTGATCAGCTCCAAGATGTTCACCACCTCGCTCATGTTCGGCCTGTTAGAAGGAACCTGAGAAGTACAGACCAAACCAAGTTTCATGATTGGAACAGCCTCCTCCAGCGGAAATTTCCCACAGAGCCTCTCATCAACGCACTCTTCCACCTTTCCTTCATCCAAAGCAGCCCTTACCACATCGCAGAGCACAATCACATCGTCTTCCATGTACTCCACCGGTGTCCTCCCTGTTAGGATCTCAAGAATAAGAACACCAAACCCGTACACATCACATTTCTCCGTGATCTTCACTGTTCGGCAGGCAAACTCTGGAGCCATGTAACCAAGTGCACTCTGCACCTTGCTGCTTAAGACATAACGATCAAGCATTGGAAGTAGCTTTGCCAAACCATAATCTCCCACCTTAGCCTCACCGGATCCATCGAGAAGAATGTTGCTTGATTTCAGATTGTAGTGGATAATATCATGCCTGTGGAGATGAGCAAGGCTTCTTGCTATACCAAGAACTATATCAAATCTTTCCTTCCAGGACAGGCAATTTGTGGCGGATGACTCATGCAATTGCTTATGCAAGTTACCCCCAGACACAAACTCATAAATAAGTAGCTGAAGTGATGGCGTCCAGTAATATCCCTTGAGTGCGACAAGATTGCGATGGCGTAGCTTGCCCAGCATCTTCACTTCTCTCTCAAATTCTACTTGAGACTTAACCAAGCTTGACACAGTGAGCTTCTTGATGGCAACAGGTTGCCCATCTCGGAGAGTTGTCTTGTAGACAGTGCCAAAACCACCACGCCCGAGCTCACAGTCCTTGTTCAGAAGAGCATGGGTACTGGCACTGAACTCTGGATTTCCTCCTCCAAACATGACAAGCTTGCCTGCGTTCACATCAGTTGTGGGTGATTGGCTGAGATATCCATCTGAGAGTTCCAGGACAGCAGCAGAATGAGATCCAGGGGCACGCACTCGAAGGTTGAGAACAGTAATGGTAATGACACCGACAGCAATTAGAGCACCAGCACCAATTGCAACAAGGGCTGAGATGCTCAGTATGGTTTTCTTGTGATGGAGACCACCATCTGGCACAGGCTCAGTTGGTGATATTGGATCAGAAGAAGTGTTTGGGTTCAGGACTATTGGTTTTGGTAGCACACCAGGACAAGAAGAGTTGAGTTTTGCACCACAAAGGCCAGGATTGTCCGACACAGATGATAGTGGGATTGTGTCAAAAAAGCTACCCGGAGGGAGATCCCCAGAGAGCTGGTTATGTGAAATATTGAACTGAAGGAGGTGGGGGAGGTTAGAGAGCTGCTTTGGTAGAGCACCAGTGAGCCTGTTTCGAGAAAGGTCAACATTCTCGAGACTGGTAAGGTTGGCTATCGTTTCTGGAATTTCTCCTGTCAGATTGTTATGTGAAAGATCCCTGCAAGAGATGGTAGTCGAGTGTACATCAGACAATAAGAAGGTTTAGCATGTAAAGCTCTAAACATTCGCCTACACACCGGATTGAATTAGAAAGAGGTGGTTAAACTTACAGTGATGCGAGAGCAGAACAATTGCCAATCTGAGCCGGGATATTGCCAGTGAGGGAGTTCTTCCCCAGCCTCAACTCCTTCAATGACTCTCCTCCAATGGCAGCTGGAATGCTCCCATTTAGTCGGTTCGCAGTCAAATCCAGAACTTCCAGTGACTTCATCTCCAAAATGCTAGCTGGAATACTTCCAGACATTGAGTTCCATGACATGTTCAATGACTGCAAGTTCTGCAGCTTTGAGATTTCCGATGGGATAACTCCAGAAAAGGCATTGTTGGACAAGTCCGCTCCTTGAAGCACTGAAGAAACATTCATAGGCATTGTTACCTCCCCACTCAATGTGTTCTGTGATACCGACACCCATTGCACACCAGAAGCAAAGACCCAGCTAGGCAGCCCACCCGTAAGAGAATTCCAGCTGACATCAACATGCATTAGGCTCTTGCATCCACCAATTGATTCAGGTAAGGCACCGGTGAACCCATTCCCTGACAACCTCAACTCCCTCAATGACATTAACCCACCAATAGACCCTGGAATCTCGCCGGATAACTTGTTCCCCGACAAATCCAGCACCTCAAGGCTTGCCATTTCCCCAAACCATGTTGGAACACTCCCAGTGAACTGATTTGAGCTCAGGTCAAGGTATGTGCAGGTGGAGAGCCGCCGCAGGGACTCTGGTAAATTGCCGGACAGCGAGTTGGACCCAAGATCCACTGACCTCAGCAACGGACAGTCCCCAATGTCGTCCGGGAGGCTACCATTGAGACGGTTGTCTCGCAGGTTCAGCTCCCGAAGGTTGAACATCCTGCTGATACCGATCGGCAGATCGCCGGTGACGGCATTGCCGGAGATGTCAAGCGTGCGCAGCGCATTCAGGGACCAAATGTCGCTGGGCAGCGCGCCGGCCAGGCGGTTGGAGGACAGGTTGAGCGACGCGAGCGTGGCGCACGCGCCGACGTCCCGCGGGATGTCGCCGGAGAAGGCGTTCCCGGCGAACGAGACGTCGCGGAGGGCGCGGCACCGGCCGAAGAGACCCGCCGGGATGGCGCCCGCGAAGGCGTTTGCGCTGAGGTCCAGCGTCTGGAGCGCCGGGAGGCGGGCGAGCTCGGGGGGAACGTCGCCGGAGAGGTTGTTGTGGGCGAGGGAGAGCGACTGGAGCGCCTCGAGGCGGAGGAGGCCCCGGCCGAGCTTGCCGGAGAGGCCGAAGCCGGCGAGGGAGAGCGCCGAGACGCGGCCGGTGCGGGGCTCGCAGGTGACGCCGTCCCAGGCGCAGGGGCGCTCGTCGTCCTCGCTCCATGTCGCGAGGCGGCCCTCCGGGTCCGACACGTCGGCCTTGAACACGATCAGCCCCAGCACGTCGTCGTTCAGCCCGGCCCCCGCCGCGCCGCCCCTGGCGCCCGCCACCGCCAGGAGGGCGGCGAGGTGGGCAAGAACCAGCAAATCGAGAGGCCGCATTGGTGGTTGGTGCGACTCGACGGCACGAACAACCTGGTCACTTTTCTGGCCGTCGAATTACAAGAAATGTTCCGAGAAACGTCACGTGCATGCGATTTGGAGGGAGAGAAGGAGCTTCAGGGGTTGGGGGTTTGCTTAAATCTGCGGGTGACGGTCTCCAATCTCCGAATGGCGTCTTCTTTTCTAATGCAGATTTCAAAGAGAAGAACAACACGAATGCCGGGGATTAAACTCTCATGAAATGGATTTCAAGAAATGGCTACGTTTATAGTAGCAGAAGTAGATGAGTACCTGCCGAGCCAGATGCACCCTTCTACGTCGCCGCCGCCGCCTCGTCGGAGAACGCCATAGAAGAGAGAGAGAGGGAGAGGGAGCAGCGGGGAGTGGGCTGAGCTGGGACTGGAGTGAGAAAAGGAGCACGAGCGAGGGGGAAAAGAAGCTGCAACGGGGCAGGAGGGCGGGGCTGATCGGACGGTGGGGAGCAGGCCCGCCGCACGACCGAGGGCTGGGAAGCCGCGAGGACGGTGGCTCCGGCTGAAAGGGCGGGGCCGGCCGGCCGGGGCGGCACGGGATGGGCCGGGTGCATGGACCGGAGAGAGAGGGCGCCCGTGCCATGCGTGCGCTGGTTCCTCCTCGAAACCCGCGCGGGGCTGCTCGGTTCGAGGCCGCGGTGGACCGGTCCGGGCGAGCGGGACCGGCCGGCCGTGGACTCGTCGGTGCTTTTGAGGCGGAGCCGCGGGGGCGTGCTGCCCCCTCTGCGCGCGTCCGGTTTGCGTTTGGTACAGGGACAGGCACAGGTTGTTTAGGGCCTGTTTACTTCCGTCGCCCGTTCTGCAGAACGGCGCATTCCGCAGAATGGAGGAGCCTCGGTCCACGTGTACAGAGAAGAAAAAGTACATTGAAAAACACGTAGAATGCAAAACGATAGGTAGAATGCAAAATGGGGGTATCTAAACACCCCCCTTAGTTGGTGCAACTATTTTGAATTCTTTACTGTAGCAATTCTAAACCTAAGATTAGGAGGACTAAACATGATCTAATTATAAAACTAATTACACGAATGGACGGAAAATCGCGAGACGAATCTATTAAGACTAATTAAGCCACCATTATAGATTGTTTACTGTAGCACGATGTTGTCTAATCATGGCCTAATTACGCTCATTAGATTCGTCTCACAAAGTTACCCAGGGGGTTATGGAATGGGTTTTGTCATTAACTCACGTTTAATACTCCATGCATGTAAGATTCCCTTTGATGAATAGTGAAGTTGGATGAACAGTGAAGTTTGATGTGGGAACTAAACAAGGCCTTCATAAGTTTTTTCTATTCATTACTATTCATCAAATATTAGGACACTAATTAAAGATATTAAACGTGAATTAATGATGGATTAATTAGACTTAATAGATTCGTCTCACGATTTCCCGTCCATCCGTGTAATTAGTTTTATAATTAGATCATGTTTAATTCTCCTAATCTTTGAATTAGAATTGCTACAGTAAATTTTCTAAACTTATCTTGCTGAATTAAACATGGGGGAGTGAATTCTGTTCTGGCGGTGCAATGGTTAAAAGTGGGCTCAAAAAATACAGACCGCACAATGAAACAATGGATCCCAACATGAATAATGCTCATGAATGGAACTAGAGAATTGTTATCTATACATACTACTACGGTTGCAAAAATTTCTATTGCTATCGGGATCGTAGCGGCACCACTTCACATTCTCCTTTGGTCCTTTATGCTTCCGATGGTATTGTAGCGCGGCAGAGGGTACGTAGACCAAGCTCGACAACGCACATCCTCTGGCTTACGATGGCCCTTTGCTATTGTTTTTTTTTTTTGGAAAGCGATCCTATTGTTATTCGCACGCGCACGCCCAGGTTATATTGGTCACGGGACCCGTCTGCTACGATCAATCGGTGAAAGAATTCTTCACGGGCTTGCGCGCCGTGAGAGTGAGAACGATGAGAACGTAGCACATCTGGGCGCACCAGCCAGCCATTCATTGGTAGCACCACTCCCACTAAACGAGTGAGCCAGCAGGCAGCAGCACCTGCACCGTGCGCGGACCGAACCGTGCAAACGCAGAGCTCGAGCACAACACGGATGGCGAGAGAAATCGGCAGGGAACGCTGCTGCCTCAACAACAGCGAACCCGCGCCCTCGAACGCCCGGCCGCTCGCTCTCTGCCGTGCGGCCGTGGCAGCCGGTCCACGGGCGCCGCGCGCCACATGAAAACTACCCGGACGCGCCCGTGATCCACACCCGCCCAAGCCCAAACGCCGTGAGGAGGCGCGCGGCGGCGGGCGGGAATGGAATTGATGGCCGCGCTGCGCCGTCTGTCCCGGCCCGGCGTGCCTGCCGCTCCCGCAGGGCAGGGGGGCATCAGGGCGTTTTGATTGCCGCCATCAATACGCATTCATTGCGCCCCGCCGTGCATGCGTGGCCTGTGGCCCCCCGTGGCCCCATCCCCGTCTCCGTCGTCCGCAAGCCTCGCGTCGCCGCTGTCCCTTCGTCTCTCACCAGTCCACGGTTGTTGCAGAAGCAGGCCCGCAGCTCGCCGGCCGCAGCGGCGCAGCGTATCGCGTTCGCGTGGAGCAGTAACATCTGTGACGGCGAGGACTAGGAGAGGGTGAGGGTCGGCGTGGGGCCTAACTACCGGCAGGCAGGAAGGATCAATGCAATTCAAGGAAGGAGTTGCGAGGGCCCACTCTTATTAAAAAAAAAGTTGCGAGGGCCCAGCTAACTCCTTTCCTTCCGAATCGCAGGTCATTTGACTTTTTTTATATCAACTTTAACCGCTCGTCTTATTCAAAAAGTTATGCAAAATATTATATTTTTTATTATGACTTGTTTTATTAATAAAAATTCTTCAAGAATGACTTAAATTTGACTATGTTTGTACAAATTTTTTAAATAAGACGAGTAGTCAAACTTGAAATAAAAAAAGTCAAACGACCTATAATTTGGAACGGAGGGAGTAGTACGTTGTACTACCATTGTAGGGCCTGAAATTCATGTGGCGGCCTTGTTTAGTTCCAACAAGTTTCTGCAATTCAACCAAAAGTAACGTATTGAAAAACGTGCCCTCCTCTCTACAACACGCTTCTCAATGCATTTTTTCTACAGAAAATTCAACTAACTTTCACGAACTAAACAAGGCCGGAGTTCATCGCCGTAGTCTTTTAGAGTTTATCATGGTTGAACACAGGTTTGATTTTGGATGCTTGGCGTTTCATGATCATGAGTATGTCCAGCCATCTGATCCGACATAGGATGATGGCCCTCTATTAAGATCTCAATACTTTATACTAGTACGGGCATGTTAAGATCTCCAAGCCCCTCATTACCCATGATTACCCATGCGGATAAGCATGATGCAGCGCAACTAAGCCGTGTTAATCTAACATTTTCATTTCTCCGCGATCATCCACAGTCAGAGATCTGCGCGATCATGCATGCCCCTTGGATAGGATACATCGCTGGCTGGGTTCGCATGATCGATCACGGGCACGCTCTCTCGAAACTCGAAAGCCTCACCAGCAGAGTGAGCGTTCAGCTCATCAGCTGGTACCTGCTGGGCTGGTGGCAACTGACGAAAGTACAAAACCAACAGGCAAAAAATTGGATGCGTTTTGGCATAGCTGAGCTAGCCGAGTGCAGCACATGCATCGTCCTGAACCATGATCAGGTCGAGAGGTAGCCGCTGCTGCCTTTGAGTCAGATGCTGTCCGTATCTGCACCATGCAGATGAGCATGCATGGCTGTATCGGGAGTTCCGAGATCGGGACTCATGGCGAGCTGCCTAGCTCCCTCGAGAGCAGCTATGCCAAGCCAAAGCCTGAAAAGAAGGAAGCCCACTGCCTGAGTTTTCAGCAGGAAATGGCCAACGCCAGCAGTAGGAAAGAATTGGTCTAGGGGCAATTCCATCCTGACCGATCGTAGCAGCTGCGAGCATATCAAAGCAAGAACGTGTAGCAGCAGCATCAAAAAGCGCAGAAGGAATCGGTCGAGCAGCCTCCCTCGAAAGAAAGGAATATCACGATGCACACACGGTATCATGCTGCCTGTGCTTTTGTATTGAAAAGCTGCAACACCAGCTCCCTTCTTTTGTTGCTCTCCCTCCTTTGAAGCACCTTCTTTTGGTGCTCTCTCCCCCCTTTGAAGTTTGAAGCACCTGCCTGCAATCCTAGCATGGCAATGGGCAATGGTTCAGCATGCCCTGCTCCTTTCCACGCTCCCTAGGCGCCCTCTCGAGTAGAGCACTGAGAATATATCTTACGGATGCCTAAGCTTGCAATTCGCTCATAAACTACATTTATCACACCATGCAAATACGCAGCACGCCCAAAAAAAAAAAGTCAATTCTGTTTGACATGTTCCAACAGCAACAGTGAATATGTAAAACCAATGCTTTAGAGCATTGGTATATATAACGCTTGTAGCCTTGTAGGCCCAAGCTTTATTCAGGTATTGGCAAGAGGAAATCTATAGTCTGAACAACAGTATTTACACAGTGTAGTCACGTATGAAACGGGGCAACACGAACTCACAAGTTTGAAGAAAAAGTAATGGCGACCAAGGGCTACTAATCTATGATGGTACCATCCCCTATGCTGTTCATCAAGTGAAGAGGTGCACAACAATGTGTCTCTTAGAATCATACATGGTATGGCAAATCTCCTCGCACACAACCCGTATCTTCGTGTCTAGTTGACCTCTGCAAAGTCTGGGGTCCACTGATGTGGCAGCACAGGTGAAATGTTGCGCTCTCCTCCTATGCTGCTCCAGAAAAGAAGTGCCGTTTCAAATATCATCCGCATGCGCGACATGATGCTGCTGGTTTGCTCCTTCTTGGTTATCCAGAGGCATGTACTGAGCCATGATGGCGCGGATCTCCGAATCCATGTAACTCTGATGACAAATGACAAAGCAGATTTGGTTCAGGCAGGAACTAATCTATCGTCATCATAGAATAGCAAATCAAGTCCTTCATGTGGACCCTTGCAAGTAAAGATCAAAGGATAGAGAGGAGACTGAGAGATCCAGAGTTGTTTTACCCTTAGCCTGTATTTGTACACTGCGTATGCTCCAACCCCAGCAAAAACAAGTCCAAAGAAAATAACCCAGAGGAAGCTCCAGCCTACAGTTGTGGTAGTTCCCTCTTTGCCTGCACATCGTTTAGAAAATGTTATGAGACTAGTACAAAAAGGTGAAATGAGAGGCGGCCCACTTTTACTAGTGCAAACCATCCTAGATTTTTGAAGTACCAATAAAATTATTTACATAAAGTGCGTCAATTACTAATCATTTGAGTTCAGACTTCAATTGGTAAAGAAAGTGAAGTCCACTAGAGGAAAAGAAGACCTAAGAACTGATAATGATCAGGACATAACAATATTTATTTAGGTACGTCCACAAATTACATCCATAAAACAGTGATGATTACACAGAGTTTGATGTAAAGCAATATTAAAAGATAGATGGATCTAGTTAAAAAAGAAAAAGAATCTCTTAAGAGGCAATAGCCCATGTAACATTGATAAAAGCCGCTATGTTTGCCACTTAACTAGTTACTTAGGACTGAAATGAAACTTCTGTAAACAAAAATAGTTTTACAGTTCCGAGGAAAAGTTCTAGTGATCTGCTTAATAATAGCTTGGTTAGGTGGAGCACACAGTAGTCAGGTACAAGACTGCAACATCCAGAAAAAAATCATTTTGAAATAACAGTGTTTTATGTTACTAGCATCTAGTTGTGTTATTTCAGAAACTAATTGACGACTGAGAAACAACGAGTTTCTTTCATCTTTAAATAAGAATACAAGATCAATCATATCAAACAAAAGAAAGCATTTTGCAGGTGCATTGCTTCTAATCGCTTAAACAGATGCTTGCAAGGAAAAAAAAATGAAAGGACAACTAGATGGCTATATAAAAGTGCAGGCTAGCTACTCACTGATGCAAGTGTCATGCTCTCTCATGTATAGCATGTTGTCATCACCACAGCTGCACTCATAGCTTCCCCATGTATTCTTGCAGCTGCAACCCTTGCACTGACAGTAAAGTTTGTCTTTGCATTCATCAATATCTGCAAATAGGTAGATTATATCACTGAACAATATTCCATATTACTCCAAAATTTTCAAAACCGAATTATAGAACCATGCTCATCAGGTGAATAATGAATTTAACTGTAGCTGCAAGGAAAAGATTATCTTCTCAAACAGCAGCCGTCTTGGATAAATGTGAAGTGCTAAAAGAATTACAGGGATCAATGTTCAGCAAAACTGGATATAGTGATATAGAGTGTGAGATGGAGCCAATCATAAAACTTTTAATTGTCTGCTGGATCAGTTTGTATGGTGTTGAATCAGAGATGCTTCGAAGTGGAACCTAAAAACAACATAGTTGGGGATATAAACAAGATGGGATCTTTTCTATAGCTGGAGTTGATTGGATATGTCTGACAAAAATTAGGTTTCTTCATAATGTGCTAGTTTCTCTGGTGGTGGTTGATTTCTTACAGCAACAGAAGTTGACTGTGCATAAAGAGGTCACTAGGGTGGATATTCTTCTACTGTGATTGCAAGGAGGCCAGCGGCAACTGTGATTGAGTGGCCTTCATTTCACAGTGTCTTCCATCATAGTGTACTTAAATTTCTGATATGCACACTGTCAACATATTTGGCTTTGCTCATGATTTCCGTGATAGGTACCATATTCTTCTACTGTGATTGCAAGGAGGCCAGCGGCACACTGTTTTCTTATTCAGTGTCCCTGGGATTTTATAACTAGCAGGCCCCAAAGGTCCCAGTGGTTTGGTCGCTGCTCAACCTGCTGGTTAGCAGCCTGTGTGTGTGTCGGGTTGGTCGGTTTTTTTACTCTTAACAGGCGAGGCTGTAATCTAAGTTTTTGTGGTGTGTGGGGTGTTTGTTGTACGGCTACTTGAGCCTTTCTTCTTCTATCTTAATGCAATGATACGCAGCTCTCCTGCGTATTCCAGAAAAAAATGAATTCAGTGCGTTGATTGTACAGTATTGCCTTTGATCCAATATACAGATCAAACTAAGCACCTCTATTGATCCAATCATCCAAATACAAATCAATTTATGCCCCTTTAAAATAATGTTGCATTCAAGGCTGTAAAACTCTAGTTTCTGAACGATACCTTCACAACTTTTTACTCCATCACCCTTGAAACCTGCTGGACATTTACACCCTTCAGATACTTCGTTCTGCAGAATTCCACATTTATATCACACTGTCAAAAAACCGATGAGCAAAAAAACTAATGTCTCAAGAGAATAACTACTTACTGAGCAGGCAGATATTGTCTTCCCATCTTTAGTTTCCTGCCAGCACCCTCCATTACTGATCTCACACCTACCAATACCAGAAGCTGACCATGCCAAATGTTAACCAAAGCTGTACTATCAGCTAACACAATTCTGCTAAGAAGCTCTTGTGCAAAAGTAACATGCTGCATAGTAACGCAAACAATATTGATTTACAACAACTTCCATTCTGCTTTACTTATTCTCTTAGAATCTGTGTAGTCTACATTTTAAACTTGAACCATGTACACGCATTTGATTTGTTGCTTGAAAATGGTATTGTGGATTTTTTTCATCAAACCTGTTTTCATATCATTCATCTATCAATAATATCTATAACATGTAATGACAGGAAAAGGCAAATGAATTGGAGACCATGTAATGTCAAAAATGTCAGGAAAGAGAATGAAGGTAGTAATGACCCTAACTGATCATAAAATTTCCATTATAGAAATAACCTAATGCCAGTGTAAAGCTAGAACTAAATTCATAAGTACCTTCACAATGGGTATATCCATCACCAACAAACTTTACACCTTTCACAACAGGGCACTCACAAACACGCCCACGGAAGGTATCCTGCATTTTCATACAAGGCGATTGAAACATGTGACCAACTTAGAATTGACTAAGAAAGTAAGGTGAACTGTCAGCAGTATGTGTGGCATAAAAAAGTGTACCTTGCAGGCAGTAACATTATTAGCATTGTCCCGCCAGCAACCACCATTGTTATCCAAACACTCATTTGTTTGAATGTCTATATGAAAAAATAGAAGGTAAAAAAAAAAGTAATGCCACATCGATACGATCTAGGAAGACACTTCTGTGGTTAAAAAAAATCTTACAGACCTTCGCTCAAACAAATTGCAGGCTCAGTTGTCTCCTCAAATCCTGAACAGATTGCTTTCAGGACAGCAACCTTGTCCAACTTACCTGATGCAGCGGAAAAAAAATAAAACGTGACACAATAACACTTCAAACCAAAAGAAAGTTGCTACAAAATGGTAGACAGACCTCTGTATTGCCTGTTGTTGATGACAAGGGTTGGTAGTATTGTGACGTCTCCTCTTTTACCATGACCAATCTAGACAGTAAAAGAATAGTGCTAAGTACACAAAATTGATGCAATGTATGACCGTGTAATGCTGGTTAACAAACATGTTACTATTTATGAACATGACATACTTGAGAATCTTGTTCTGCCTTTAGAATTTCATTTTCCTCATCAGCTTCAGTATCTCCAACACACTTGTTTACCTTCTCAATGTCCAATCCTGTAACAAGGTGTCACATTAAATACTTATTTGGCAGTAACTTAGTAGTTATATGTTGCTAAAGAACAATAAAAACAGAGAGAGTTAGCAAATTAACAAGCAAGACCTACCAAGTGACTTAATAACATCACTGGCACAATCATGTGTGTATTTCTTATCCTTCATTGGGCACCTAAGTGCGAAGTCATGCACATAATCCCACCACAGCCACGGCTTGCCAGTCTCATTAGCAATCTTGAATACACAAATTTGATGTAGATTTTGAACCACAACATCTTTTCCATCATATCCTTGGCTAAAATCCTGCTCTGGGTCCGGTGCACAATATCTCCCATGATTGATGCACTGTGATTTGCATTGTTTGCTCGTAACAAAAGCTTCTGGACAATACCATGTAATATAATGAGGAGTAAACTGGGTGTAACCCTTCTTCTCAAGAATCTGTGCAGTTCCTCTGAAGCTCTTCACGAAGTCCATTTGCATATCACATTTAGGACCACATTCATCATTACTGTTTGTCCAGAATTCATACTCGACACGCTCATCGGGGTGGGGAAGAGATTCCCTCCAGTCCAGAAGAACGCTAAGCATGTCACCTTTTTCTGCAGCTTTCTTAAGATCATCCCCCAATTTCTTTGTTATAAGCACTGAGGGAATAGTGATGTTTTCTAGGTGATCTTTGCCTTCTTCTGGGTTGTCCATTGTGATTAAAGGTTCTGACTTGTCATCCACAACAAGAACTGCGGCCGCTCCAGCATTTTGTGCATTCCATGCCTTGACAGTGAAAAAGCATTCTGTTCAAAACAGAATAGACTAGAGATTAGAAGAAGCTTTTCCAGTCATGATTGAAAATCCCATTAAATGTGTAGCAAAGAACTTTTAAGCACCAAAGTCTTTGAATACTTCAATGTTTTGCACCAAGAGCAATATCAGGACATTGTTATATAACAAAAAAGGAGAATATAATGATTTTTCTGAATCAATTCTGCCTTATATGGAGCCCTCCTAAAAGGATGAATAGGCTGTAAAACAGAAAAGTCTGTAATATCATGTGGACAACCCATGAATTATATGCAGTTATATTTTCTGAAATTAAACATATAACTTATTTTGCTATTGTACTTCTGCATCACGCCAGTTTGAAGTTGTGCTTTGTATACAATTTTGATGTTGAGCAGATTCTGGTTCAGAGTTAGGAACCATAGCTAAACCAAGGTTCACATAATATCAACGCATCACGCTATCTGGATAAGTAATTACAAATTAGGTATTTGCAGATAATTTGTAATAATCATATAAATGTAGCATGGCTTCAAATTTGTCACAAACGAAAATATACCATAATTAAGTTAAATGGACAAACGACCTCAAACAAATTGACATATTCTTAATTTCTTTTCAATAAGCGTCAAATTACTGCATTGCCAATTCTCTATTCCACAAGTAGTCAAATTATCTGCTCCACAAATGCAAACCAAAGCAATTCCTCGAGCAGTGACATAAGTGATATAAGTGTTCAATCTAACCAAATAGGTGGATAGCCACAGGATCATATATAGCATCAAACCTATGCTGCATGC
>CM014278.1:79023273-79058895 GCA_004135705.1 Alloteropsis semialata
TTGATGGGTGGTCCTGTTACATATATATACCCTGAAGGGGCATGGGGTTCCTCTCCCGAAGGGACATGACCTTTGGAGAGAGGCCCTTTCACTAATGGCAGTTGCTAATGTAATTAGCAACTGTTGATTACATCATTAATCCTAGATTAAGGAATAATATAATTTTACTAATTGATCACTAAGTATTGTTTCACAACACTCCCCCTTGATCAATTGGTTCTTGTAATCTTGCAACAGTACAAGGTAAAACTCCTTCAAAAACCTTGTCGGAAAAAATAGAAGGATAAACCTTGATATGTCATAGGAAAAACTCCTTAAAAACCCCTTAGGGAAAATAGGAGAAAATGTCTATGACATATGTGATTGCTTGTATTGTATATTGCCTCATTAAAAACCTTTATGAGAAAAACCTTGATAGGAAAACTCATAAGGAAAAGAGTGCAATATGTATATAATGAGAAGATTATACGAAGGTTATACATCAAGGAATTACTCCCCCTGATTCTTGCAAATCTTTAAGTCGCCTCGTACCAATTCAAAAAACGTATTTCTGGAATAATGAAGTTGGTAAGGACTTTGTGAATAAATCTGCAAGATTATCACATGATTTGGTTTGCAAGATTTCTATTTCCCCATTCTTTTGTAATTCATGAGGATAAAATAATTTTGGAGCAATGTGTTTTGTTATATTGCTCTTTATATAACCTGCATTCATTTGTGCAATACAAGCTGAATTATCTTCATAGATAATTGTTGGGTTCGTGATCAAACCTAAACCACATGACTGTTGTATGTGGTTGATCATTCTGCGAAGCCATACACATTCACGTGATGCTTCATATAATGCAATTATTTCAGAATGATTAGTGGATGTGGCTACTAGAGTTTGTTTTGATGACTTCCATGATATAGCCGTTCCACCATGTAAAAATACAAATCCGGTCTGAGATCTGGCATTGTGGGGATCAGATAGATAGCCAGCATCTGTATATCCAACCATAACTTTATCTTGGCCAAATTTATAGAATAAACCAAGATCCATAGTGCCTTGGAGATATCGGAAGATATTCTTGACCCCTGCCCAATGGCGTTTTGTTGGGGCTGCGCTATGTCTAGCTAGCAAGTTTACCGCAAATGCAATGTCAGGCCTTGTGCAATTTGCGATATACATTAGCGCACCAATGGCACTGAGATACGGGACTTCTGGTCCCAGTAACTCTTCATCTTCACCCTTTGGTCTGAATTGATCTTTGTTCATGTCTAAAGATCGAACGACCATAGGTGTTTTGGATGGATATGCTTTATCCATATTGAATTTCTGCAGAATTTTCTGGATATATGCGGACTGATGGATTAAAATCCCTGTAGGGAGATGCTCAAGCTGAAGGCCTAAGCAAAATTTGGTTTTACCCAAATCTTTCATTTCAAATTCCATCTTAAGATGATTGCGTGCTTCATCTATATCTTGTGTATTCCCAATAATATTGAGGTCATCAACATACACAGATATTATGCAAAATCCAGTTAAGGATTTCTTGATGAATACACATGGGCAATCATCATTATTGGAATAACCCTTCTGCAGAAGGAATTCCTTTAGTCGGTTGTACCACATTCTTCCCGACTGTTTTAAGCCATAAAGTGACTTCTGAAGTTTTACACAATACATGTTGCGAGAATGATTTTTGTTCGGAATATCGAGTCCTTCAGGAACTTTCATATAGATATCCGAATCTAGTGACCCATAAAGATATGCAGTCACTACATCCATGAGATGCATGGATAGACCTTTCTGTACTGCCAATGATATAAGATATCGGAATGTTATACCACTCATAACTGGAGAATATGTTTCATCAAAATCGATGCCGGGTCTCTGCGTGAACCCTTGTGCTACAAGCCTCGCTTTGTATCTCACCACCTCGTTGTTTTCATTCCTTTTACAGATGAAAACCCATTTTGATCCCACTAGAAAAATGTTACGAGGAGTAGGTATCACTGCGGAGAATACCTCTCGTTTTTTTGAGCGAGCGCAATTCTGCCTCGATTGCTTCCTTCTATTTGATCCAGTTTGAGCGCTTGATGCACTCTGCCATGGTCTTAGGTTCTGGATCAGGTTGAAGGTCACTTGCAATCTTAGAGGAGAAATTAATGTCGACAATTGTAGTCTTTCTATTGAATGATTCTCCAGAATCAATATAATTGGTGGAAATTTCATTTACCATTTCTAACTCTTCAATATTTCCCATAATGTAAGAGTCTGGGTCTTCCGATGTCCCAACACTTATATTTGTGTGCACATTTGTGTTGGGTACTTGATGTATCTGTTGAACATCAATGTTATTTGGATTTTCAATATCCAATTGGTGTCTATCAACATGATGTTGATTTGCATTTACTGCTTTGGAAGAAGACTTCCTTGGTTTCCGTGGAGGCTTCTTTTGAGCCTTATCCTTTGTAACCAGATTTCTCCCCCTCTTATTCTGATTTGGGAGAATAGGAGTAGGAATTGCTACTCTTTCTGGTACATTAACAGCAGGATTATGTGATTTTGTGACACCTTTGTAGTCAGTAAATGCATCTGGCAGATTATTTGCAATGTTTTGCAAATTTATAATCTTCTGAACTTCACGTTCAGATTCTATAGTACGTGGATCAAAGGACTGAATACCTGTGGCATTCCAATTTATTTCCTGGCATTTTGTTTGGTACGTTGTGTCTCCCCCTAATGCCGGGAAATTGTCCTCATCAAAAATGCAATCAGCGTGCCGGGCAGTGAATAAGTCCCCTGTAAGAGTCTCGAGGTATTTGATGATTGACGGTGATTTATACCCCACATATATCCCCAATTTTCTATGGGGGCCCATTGATGTACGCTGCGGTGGTGAAATCGGTACGTATACTGCGCAACCGAATTTTCGCAGATGGGAAATACTTGGTTGATTCCCACGTACTAACTGCAACGGGGAAGCCGTATGATATGCAGAAGGTCTTAATTGAATCAAGTCAGCGGTGTGTAAGACCGCATGACCCCAACATGATGTTGGTAATTTGGAATTCTGTAATAATGGTCTAGCAATCAATTTAACTCTCTTGATGAGAGATTCGGCTAATCCATTTTGTGTATGTACATAGGGAACAGAATGTTCCACATTAATGCCTAAAGCCATACAATAGTCATTGAAGGCTTTTGATGAAAATTCAGCGGCATTATCCATTCGGATAGATTTAATTGCATTTTCCGGATAATGTGCTCTCAATTTGATGATTTGAGCAATGAACCTTGCAAAAGCATGGTTTCTTGTGGATAATAAACATACATGGGACCATCTAGTAGATGCATCAATAAGTATCATGAAGTACCTAAATGGTCCAGTTAATGGATGAATGGGACCACAAATATCACCTTGAATGCGTTCAAGGAATTGAAGTGGTTCAGCCTTAATTTTAAGATAAGAGGGTCTTAAAATTAAATTCCCTGTGGCACATGCGGTGCACACAAAATTTGAATGTTTGGGAAGTTTTGAAGTATTCATATGATGACCAATTGAATTGCTGATAATTTTTCTCATCATCCCAATTCCTGGGTGACCAAGGCGATCATGCCATGTCTTGAAAACATCAAGACTTTGAAAAATTATCTTGTATGCAACATGTTGTACGGGTTTGATGTATGTGTAATACAATCCAGTTGATAGTGAAGGAATTTTCTCAAGTATTTGCTTATGATATCCATCATTTGTAGTGATGAATAGAAATTCATCCTTGTTGTCATTATGTGTTTCCACATGGAAACCATTACGACGGATATCTTTGTAACTCAATAGGGTACGAGTTGAGTCAGGATACAGGAGTGCATCCTCAATGATTAATTGAGTACCCATAGGAAGAATTATTGTGGCTCGTCCAGAACCAACAATAATGGCATCACGACCAGCAATGGTTGTGAATTATTGTGGCTCGTCCAGAACCAACAATAATGGCATCACGACCAGCAATGGTTGTGACATTTCCTTTACTCTTTGTTAGAGTTTGGAAATATTTAATCTCCCTAAGTATAGTGTTAGTTGTACAACTATCCACTAAGCAAATTTCTTCCTCCATTTGGATTTTCCCGTGGTATAATCTATAATGAGTAAATTAATGTATTAAGATTAACTCCATTAGATTATACAATATATATATATATTATTATTGTTAAGTATCATATGTCTTACAATACTTAATGACAACAAATATTTACAACACAATATTGTTCATAAATATGGCTAGATATCTATATCTTGGGGATAAAGGAGACTAGTTGGTGTCTCCAAATATGTCATTGGATTGAAATTCAACGAGCATGTCGTCAGTGTTGAATAGGTCATCCGACTGTGGTGGAGTCCTTTCATTGCCATGTTCCGCTGGAACATTCTTGGAGCAACCGGCGACAGCAGTAGATTGAGTTGTGATGTGCGCTTCCAATCTCTCCCCCTGAACTTGCTTACCAGTTGATTTCTGGTATAGTTCAACCAAATGCTTGGCAGTGTGGCAATTCCTTGTGGTGTGATTGTGACAACCACACCTATGGCAAACTTGAGATTTGTCATTGTGATTATTTTTCTTGAAATTGTCTTTGCCTTTGTGAGAACCCTTATTTTTCTTGTAATTCTGCTGCTTGTTCTTGTTGTTCCACTTTCCCTTGAAATTCTTTCTGAATTTCCTGCCACCAAACTTCTTGTTTGTATTCTGAACATTGAAGTGAACTTCAGGCAAAGGTGTTGCGCCCACTGGGTGTAGCTGATGGTTCTTTGTTAAGAGTTCATCATGTTTTTCAGCCTGAAGTAGATCATATATTAAATCAGAATACTTTGTATAGTTGTGGCTGCGGTATTGCTGTTGCAATAGCCTATTTGTTGGGAGAAAAGTAGACAAAGTCTTTTCAATCATTTCTGCATCATCCATAGGTTGATTGCAGAAGCGAAGCTTGGAACAAATCCGATGAACTGCAGAATTGTATTCTGCAACGGTTTTGAAATCCATTAGACGGAGTAGAGACCACTCCCGTCTTGCTTCGGGCAGAATTATGGCTTGTTGCTGATCATAGCGTTCTTTGAGTGCAACCCAAAGTTCTCTAGGATCTTCCTCCATCATGTATTCATTTTTGAGATCTGGATGGAGATGATGCCTTAGAAAATATAAGGTAGTGTATTTGGCTGTTTCAGTAACTGGGGCCTGTGGATTTGGCTCATTGATTGCTGCAATGAAGCCTTTTGCTGTAAGCATTATTTTCACATCCATGGCCCAAGTCAGATAGTTGTTACCATCTGCTGCAAGTTCAGTGAAGTCTTGTTTGATAAGGTTAGCCATTTATCCTACATAAGAAAATCATGTGTAGGATTAATTTACTGTTGTAAATTTGTGTTGTAAGTATGCAAAATATTAAATTCAAGATGATTCTTGAAATATAAATAAAAGGTTATTTAATTTAAATTCCTACGGGAATTGATGACTTGAGAGTCATTTTGTTTAAACTTTGGATTTACACCGCGAAGATAATCATCATAAGATGTAGACCTCCAAGCAATGGGCAAAAAAAAACTTGCTGCCTAAAAGCACGGTCTCTGGGCAAATAAATTCAAAGAATTTATTGCAGCCAGTGCCTAGATCTCCATCACCTTGTGTTATTCCATAGTTTAATTTGTTGTTTAAACACTTTGAAGGTAGAACCTCGCAATAATGGAGCATAATCTGCATGAGTGCAGTAGATGCTTGTTGCCATTACCTTGTGTTTAAACAAAATATATACCTTTTATTAAATTTTGCATGATTTTCTACTTGATGTAGAATATTGATTTGAATAAATCAAATGCAAATAAAAATTGCATATGAAAAAGATTGTTCTAAAAATATATGTAACCAATGATAGATCTGCGGATCATAATAATGCTCAATTACTGCGGTAAATGTAGCATTTTGATTACATTGGTCTAAAAATACCGATGGTATTTAATTTACATTACACAATATAGAACAATCTAGGGACTTAAACATAAAGTCTAAACATTATAAACTTGCTAAAATAGATAAATAGATAAAAGCCTGAGGGCTTCAATGATATCTGGGGGGGCAAACTTGGACTTGTGGAGTCGAACAGGCCTGTGGGCGGTTCTGGGGGCCCATTGCGACGTGGCTGCTTCGAGCGCACCACACCGCACGCGCGCCGCCGCGTGCGTAGCCAGTGCGCCGCTGCCCTGTCCTCCGCCTCCCCTGTCTCATGCGTCGCCCCTCCCCTGGTACCGGCATGTGCCGGCCGCCGGCCATGGCCAGCCGGTCACTGCTTGGAGGAGAGGCCCAGCGAGGCTGGGCTCCACGTCCCGTGGCCACGCCGGACCCCTGGACGGCGATCCGGTGCAGGGGTGCGGCCGAGTAGAGCGGCCGGGAAGGGGAGTGCTTCCGGCGGTGGTGGCTGCGGCACACCGGCCGGAGCAGGAGGTGGGGATGCCGGTGCGGCC
This sequence comes from Alloteropsis semialata, assembly GCA_004135705.1. Taxonomy (NCBI): domain Eukaryota; kingdom Viridiplantae; phylum Streptophyta; class Magnoliopsida; order Poales; family Poaceae; genus Alloteropsis; species Alloteropsis semialata. The sequence continues at coordinate 79,029,771 of CM014278.1, forward strand.
GGAGGTGGAGGGGTGGTGGGGCTGCCGGAGTGGCTGATGTGGGCACTGAGGTGCCATTGCGATTGAAGAATGGTGGCGCACCCCGTCTGGCCGCCATGGTTCCGAGCCTGAAACTCAGATGCAGTGCCCCCATCGATGGTCCGGCCTGAGGGCCAAGCCCGACGTTCCCGGTGGGCACTGTCGCCGGGGAGTTGAGGTCAGGGATGACCTCGACGCCGATGGCGCCGCTCCCTGGGCGTTGGAGCCTCAGGACCAGACGGCGAGGAGGCGGCCCCTCTGGTGGAGTCGGCGTCGGTAGTCTCGCCGCCACCCTGGAAGGGCCAGGGTCAGGTAAGACCACTCCATGGGTGTATGGCGGCGTTGCCGCGCTGCTGCTGCTGTTTCTTGTTGATGTTGCAGGAGATGGCATTGAGCGCGGAGGCGCTGGATGTCTGCCATGGCGTACTGGTGATGGTGCAAGGCGGTGTTCAGGAAGACAGTAGCGCCATTGCCGATGGCCACGAGCACCAGTCCAGCGGCGGCGCCCTGCAGGGCAGCGTCCATGGCGCGGGAAGAAACGGCCCCTCCGTCGAGTGAAGCAGAAACCAGGCCGTCGAGCGTGTCTCCAGCGACGACGGCCAGTGGTGATGGGGATGACAAGAAAGCCGTCACCGAGTGCATGGAAATGGACATGGGTGTGCTCCATTGTTTACCTCTGTGTTGAGGCCTTCGTGCCTCCTTTCCTCCCTGTTCGTGAGGCTTTCCTGCCTCTGTTCGTCGAGTTCGACGAGTCTGTCTTTGTCCCTCTTCAGTGCTCAGTGGAGAAACAAAGTGCTGATGACGTGTTGAAAGTGAAAAGTGGAATGGAATGAATGGAGTGAATGAATTGATTGATGGGTGGTCCTGTTACATATATATACCCTCTGAAGGGGCATGGGGATTCCTCTCCCGAAGGGACATGACCTTTGGAGAGAGGCCCTTTCACTAATAGCAGTTGCAAATGTAATTAGCAACTATTAATTACATCATTAATTCTAGATTAAGGAATAATATAATTCTACTAATTGATCACTAAGTATTGTTTCACAACAATTCCGGTGAAAAAATTTGGTGAAAAATTTTGCAAAGAATCTTATCATTTAGGAGTACTAAATGTAGACTAATCTTTATCTATTTTAAAGAGAGGATTGCTTCTTCCTTTTCTTTGGTCCGTCATGACAGGGGGTCCCACTGATCCCACCTGGTCGTCCGTCGAACTTCAACCATGGCTCCAACTCTTGACATTAGTTTATTTATCAGGTTAAAATTTTAACTTAACCCTCAATATTAGTTTCCGTATTGGATCCCACCGATCCAACTGGTCCGGCGAACCCCAACCATGGCTCCCACTATTAATGTTGGTTTCTTCATCGATCTTGACTGAGCCCGTCAATGGTTATAAAAAACCCGACTTTCAAGCCCAAGAATATGGACAATAGCTAGAGGCCCCGTCCAGACTTCCTGATCGTTTTTGTTTCAGTCGGGAATAATCGACAGTCGAAAGCGGTGACAAACTCACAGGAACAGGTTTTTTCATGATGGTTTTTGTTTCAATCAGGAATACTGCATATCCGATATCAATTTTTCAACCAGACTTTTCTGATTTTGTTTCAGATCCCGGATTAAAATACGAAAACAAAAGTGGGGTCTTCTCCCGACCATTCATGACCGTTTTCGTCAAGAACACATATCAATATCTATAGAACGCCAGCAAAAACAGGATTTGACCGAGATAAAAAAAATTGAAAACCAAATTGTCACGTAGAAAGATAGAAGAGAGGGTATCGCTAAGAGATGTCGTGAGGCCGGCATGTTGACATCGCCTTTTGGTGGCCGCTCGCTCGCTTATGTCAGCAAAGCCGACCATCGCTGTCTCACCGATATTCGCCCGTCGCAACGCACGGGCATGTTTACCTAGTAATAAAACTAATTATAGATCTCGTCTGAAAATCGCGAGATGAATCTAATGACGGTAATTAATCCATGATTAGTGAATGATTAGCGGATGGTACTGTAGCATCACTGTTGCAAATCATGGCCTAATTAGGCTCATTAGATTCGTCTCGCAAATTTATCCGGGGTTATGAAATGGGTTTTGTCATTAACACACGTTTACTACTCCATGCATGTAAGATTTTCTTTGGTGAAAAATTTTGGGGAACTGAACACCCACTAAGATACGGGGAGGGCTGAGGGGTGTTTGCATCCAGATGATAATGTCAAAAAGTGCTAGACTTTAGGGCTAATAACTCATCTAAACAGTAGGACTAGGCTATATATTTTAGCCAAAAGTCAAAAACTTTAGTGGGATAACCGCTAAAATCAATCTCAATGGAAAGTTTTATTGTACAGTTTAAACAAGGTAAATGTGCCAGATGAGTTTTATAGGATGAAACTCTCCTCTCATCTGATGAAACCTCTCTATTGATTATCTTGTCAAGTCAACAATTTTGTTGATGTGACATTGAATTTAATGTCATGAAATTCTCATAAAACTCTCCACTGAGAGATTGGCCTAATATATGTGTTAAAGTGTAGCATTCAGTTTTAGTCCATTCAAATAGAACCTACAGTGCATTTTTTTATGGCAGAATTTGGATGCATAACCACTTTACAGTTTTGACTCTTACTTGCTGAATGCATGCTATGGGGATTAGAATGTTTAGTGCAGGGTATAAAACTACAACCACATTTGTTAGGACAAATTTTAAATTCTATAATTGTATTTCTTTTCGAAGAGAGTTTCTACTTGGGACTTGGGTGAGAGGCGAGTTCAAAGTCGATGGTATGTCAACATCAATGTCAATCTCAACAACATTCATGGGGATCTGTACCTTTAAATCACAAGGTCACAAATGCTGCTCAACAAATACCATTCCTCTATTTGAGGCTATGTCACATAAAGCAAAGTCAGTCACTTTCGTTATTAGTTACCTTAGTGAAAAGTGCATCTATACCTCATAGGAGGTTTCGGTGGATTAATGGCAAAAGGAATAATAATAATTAGTTAATTACCATAATCCATATCGTCCAACCGGCTTCTATCAAAAGCTGAAGTGTTTATAGTATTGAACTTGCCATTTCCAATCAATTTTACAATAAAATTCATTAAAAAATCGACTTTACAATAAAATTACAGCTGGGAGAATGCTGTTGATTTCTAATAATTTTCGTATATTTATTTTATAACATTGTTTTCGATAGTTTCCAAACGTTTTTTTAAAAGATGTTTCCAAATTCCAATCGTTTTCACGCGGAAGCAAGGGGCGGCTGCGCTTGGGCGAGGCCCGCGGGCCGCGGCATTGCTGCGTAACGCACCGTGCGCACGACGGCCTGATGGGGAGCGCGCGATGAGGGCGATGAGGCCTTTTTTTTTCGATCAAGGGCAATGAGGCCTGTTGTAACCTGTTTTGCTTGTGCGCGGGCTGGGTGGGGCTGCGTGTAAGGGCGTGCCCCGTGCGTTGCCTGTTGGCTTTGAGCCCATGGGCCAGAGACTGGAGCAGGCCCGTCTAGACTGGGCTACACACAGTTTGTTGTTTATATATTTCTTGCTTATTAATACGATGGAAATCATTCTTCGCTTATTTTGAAAAAGTGCTGAAATGACCCTTTAATAAGTCTCGATTATCTTCCAACCATCGGACGATATCACTGCACTTTTTGAGCTTGTCTATAAAAGCTATAGTTTTTCTATACATAAATATTATGTGCAACGGAGGGGAAATATATTGTTCGACATTTGGGAAAGTTTTTTTTTTAAAAGTTAGCAGCTAAAAGGGATATATGTAAGGAGTTGACTACATGGAGAGCCCTCTCCATATAGCGGTAAGTGGAGAGCCCTCCCATATTACCTTAAAAAGGTTGTACTGCTGTTACCATTTTGGAGCAAGACTCACGTTCGTTGACGAAATTTTTTTTTAAAAGGCCCAATGTTTTTTTTTTTGAAAAGGTCCAATGTCAGTAGTTTTTTTGGCGCGCACGGCCCAAGTGAAACATAGACAAAGTTACTTTTGTGGAGTCTAAAAATGATATGGGCCAAACAAATGTTACATTGTGACCTTCATATGTTGGTTTGAAGTTACTTTTGTGGAGTCTAAAAATGATATACGCCAAACAAATGTTACATCGTGACCTTCATATGTTGAGTTGAAGTTACTTCGTGTAATATAAATTTCAGCTGAAAAAGCAAAGTCGGCCCATGAAAAACAATTGAAAAAGCAAAGTCGGCCCAGGCCCATTTATAGCTGAAAGAAGCAGAAGATAACGTGCTCTCTCGTAACCCTGGATCCGCCGCCGGCGCTTCCGCGATAACAAAAGTGAGAACCGGCGGTGGCATCCAGACTAAGAGAGAGGTCACAGTAATCATATCCAACATGGAGATTAAGAATCCAAGACAGGCAGCTTCAACAAATTCAACTCCAGGTAGGTTTTTTTTGTTCAATTTCACAGATTCTTACGTATAGATCAGTAGTTCAATTTCACAGATTCTTACGTATGGATCAGTAGTTCAAAGTAACGGGTAGAGCAACACTTGTTCAGATCCCAGAAAAGACAATAGCAGCACTTGTTTATTGACAGCATCAACAAATCTTCTCTTAGCTGCTTCAGGCTCCCTTGTTCCTGCGTTTACATTCATATTTCCATTAAAAATGATGATTCTGTTTACATTAGAAATTGGATTAAGACATGAGCACTTAAGCTTCCCAGTTTTAACATAGCAAACCAAAGCAATGTGATAATTCAGCTTGCAAACAAGATCACAGATTAAACAAAGTACATATGAACATAACCAGGAGCAATTTCACAGTTGGTTTCACATATGAACATTCAGTATGAATATGATGCACAAAAAATGAACCAGAAGATGCACATTCAGTTGTTGAATGAAGAACTTGTTAGAGTAACTACAAGTATGCTAGTTTTCTGTTGTAGTTTGCAGTCATTATTCACATGAGAAGTGAATGTTTTGAAATAGGAAGTATCTTGGCACTTTTCCTTTAATTTAAGATGTAACTTTTATTTTTTCTATACAATATGTAAAGTAACTTTGTTAATTGACTTATACACATAAGAGTAACTTACCAGTGATTTAGAGAGAATTTAGTCATCCAAAATAATCCCTGCCCACTGATTCCAAACTCAGTAAAATTGTCTAGTTTACTAAACTTATAACTAACGGCGAGAGTACAAGTAACTTTGCTACAAGCTTGTAGTTTGGAGTTGAGTCAGGGCAGCCAAGTAACCTTACTGATTGTGTTTCTCTACTTTTTTTGTGCAGTACAAAGTGTGGCGATTTTTGACTTAAATGTTGCAGCTACCGAGTTGACATGGGAAGCAGAAGATGTGCATCAGATTGTTGAACATGAGGATTTCAATTGCCGAGGTTTGCTGCCAATGAATACAACAAGTGGTAGTGCCCTGGTGGTGGAAACAGTTGCTAGTGGAGCTGGTGGTGAACAGTGGGAAGACACTTCTGGCAATGCAGTGGTAAACACAAGGAGTTTATCGGCAAACACTGGCAGTACTTTGATGGGAACAGTTGCTTCTGGTGAGACACTTGCTAGTGAGGGGTCAACAGACGAGGATGAAATACAGTCACAAGATATGAAGTGTACACCCCAGGATGGTTTTGAGTTGTCAGAAATGGTTTTTGATTCCTGGCAGGACGCAAAGACATGCTACAATAAATACGCAAAGAAGATAGGTTTCTCAATTAAAATTGGAAGTTCGAAAAAGAAGGGAAGAGAAGGTCCGACGGACAAGGTCATGTTCGTTTGTAATAGAAATGGGTCAAACAAAGAAACTACAGAAGGACCAGTAATAAAGCTAAGGAAAAGAAACAAAGTTGAGAAGACAGGTTGCATGGCGAGGATGACAGTGGTGAATAGAGGATTGAAATGGCATGTTACCACTTTCCATGAGGACCATAATCATCCAGTATGCGAGAAGCTTGAGCTGAAAAGATTTCTAAAATCTCACAGAGGTATTCCGGAGGAGGAAAAAAGGTTTGTGGAGCTGTTGCACGACGCAACTATTTCCGCTGGGCGGATGATGCAGATAATGGCAGAGATCTATGGAGGGCATAAATTTGCTCCATACACCACCAAGGACATCAGCAACCACAAAGCGAAGCTGAGCAAAGGGACAAAGTTCAAAGACATGGAGGAGACGTTGGCATGAATTGTCCCTCTAATGGTAGCAATATTACAGCAATTAGGGGCTTTCATGGAGTAGCAAAATGACCACCACAATGGTCATTAACTTGCTGCATTATGGCCTTAACAATGGCCATAACCTTGCATGGATGAGGTCAACATATCTGTTGTAACACTCCCCCTTTGATCGAATCCATCTTGAGATCAATTTGTTCTTCAATTCCTTCAAAAACCCTGTGAGAAAAAAATAGGAATAATATGTTTGATAATTGCTCTATCATGAACCTGTGGGGTTTAAGGAGCAATTCATGTCTTGTTTTATCTTTAGAAAAACCCCGGTGGGGAAAACATAAGATAAGGCATGTGCTTGTATTAGACATTGTCTCATTAAAAACTTTATATGAGAAAAACCTTATGGTAAAAACTCACAAAAGAAAAGAGTACAATGTGAAGTGTCTAACGAGTTCCATCATTCAGAGAGTCTCCCCCTGAAGCTTGCAAGTCTCTGAGCCGTCTCATACCAATTCCCTTAACACATTTCTCGAATGAGGAAGTGGGTAGGGACTTAGTAAAGAGATCNAAATTCAGCATGCCTGTATGTTTGCACTAATTGTTTCTGAATTGTTTTCCATGTGATTCAAAATATATGCCCACAATATTTTTAATTATCATTTCGCAGCTCGGTATTTTACTTTTTTTATGCAGTAACACGATTGTATTGGAAAGAGGAACTATACACATATTTTGTTTGATGATTAGTGCACTTGCTGTGTGAAGAAGCAACAACATGCAGTTCCTCTGAATCCTTTTGTCCTGTTGCATGACATTATTTGACATGATATTTCTTGACTTGCAGTCTACATGCAAGAGCTTGCAATCCTTTCCACTAGGAATGAGCACATGGATGTTGTGAATGCACTGATTATTGAAAGGTTCCCTAATAGTAAAAAATGGTGTACTACAGTTTTGGTAGCTGCATCAAAAGCTTCACTATTTAAGAAACTGTGATGACCTTGGACTCTTTATGATCAATGTTCCTGGAATTTTGCTAGCAGAAATGTTATGAGAAGGAAATGGGTGCTTGTGAAGTTGCTTGGTGTTTGTGAAGTTGCTTGAGGTGAAGATCGAGGTGCAGGAGCTTGTCATTGTAGAAAGGTATCTTTTTTCCCCTTCTCCCCTCTTGCAATCCAGTAACTTCACCCTGGGCTCTTGAAATGTCAAGTGAAAATAGTGTCTAGAAGGGAAGGGTAGATGTACTGATGATTTGGTTTTTGAGGTTTTGGGTATTTTGAACAGTGAATGATAAATAGGCTTATTGAGGATGCATCTGCAAGGCTAAGACCTGAGCCATATATACTGAAAGAAATCTTTTGGAAATAGGCAAGAGATGGAGGGACTGCATAACTACATATATGAATCTAATTCTAATTTCTTCTATCTCAAAAAAATGCATGTTACGATTTTCATGCTTTGCAATAGGTCAACATGATTAGTCATTGCAATTAACTAGCTAGATTATTTTAGACCCCAATTTCTGAACAAATTCCTTAAGTTTTGCATTTGCAGTGCTGATGCTATGACCATCTGACTATATCTTGGTGGAATGGAAGGAAATCATTGCATGGTACATGCCAATTACAAGTCGCTCTTGCATTGCCTCATTTTTGTTTTCTTCACTTTTCTTGTGCCATTTTTTTATTCTGGCTCCTTGATATCTTAGTGTAGCAGTTGAATTAAATATGAGGTTCAATGACTTGCCCTGTGATCTGGTAGTGTTTTTTTAGTGTTCTATATATATATATCTATACTATAAAGAGAATAACTTTTGGAGACAATTCTCACTCAAAAGCTACCCACCTTACCTCTCACAAATTCCTTTGATGGGCCCACAATGCAGTCCAAAAAGTTTGACAGGAGGGGGGGGAGGGAAAACTTGATTGTTAGAAAATAGCTGCGGCAAAACATTTTAATTTTTTCTCACCACGCTTTTTAGTTACCCACCCCTGTACCCACCATTCAAAATTCCAATCCCGCCCGATTTTCGGGTATTTGTTTCCTTATTGCCTGGCTGCTAATTGCCTTATTTGATTCAAAATTTAAAGAGGTCGCACGCCAGGACCCCATCACGTCAAATAATTTCAAAATTTCAATTGCCTACCTTTTTTGATGCCGCATGCCAGGACTCCATCAGCAAATGCCGCCATCAGCAAATTGCCTGCCTTTTTTTGGTGCCAGGTTTCGAAATTTTAAAATGCCCAGGACTCCATATTATTTCTTTCCTTTTTGTTTGACACCATCGCCGTGGACACCATCAATTTATTTCCTTTTTATTTGACGCCAGATTTTGTTTCACGCCAAGACACTATCTGCCTTTTTTGATGCAAGGTTTCTTTCCTTTTTGTTTGACACCAGGACACCATCGCCGTGGACACCCCTCACAAATTCCTTTTTGTTTGACGCCAGGTTTTGTTTGACGCCAGGACACCATCCCGCCATCAATTTTTGACGCCAGGTTCCATGTTCCGTAGGAATTTGATGCCAGGAATCGCTTCCGCATGCCCCAAATTTCTCCGAGGTCAGTGATGCTCAGTGCCTCCAAACTCGTGCCTCCAAATTTCTCTGTCTCTGCTCTGAATCCATCCGGAACCAATGACAGGGATCTCACTTTGGAAATATTTTAGAAAGCTTAAATTTCAAATGTATTTGGTGGGAGGAGTGGCACAGTCAATTGTGACCAGCAGAGCACCAGGGATGTGCTGCTCTAATTTCTTAATTAAATTATGAAGTGAATTCGTCCTGAAACTTCCACTAAAAAGGCCTTTTTTTGGTTGCAATCTGATATGTTCAAATGCCTTTTGAGAAGCTAAATGATTGCATGACCTACATTTCTTTGAAAGTGAGTATTGCTACCAGGTTTGTTTTCAAAAGTGATTGACCCTATCCTGATTTCCTTTTTTAATCAGGTCAGTGATTAGTTAGTTGATTTCCTTCCTTATTGTCCTTGGTGCCTGCTGATAATAGGCCTCTCCTTCCACTACCTGATTTCTGCTGGTTGATTATCCATGGTCTCTAGATAGGTGAATTAAGCCGATGACAGAATTCATATGTTTTCTGTAGGAAGGTGAGGTGGAAGAAATAATCTACATTGCACTTTGCTATAGCATCTCTACTACATGTATATATTCTTGCATGAAGAATTTGGAAAACTGTATCTCTTGTTTGCACTGCATTATATATCATTTTGTTACCATTGCTTGGTGATTATTCTGGCCATAACTTGCATTGCTATTTAAAATATTTGGATATTATGTTGGAAGCCAGATGCCCCATTTGGTTTTGCAATTTGTGTGTTAGCAATTTCATGGTCTCTCAATATCTAGATTATATTCTCATTGTTTGATGCTTTTGTTTTTGCTTCTATCTATTCGATCTAAACCCAAGGATTCATTTTTTTACAGCTCACCTAGGGATTCATGTGAGTGACATTGAAACTAACTATTTGCATACCTTCTGTGACTTTCAGGTAGGACAATTAGTGATGCATGGTGGCATTTGTCGAAGTTTAGCTTTGTCTTTCATGGAGCTCTGGAAATACGAAATAGTGAAGCTCTAGACACACGTTGTTCACTTCTTGATTAATAAAATTCTCTCTAAGGTTATTTAGACTGATTTCAAATTACAAATCTTACAGCTCTACTGCTTTGTTTAGTTGGTGTAGGAGATTATATTCAAGGTAAATATCAATATCAGTAACCTCTTTCCAACGGTGAACGTCCGTTTGAGTTTTTAAAAACAAATAATGTTTGTGTACCATTTGCTTGTTCATGCTTTTGCTGGATTGTGTGCACATATTCTTGTTTTTAGTGTAGGATGTAAGTATGTAACTATAATTTTTCTTTTGGATGTAACTGTATAATTTCACTTTCACTTTTGAGTATCCTAATTCTTTTCTTTGATCTTGCAAGTGATTAGTTGGTTCCAGTCTGCTAATAGCATCATATCCTAATTTCTCGCTTTCGTAGCAAATACCATATTCTCTCTACAACATATCCTGAAGTTTTGCATTACTGAAGATATGTTGAGACAACGTCGATAAGTGATGGTGACTCGAGGACCTTCATGAGGTGAAACAATCGCTGGATAAACTCCGTATGCTTAATGATCACACGTCTTGCTGACTTGTAGAGACAAAAAGGTTACAATCTACATGCCGATAAGATAACTATTTTTTCTTATAAATTGCCACAAATTACTGCCATTAGGCATACATTTCTCATTTTGAAATAATTTTAAAGTAAATCACTGTGAGGAAGGAAGGACCTTCTGGTAATGAAGGACAGCCAATTTGTTTTTTTTTGTTCCCAAACAAATAAGCTCTGTACCTCAAATGCCCAAATTAATTGTATATGTTATTTATGCAGGAAATATGTGTGGAGCATATATCATATTGATGGTTATCTTGATGTTGCAAAGGCCGGATACAATATTTATGTTTGATGAATGATGGTGACTTTGTTTTACTTTATTAGATATACTCCAACAATGTCGATTTAGGTAATTGAAGACTTAAGTTGTTAAAGATTGTGAAAGTTATGAATTTGACTATTTATGAAATTCTTGATCATGTGTCATACTGCTTTTCCATTATTACTTTAATCCAAAAAATTTACTCCTATTTCAGGTCCACTAAAATTTAAAAGTATTTGAATCAAAGCAATACCCACAAGTAAGCACACTAGGTTTCACTGAAATCACTTCTACTCTCTTCTGGTATTCTTGAATTGTGTTGACCTAGGATAACTTGCAGAAAAGGTTTATTTTGTCTTTATCTAGAAATTTGGTGCATTCAGATTAATTTTTTATGAAAGTGCATTCAAATTATTGTCTTTTGAAAAATCTAAGAATTCTGAAATTTCTTATTTCTTTCAGCGCTCCTGCTGCTTTGGTCATCTTCATTGAGCCGGCTTGGTCCCAGACTGATGGACCATTGGCTTTGTGCATGCCGGTACAGACTATGCTCATGCCAAAGAACATTTTCCTCTTAGTGGAAATTTCATAATTGTGCTGGATACTTTAGAGAAATGTCCATGTTTGATTTTTTTTCAGGTATGAACACTGAATATTTCTCCATTCACTTATATAATGTTGTTGATTAGTGTGTTCCATGATTTAGAGGAAAATCATCAACTCTGCGCACGCACCAGCACCCGCACGCTTGCCGCCACATACAGCCATGAGGTGAGGGCCTTCGCGGACACCATGCTATTTCTCGCCTCCTAGCCAGTGAGGTCATCTACATAAATGTTCATTAGTTTGTGATTTGTAGGAACATGTGACCTGACCCTTTTGCAGTTTTGCTCTATGGTGTGGACTGTGGAGGCTATTCTTTATGAGTAAGTGAGCGAGTAATGTCTCTCCACTGGAAATAACATGACTCCTACACCAAATGTAATGGCGGCAGCATGCTTGTTTTTTATCCTTTTCTAGATCACAGTTCATATGGATTTTCAGTATTCAGACTTACTGGAAGGACGAGGCATATTCAGTAATCATTGAAATTCAAGCTCATGCAGCATCTGTGGTGCCCATTCTTCGAAGGATCATCATATCACACAGTCCAATTTTAACACCTACGGGTTCTATTATTCTGGTGGTTGTAGCAGCATGCCAGCTACCAGAAGAGATTGAGAAATTGATTGCATGCCAGCTACATGAAGAGATTGGGAAATTGTTTGGTAGTAGAACCTGTGATATGGGAGAACCATAACGTAGAGACGAGAGAAACTTTTTATGTTATGATTATTTGTTTGAGCAAGGTGCTTTTCCCTGGCGGTGGCCTGCTTGTTATTTTTTTGGCAGATGTGTAGAGATAAACTATATAAGAGCTTCACGTGATTGATTACTTCAATGAGCGTGTTCTGTGTATATGCTTGTTATACAAGAGCTTTACGTGATTTGTTTTAAAAATATTTATGCGCACTCTACTCTTTTAACAAAGATGCACTAATATGTAGGCCTCCTTCCTAAATTTTTTGGTATATAATCTGATGGTCCATGATTTTTCTTCATAAAAAATCTTGATTTATTTAAACACGTGTGGGCAGGATAATTTCAATCTCTGGTGCTATAATACTAAATTTCTTTTTTTAAAAAGACGCATATCATTTTTTTCTATAAATATTAAATTATTTATACTAGATTTTTTTAAATATAAAATTCTTATTACTAAGTTTTTGAAAAACGTGCCTGTGGCAAGTGCCTCTCCACTAGTCTATTTTAAAGAGAGGATTGCTTCTTCCTTTTCTTTGGTCCGTCATGACAGGGGGTCCCACTGATCCCACCTGGTCGTCCGTCGAACTTCAACCATGGCTCCAACTCTTGACATTAGTTTATTTATCAGGTTAAAATTTTAACTTAACCCTCAATATTAGTTTCCGTATTGGATCCCACCGATCCAACTGGTCCGGCGAACCCCAACCATGGCTCCCACTATTAATGTTGGTTTCTTCATCGATCTTGACTGAGCCCGTCAATGGTTATAAAAAACCCGACTTTCAAGCCCAAGAATATGGACAATAGCTAGAGGCCCCGTCCAGACTTCCTGATCGTTTTTGTTTCAGTCGGGAATAATCGACAGTCGAAAGCGGTGACAAACTCACAGGAACAGGTTTTTTCATGATGGTTTTTGTTTCAATCAGGAATACTGCATATCCGATATCAATTTTTCAACCAGACTTTTCTGATTTTGTTTCAGATCCCGGATTAAAATACGAAAACAAAAGTGGGGTCTTCTCCCGACGATTCATGACCGTTTTCGTCAAGAACACATATCAATATCTATAGAACGCCAGCAAAAACAGGATTTGACCGAGATAAAAAAAATTGAAAACCAAATTGTCACGTAGAAAGATAGAAGAGAGGGTATCGCTAAGAGATGTCGTGAGGCCGGCATGTTGACATCGCCTTTTGGTGGCCGCTCGCTCGCTTATGTCAGCAAAGCCGACCATCGCTGTCTCACCGATATTCGCCCGTCGCAACGCACGGGCATGTTTACCTAGTAATAAAACTAATTATAGATCTCGTCTGAAAATCGCGAGATGAATCTAATGACGGTAATTAATCCATGATTAGTGAATGATTAGCGGATGGTACTGTAGCATCACTGTTGCAAATCATGGCCTAATTAGGCTCATTAGATTCGTCTCGCAAATTTATCCGGGGTTATGAAATGGGTTTTGTCATCAACACACGTTTACTACTCCATGCATGTAAGATTTTCTTTGGTGAAAAATTTTGGGGAACTGAACACCCACTAAGATACGGGGAGGGCTGAGGGGTGTTTGCATCCAGATGATAATGTCAAAAAGTGCTAGACTTTAGGGCTAATAACTCATCTAAACAGTAGGACTAGGCTATATATTTTAGCCAAAAGTCAAAAACTTTAGTGGGATAACCGCTAAAATCAATCTCAATGGAAAGTTTTATTGTACAGTTTAAACAAGGTAAATGTGCCAGATGAGTTTTATAGGATGAAACTCTCCTCTCATTTGATGAAACCTCTCTATTGATTATCTTGTCAAGTCAACAATTTTGTTGATGTGACATTGAATTTAATGTCATGAAATTCTCATAAAACTCTCCACTGAGAGATTGGCCTAATATATGTGTTAAAGTGTAGCATTCAGTTTTAGTCCATTCAAATAGAACCTACAGTGCATTTTTTTATGGCAGAATTTGGATGCATAACCACTTTACAGTTTTGACTCTTACTTGCTGAATGCATGCTATGGGGATTAGAATGTTTAGTGCAGGGTATAAAACTACAACCACATTTGTTAGGACAAATTTTAAATTCTATAATTGTATTTCTTTTCGAAGAGAGTTTCTACTTGGGACTTGGGTGAGAGGCGAGTTCAAAGTCGATGGTATGTCAACATCAATGTCAATCTCAACAACATTCATGGGGATCTGTACCTTTAAATCACAAGGTCACAAATGCTGCTCAACAAATACCATTCCTCTATTTGAGGCTATGTCACATAAAGCAAAGTCAGTCACTTTCGTTATTAGTTACCTTAGTGAAAAGTGCATCTATACCTCATAGGAGGTTTCGGTGGATTAATGGCAAAAGGAATAATAATAATTAGTTAATTACCATAATCCATATCGTCCAACCGGCTTCTATCAAAAGCTGAAGTGTTTATAGTATTGAACTTGCCATTTCCAATCAATTTTACAATAAAATTCATTAAAAAATCGACTTTACAATAAAATTACAGCTGGGAGAATGCTGTTGATTTCTAATAATTTTCGTATATTTATTTTATAACATTGTTTTCGATAGTTTCCAAACGTTTTTTTAAAAGATGTTTCCAAATTCCAATCGTTTTCACGCGGAAGCAAGGGGCGGCTGCGCTTGGGCGAGGCCCGCGGGCCGCGGCATTGCTGCGTAACGCACCGTGCGCACGACGGCCTGATGGGGAGCGCGCGATGAGGGCGATGAGGCCTTTTTTTTTCGATCAAGGGCAATGAGGCCTGTTGTAACCTGTTTTGCTTGTGCGCGGGCTGGGTGGGGCTGCGTGTAAGGGCGTGCCCCGTGCGTTGCCTGTTGGCTTTGAGCCCATGGGCCAGAGACTGGAGCAGGCCCGTCTAGACTGGGCTACACACAGTTTGTTGTTTATATATTTCTTGCTTATTAATACGATGGAAATCATTCTTCGCTTATTTTGAAAAAGTGCTGAAATGACCCTTTAATAAGTCTCGATTATCTTCCAACCATCGGACGATATCACTGCACTTTTTGAGCTTGTCTATAAAAGCTATAGTTTTTCTATACATAAATATTATGTGCAACGGAGGGGAAATATATTGTTCGACATTTGGGAAAGTTTTTTTTAAAAGTTAGCAGCTAAAAGGGATATATGTAAATAGTGCTCTCGGAGAAGGTCATATGTCTTTAAGAACATCATGTCGGCATGTACACTTGCAACCATGTGTGCCTTCAAATGTCGCTGTTCTAGTTTAGTTGATGTGATTTACTCCAACCGTTCCAAATTAGCATTACAAGTCCATCAGCCCGTGCTCCCGCACGAGCTAATATTTTTAAAAGCTATTATATTTAAAATTATTCAAAAATTAAACTTCTACATAATAATCAAAATTGTTTACATGCTGCTCTTTCATTTTTGTCAATACTTCAATATAATGCTCATAAAGATGTGCAGTTATTATTTTCTATTTGAAATTAATTTTTAATTAATAATTACTCTATACAATTTTTCATCCACATTCACAATTCTTACACTTTGTATCGCGCCTCCATACATTATATGTAACATAAAAATCAATATTTTTTATTACTTTCCCACATATCTTTACCTATTTCTAAAGAGAGAATTGCATCTTCCTTTTTTTTGTCCGTCCTGACAGGTGGGTCCCACCTATTGTGACGAACTGTAACCACGGTTCTAATTGATGGCATCGGTTTTCTAATTGGATTAGAGTCCTAACTGGACCCATCAATCTTTATCTCCTACCTCTCTATCTCTATATATATATATATATATATCTTAATTTATCTATTTCTAAAGGAAGGAAAGTTTCAGCGGTCCATCATATACGTCTCACGATCGGATTAGACATGCTTCATCTTGTCCTCTGATCGGATTAGGAGTAGTTCATTGTATACCGCAATCATATTAGAAAAAGCGAGTTAATTACTTTAACTTGCTTAGAAAAACGATATAATGGTCTTCATCCGTAGCAACACACGGGCAAGGTTGCTAGTACATGTATAAATGGTCTACATGGTGCACTCATGATGCGTATATACCATAACTTATTATTTTTATGTTAACAATGATAAATTACCATAATTTAGAATCATATATCAGTTTACTTTTAGACTTTTCGGTAGAATACACATGAAGATAATTAGATTAAGGTTTTGGTATTTAGTTTAGGTTATCTTTAATAACACCATACATGGCTAACTTAGATATAAATTTTGAATGTCATTTTAAGCTATCCTTTATAATGATATGCATGAGTAAATTAGATAAAAATTATGGGGTTAATTTAAATTATTTTTTATAATGGCATAGCTCGATAATTTAGATATATTTTTAGGATTTATTTTAGAATACTTTTATAAAGATAGTGGTGGGTAACTTTTTAAAAAATATAATAGACCAATGACTATGGTTATTAGAGTTTACATGATTAATATTTTCTAATTTTTGTGAGAATTTTAAGGATTTGTCTTTTTTCTAACGTGTCTCGTGATAACTAATGTGGAGTCTCCAAATAAAAAAATTAAGGTTATATTTCTACCAAAATATTATGAGCCATCTCTCATTTGTTTAAATATTCGAACACAATACCTATATAGATATATACTTATTATTTTCATCTGATTGTGATAGACCTTTGTTAGTAATTACTCTATAATATTTTCATACACAATTATAATCTTTAAATTTTTACTTTGTATCACATGTATGCCTTGAATTTATTTAATGAACCCTAAGTTTAAACTATAATTTTAACGTAGAATTCTATACTGTCACCACTTCCCCTATATATTTATAAATGACAACGCGCATTATGCGTATATACCTTAATCACTATATAATATAACAATAGTATATGAAATACACGATTTAGAATCGTATATAGGTTTATAATTTTAATTTAGTGATTTGGATTCCAATGTAGGATTACCTCATGTTATTTTTAATAGTGATATATGTGGGTAATATGGATGTAAAATAGTTAATTTAAGTTATTTTTGGTACTCGTAGTGGGTAATTTAGTTGCAAATTTATGAGGTTATTTTAAATATTGTTTATAATGGAATAGTGGGTAATTTTGATGAAGATTAGGGGGTTACTTTGGTTTATTTTATATAACTAGTGGAGATGCACGTGCCGAGGCACGTGTATAGAAAACCTCGCCCAAATCCTCCACCGCGGATCGTCTGCCCCATGTCGTCTCTCGCCGTGATTCACCCGGTCCTTCACGCCGCCGCTCGCCGCCCAGGTATCAGCCGCAGCAGCTCGCCTCAGCCTCCGCACCGCCGCATCTCGCCCTCGTTCGTCACCGTGGCTTGCCCCGCCGTCGCTCACCGTGGTTCGCCCCCACGACGTACCTAAGGAGGGGCGGGCGGGAGGTGTAGAGGCGCAGCGACGACGGGCCGAGCGACAAGGATGATGATGTCGCTCGCGAAGGGAGCTCTGCTATTTGAAAAATATTTAAAGCAAGATGTAAATGCAGCAATTTAAAAATATTTAAAACTTAAATTTAGTATCTAACTATTTAGCATCACACAGATTACAATTATTCAACAACAAAAAAACTTTAGTTCACGCCACACTTCTATTAGGACTTGCTAGTTGACTGGATCCACCAGTGATCTCTCTCCCTCTTCTAATTTGACCCACTTGTGATATCCTCCTCTTCTAACTCAATCTACCCGTGATTCCCCTCCTCCGTCCTCTCTCACTCGCACTCTCCTTCTTATAGCTTGATCCACATGTCATTTATTCATCCTCTCTTACCTGTGATTTCTCACCCCCCTCCCTCCATCCTCTTCTAACTTGATCCACTTATGATTTCTCTTTCTCCTAACTCAACCCACTTACGATTTCTCTCTCTCAGCTCTCACTAACTCGATCTACCTATAATCTCTCTCTAATTAACTCAACCTACCTATAATCTCTCTCATAATTTGGTCCATGTGTGATTTTCTTTCCCTCGCTCTCTCACCCCTAATTTGATCCGCGTGTTATATCCCACATGTGATTTTAAGTAGAGACAACATACATAGAAAAAAAATCTCATTAAAAGTATAAGAGAAACACATCCCAGAAACATCAAATGTCACTTTTTCAGCACATGGTAAGAGTACTAACGAGATATACGCCATTTCCCACAAAAATGTTATACTTGTTTCATTCCAAAGCGGAGAAGCACGTGCCACAAGCACGTGTTTTCAAGAAAACCTAGTAAGCAAGATATTTTATATCTATAAAAGAATAAAAGAAAAATCTATATTAACAAGAAATGTATACATTCTGCAATGAAGTATTTTAAGAAACAAAGTTACCAACAATATACCCTCAAAATACATTCCACAATGACGTATTTTAAAATTATTTGCTAAAAAACGTTAACCCAACACTGAGCGCCAATGTTTGGTACCCTTCAAATATTTTCCTAATTCGGCTCCTCAGGTTAACAGAACCACACAGTAACAATAGCAAAATCAAGATACGGTGTTGGTGAGGTAACACGACATATGCCCTCAGGCTTCTCCAATGTGTTGCACTCACCATGTGACAGTGCAGTATCTGACTAAATAAAAACAAAATATGCAGAACAGGTAACATGCCAACAATGATTTGAATATCCTTCGCTCCTCAACATTTCAATTGCAACTCCTTCCCTCCTCGTGTATCCAGTAGCCTAGCAATTCCAAGCAGCAGTGAGGTGATCACCATGGCCATCCTGGGTCTTTACCTAAGTGTTCACAAATCTGCCAACCTTGGTTAACCTGACCCAAATCCAATGGGACAACAAGACAAGAGCAATGCAAGAAGTTGTTACCTCTCGAAATGAAAACGATGATGTCCGGCAAGATCTCGTTGAAGCCAGCCACCACGTCAAGTTTAGTGATGAACTCTGCATCCAAAATGAGTGAATCAAGAATTGATCAGGCTACACATCTCAAGACTGTGGAACAAGAATCAAAACATATATCGAAATTACAAACTTATCAAGAAGAAAAGGGAACAAGTATACACCAAACTCAAGAGATTGTGGTAGCAGCATCCCCTACTACACATAATAAAATGGCTCTATGTTCTTTACATTCAGAATGTTCATTTTCTTTTACTCCCAAAAAAGTACACCAGAAAAGGTTTATATACCACATATGGCCCACTAATTTCCTGCCATGAATAGTTTTTGAAAAGAAAATGGCACTTATAATATAGATACCAATCCACTGCAGTACAAGGATAGTGTCTATATTTTTGTGCCCATAAACTGCCACTCACGTGACACGGTGTAGAAGAAATCAGCAATTATTTATATAAAGTAAACCAATGATTATCCAATCATGAAGAATAGTAAAGAAGAGACATCTGGTATTTGCGATCTGCAAGATTCTATTGCCCCACTGCAAAGTCACTGCAACAAGATCAGTCAATATCCCAGTAAATATATAGATCCCCTCAGCAAGGCCACCATGAGCAGCATGCCTCTACTGGAATATGCAAATCAGTTACTGCCTTACTGATCAAAAACCAATCAGGCGAAAGAATGGAAGATACAATATAATATACCAAGAGATGGCACGGTTAACTGATGGGAATATGTCCAGATTTCGTTCAAATCTTATTGTCGCCCCGTCTCTCTGCAGCTCATCCCTGCAAAAATATATTCTGAAAAGACAAAAGCAAGATCCCAAACACACAAATCAATATAGACAAATAGAAAAATAGGATTGATCTAATAGGGGGAAAACGAATAGGCAATGCACCAGAAGGCCAAAGGGCAGGGGCTCGAGGGAATAACGAATAGGCAATGCACCTACCTAGAGGAGGGGAGGTGGTTACCTCCCGTGATGGAGGCATTACAAATCGAGGAGTCCTGGCTGCCGTGGCATATCCTATGAGCCCCACCGTTCCCCCTCTATCAGCCGCCACTACCAACTGCCGAGCCACCACCATGGATCCCTGAATTAGTCTTTGAAAATCAAGGATCCCTGAATCAATCGAAGAAAATCAGTGATGATGGAATAGAGATAACGAGAATGGCTCTGAATGGGGGGAGCGGTGGTGATGTGGATGGAGAAGGGGCTCAAGTCGGAGTGGCTGGGCCGGTGGCAGTTCCCGTTGCTGGCTGATCTCCAGGCACCATCGTCAGCCGCAGCCGCCAATCCGGAGCAGTTGTAGTCTCTGCCCATGGAGGATGGGGAAGCCAGCAACGTTTTCCATCTCATCTAGTGGCCGCCGCCGCCAGCGAGGCAACGTGGACAAAGAGTGTAGATCGAGAAAGAGATGGAGGGCCGGCCTGCTCGCTGCCGGCACCTGCTACACCTCTTCTGTCGCCGCCGTCGACTCTGTATGCTCGCGCCCGGCCAAGGAAGGTAGCGCAGACGGGGAGGGCGGCACGATGCGGATGGGGATTGACATGCATGGCATCGGCAGAAAGTATAGAAGCGCCTCTGCAAATCTGCAGTCCTTGGCCGGACCTTACCCCTTCTCATGTCCTCATCGCCGATCTCGGCGGCGGCAGAGCAATTGGCGAGGATCCAAGCGGATCTTGGTGCCGCCGATCCATCTGCAGGTCGCCCTGTCGCTGTTGCCAGCTTGCCGTGCCGCCGAGACCATGTTCCGCGCGGCAACGGCCTCCGCCCCATCCACACCCTTCGACCGTAGCACTCGGCGGCGGCGCGGTACGGCTCCAGCGACGTACACAGGCGAGGTGGAGTCGCAGTGTGGCAGGACCTGATAGGGGGACTTGTGGACGAACGGGTTGGGGGAAGGAATGGGGACGGGTGCGGCAGGGCGACGCGCCGGCGCAGATGGTTAAAGGGCGGCATCGAAAGAGAGGAGGCGGCGCCGTGGGCTAGGAATGCGCGACCGATAGAAGAGGGAATCACGGAGGCACCGGATGACTGGGGGACCGCAGCGCGTGATTGACGCGAGCGGCGAGGCAGACGGCGGGGAAGGGTGGGCCTGGCGGGTACGACACAGAACCTCGGTGACAAAAAATGGCACGAATCGGTGGAATCCTTCTGTCCACGATGTTCTCCCCCCTCGGTTTGGTCTTCGTACCACCTGATGAGTGGCCCCGCTACTTCCTAATGTGAGGTGCGGGTGTGTTTACTGCTAGGTGCAAATTGATTTCAATTCTCTCACTCTTTATAGTATAGATGACAGAGGTGGGTAATTTTGATATAGATTTAGGGGGTTACTTTAAGCTTTTTCATAATGGCATAGGTGGGTAATTTTTTAGAAAATATAATAGATCTAATGGCTATGATGATTTGAGTGTTCCAATTGATGGCCAGATGTTTTGCTTTTTTGTGAGAATTTCTAGGATTTCTCTCTTTTTCTAGAGTGTCCACCTAGGATCCTAGATGGCTTCATCTAGAGGCTTCAAAAGGAGCTTCTAATTAGTAATAGTAAGATTTAACTTCATTTTTTTTTCATAAACTTTGCACGGGCTGTAGGTAAGCTAATTCAGCTCATTTACGTACAATACCTAAGCAACGAAATGGTTGTAGGTTTGGAAGGGTTTGCGAGGAAGAAATCATTTTGTAATTAAGAGTTTATTAGGAGAAACCGGAGGGACAGGGACAATCAGTGTTTACTCATTTCTGCTGACATCTCGTCTAGTTGGCACATGTTCTTCGTTTTCCCTTTTTTTTTATAATTTTCTTCTAATGATTCCTGATTCCACCACTACTACAGAAACCATTTTTCAAGTCACTATTTTCACAGCCGGTTTTTTGAAAGTGGCGCAGAAAATATTTTCACAGTCGGTTTTCTAGTGCTGCGGCTGGGAAAGGAAAAACCGGCTGTGATAGGTGGTTTTCACAGCCGGTTTTTTAGCCGAACCGGCTGTGAAAAGGGCTAGGTTTTCACAGCCGGTTCGGCTAAAAAACCGGCTGTGAAAACCACCTATCACAGCCGGTTTTATACCTGACAAAACCTGACATTTGCAGGCTTTTTTCATAGCCGGTTTTTAAGAAAAACCGGCTGTGATAATGCATTTTCACAGCCGGTTTTCTTTAGCCGACTGTGGAAATGTGTTTTCACAGCCGGTTTTTCTTAAAAACCGACTGTGAAAATGGCGCACCCATAAATCAGCTGCCTCCCCTCCCCTCCTTCTTCCCCAACCCGACACAAACACTATTTTCACCATTATTTTTGTAATCATTATTTAATATTCAAACCTTCTATGTACTATTATTAATTTTATGTAATGTTAAAACCTTCTATGTACTATTATTAATTTTATGTAATGTTTCAACATTTACTTCCCTCTATGTAATAATTATAATTCGGCAATTAGTATTTATATTTTATAATAATTAGTATTTATATTCGGCAATTAGTATTTATATTTCCATGAGCCATTATTTTAATACATTTATGTTTCATCTTTCTCTTTTTAATCCGGCATTAAAATTTGTAACTGGTGTTTCTCCCTCATACTAATTCCAAATTTGATGGTTCTTTTTTCTAAATTTTTATAAAATCATGATATTTCATTTAGTAGTGTTTGTTTTATATTAATTTATATGTCTTGGATTTTTTTTTCATATGACTTGTTTCTTTCCAACTTAGTAGATAATAGAAAAACATGTCTTTGCATAACAATTGCTAATGTAACATCATATTTTCTAATTTTATGGTAAATATAAGGTTGTGTCCACATTTGAGGTGCATATGAGTTTAAAAATGTTATGAGGTATTCAAATATCAAAGTTTGACTTGTGTATCGTCTTATGAACAATGGATGGTCCTACTTTGTTAAAATCATTTGTATTTATATCAAAGTTGGATTTTTTCCATGAGCCATTATTTCAATCATTTGTATTTATATCGCAGAGAGATCTTGTCAGTTTGAGAACCCGGTACTGCACATTGTTCACAATCTCAAACATACTCGACACACTTCTATAGGACTTAGCGTATTCTTTCACGTTTCTGCACCGAGACAACTTTGTATGCTCATATACAAGGTCTATCATTTTTTATAGGTGTTAGGACGCATATAAGTTGCCCCGGACGAGTTTCGGCTTTTTTCGACAAAGTTTATGATTTTCCATGCTTTATTTGAATTTCTGGGCATTTTTTTGCAAAAAAAAATACGGAAATGGCTAAACCTTCTCTGAAAATTGTTGGATTTTTTCCATGAGCCATTATTTCAATGCATGACTCCATCGCAGAGAGATCTTGTCAGTTTGAGAACCCGGTACTGCACATTGTTCACAATCTCAAACATACTCGACACACTTCTATAGGACTTAGCGTATTCTTTCACGTTTCTGCAGACAACTTTGTATGCTCATATACAAGGTCTATCATTTTTCATAGGTGTTAGGACGCATATAAGTTGCCCCGGACGAGTTTCGGCTTTTTTCGACAACGTTAATGATTTTCCATGCTTTATTTGAATTTCTGGGTATTTTTTTGCAAAAAAATACGGAAATGGCTAAACCTTCTCCGAAAATTGTTGGATTTTTTCCATGAGCCATTATTTCAATGCATGACTCCATCGCAGAGAGATCTTCTCCGAAAATGTAACTTCATATTTTTCTAGTATAATGGTCAACATAAGATTGTGTATAAATTTGAGGTGCATATGAGTTTGAAAATGTTATGAGGTATTCAAATCTCAAAGTTTAACTAGAGTTGTATGAAACAATGAGAGAGAGATCTATTCATTTTGTGAACGATGTACACTCCAATTTTCTCAAAATCTTATGAAATTTTTATGTCAGGCTTATACATCGATGAAACGATTCTATACCAATTTATATGACTTTTGGAGAAGTTTTAGGTATTATTATCATTATTTTATAATAAGGTTGCAAGTAGAGCTTTGAATTATCCCTAGCAAACATTTGAACTTTTCATCTATCTGCAGGTCATGTGTTAGAATGGAACACAGGAGCTTAAATATAATTTTTACACATTTTTCTGAATCGTATTAGAGCTACACATAGTTCAATTCAAGTAGAGAATTGAATTATCCTTTGCTATTTATTTGATCCTTTTTATTTGGCTTGTTTTCTTCCATTTAAGTAGAGAATTGAATTATCCCTAGCAAACATTTAAAATTTTAAGAGGATGGATTCGTGAATTTTAAGAGCAAACATATGCCAAATTTTAATTGAATTTGTAAAAAAAATATCAAATTTAAATTTTAAAAGTAACCCAAACAAATTCGGATAAAAAATTTACCAACATCAAAATTGTAGGTCTCAAAGAGTTCTACAAGTTTGTTGTTGACAAGTTTTTGATTTGTAAAAATGACCTATATAAAGTTTGTTGTTGACAAAAAAATGGTATCTAGATTGAAGTTTTTGGTACACTAAATGATGTCAAATGAAAAAGTCATGAATACCAAAGATTCATAACTCATCAAGATCTACAAACTTTATATAAGTCATTTTTCCATTTGAGAAAGTGGTTACAACATGTGGTTACAACATGTGGTTAAAACTTGAATCTAGATACCATTTTTTGAAATTCAAAAATTGGATTGTTCAAACTTTGTCAAATGTAGTAATGACCTATATAAATTTTGTAGATCTTGATGAGTTAAGAATCTTTGGTATTCATGACTTTTTCATTTGGCATCATTTAGTACTTCAAAAAATATTTGAATCTCTCAAATTTTGAAAATTCAAATTTAAATAGTTCAATCTAACTCGAATGGGGAAATCATCAAAACAACACTTGTAGATATTGATGATATATACATCTTTTGTATTCACAACTTTGTCATTTGAAATCATTTTTGATGTCATTTGAATTTAATACTTTTGTACCATTAAAAGAAAATATATATAAAAAAAGAGTGATGTGGGTGTAGAATTCTGATTTGGGCCGTTATGCACGTTGGCCCAAATAAGTGATCCGGACGATCTAATGATGAATGAGAAAATGTGCATCGGCTAAAAAGGGAAGCGTGGCATGAGCGGGGACTATTTCCTTTTCAGAAGGCTTATTAAAAGTCCCATAATTTTTGTGCATTTTTTTGAATTCTATTGGAGGTACACATAGTTCAAATTGGAATTACTTTCAGTAAACACGCGAAAATTCATTTAAATGATAGAAATTACAAATCTGTTCAAAAATTCTTGAAACTCCTACATGACAACTTAAATGTTGTATATAACACATAAAAATGTATTGGGGTATATAAGGAAATTATTTGTATGCGTTACTTCACAATGGTGCGATAAAATAAAATAAAAAGAAAAATGTTAAGCACGGAAGAAATGAAACTAGGCCCTTTTTGGCCCAACTGTTTCTAGCCGTCCATCGCTGATCAGATGACCCAGATGATGCTCAAACCCTAGCAACTCTATCTTTCCTCCCTCCCCCGGCCGCAATCCTACCTCACGCCGCATCCCTCTCTCCCGGCCGCAATCTCGCCCACCCACGACCGCCGTCGCTTTCCCTCGGTCACGCGGCCGCGTCCTCGCTCTCCCTTGGCCGCACTGCTCCCTCTATGCCCCGTCGGCCCTCGCTCCATCCCCTTCCACCCATAGGGCCGCCCTGCTCGCTCCGGCCTCCTCCAGCATCCGACGCCGCCGGTATACAAGACCGAAGGCCGGAGTTCGTCGGCCCCGGAGGCCCCTGTTCGTCGTCGCCCATGTATGGAGGTTGCAGTCTCTGCCACCAGCACCCAGATGCGACCTCTCCCTGCAGATATGCCCTGCGAGGCTAGCTAGCAGCGTACAACCACTGGTCTGTTGCATCATCCACCACGAGGTACACCTACATGTCTTAGATTAAATCTGGACTTTTGAGTGGTGATAGCTGATGGCTGTTCTTTTCGCCTCGATCCAGGTGCTTCCGGTGGCTGCCGGCGAGACCCCTGGCCAGGTCCGCCTGCTAGCCCACCTCTTTCACCTCGTAGTCCTCTGCTCCACAGGACTGCAGACCCAGCTAGACTTGGATTGCTTTCTTCATCTCTTGGTAAGATTCCCTCCGTCTTATCCTGATTTGCTTTGCTCACATGGATGGAATAGATTTATTTCCCATCTCAGTAATGTCGTCTCTGTACAGCATAATCCTTTGATTGACTAATCATGAAACCATATTATCCATTTATGCTATGATTCGTGCAGTAATTGATTCATCCTTGTTTGTCCTAGTACAATTTAATAACCAACCTGCCGGTAATTGTGTGCCTCTCTGTAAGTTTAGACTTCTTCGATGATTGTTCTCTAGCATGAATGTTTGTTATTGGTTTGTGGCCTCTTTGTAGTTGGATTTGGTTGCAAAACTAGTATGTGTGATGGAAAAGATAGTAACTGATATTTTTTTCAATATCACTCTTCTTTTTGTATGAGTGCCTGATTACTCTTCATGCTAACTGCTTGTTTACGGGAAGTAACGAACCTTGGTTTTGCTGAAGCTGGCACTTCAATTTGGTTTCAGAAGCAAAGGCCATGCTGATTGCTTGTTTACAGAAACTAAAGTGCCATTTTGGTTTCATTTTGCTGAACCTGACACTTCAGTTTAGTTAAATTCTAGTGTGTGCTTTATGTCGAGATTCTGAAATACTTCGTGCTTGTGTGTTAGATGGCATGTCTTGACACCATTATTGTGAAATATAGAGATGTAGTATGGTTTGTATTACCAGAGCATTCCATTTTCGGTACGTTTCTGGTGTGCATGACCTGCCCCTTAGATGTAATACTGTGTTCTTTGGGTGTTTATTTTTAGTCTACAATCTGAATTTTTAGAATGTGCCCTTTAGTCTGAACATTCAAAACTGCTTATTCTGGCTTTGACAAAAGCATATTACAGTCTAACTTATCCAAAGTTCTAATGGGACATTGTGGGAAATGCAATCGGTACTATGGCCTCAAGGATTTTTAGAAGTTGAATAGCAGAACTAGCTGTTGGTTCAGATCTTGTAACACCCTGAAAATTTCTTTTCTAATATAGTAATTAATTTGCTAGTTCTTGTGTGAGCATTCCCGAAATTTAGAAAAATATAAAACCTTTTTAGTAATTAAAATCAACCCTAGGTTTAGAAACTTGTTTGTGCATTTCATGCCGATGCATCGTTTTCTTGTATGAGTGTTTTGTGTGTTAGCCCTAGAGCCCGGAAAACCTAATCCTAAGCTCGGCCCGTTTTTGTTTCTGGTTTTTCTCTCTTCCGATGTCCGAGAACCCGACCCAGCTTTCTTGTCTCTTTTTCTTTCTTTTCCAGAGTTCAAAACCTAGCCCTGTCCTACCCAGAAACCGATCCAAATCCGATCTAAATCCAACCCAGGCCTGCTCCTTTCTTCCTCGTGGCCCAATCGCAGTCGGCCCAAAACCAGCCCCGCCCAACTCCCTTTTCTCTTTTGGGCCTAGCCTCTTCCCTTGGGCCCAAACAGATCCAGCCCAGGCCCAAACAGATCCAACCCAGGCCCAAACAGATCCATTCCCTCCCCTTTCCCCTTTCACGCAGAACGGCGCCCCCTCTCTTCCCCACGAGCGCCGTCGCCCCTCCCTTCTCCTACGTCGAGGAACCAGAAGGTCGCCCCATCTCCTCCTCTACTGATGACCGAACCCCCTCCCTTCCCCTTCCTCTGTACACACCGTAACCCCTCTCTATTCCTCATCAATGGCTTTAATTTCTCCACTCAATGCCATTACGACAATAGGCAACAGCAGAAACCGCGCCCCTCTCTCCTTCTGTCTCGCGAACACAGACAGGAAGCCGCGCCCCCACTTTCCTCCCTTCGCCCTTCTCTTTCTGCGATGCCAAGGGCAGAAGGAAAGCATCGCCTCCTCCTTCCCTACCCTGCAACTCCAATTCCATCCCCGACATCTGTGTCCGTCGGTTCTCGTCGCCTGCAGCGAAGGTAAGGGTTGCTGTTATCGCTAACTTCCTCCTCCATGGGCGCCCTACTGATTTTCCCCTTCCCTCGTTGTTTCTCTCTGGTGCGAAGGACTCCAGGAAGATGCGCTGACGCCCTGCAACTCCGGACAGAGGCCGCAGCCCCGTCTCCCATGCCCGCCATCCAACCTGTCTGCCCCCTTCGTGGTGCGGCATCTTCTCTGTTTCCCTGCCCAAATTGTTAACCAAATTGGGTTCGGCTCGTCGTCCTCTTTCCGTTCCACTGCTCGTTACGCAAATCGGACCACTGTAGGCTCCGGCCCCCTCAACGCCGGCGAGCAGAACCGCCGACGGCGTGTTCTGGGCGGCGCCCTCCTTTCTGCTCGCGAAGAACCGTGAAGATGGCGTCGCCCCTTCCCCTTGTGCCGAGCAGAAGGCTCCCAACCATCCATCTCACATCCAACAGTCAAGAACAGAAGCCCTCATACCCCTTCGGCTTTATTCTAAAGAGACCCTACAATTTTCTCTATTCAACCCGCCATCCTTTTTCAGTTCAGAGAAACTTCCCTGCTACCCCTCAAAGTCTAGGGTTAATAACGTTTAGGTCCTCGGTTTATCGCAGGATAGTCCTTGATCTTGTTTTTAGTGTAATTTCTTCATCGTAGATCCGATTAGAGTGATTTTCGCGTTGTTGTGATCGTAGAAATGCGTAGATTAGTTTTATATCCTTTTTGCTTCTGTTTATGTTGTATGGTGTACTGTTCTAATAGAAATACTTTTGTATGCATGTACTGGCTTGTGATGGATGTATGTGTGGTGATTGGAATGCGTGTATGGATTGCGAGCAGTACGCGGCCGATTGTGATCAAGACTTTGAAGACCCGGATCAGCAACAATACTTTGAGGAAGGCAAGTGTAACATGATTTATCCTTGATACCTATTCACCTATTAATCATGTTATTCATTTATGCATGTGTCTAAATTTGTTAAACCCTAGAAATGACTAGTCTTGTTTATCCTATATTCCTTGTTACCTTGGGTTTATGCATATGGGTAGCTAGGATAGTTATGCTTAGTTGCTCAAACGCAAATGTTCGGCAATGATATTAATCTTGATTAATGGTTCAATGGAATGAATGTAAATGTGCTTTTTAGCAACATGGTTTAGGGAGCTAGAGCATGTGCGGATTGCTCTAGTGTCTCTCCTTGAGGTCCGGTTCTTAAAGCGGCCACCCAGGCTTTCCGTACAACCACAAAAAGAAAGGAAAAGGGAAAAAGAAAAAAGAAAAAAGAGAAAAAATAAAAAGATAAAAAGAAAAGGGAAAAATGAAAAGGAAAGGGAAAAAAGAAAAGAAAAGAA
>CM014278.1:79058942-79117786 GCA_004135705.1 Alloteropsis semialata
TTGTATGAGTGCCTGATTACTCTTCATGCTAACTGCTTGTTTACGGGAAGTAACGAACCTTGGTTTTGCTGAAGCTGGCACTTCAATTTGGTTTCAGAAGCAAAGGCCATGCTGATTGCTTGTTTACAGAAACTAAGGTGCCATTTTGGTTTCATTTTGCTGAACCTGACACTTCAGTTTAGTTAAATTCTAGTGTGTGCTTTATGTCGAGATTCTGAAATACTTCGTGCTTGTGTGTTAGATGGTATGTCTTGACACCATTATTGTGAAATATAGAGATGTAGTATGGTTTGTATTACCAGAGCATTCCATTTTCGGTACGTTTCTGGTGTGCATGACCTGCCCCTTAGATGTAATACTGTGTTCTTTGGGTGTTTATTTTAGTCTACAATCTGAATTTTTAGAATGTGCCCTTTAGTCTGAACATTCAAAACTGCTTATTCTGGCTTTGACAAAAGCATATTACAGTCTAACTTATCCAAAGTTCTAATGGGACATTGTGGGAAATGCAATCGGTACTATGGCCTCAAGGATTTTTAGAAGTTGAATAGCAGAACTAGCTGTTGGTTCAGATCTAACATGGACCTCTAAATTTGCAGGATTGCCCTCATATAATATGGAGAGCAACAGAAGTCAAGATAACTGATTTCTCAGGAAAAGTAGAGCTATGGGACAAATTGGCTAAGTTCTTAATGATTTTTCAGAAGTTACCAGATGATGTTAGTCAGAAGTTAATTTTCGTTGTTATCCTAGATCCAACTGTAGTATCCTTGAGCCAAGTTTTAGGTTACACCGAATGAATATGCTTATTTCCTATCAAATTGTGAATGCATTATATATTTGTGAATTATTGTGCTGTGAAAATTGAGACATTCTAATTATTTTTTTTTATTCTGGAAAAACATATCACAGCCGGTTCAAACCGGCTGTGAAAATGCCCTTTCACAGCCGGTTTTTATTTGCAGAAAACCGGCTGTGAAAATGCCCTTTCACAGCCGGTTTTGGTTGGAAGAAAACCGGCTGTGAAAATACACACCGGCTGTGATAGCGCTTGATGCAGCAGGTTTCCAAGGTTCAAAACCGGCTGTGAAACTATTTTCACAGCCGGTTCATGACGTAAACCGGCTGTGAAAATCAGTTTTCACAGCCGGTTAAAAACCGACTGTGAAAATGGATTATCAGCGCCACTTAACCAGCGCCACTTTTGAAAACCGCCTGTGATGTGGGCAACCGAACCACCTGTGATGCTCCTGCTGTAGTAGTGCACCAAGATTCCAGTCTTCCAGATGCCACAAAATTATATATACACGCCAGGCCTTTATTAGGCTTTACACAAGCCATTGTTCACCAGGCCGAATCACAGGTTCATGCGTTTCACGGCCGGGCAATGCCCTTTGATTGCTTACTAAGGATCCATCCCAAACAAGTCATCGTCGTCGCCGGCGACGACGCTCCCGAATGAGCCTACCACGAACCCGAGGCCGTTCGGAGACGGAGGGAAGCTGGCCGCGCCTCCGCCGCCCGCCACGCCAAACCCGCCGCGGTCCAGCGCCGACCCCACCGTTGCCGTCGACGACGTCACCCCGGCCGAGCCCACGACGGCGCCGATCAGCTCGTCCACCTGCATGAAGGAGCCGGCCGACGAGCTGAACACGTCGTCGCTGGTGCACCACGACGTGGAGAGCTGATTATCAGCGGTGCTCCCGCCCATCGCCGCCACGTACTGGGAAGAAGAGGCGCCGGCGCCGGCGCCGGCGCCGTCGTTAATAACGTCGTTGGTGCTGATGCTGGGGCCGAAGCTGATGAGGTTGCCGGCGCGGTCCGGCGCGTCGCCGGCGGCGGCGTGCACGACGAGCGGGATCATGGAGGGATCCCTGCAAGTGTGCTCGCCGTAGTAGGTGACGACGTAGCTGGACGCATCCGTGTCGCTTCTCTGAACCTGCCGCTTGGCGTTGCAGCCTTGGTCTGTCTTGTGTGTGCACCTGTAGTAGCTCCTGCACGCGCATGCATGCGTACTATACGTTTATTTTGTGATCCGTAACTTAATTACGCCGAAACTCAAGCCTTCAGGCTTCAAGCATCATCGATCTGAGCAACGAGTATGCACCTTGGATAGGGTGAGTTCTGGATCTCTTTCTGCCCATATTTGCGCCACACGTGTCCGTCTTCCAGAGTAGCAGTGATCTTTGTGTCAGAGGGACGCTGTGATCTGGTGAAGCATAGGCATATGATGCATGGGTATATCGATCAAAGTGATGGAGTAAGAGATCGAATCAGAAGCAGACACGCATATGGCCTGAGACTTGCTAGCTAGCTAGCTTGCTGAGCTATGGATTAATTCATATCAGGTGCTCACCTTCTGCCGAAGCTGCGTTTCTGCTTCTTGTTCCCGCTCGAGCTCACCGACAGCTGCGGCCTCGCGCCGCCGGACCCGGACCCGGCGGCCGGGCTCTGGGCTCCCGCCGCCGCGCCGGTGGCATCGTCCACCACCAGCGCCGACATCGCGCTCGACAGCCTGCTGAGGACGCCGTCGATCATCCGCTGCGCCAACGGCGCGCGCTGGTCGTCCAGCTGCAGCAACAAGGCCCTGAGCGTCACCACGCTGTCCCGCGCCTCGACCAGGTCGTTCACCGCCGCCGCCGCCCTCTCCGCCGGCACGTCCCTGCCCGTCGACGACGCCATCCACCCTAGACCGCCGTGCTCATGTCGAGATCTAGTGATGGCGCACTGCTAAGCTGCTACATACACACACGCACGCACGTACACTATTAGCTCCACCCATATAGAGCTAGCTAGCGTGGTGGAAAAATGCGAGCAAATAACTTGTGGTGCTCGCTAATTGTGCGATTGTTCTTAGTTTACCGCAATGGTTATCGCGGAGGGGAAAAGTGGTATGAAAAGGTTGAAAAGAGCGCGGGGAGGAAGCTGCATGGAAGGGACTAAAGCACGCACGGGAGTGGAGCCCGGTGCAGTGGACTCGCCCGGCCGTCGCGCGCTGATGGATACCCGGAGGAGGAAAGGAACGATACCGGCCGGCCACCAGTCTGGCAGTCTCTACCAAACAACGCCGGTCAGTGCACACACACAGGCCGTCATCGCGGTGACAGAGGCGCCGTGAGGTCATGGGTACGCATGGCCTTTGACCTTACGGTCACCGGGGTCAGGGTCAGGCAATGCCTGGGCAATTTCTCCCATGACCGTCCATTGCGGGGAACACGTCGACCGGGAGACCGACAGGTCTTCGGCATGCTTACACATGGATGATGGGAACGCTTGAGACTGAGACTACTACTGGCTTCGTTTTAAACTGGAGCCACTAGCTCGTGCTGACGTGTGCTTTCTAGCCTCCACGTAGGACCGTGCTCGAAACATGACAACAAAACAGATTATTAGGATCTAGCCAAGATACGGGCTGATCATGCATGTTCAGTAAATTCCAAGGCCGGCGCAACTGCGCAAGTAGTTTTACTACCTTATGTGCTACTAGTATACAAAACACGTACTACTTGGTTTGTGAACTTAGTCACAGTCAGTCAGTCATGCTAATTTCGGCCGTACCTACAACATTTTGGTCTCCGTCTAGTTTGATGCCAAAATTTAGCCAAGCTCTTTGGCCGGCCGAGTTTTCTTGGCATTAGGCAAAATTCAGACGACAAAAACTTACGGGTGCATATGTTAATCCAAATCTGGTCCGTCAAAGAAGTAGGCCGAATCTTAGCCCACTCAGCCCGTGCTAAAAACTTGCACACAATGTTTGTGAATCTGAACTGGCCCACACGATTTGTGTGGAGCTGGAGAAGGGCCGCGAGAGCCCACGGATTCTTTGCTGATGCGAAGCCCACGGATTCATCTGATGAACCATCTTGTTCTTATCCAAGTATTTAGGGGATCGGTAATTATATTATTAATGTGTTGATTAGCTACGACTGATGAGTACATGTAAGTGCTAATTATAATGTGTTGATTAGCTATGATTGATGAGTACATGTAAGTTTTAATTAGTGTGAGGTTAACTATTCATATGTCAAATCAGGATATAAAATTTAGTTCAAACACATAACTTGAATTGGCCATACTTGAAAACATGGATATGGATGACGATCCCTTGAACAAAACACAACCCGAGTCTGTGACAGAGTAGCAACTAGCAAGGCCGCTACAGCTGCCATGTAGACAGAATGCAAGCGCCGCCATCGCTAAGACGTGGCAGAGACCCCCACAAACCCACCGATCCTCGACTTGCTTCACGGATCTTACTTAATTTGAAAGTGATATCGCAGTGGCAATTCCATAGACAAAAACTGAAAAAAGAGTAAAGTCTGCATGACAGAATATATTCAATGATACAGGTTAAAGATTTCGTTTGATTCTTCAGATATCTTACAAGTTACAACACACGCTGCTGGAAACATGCATCTGTCTGATTTTTGCCATGAACTAAGGAGTACATCATCATTACATACGCAATCACTAATGCTACGAGTGAAAAGAAACTCCGGCTTCAAGTTCTTGTGTGTCAGAAAGCAACCTCCGATCTTCCTCTGCATCTTCTCTTGGAACCAGCCTCCGTGTGACTATCATACCCCCAATCTGCCATCCTCTTCCT
The DNA here is from genome assembly GCA_004135705.1 of Alloteropsis semialata. Lineage (NCBI taxonomy): Eukaryota > Viridiplantae > Streptophyta > Magnoliopsida > Poales > Poaceae > Alloteropsis > Alloteropsis semialata. The sequence goes on from CM014278.1 coordinate 79,063,549, forward strand.
CCCATGGCATCCATCGTGGTAGCCGGCCGCCGCCGGGACATCCATGTAGCCGCCACCGTAAGGCATGCCGTAGTACATGTAAGGATCACATGCCCCGGGCATCGCACCGAAGAAAGGATCGTAGCACGACGGGCCGAACGGGTCCTCGTAGCCGTACTGCTCTGGATGGCCGGCGTGGGCACTGATTTCTGCCGACTCCGCCGTAGTCTGCTTCGTTCTGGGCACGCGCGCCGCCGGGGCTGCCGCGCTCTTCGACGTCGATGACGCGCTGCCTTCGCTGTGCTCCGAGCCGGCGATCGCCGTGACGTGGTGGCTGCGGCTGTCCTGCGACGTGGACTCTGCGTTGCTGCCGGCCGAGCTCTTCTGATTGTCTGTGCCAAGTGATCCGCTGCCGGCGGAACTCGTGGCGAGAAGTTTGGCGATCGTGGCACGCAGCGTCAGGTTGGGGATGAGGTCGTCGGCGCGCGACTGGGCGCCGCACACGCACCTGGACTTGGCGGCGATCTGGCCCCTGATGCACACGTCGCAGAAGCTGCCGAAGCAGCACCTGGAAGCGACCACAGCGTCCGCCATCACCTTGCTGCAGATCTTGCAGTGGAGCTCTGGTGGTACTCCGTCGTCGGGGATCGGGGACACCGGCGGCGGAGCAGGCAGATTGGTGTTGGACGACGCCCTTCCCAAGTCGTACCTTGGATCGCCATTGGTGGGGCAATGCTGGATGAAGTGCCCCGGGACGCGGCACCTGTGGCACACGTACCCAGCCGGCGGCGCCGCGCTCGCCTCGAGTGCGCGGCGGTGACCATAGCGACGCCCTCCTTGAGACGGGTGGTGGCCTTCCCACTGGAGCTGCGCGGCGTCGATGACGGCGCTGATGGCCCTGGCCTCGTCGTCCTCGGCGCTCGAACCCGATGTCACGGCGGAATCCGACGACGCGCCATCACGCGCCGTCTCTTTGGGCGGGGGAGGGGACGAGGCGACCGTGATGGTCTCGGCGGGAGGACCGGCGACCCGGCGCACCAGCACCGTGGAGCTGCGGGGGACGAGCGGGCCGCCGTCCGTGTACTCCTCGCCGGTCCGCGCGTCGTAGAGCGCGACGCTCTCCCTCTGCCCACGGCCGCGCGTCCGGCCGTGGCCGTGGCGGGCGGTCCGAAGGATGAGGGTCTTGAGGTCGGCGACGGAGACCGAGGGCGCCGCCACGGGCACGGAGAATGTCTGGACGCCGCTCTTGTACCGATAATACACGGCCATTGTTTGATCGCAAAGACTGTGCGGCGCGGAGACTAGCTGTGGCGCCGGTGCGGTGAGCTCGTACCGCCGCTCCCTCTGGCTTATGAGCCGCTACAGATTGAGGGGTGGAGGAAGTGGTGTTTGAGGGAGATGGGACGCCGGGCTGAATATATACCGCCGCGCCACCATACCGACTCGGATTTGCCACGCCGAGTTCCGAGTCGGAGTCGATTCCATCATACCTGCCCCTTTGCTCGCCAACGCCGAGTTCTGAGTCGGAGTCGGAGTCGGACTCGGATTGGCAGGGGCGGACCGAGAGCCAAGTTTGACACGGCGCACGTCTTAGAAATTGTTGAGGCATGAACATGGTGAAGGTTTTGAGCGAGGCCCTTTGCTCTCACTAGTGTCAGCGTGGATCCGCTCCTGCCAGCTGCAAGCTGGTACTTGCTAGGTTCCCGGCGGAACCTCGCGTCGCCGCGTCGGCCTGGTCACCGAGGTCCATGGCGTCATCTGTGACTCTGTGGAGATAGCAACGGTCGAATCCATGGAACTACTGGTTTGTGAGAAACTGCGAACAAAAGCTAGCACATCGTATTTGGATAAAAAAGCAGCTGCCAGCAGCCACGCCATTGTGCTGCACCTTCTTGCCATGTGGGCTGAAGAGCTCTTGAGCTTATCCTTGTCGTGCTTCTCCCCTTCCCGGACGCCATTGTTAAGCTAAGCACATCGAGTCTACTAAAAATCTAACCAATCATCTTCACCAACATCAACACATTATCGCAAAGGGAGACATGTGCCTCGTTCGCTGTCTGGTTCCGCCGCGGCAAGAATTCAGCCGAGGCCATTTCCATTTTCCAAACCGCACCGTAAAAAGAAGGAATCCAACGGCTCAGATGGTCTGACGTCTGACCCGGTGGGGGAAATGGCGGTAGGAGTGGAGCTGCGGATGACTGTGTTTGAAGTTTAATGCTTTGGCTGAAATCTCGTAAAATTGGTAAGACTGAAATCACTGTTCGTGTAAAAAATAGTATTACTCATCAAAACATGCATCATTAAATCTAAGTTTCGGCCAACATTTCATGAAATTAAGTGTTTTTTATGGGAATTAAAAAGAAGAAATTGGAATCTCTCCACAATCGAAGTGCTACAGGGGCTAGGAAGAGTAGCGTGGAGGGTTGGCATTTGGTGAGATGCAATTGGAGCGGCACGGCAACAAGGTAGCCGTTGGCTATAGCCTATAGATGCTAAATGTGGCTAGTGGTGAAAGATGTAATGTGAATGGTCTTGTTCCTTGTTACTACCTCCGTTCTTAAATATGTGACATCGTTGACTTTTTACTTCAACTTTAACCAACAACATTTCATTAGTTAATTTGTTAAATGAAGTAAAATGGGTACCGATGTATCTATTATCAATAATACTTTGGATTTAACTCTTTTGCTTATCAATTTGTATAGATATTTATAGAAAAGATGAATAGTCAAACGAAGAAAAAAAAAGTCAATGGTGTCATGTATTTATGAACGGAGGGAGTACTTGGTTGTTACTGTTATTGGACTTACCGAATGCATTCTCATTGTTGCCAAAGGAAGAGATAAGATTAAAAAAACCGAATAAGGATGAGAACGTATTCGGTCGCCACTAACTAGCTGAGATGCATGTTTGCCCGCGATCATGTGTTTATCCATAAAAGTTGTTAATTTCTCGCTACCAATGAATTGAATCTTAGGCAGGCCCAACGCGGAACATTATATCTCGAAAAAGTTGAAGACCACGTAGATGAGAAAAATTGAGGCCTTGTTTAGCTCCTGCAAGTTTCTGCAATTCAACCAAAAGTAACGCATTGAAAAACGTGCACCTCTCTCTGCGACACGTTTCTTAATGCACTTTTTCTACAAGAAATTCATCCAACTAAACAAGGCCTAAATCTACTAACGTGCACAATAATAGCCACTTCAAACTACAAAACTTGTACTTTCAAGCCGTGATGGCAGCAACAATATATATAGCGCAAAGAAAAAGCATGGCATGTATGTTTGAGATCGAAATTTTGCTCCAAACAGGATCTCAGTGGGTGCCCGTGCCTTTTGTCAGATGGGGCAATCACTACTTCTGTAGGATGCAATAGCGGTATACGAAACCACCGATCTGTGGCCCAATAAAAAGGTATTTCATTCGTTTCAAATTATAGTTGATTGTTAATTTTTTAATGCACATTTGACCATCGTCTTATTCAAAAATTTGTACTAGTAGGAGTATCATTTATTCCATTATTATTTATTTATTATCATAGGTATTTTAACCATGACTTATATTTTTATTTATTTGTACTAATTTTTGAATAAGATGAATGATCAAAATTATATTTTAAAAGGCAACAATAAACTACAATTTAGAATGAAATGAGTAAGAAAGTTGATGGTTGAGTGAAACTGTGTTTTCGTTCACCCTTGGATGATGGCTTGACGCCCGTCGAAACGTCACGTGCATAGCGGCTACACTGACAGCTAGCACCCGTGAATTTGTGATGGCCTCCACCATGGCAAGGAAGCGTACACCGTTGTACAAACCCCACTGTAATAACTGTCCACTATCACGCCACGAGGGTTGGCTGAATTTTGCTCACAAATTTCATAATAGGCCACTAATTCTTTGCGCCATTAAAATTGCACACAGGGCTTTACTCCATATTTCCATGTCCTACCACAGTACCAGGACAATCTCTACGCTCTGAATTTTGCAGCCTGCACTTTTTGACTCCAGTACACTAGTACACACAGAAAATTTACGACTTTGGGGGTCACATAAAAGAAATTTTGAACTAATCTAATCTACACTTTCAACACTCTTCGACTTTTGAAGCCACATTTCACCTTTCGATGCGGCTCCCTCAACTTTGAAATACACATATACTACATCATTAACTTCAAGTTCAGCTGCTAGAAGAAAATAGAAACCGGGATCATAAGTTAATGGCCAGAAATAAAACATATACTCTATTCAGATCGAATGCCCCAATAATAATAATTAAGGGAAAAGAAAAGGTTTGGGTAATTGGGATCTCAAGTGGGTCGTTAGAGCATCTCCAGCAGTCTCTCATTTACCAATCCAACTACCATATTGAGAGAGTTATTGGAAAAATAGTGCTCCATCAGATCTCCTATATTTTTCTCTTTTCCCAATAATTATTGGGACAAACTAATAATCTACTTCAACTCTCCCCAAATAGAGGGGGAGTTGTGACTCTCTCAATACGGTAATTGGATTGGAAGAAGGTTAATGTGGAACTGCAAAAACAACTCCACTAATAACCATGAAAGAGATATTGAAACATCTCTATTAGTTGATTATTGAGAAATGATTATTGAGGAACTACTGGAAATACTCTTACATCCGAATAGTGGATCCATGAAAAAAGTTTCGGAAAGTCCTGTTCAAATTATGCCAACGGTAGTGAAATCTAATGTCTCGGATCCACTATTACTCTACATTCATATTGGCATATACTCCCTCCGTCCCAGAATATAGCAACATTAAGAGATTTTCAGACAGATTAGCAGGAGGGATGGAAAGTCTAATTTGCCCTTTGCTCTAATTACTTTGGTCATCCCACGTGTTTAGTGGGCAGCGTGTAAGGGGCATCAATGCTTGCCTATTTTGTTTGCATGCCAACAAAATTATTGGTAGATCTATTTGCACCAACATATCTGCGGCAAAAAGAATTCACACCTTTTTACATGGCCGTTGCAATTTGTTCTGGTGGGAAGAAAAACAAGCAGGGGCATTTTGGTCAATTTGTTGGTTGAAGGTGGGTTGAGAGCTCTAAACGTTGTTATATTTGGGACAAATTTTGAACGCTTAACGTTGTTATATTATGGGACGGAGGGAGTAGAATATTGACACCACGATCCAAAGCTAGGTGATGGCGACACCATGTTAATACCCACGATTGCATATTTGGTTTGATGAAGATCTATTGGACGGTGGTGTTAACATTCTGATGGAGGAAGAAGACATTTTGTTATGCCGTGCCCAAAATTTTGAAGCTCTATTATATTCTTTGTTCGTTGTTTTCACTGGTTCGTTCCAACGATAATAACTTTGTTTTTTTTCTTCTCCTTGCTTGAAACAAAAGGGAATCGGTTAATCAAATTCTCCACTTGTCATATTTTTAGTCCATCGTTAGCGGGATCAGCGCGTACGGGATGATGATGTTGACTGCTCCTAAATCGAGGTCTTGTTCACAATTGTCAATTGCGCCACCCCCCACAAACCACCACCTCCCCCACCATCCCTATCATCACGTATCCCGGATCAGTAAACTCCCCATACTTAACCGACAGCTGAAGCGATGCTGATGCTGATGCCCTGGTACACCAACCTTTAACCATCCTCCACCGCCACCTGCCCTCTCTTCCCCTGCCAGCGAGGCGGAGCCCTCGAACCTTCCATCCATCGCCCCGCCCCGCCCGCTCCGCCCTTCTCTCGCACGAGAGCAGCGCAGCAAGCCGCCAGCCAGCAGCCCGGCAACGGCGGCCCAGGCGCCCGCCCGCGCCCTCCCGACGATGCGGGCAGCGCTCTCGCTCGCGCTCGGGCTCTGCCTCGTCGCCCTCCTCGCGGCGCGGGGCGCCGACGCGTCCATCCACGAGTACGCCGCCGGCGGCTTCGCGCCGCGGGCCAACTCCTTCTTCTTCCACGGCGGGAGCGAGGGCCTCTACGCCTCCGACCCCTCGTCCAACTCATCCGCATCCTTCATCAGGTACGCGTACGCGGCCCCGCCCCCGCATCCGGCCAGTCATCGCTCTGTCCTCATCGCCTTCCTCTTAGGGTTTTGCGGATCGCGTACGCTTCGCGGGGTACCTGGGACCTGGATCAGATGCGACTGCTGAATGCCGCGCTGTTCGTTGATCTCGAATGGATTGTTCCGGGTAATGGTGCGTACCGCGAGTAGGATAAATGGGCCAGGCTGGGACGACAGGAATTTCTGCCGAGGAACTGCATTCTTTGTGGTTGCATCTTGAGTTTTCAACCCGATTTTAGGGCTCTGGCTGTTGCTATCGGTATTACTTGAGGGATCAAGCTGGAATTACTGCAATTTTGTGCTCAGATAGACTGATCTGTTGACTTAATTCGATACAGCTGCTAATAGTTAATTTTTGTTTTATGCGAATTGGGTTGACCTAGTGTGTGTCGCAGTCATTTTGACTACTTTACCCAGTTCAGCTCTAGTATTTGCCTGGCGTGTGGTGAGGCTGGGATTGTGGAGGTCCTAAAGTTGATTGATTGATTTTTTTTTCTTAATTGCCTGTCGCTGTGTAGCAGGCAGCTTGACTACTACTTTCTTAGCTCTTAATTTGTTTGGTTGTGTCTTGAATGTTTGCCGAATTCCTACCGTTCTTGCTGTTGATGTTGGTAATATGTGTGAGGGATCGCCTTAATTTTTTTTAACAATTTGATCTGTTGACTTATTTGGACACAGCTGTTGAAAGTTACTTCTTGTTATATGTAAATTGTTGTAATTAGTATGTTCTACAGTCCTTTTGACTACCTTACTTCTCATTTGTTTTGTTTTGGCTGCCGTATTGTGACTTATGTGGCACTGGAATTAGGGACCATTACTGTATCTTTGCACCAATCCTGCAATAAGTGGTTACAGATAATTGCTATTTGGATGATATCTATCTTTTATCATGTATCAGATTGCAGTATGCGTGGCATGCTCTGATGCCAGGACCATGTGACAGACAGTAAAGTTAGCTTAGGTTATGTATCATAGCACTCAGCTTTGTGACACTACTCTGTTAGTATTACGGTGCAGAGCTGTGGAGTAGTGGATATTAGGATCAATTGCTTTGAAGCACGGATGTTGTTAGGCATATTTTCACAATATTTTTTGTGTTAAAACTTCATGAGCTAAAATTAAAGCAATGGCAATGAGAATGACATGGTTACATGTCCTTCAAATCTATACCTTGTGATCTAATGGACTGCTCTTTCAGGTTTGACACTGTCATATTCCGTCGGACCCTGGAGTCAGCATCTAGGCATGAGGAGATGCAGCAAAAGACAGGATTGGTAGAGGCTATAATTGTTGAGATACAGGACAGGGACAAAATTGGAGGTTCATACCTGCATTCTGATGCAATATGCTGCACCCCTGAGCTTGATAAGGAGAAATCTTGTAGAGTGGGTGAAGTGATCATACGTCCAAATCCTGATAATCCTGAATGGCCTAAAAGAATCCAGACATTCTTTGAGGGTAAAAATGAAGAAACCACTATGTTAACTCAACTTGTATCAATAAATAAAACAGGGATGTATTACCTCTATTTTATGTTCTGCGATCCTCAGCTTAAGGGATTGAAGATTACAGGCAGGACTGTTTGGAGAAATCCCCAGGGTTATCTCCCCGGCAAAATGGCTCCAATGATGACATTTTATGGTTTCATGTCACTTGCATATCTTGCACTTGGTCTTCTATGGTTCATTCAGTTCGTGCGATGCTGGAAGGACATTTTGCAGCTGCACTACCATATAACAGCTGTCATTGCACTTGGCATGTGTGAAATGGCTTTCTGGTACTTTGAGTATGCTAACTTTAATTCAACTGGAACCAGACCTATGGGCATTACCTTGTGGGCAGTTACATTTACTGCTGTGAAGAAGACTGTATCTCGGCTTCTTCTATTGGTTGTTTCGATGGGCTATGGCATTGTTATACCCACACTGGGAGGCATAACATCAAAAGTTGCTGCTCTTGGTTTCATCTATTTTGTTGCTTCTGAAGCTCTTGAACTTGTTGAAAATATGGGAAATATCAATGACTTCTCTGGAAAGACAAGGTTATTCCTAGTGTTGCCTGTTGCAATACTTGATGCTACCTTTATCATCTGGATATTTTCATCCCTCTCTAGAACGTTAGAGAAGCTGCAGGTAGCGACTTAATGACCTTACAAGTCCCAGAATATGTTACCTTTTATGTTTAGCTAGATCATATGCACCATGGAACCTGCTACTACAAAGTATTGCCATGTACAGTTGATTCTAGCACTTCAAATCTTTCTGAAAAATATCTACAAGGTTTCATTCTGCACTTAATTATATTTTTGGAAATCCGTAGCTAGTTACACGGAGTATTAATCTTCCAGTGCTGAATTATGACAGGCATGCTTTACATGTTCACTGTTATAAAGTCGCCCTGCTTCTATATCTTACTGAAACGAGCTTTCTTTCATGTCACATACCCCGTGCCTCATCTGGTTTTAATTTTATTACAGCTGCGGAGAAGCATGGCAAAACTTGAATTATATCGAAAGTTTACAAATTCTCTGGCTGTGTCAGTGCTTATCTCGATCGCTTGGATTGGCTATGAGGTATCTTGTATCAACTCTAAAGTTTTCATCTATGTGGTCCATGTAGTGTAGATATGATGTAGCCTCTTGAAAGTAATTGCCTCGTGCAAATGATTGCTGACTGTAAGAGCAAGAGACACGTTTTAGGTCCTTCCAGTCTTCTATATGTTTATCATAAAATAGATTCGAAGATGCCCATAGACATTTTAGTTGTGGCCGTCTTGCAACTCATATTGACTATGGTCTGCCTTTCTTTGACTTGAATCAGCTATATTTCAACGCAACTGATCCGTTGAGTGAACTTTGGCAACGAGCTTGGGTCATCCCCGCATTTTGGAATGTCCTTTCCTATGCCCTCCTTGGCATCATATGCATCCTTTGGTCTCCATCTCGTAATCCAACAGGGTAACTTTTTGACTATGAATTTCACCACCTCGTTTGTTTGTTTGAGTTGGTTTTCCTTCTTGTAATTTGTAAACAATACAGTTTATCAATTTTAGCGCTATCTCATCTTACTTATTTGCTAAGTGGAGATTGTTGTTCTTAGCAGCAGCTCAAGCACATATTCTGAAAGGGACAACTTCAATCACATTCTTTATGATATTCAATAATGAACTCTGCTGTAAAGCAACTCCTATGATCCTTCAAGATATTCACTGTTTAACTATGTGTTAATCCATTTAATCTTTGGAAGTATCTAGTTAATAATTAATCTATGTCAAGCATGACTAATTCCTGATACTGCATTGAGTTTTTACTTTTAAGCTTTGTATTTCCATTGTGAACTGTGCACGAGATTCCAACTTTGGTTTTTGCTGTTCCTGTGATGGACAGATTTGCATATTCAGAGGATGCAGGCGAGGGGGCTGATGAGGAAGGGCTCTCTCTTGTAGGCAGTGCAATGAAAGGAACTGGAGATATGGTAAACATGCATATATTTCCTGAGGATAAACGTGCATGAAAAGTTTTGATCCTGAATGCAGCTGTACTCCTGGCGGAATGCTATGGTATGTACTGTCTTGGTAGCATCTACTGTTTTGCTCGTATTGTCTACAGTCTTGCTAATTTGTTACTTTCTCCATTTCTTTTTATAAGGATGGCACACATTTCAAGATTCAAACCTTTTAATTTTCAACTAACAATTAGTCCATATAGTACAAATTTTGTAATGCAAAAATGATATTCATATTTGAAAGTACTTATGATTATAAATTTGTCACCACAAACATTATAGTGAGAAAATTAGAAGTCAAGTCTGGTTTTTGGAAACTGTGCTGAGTCAAATGGCGCCTTTGTATTTCAAATCAGAGGAAGTAGTAACATGTTAGTGCATGGTGAATTTGTGTTTAGTGCACTCTAGATCTTGTTGGATTACATGGTCCAACTATACTTTTGACTTGTCCTTATCTCTACACTTCTTGTTGAGTGAGCTCAAAGCTTCTTCCCAGATCTTACTGACTTTGTACTCTTCTGGACCTTGCCTCTTTCTTAGTTTATCTTGTTTGTATAACATGTATTTATTTATCACACGTTTGTGCTCTTCTGAATTTTACAGCAATGCATAGTGAAAGCCATTGCCCTTTTGTACACTGACTGATTAGTCTTGTAGGTTTCTTTTTAGCTAGGGACAATTGCATTTCAGTCTCTGTCTGGATTTTTTTTGTGTAATCAGATTCACTTCTTTAACATTTTTTTAATATTTGTTCTCAATTGCAGCGAAGTACTGTTCTCCTCTGGATTCACGATTAGCTGACATGTTCAAAAGCTTGCAAAGCTTGCGTAAGATTCCAGATGTACAGGTGGTGACTTGTTTTGAACGATTTGACCAAATAGAGTTTTGCTTGCCCAGTTGTGACTACTCAATACAAAAGGTCGGCCCAATAAACTATCAGTTCGAGAGCAGAGGGTTGTCTGTAATCCTTGTCATGGTGGTGTAGACTTGTAGCTCGTAGAAATGTAGCGTTGCCAGAGCTGAAATGCATCCCGTCTAGCATGGATCTCGTGATGTACTGGCGATTGCAGGTGTACTTATCATGTTTATTAGCAATGCAGTATTCTTGGGTTCACGACTTGAATGTGAATCCTATAAATTGTTGAACCCTAGATTTCCAAAGTCTAGTGATTTGTTCTTGGAAAGGCCTGATCTTTGTTTTAATCAATTTGCAGTGACTGATCTTTTTTCGGTTTTGACTATTGAGCTGGTCCTTCACTGCCTTGTTCCATTTAAGTAAACACTGAAAAGAGTACCCTTTCCATAGCAAAATATTTGTCATTGTTGATTTTTTATCACAATTTTGATCATTTATCTTTCAAAATATTATGTGTTAATTATGATTTGGTTTATCATCATATGTTCTTCAAATGCAACTTATCATTTTGCATATTTTTGTTACAATTTTTCATAAACTAAAGGTCAAACAGTTTATAAAAAGTCCACGGTGACAATTATTTTGATATAGAGGGAACAGAATTATAAAAGGAAGGCTTCCCGCAATCACCTTTGTAAAATTTCTTGCACTTCGAACAGGGCTCTTAACTCTGTCCCTCGCTCTAACGGCGAAAGGACATCGGACAAAGGACGTCCACTATAAAGTGGAAACTCATGCGGTCGCTATCCATAGAATCCGTGTGAATGTTGCGTCGCCCAATGATTACAGGCCAATTCATCCAAAAATTTACATTAAGGCAAGTAAAACTGATACATATCGTGAAACAAATGTCCCAACATGTTCATTGTGCTATGGAGCATCTACATTGGGGAACTGAGCCTTGTATATTGCTGTAAAACGTAAAATTTTGACTGGACAAGCCAACTATCTAAACGCTCTGACAGCTGGAAGAAAATGAAGATTGGTTAACATAGTCAGTTGATACAAGAGATTGGCAGACTGCGAAAAGAATGTGTATCTATTTACGTCTTTATTTCCTAAACACAACTACCACAAACTCTACCTTAAAATACAGTGTATGTTTCGTTTTCCCCATATCTGTACATTTGTCATTTGATTGATTACTAGCCCCCGAAGGCCCAAGCCGTTGTTTGTCACTACCAGTACAGTCAGTTCCCTTTGTCAGCCATTCCGTCACATCAAGTCTCTTCCGCGACCCAAATTTGTACACCTTACCGATTGTCCTCTGCGTATTATCTATGACCATGGTTTCAGAACAAAAGAAATTAGTCACAAGTATATGTCGGCACTGGCATATGCTGAAAACAATAGCAGCTAGATAAAGTGAAGAATGTACATGTCTGACCTACAGTTACTGAAACTGCAGACAAAACGATTTTAATCCTACAGAAAAACTGCTAACTCCTGATGCACAGGCACAAAATACACTTATAATACATTAAAACGAGAAATGCATAATTTGGCTGTAGTAATTTGATTTCTTCGCACGAGAAAATACTCCCTCTGATTACAAATATTAGTTTTACGTAATCTTAAGTATGTTTTTAACCTCAACCATTGTAGCTAAAAAATCAAGTATTTTTGCAACATAAGGTTGATGTTAGGTTCATCGTGAAAATTGGTTTCAGAAATATATCATTTTTCTATTTGCAAGAACATATTTTTACAGAAATTGATACTCAAACTTTTACCTTTATATTTGTGATCAGGGTGAGCATATTGTTGTGAAATTTAACAATGTGCACATAGAACATGAATTTCATGATGTACACATGCTATAAAAGGGTAACAAGTAGAACTTACCAAAATTTCCACAAAAATCAGCTCAACAAATGAATCAACACAGCCTCAAAGACAATTGACAAAATAACCGCGTGAAACTGTTGTTAGCTGATGTCACTTTCAGGCCTTGAATCCAATTGCTGAGGCAACTTTTTTAAGAGCTCAGCTTCTCTTGCTATTTGAATATCAGATGGCCAAAAGGTCTGATATATTACTTTGCAAAGGAACCGAGGAAGCAACCCAAGGACTATTATAAGACAAACACTAAGCCAGTAAGTCCTTGAAGCAGCCATGTTATATATTGTCCTGCCAGGAACAAGAAAATAAAATCTCATGATGTTTGCCATAGGCAATAAAGTAAACCATTAAGTCAGAACTTACCCATAGTTAGGGAAAACAGGTATCGAGTCTATTAACACCATGCACAAAAACGTAGCAGCTATCGAACCCCATACAGCAAGATGGGTAATAAGCACCCAACGTCGAATGTCCATGGCCAAATGAATATTGACAATTATAACAACAGCAATTGTCCATAAACTTCCCATACTCCATATGTCCATTGTACTGATATTGTATGTGAAGAATGGAACATAGAAAAGGACAAGGCTTTGCCACAAGGTATCTAGCATTGTGATCCAGAAGAGTGTCAAGTTGTAGCCCTCGTTTCGAAGCCCTGCCTCATATAGTCTTGGGTAATAAAGAAGGGTATTATGACTCAAGTCCTTGTCGAGAATACCAACTACTACCGTTGGAACTGATGTGTATATAAGGGAATAGAAAACACTACTCCAATCTGTTAATGCCAGAGTTGCAGAATAAGCTGTATATAGGATGTACCTACAAAGATAATGAAATACTCAACTTTCAGAAAATAAAAGATATTGTGGTAATTTTGGCATATGGCAAACTCTAAGGGATCTCAAAAAATAATTTATGTAGATTGGTAAGCCTGAACTGCCTGGTTGTCCTTCAATAAAGAAAAATGCATGTCAAACTTTCAGCAAATCAAGATTTATGTGATAGCACAAATGAATATAACTATGTGCAAATGATCTCTACAAGCATACATGGCACATGGACATGCATGCACAGATCGATTCACACCATCAAACAACGAACATTTCAGTCTTCCATGGTAGTAAAGAAAAATAACATTATACTCCCTCCGTTTTGCAATGTTTGCCTGGTCCGCATACCTACGTGGCATATCATTTGATTATTATTCAGAACCATGTCAAATTTGTACTTGGTGGATAGATCAGTAGTTCACTTTTCGAACAAGATCAATAACGACCTGACTTCATAAAAACCTATAGCTTTTGAGCCTCCTAAGCATGTGGACCGGATAAATATTGTGAAATAGAGGTTCTACAGAGAACACAAGCATAGTGAGGGTGAGCTCGTACCAGAAAAGCATTAGCACAAAGACAGCATTCCGGTAGAAGTTGTAGAGAATCATGTAAGCGATGCGCTGATAATTCCAGTGCCCATGTACAAGAAGTAATCTCTTCAGAAAGCGGAACTGTCCCATAGCAAAGTCTGAAGCCATCACTGCCTGACGGCCTTCTTGACCGCATATACCAACACCAACATCTGCCATCTGTATCATTGAAACATCGTTTGCCCCTGCCAAAAGATGAGACAGGGTCACAATGGGGAGTATGAAGCTTAGTATACTATATGCTACTACTTGCAAGGTCAGGGTGTGTGTGTGGAGTGGGTAGGTGGGCTGATTTCATCCTGTACATGCCATTAATAGAAATGATCTGCACTACTCCCTCCGTCCCAAAATAAGTGTTCATGTAGAATTCAAAATTTGTCCCGAAATAAGTGTTCATCTCGCTTTCCAATACAACTCTTCTCTCTATCTCCCTCCTCCTCTCTCTCTCTCTCTCTCTCTCTCCTCGTTTCCTGTGCGCTCTCTACTTTTCATTCTTCCTTAATTCGTGTGCCCAACTCCTAAACAAACAGTCTTTGCGGGATAAGAGGGATTAGCTGTTAGGTTCATATAGTGAATTATTATCATAAGCTATTACAGATATACACTTGAACTGGCCTCTTTTGAAATGCAGCTATCAGATATGGGCCAAGATAAATAAACCAAAGTATCGAACACTTAAGGATGCTTACAATATTTTAAAAATGGTGCAACCATATAGCATCAATGTTAACAGTATCATCCATCTGGGGAAGCAGTCATAAAATATTTTAGCACCATTCGTGGATAATGCATTCAGTTATAACGGGAAAACTAAAAAAGACGGCAAAGAAAACTAAAAAGGACGCAGAAGAATTTCAACTCTAGTTTAAGAGGGTTTTCATCAGTCATTACCACCAATCACACAAACATTCAAACAATTGATTGGTCAACAGATGGACAAGAAAAACATGACAGACTAACTAAAAAAGAATCGGATTCAGTATCTCACCATCACCAATCGCCAGGGTCATGTCACTCGTTCTTTTTTTAATCAAATCAACAATGCCAGCTTTTTGCAGAGGAGCAACACGGCAGCAAATGACGACTTTACATGAAGTTGCCAGGTCAAATAACTGTCAAATAGGAAGTCGCAAAAAGTTAAGTGAAATATTAGGCACAACAAATTCACTTCAACCTGGTAATAAAGCTATTGCATGTGCATTGAGAGACAGTCTGTGGAAATGATCGTGCATTTAGCCAACTAATAAATTAGAAATGTGAAACTATAAAAAAACAACTACTTCAGATGAGATCAAACCTCTGATTCAAGATCTTTCTCTAGAATATACACAAGGGAACTCCCATCAATTATCAGTGCTAGCTCGGTGCCATCAAAATTTGTCACTTTCTCGCTGTACTCTGACTTGTCACCAGCAATGACTCCAGTTAATTCAAAGTTTTGTATAGCACTTTCAGACGTGTGACCATTTGAGGACCTCAATTTAGAAATATCACCATTGTACAGATCTTCTGCGCCTTGTGAATTCCTTCGAGAATCAGCTGACTTTATTCCATATTTGGCTTTGGCATCAGCTAGAAGACGCCTGCACTCAAACTCGGAGGAACCATTTATGATAATTGAATGCATGCTTTGAGTCAACAACCGGCATGACAAACCAATCGATATGGCAGTTTCCTGTTTATCTCCTGTCAGAACCCACACCTTGATTCCAGCCTGTCGGAGGGATTCAATGGCCTCAGGAACACCATCCTGCAACTTATCTTCAATTCCAGTTGCACCAAGAAGAGTCAAATTGCACTCTACTAGACCTGCTGCCTGACGGAGCTTTGCTGATCTCTCATGCATGGAGGTACTAGCTTCTTCATAACTTTCCTGCCATTCAATGAATTCTGCATCCGTCAGGTCTTTTGAACCAATCACTAAGGTTCTTAGACCCTCAGATGAATAGCCTGACAAATGATTTTCTGTAGCTTCTCTAATTTTAGCATGCAACAAATCATAAATCGCATCACCAATCTCTACTTTCAAAATGCTTAACATTGATGTATCAGCACCTTTCACAAGAACCTTTACATTGTTATCTGGAAACCTTACAACAACAGACATTCTTTTTCTCACACTATCAAATTCATGGAGACCAAGAACATCCAACCTGGTTATAACAATATGATTGGTTAGTAAGTACACCCTGGAAAAAAAAGAAGGTATAAAATGCATTTCTTCTGAATTGGGTCTGATATTGGTGACATCTACAGTTTTGACACAGATAACATAAGAGGTTGCAGTATTTACCTTAACCTCTCCCCCAAAACATCAATAACAATGTGACCGGTTGTTCTTTCCACAAGAGTATACCCATAAGCAGAAGCTGCAGTTACTAAAGCCTGCTCATCAGGTGACTCTCCCTGGTAATCAATTGCACCTGTCTCACCTACTTCGTCTGTCAAATCATGAGAAATCTCTGTGCTGACTGGAATTACTGTGTTGCAAGCAGCCAGAGTAAGGAAAAACTCATGAGCTGCAAGCCTTTCCTCCCCACTCAATGGTTGATTCAGAAGCGCCATCAGTGCCGAATCAACATTGATTTTGGGCCTCCTGCCGCTTTGTCTCAATGACTCTGCAAAATGAGACAAGCTTATTTATAGATGGATGGGCGAATGATCTGAAGCTAATGAGGTCTAGAAAATAAATGAATAAAGACCGCAACTAAGCCCACATTGAAAACATTGGATATGCTGGGTAGACATAAGATCCAGGACCTCAGCTAATTCTGATTTTTTTTTTTTGATAGTATGGACCAGTTTCCAAATACCCTTTTTATAAAATCCAGGACCTCAAGCAGCGGCCAAGTTACTGGCTGTTCATTTAATCCCAGACGCTTCTTTTCAGACATACTCACTATGAGATTCTGGCAAGGGACTTGAAACCATGGCTTAGACGATAATTCAGCTTCTCTGCTATCCTAGTGTGGTAGTACCTAGCAGACTAGCACCCAAATGGACAGACCGAAGATGCAGGCTTCGGTTGTTTTCGTCAACAAGCTGTGGTGAAGGTAATGTGATGTTTTCTTTTCTTCTGATTGGAGCATAGACTTCTAAGTAAAATACTTCAGATTTCTTTTGAAATTTGGTCATGCAAGGATCGCAAGGGAAATGAACAAGTTATACGAGCTACAAGTTGTTACGCAAACAAGCTGCAAAATACAGAACTCCAACAAACAGATGACAGGAGGAGACTAATCAAGAAATTTGAAACTTTGGGTTGAACCTAGTACATAGTAGTGATGTCTGGAATATGGAACCCAACTATGGCTGCTTCTCAGTTTTCTCCTAGAGAACAAGTTATCTAAAAAGTTACTCAAAGTTCTTAGCACAAAAATTAAAAGGCTGATCCAAAAAAAAACCAAAGAGGTCAGTAGCCTTGCCTGTAGTGCTTATTTCATGTGAAAAGTCACTAGTGACTTGCAAAGAACTGCCATAGTTCTTCCCATAGATGCTAGCTTGCTGAAATTCCATCTTGTTTTGTGTCAAGGTGCCTGTTTTGTCAGAAAATATGTATCGTATTTGGCCCAGGTCCTCGTTGATATTCAAGGATCGACACTGAAACCTTGAGCCTGAATTACTGTCATACATGCGTGTGTCTCCAATCATGAAGTATGATTGCCCCACCCTGACTAGCTCCATTGTGATATACAGAGATATCGGTATCATTATCTGAAAGATTATCACAGAACTGAGGAAGGAGAAAAATATCTCTAAAGCAATGCCATAAAACTTGAAATCTTTTCTATTCTCCCGACCAAAGGTGAAGTACTTTCTTCTGTAGTATGGCAGGGCATCTAGGTTTTTAGAATTCTTAAACAGCCAAACCCCCATCCCAGTAGCCACAACTGTGCATGTGATCAAGAGGAAAGCTGATAACCAAAGGGTTTCCCTGTTCATGTAACTCTCTAGGTTGCTGCTCTTTGAAGGAGATATCGTGCTGTTCAACATAGCTTTTGTCTCCTGACCAGCATAGACGACGACCCCAATAATCCATTCTGTGTTTTTAAGCTGACATCCACGTAATACAATGTTTGATTGTCCAAGTGGAACCCTCTGGCTGTTCAACTCCATGGTAGCTGTAAACTCGTAGATGTTTCTGTTGGGCTGCTCACATTTGATCAAGCCTGAATATGAAGCGTCGCATATCATAGAAGTAGTTTCCTGACGAGCATACCTTGTTTTTAGGTTTGACTCTCCATCCAAATTCATAGTTTGGATATAAGCTATACCATTTGGATCACTTGTACCCAGCAACACCATGTCACATGGCATGGTTTCATTGGCATGAATTTTGACAACCTCCCCTGCACAAATATTTTTCCACTTTTTCAACTGGAAATCACCATGTTGAAGGACAAGTGCCTCTCGATTATTTTCATTTCTGTCAGACCTGTGACGCCGCCAGTCTTCATATCCATCTTTTATAGCAGTCACAAACAACACAAAAAGCAGCGGGAAAAGAGAAGCAGTTCTTCCAAATACAGCTAAAGGAGGGAGCTGGTTCAGAGCAGCTATGACTAGGAAGTATACATATGCCAGTCGATGGAACTGTATGAAGAGATTCTTAGGCAGGAAAGTGATCAAAGTATACTTGCTTGTCCTGATCTCATTCCCTGTAAATTCGTATCGATCATTTGTCCTGTTAGGATCATTAATGTAAATTAACCTTGGCTCATGCTCGGATGAAAATGGATCTTCAAACTGTGAGCTCTTGTTCCTGACTCTCTGGGAGCGATTTGGCTTCTCATGGGAAGTAGATACCATTCCGGTCTCTAGGGATGATGGAGAGCGCTGCATCTCCATTGCACCACCCCAAGAAACCTTCCGCTGCCTCTCTTTCTGAGAGCATTCCACCGAGAGACGATGGAAGAAGTGTGAATCAGCAGACTGGAAACGCTCTGCTACCCTGCTCACATCAGACTCCTCCCGACGATGTCCTGGTTCAGCCTCCCTTTCATCCGCAAGGTTTACAGAAGCCGTGTGACAATCCTCATACAGTGATGAAGAGAATGAATCAGTAGTGCAGAGGCAACCTAATGAGGCTACCGAAGGCCGAGCAAGAGCCTGCTGCTTTGAAGGTGAATCCGCACTTCGGGATGACAGGAGCAAGGGCTCACCAGTAGTCATATATAACTGCCACCTGCCCACCCCAGCATCATCACAATAAGGACTTCAGCTACAGGAAGGGCTTGCAAGATGCAGGACTCCAGCACGCTCTGTGCTGAACCTGTCTCGTCTTTGCACGATTTAGCACCATGCACAGCTCAACAACTACAGATTACTCCAACCTATTGAAACAAAACATACAGGAAAAGCTTTAGTTTCATCAGTCCATGTACTGCAGTAAGGACAATGGCTAACACGACTCTGGAGCACAACTCGACCAGTTAGCCCGAAGCTGGATCAAAAACTCTACTGAATGCATGTTATTTTAAGTAAAAACCGCTGAATCAGCAACTACTGAACTCCGTAAATGCAAAAAAAGGGGAAACAATATTACTCACGCAAAGGAAAAACTCAAAACATAATCAATCACCCGAATGTCCAAGCACCTAATAGAATTCAATTTTTCTAATACAGGAGCTATGTCCGGAAGCTGGATCAAACGATTAGCTTCGCTTTACTGAAATAAAATTAGCCGATAAACCCCTAAAAAAAACTTCGCACGGAACATTTCCCAGATCGCGCCAAAGGGAGACAACCTGGGGACCAGGGCAGGGTCAGGACACGAACCGGCAGCAGAGCGCGCCTCTGGATCGAGCCAAACCAATGCCGAGCCGGGCGTGCGGCGGCGCCCTCCCTGTCGGCGCGGCGGATCCGGCTGCGGCGCCTCTGGCGGATCTGAGCGCGCGGCGGTGGCGGTGGAGGAGGCGGCGGGTGCGGCGCCGCGCTCCCGGGGTCGGATCGCGCGGATCCGGCGGCGCCGCGGGATGCGCCTGGGCTTTCGCCTGCGCGACGGCGGACGGCGACGTGGCGAGGGGAGAGGAGGAGGCGGCGGGCGGCTGAGGTGTGTGGTGTGAGACGAGATGAACTATTTTTTTCCCTCGGCTTTTTTTGTTTTTTTGGCTTCGTTTTTCTTTTTCCGCGTTCGTGAGATCGGGGAGGAGCCGAGGGGAGGGAGGAAGTGCTGGACGGGTGGAGGAGCGTGAATTATTCACCCGATCCGTGTGTGATTTGGGCGTTGCAGCGTTGTTTGTTTGGGGTTATTTGCAGTTTTGCCCATGGCGTTGGGGTTATTTGAGGGACGAGCTTTTTTCCTGAGCTGATTCTGGCAAAGACAGCTCACATTTCAGGTGTGGCAGTTCAAAATCGTAGTAGCTTGTTGTGCTGCACAAGCCCAAGTGCCCAACAACCTCCAACTTCTCCGCCTCCCTTTGTATGGGATATTTTTGGTAAAGAGTCCTTAGGTTTTTTAAAATGCCCTTGAAAATCTTGTGTAGTGTCAGTAAGCAACTTTTGAGATTGAGTGAGAATGGGACTTTCCTATGAAAGAAAAAAACCTGTAATGATGTGTGTGCATGTTTACAAACTAAAAACAAACACAACGTTATGCTTATGTTGGACAAGAGCCTAGCCATAAATTGCGTTCGATTGTAGCAGCCTAAATCCCGTTAGTATTGGTGTTTCATAATCTCAAGTCATTGAAAAATTATTTCACATTTAAGAGACTATTCCAAATAAAATCCTAGTTTTAAATTATTTGGAATGGTAGTGACCTATTTTTTTGATTTAACAATCTTTTTTTCAAAATACAACACAGACTCTCGTATGCAAGACCTGCCCCTACGTCCACTTAACAAAAAAATGGTGTACGAGTATTCTACTTTATTAATATCTTTTTAGCTGACAACATTCTTTATTACAAAAGGCTCGACATTATACATGTGATTTTTTATGGTACAAAACTGAAAACACAAAGCTAAGGCCACCAACAAATGCAAAGCTCGCACTCTGTTTCCCACTTTTTCAGGCTACTAGTGAACAACCGTTCATGATAATTATTTTTATTGTTTTATTAGTCATATTATACTTTCACAATCAAAAGGTTTTCTTTCGCTTTCCTTAGCATTAGTATAATCAAGCGCGCGATGGATAAAATAAATGCGTGCGTTGTGGCGTGTTTCCACGGGAGGAGGCGACGTGAAGAGAGGTCCTCGCGCTTTTCTTCGTCCGCTCGGAAATCAAGGCATTGCCCCGTCCAGGGGCCCACCACCGTCGTCGTCCCCGGCCGAACTCGCGTTTGACGAGTGGAGCGCTGGCAGCCAAGACCTGATTCGGATCCGCATACGCAGCGCAGCAGTGGATCCAGGTCATCCACTACCGCGTAGGAGCCCACTAGCGGGTGTTTAGATGCTATGTTATGCATAATGTTTTTGCGTTATGCATTGTATTTATAGAGAGAAAAAGTGCATTGAGCAACGTGCGTTATGCAAAACGTCAGCCTGTTCGCTTGGCTTATCAGTCACCAGCCAACAGTACTTCAGTCTCATAACAAATCAGCACCAGCCACCAGCCAGCCAGCAGTACTTTTCTCTCACAACAAATCAGCACCAGCCACCAGCCAACCGAACAGTCTGGTTATGTATAGTGCGTGAACTAAACAGGGTCCATGCTGGATTCCGGTGCCTTGAACAGAGATCCCCTCATCTGTCCATGTACCATGTTGGCACGTTGCTTCGAAGAGGATTCATGTGCTCAATGGCCAGCGAATTCCATCGCTGGGAACTCGGACATCACGGCATGTGATGTACAGCATCCAATCCAATCCGGTTACAGGGTGGTCAGAGGACAGAGGCTGCCGGCAGGCAAGCAGCCTTGTGGTCTTGCTCCGCTCAAGTTCTCTTTGACGAATTGACATCCTGGGGACTGGAAGAGTATACTGAAAGGCTCGAATTGACGCCGATTTTTGTGGCGAATTTGGACACATCAATCGTGCCGGCCATTGAACTTCTTCTGAACGCTGCTTTGCACTCGCGGCAGCTCGGGTTTTGGGGACAAAGGGCGGACGGGACAGGGTCTCAGAAGATCCGGGGAAGCCGTGCGTGCGCGCACGTTCGCCGACGTGGATCCGTGAACCTTTTTCGGCTCGCGTCGTCGTCGGCTCGTCGTCGCTACTCGCTTGGTTGGGGGCGGCTGGTGGGTCTTTTTTCCTTTTCGCCCCGCCGTATTGCTGCTTTTATCGCCACGAATGTTCCCGAACATGGATCGTTCCAGCCCAAGCTTCACAAATCATTCTTTCAAAGAGAAATTGCTTTGCAGAATGCAGATAGGGATATCGGAGGAGCAGCGTGTTACGGCGCGGTCGGTAACCGCGAAACGTCGCGCATCCAGCCTCGAAATGTCTGAATTCTGAGCTGCCACCATGCTCCAATCGTCTCTGTCCGCTGAAGCCTGCCGCACCAACCACCGGTTTTGCGCATGGCAAACAACAAAAAAGGAGTTGAAAACCCAATTGCCGCACGAAAATGTGGGGCGGCAGCAAGTGGAAGTCGCGCGGCTGCAGTCTGCAGAGACGCGCTGGCGCAGCCCATTCACTCTGAATCACCCGGGCCCAGAAGTCAGCCGCGAGCCCGCGATCCATCCGTGCGTGCAGAAGGGCAGAGCCAAACGTGCCGCGCTCCTCAGCTGACGCCCCCCAACCGCTCCACCGACGCCACAAGTCCACAGGGCCCCGTCGCCCCCGCGGTCGCCGCCCGTGCATCGAGCGCGCGCACCACGTCCGGGTCCCGCCCGGCCCTACGTCACCCCGCCACCTCAGCCCCTCGACCCGACGCGTGGTCGCCCCACGCGTCGCGTCGCGCGGCCCCGCCATGCGTGCGCTCCCGGAATCTTCGCGTCCCGGCCCCGTCAGCTCGTCACGGAACGGATAAAAGCGCTGCAGCATCCCACACGGCCAGATCCGCTTCCCCTCCCAAAAGTCCCAATCCGAACGTGTTCACCGATCCCAACGAAGCGAGCAAACGAGACATATGCAGCCCGTTTCACGCTTGGCCCCGGCGCGGCCGCACGCGCGCGTGGGGGCGACGTCCCAGGCCCGGGCCACGACGAGCCGCGGCGGCCGCGCGTGGCGCCTGGCTCTGGCTCACCCACGCGCGCCGCGACTGCTCCCGCGGGCCCGTGCGGCGTCGGGCGGAGGCGGGGCGACGGAGCCCGTCGCGGAGGAGGCGGTCGATCAGGACCAGGCGGAGGCCGGGCTGGTGCCCCAGGAGCTGGAGGCGCTGGAGGAGGAGGCCATCGCGGGGGACGACGAGGGGCGGCGGCCCACGGACTACGACCGCCGCGCGCACATCTTCGAGGAGAGCTCGAGGGTGTTCCGGGAGCTCAAGCACCAGTGGGACGGCGACGGCCATGGAGGCGTGGCTAATGCTGTCACGGCGGCCGAAGCTGGAGCGCGCGAGGAGCAGCGGCGGCTTGGGTGAAGCAATGTAGTACTACTTGGCGAGCCTGTACGGTCGAAGCGGTCAATCGTGTACGCTATGCTTACCGTTCAGATAGCGTTGGCGAAGAACAGAGAAACGAACACTATCGAACTGTACGTTTGTGTTGCAATGTACTAACGAAGAACAGAGAAACGAACACTATCGAACTGTACGTTTGTGTTGCAATGTACTAAGGCTTTGTTTAGGGCACGTACAATGGTCAGACAGCTGCTGTCTATTTGTATCCACGTAAGCAAAAACATTCTATGTGGCAGCAATTAAATGAGGACTGAGAGTGTTGCCGTCGTTTCGTTCGTCTACGGCGTTTTCTCGTGCTCCAATGTGTATCGCCGGCTCCTCGCTCCCGCTGTACGGCGTTTTCTCGTGCTCCGATGTGTATCGCCGGCTCCTCGCTCCCGCTGTACGACCCGTTGCGACTCGTCGATGGCGACGAGGATCCGCTGCGCGCGGAGATTTCTTTTTCGCGGCAAGCTGCGCGCACAACCCAGCCCCAAAACCATCGTTCCCGCGTGTTCTCCTTGCTGAAATACCCACTCCGAGATCGCCCGCTCCAGAAACTTTTCCCCAAATTGCCCCCTCCCGAACCCTAGTAGCAGCGACGGCGCGGACGACCATGAGGAAGGAGTCGAAGCTAGCGGCGGCGGTGGCGCAAGAGCTCCTCAAGGCGGACACGGCACGAGAGCGGCGGGCAGGTGCGTCGGCATCGCGGAAGGGAGCTGCGACGGTGAGGAAATCAACGGTGCAGATGAGGAAGGACAAAGTAGCTGCTCCAGCGGCGGCGCCCTTGAGGAGTTTGAGTCGCGCCTCGCCAGAGCAGATGCCGTAGGGGCAGGCAGGGCCTGCGCCGGCACAGAGCTACGCGGGTGGATTTCCGATCGGGCCTTCACCGAGCTCCATGAACGGCGCCGACGACAATTCCTTCTTCAACGGCGCCGCGAGCTACTTCTATAAGTAATTATTGCTAGTACCTGTGAGTCTCTTAGCCGTGTTCGGTTCCCTGGGGACAAAAAATTGTCCCCAAGGAATCTTGCATGCATGGAGTACTAAATAAAGTCTATTTACAAAACCTTTTCACAGATGAGTGCAACTTTGCGCGACGAATCTAACGAGCCTAATTAATCCATGATTTGCTACAGTAATGCTACAGTAATCATCCTCTAATCGTGCGGTCAAAGGCCTCATTAGATTCGTCTCGCGAATTTGTCAGGGGGTTGTGGAGGTAGTTTTGTAAACTGACTTTATTTAATACCCCTAATTAGTGGTCAAAGTAGGGATCAAAAAATTGATCTCTACATCTGAACACGGGCATAATATTCTATTGACTGCCATGGCTGGAGAAGTCTCTACTGGACTTGGCGATGATGCTTCTGCTACTGCTCCTTCTGCTCCTGGCCTGGAAGGTGCTCCTACTGCAGACGGCTGTTCTCTGGCTCCGTTTGGTTTTCCAGTGCTAGAAACTGTTCACAACTTTGACCACTAATTAAAGGTATTAAATAAAGGTATTTTACAAAACTAACTCCACAACCCTGCACTAGGAACCCTGAAGAATCTAATGAGGCCTTTGACCACATGATTAGAGGATGGTTACTGTAGCATCACTGAAGCCAATCATCGATTAATTAGGCTCATTAGATTCGTCTCGAAAAGTTACGCTCATCCGTGAAGAGGTTTTGCAAATAGACTTCATTTAGTACTTCATGCAAAAAAGATTCTCTCTGTGCTAGATGCTAGACTGAAAACCAATCGAGGCCTCTGGGCAGCTCTGCTACTGCTCCTTCTGCTCCTGACCTGGACGTTGCCGCTCCAGTCCTGGGCGACTCTGCTCTTGGCCTGGATGCCGGCGACTCTGCTCTTGGCCTTGATCTAGAGGAAGACTTGGATTAAGTAGATCCCTATGAGGTATATACAGTTGATGACGTGATCGTGGAGGGTGAAAAATTAGATGGATTTCGGAGAAAGATTGGGGACAAATTGAAGGCCAAGATGGAAGAAGCATCTTCTGGACCACCCGCTCATGTATTCTCTGATGCAAACATCAAATTGGCTATAAAGATCAAGTTATGTACTAGATCACCATGAGTTGTGTATCAAAGAATGCATTAAAAATTTTGCAGACAGCTAAATAGACGATCCGTTGTATAAGCTGTCGGTTTAGCTGTCTTCATATCACAAATAGACAGCAGCTGTCTAGACCGTTGTACTTGCCCTTAGTTGGCAAAACTTTTCAAACTTTGGTGCATTGGGAAGCGTGTGCCAAAGTTTGAAAAGTAAGTTGAAGGGGGTGTTTAGTTGAAAGTTGCATTGGGAAGCGTAAAAGTAGAGAGGGGGCATGTTTTCCAATGCGTTACTTTTGTAACTTTTCAAATTAGTTGAAGGAGGTGTTTAGTTGAAAAGTTGTAACTTTTCAAAAAAGTTGGAGAAGTTTGGGGAACTAAACAAGGCCTAAATGTTCAGACTGGAACATAAAAAGCTTTTATAGTTTTAGGGCTTGTTTAGTTGGGAGTTGGAAGTTTGCGAAATTTACTGTAGCAATTTTAAACCAAAGATTAGGAGGACCAAACATAATCTAATTATAAAACTAATTATACGGATGGACGGGAAATCGCGAGACGAATCTATTAAGCCTAATTAATCCGTCATTAGAGATTGTTTACTATAGCACGACGTTGTCTAATCATGGCCTAATTAGGCTCATTAGATTCGTCTCGCGATGTTACCCGGGGTTATGGAATGGGTTTTGTCATTAACACACGTTTACTACTCCATGTATGTAAGATTCCTTTTGATAAATAGTAAAAATTCAAACAAGTTTGAAAAGTTGATGTACCTAAACATGCCCTTAGTTGTTTTTTAGGCCCTGTTTAGTTCGCTCGATTCGATGGAATTCGCGTTCTGTTTTACGCATTGAACAACGTGCCCCCTCTCTGCTTTTTCGATTCCCAATGCATTTTTCTACGGTGCATTCGATCGAATTCGCGTGAACTAAACAAGGCCTTAGAACAAAATGCTTGAGTTTGAGTTCTCTGAACTCTGAAGTTCGGGCAGTACAAGCTGCGACTGACGTACCAAACCGAAGCAGTGCATTTCGGTTCACATCACATGAATACGGTCAAATCCTGCCTACAGGGCCGTTTTCGCACGGTTTTTTGGCTCCAGAATTGAACCAGAAAAAGTACACACGCGAATTGGACCGTGGACGGCAATGCACTACGAAATACGAATACACCTGTCCTCGTTTCCACCGGCTTAGGACTTCGAAACTGCTTTCAACGTTCATCAAAGTAGCAGTTTGGCAGAGTTCGGCCATCCTGAACAGTTCTGCAAGCTGGGACTGGGAGGTCTTTAGCTTAGCTCCGGTGGTCACCTCGCACGGACAAGATAATGGAAAAATTTCGGCCTCTACGTCGTAGCGTACACGGCTTTCAATTATTATATCACTCCAGCTTCATTGCTAGATTTAAAGGAGAACCAAAAAGCAAACTTAAGCCTGACAAAGTCTATTATTATGCTTCCATCTATGACTCGCAAACAAATCTAAGGCTACCATCTTCAGAGAAGTGCTCGCCTTCATGAATAGCTCCTTTGTCTTCTCCTCATGCTGCAAGAGTGACCAGAATCGTAGCCAGTAGGTTCCCTTGAAAATAGCCTGCATAAAGGACGAGTGTTTAACGTCATCAAAAATAATATCATTTCGACAACGCCATATTGCCCAACATAGAGCCGATGCCCCTGTTAGAATAGTAATGGTCTCTTGATCATTAAAATTTTGAAGCCAATTCCCTAGCATATGGGTTACTGATCTAGGTGGGGTTAAACCAGTAGCAACTTGGACAGTCCTCCAGATTACCTTAGCCTGTTGGCAATCAAAAAATAAGTGTTTAATTGTTTCATTACAATTACAATAGCTACACTTTTGGCTGCCCTTCCAATTTTTCCTCGAAAGATTATCCTTGTTAGAATGACCCCTTTTTGTAGGTACCAAAGGAAAATCTTATTTTTTAGTGGAATTTTAAGTTTCCAAATCAATTTATGACGAAAGAGAAATTTGCGGTTTATTAGGTAGGGATACATAGAGCGGACCGAAAATTGTCCGCTCTTGGTATCTCTTCCTTGAGTCAAACATACTACTACACATTTACAGCATCGAGCATGTGCCGCGTGCAAGCTACAAACACACATGACACATAGCACACAAAATCACCAAACCAACCAACAGTACAAACCCAGATGAAGTACAAACAACTCAACACGCACCGATCAGAATGCCTAATCACTAAAACACCCATCAGAAGTTCAGAATGCCAGCAAATAAACCTGTCACGTACTAACGTACTAAAATCTAAACCTGTCGACTGTCGTCAGCGCGCTACGACCTGAGCTTGAGCGACTCCAGGCCATGCATCCCCTTCTTCAGGATTCCCTGGAGCGGCAGGCCACCGCTCCTGGCCTTGGACCGCTTCACCGCGCCGACCCGCTCGTTCGTATCGCCTTCTGCCACGCAGACGCAGATGCCTTTGCCCTTCCGATCGGCGTTGCTGGGCGGCGTGCGCCCGTCGAAGCTCTCGAACAGGTCCGGGGAGTGCCGCAGCAGCTCGCTCGCGGACGAGTACCCCATCAGCCGGTGGAGTTTGCCGTCCCTGCCCGCCCTCTCGTCGGCGGTGTTGAAGGACGAGTTCCTCGACACGTACAGCGGCTGCCCGTCCTCGGTGCTGGTCGAGTGGCTCACGCCGAACGAGAGGCCGTACTCCTCGGAGTACGACACCGGGTCCGCCTGCTCGAAGCCGGCGGCGTAGTGGTCGCCGGCGGCAGCCTGGCGGTGGGTCTCGTAGCCGTCCGTGCTGTACTCGTCGCCCCCGAACGGTGACTGCGGCTTCTTCCTGCTGGGGTCCCTGTAGGAGTAGGAGAGAACCTCGGAGCAGGAGCCGCACTGCAGCCGGCGTGTCCCTCTGCTCGGGACGGCGAAATCGGTGGGCAGCTGGACCAGCCTGACGCAGTTAGAGCAGATGACGAACGGGGCGCCGCGGAGGACTGGCCGGCAGTGATTTCTGGGCAGGGGCCGGCGCTTGATCTCCTTGACCGGTGCCTTGTGCATTGCCGCAGTTTCTTGTTTGCAGGATCTGTAACAGGGTGGCTGGCAGCTATGGCAGCACTCATGGCTGCAGGGTCTCATTTCCATCCGCACATTGTGATGGTACGAATAAACCCTGTGCCGGCGATATCGCAGCGAGGGCAGTCCACGGGGAGCAACCTGGCCAGACCTGCTCAGGCGAGCTGCATACCCAGAATGCTTGGCAGCAGGATTATATGCTGCAAGAGGTGCACTAGATGTGATGGTAGCACGAGTTATGTGGCCATTTTGTTTGGAAGAACGTGGAGGAGGAGGATATGCCTTTGGCTTGGTTTCCGAAGGTTTACTGAACAATTCAGAAAGATCACCCTTCAGTTCATCCACTGTGTTCATGATCTTTGATTGAAGAGGTTCACTTGCCCTGAAGCTCTTTGACTGAAGAGAAGTCCTTGCAGAATGGAAATCAAGAGAGCCAATCGATTGACGAAGATCACAGGACCGAGACAGTACCCTCACAAGATAACTCTTCTTGTTTGCTGCATGTTCTGCTTCGCCTATGTCCTTCTGCTCAGCATCTTGCATACTGACATCTGCTTTACTCATATCAGAAGAGAGCATGTTGTTTCCAGAGGCGTTCAAGCAGCATTCCATATCATCGTCTTCCCTTACTCTGCAAATCTCTGGATTCTCTGCAGGTTCTTTCATTGTGTGGTTTTCTACTTCGCCAGAATCTAGACATGTGCCATTTGCATCGGAGTTTTCAAGGACAGTGGGACCTTCCATCCTTGAATTCGTATCCTCAGCTTGAAAATTGTAATGGTCTTTGCTCTCATTATTCTCAACCTCCACATCATTCTTCTCATGTAGCACAACACCACCACTTTGATTGCTCCCTGGGCCATTGCTGCCATGGCCGGTGCTAGGAGCATCAACAATGCATGAACTGTCCGTGGTAATTTCAGTGGAAGCATGATGCTTGGTCTGAGGAGGCACTCCATTGCTCACTGCCGTAGCAACTGAAAAATTGTCGGAGTCTTGCCGCACTTGTTTCGCGGCCACATGTTGTCCATTGGTAGCACGAATTTTAGCTGCACAAGCGTAACATGAAGACATACTTGAGAAACAAATTAAAAACAGAAGATAAGCATTAGGTAACCTTAGCACCGGGAATTGTCCAATTTACCTCGTAGAGTGGTGCTACATCCACCACACCTGTAGACCGTAACATTGGGAGGTTCTGGGAGAACGTTCAAACACTTTGGGCATCTCACAAGGCGATAACCTTCTGTGTTTGCCATCAAGGAAGAAAGGACCATAACATCACCCACAGCTCACAGTTTCAGGCAACAAGAAGCGAAGGATGTATCCTGTATCCTGAATTCTAATACCAGAAGTCGCCTGCAGCTGCAAATATTCAAGCGAAAGAGGATCAGAATCTCAGTTACAGAGTAGCAGTATTTGTTGGGTTTGTAGCATGAAAATTTTCTCCAGTTAAAATTTGCACGCATCGCAATGAGAACAATTGGCCGTTCTGATGTACTGGCAAAATAAAAATAGAAATCACAAGGATTTCATTGACAGGAAACAACAGACTGAAAAGGCTAGTGATTTCTTTAGCCTTCAAAAGCTACAAGTTGTCCTAACCCCTTTGGACTGTTCATGAAACAAGAGGTCACCAATTATCCCCCAGCTTCCCCCAACTGACAACCTAGCCTCCCGCAAACTAATCCACGGTACTTGGAACATACACCTAAATGTTCAACAAGAACCAACACTTTTAGAAAGAGCGATAATTCTGGTACCGTTACAGAGACCACAAAAGACCCTTTCAGAGAATAATAACTAGAACTAGCGTTGCCATGATGGCTGGTAGGTAGCACAGAACACCCACAAAAGTCGGACAATCTCCTATCCTCAAAACACGCGATGTGGAAGGAATCAAGGCCTTGGCCTTACGAACACCCCGAATCATCCTACTTGTACGTTCAGAGCTCAGAGGAACTAGCATCAGGAAAAGGGGATAGCCCAGAGCAGAGACCCTGCCTGCAGACTCCCATCTCCAAGCTCAAGTCACCGACTGGACCAAGGTACCATGAGGTGACGAGAAGAATCCTCAGGACCGAGGGAGAGAGAAGGCAGCCAAGAACTCACCTTTCTGCAGGTTCTGTAGCCCCTGGACGCTTCCTCCTCGCCCTCTCTCCTCTTCCGAGCCCAGGCCGCGTCTCCGTCTCCTTCCCCTTGTTTCTACCTCCCGTCCCCTCTCCCTCGAACCCCACTTCTTGGAAGTTATGCCGCGCTCTCTTCGCAAGAGGCCGCAAAAACGACCGGAAGACATATAAATAAAAAAAGCAAGTCGCCGTTCCCGCGGCGAGGTGAGAGCAGTTGACTGGGAGGGAAGAAAACCAGCGCTCCACCAGCGGTGTGAACGGAGCTGCAGAGTGGGGACTGGGGAGGAAGACGGCGATGGCGGAGGCCCAAGGGGACCAGGAAAAGGGCGTCCCGGTCCGTAGTCAAACGTGTGCGTGGTAAAATAACAGGAACAGGGAGAGAGGGCATGGCCGTTGACAGCTGGCTGGGCCTGTGCTGACCTCACACCGCTGCCCGAGACCGAGCCGCGTCGGAGGGCGCCGGTCAGAGTCAGAGACTGAAGAGGTCGATGGAGGCAGGCAGAGAGCTCTCTCCCGGCCACCATCTCATCCCGGCGCTCTGACCGGACTCGTGGTCTCCGGTTGACGGTTGCCGCCGCGCGCGTGCCGCTGCCGAGAACTTGCTTCGTGGTGAAGCGGTGAACCTGTGGGCAGGAGAGGGAGAGGTAACACAGGCCGTGTTTAGATTCTCAAGAACTTATTGTGAAATTTACTGTAGCAAAACTAAATCGAAAATTAGGAGGACTAAACATGATCTAATTATAAAACTAATTACACGGATGGACGGAAAATCGCGAGAGGAATCTATTAAGCCTAATTAATCCATCATTAGAGATTGTTTACTGTAGCACAACGTTGTCTAATCATGGCTAAATTAGACTCATTAGATTCATCTCGCGAAGTTACCCGGGTTGTGAAATGAGTTTTTTCAGTTATCTACATTTAATACTCCTAATTAGTAACCAAACATTCAAATTTACTGTAGCAAAACTTATCTCATGAAAATAAACAGGGCCACACTACTAGAAGTTCTCCTCGGCCAACATCTTATCTTCTTCTTCCCCATGTGTTTGTTGGTACTGCAAGTCTGCAACGCGCCAGTAGGTCTTGCTTTAATCAACTCAAACACATAGGAGACTTCACGTGGCAGCGATGCGATGGCACAGCAGCGGCCAATCTCCCCTGCCCGTTCCAATCTTCCTTCCAAAGCACGGAGAACTCCGTGGTTTGGTCGGTCACGTGTGTGCGGCGGGAGAGCAGATTCTCGTAGACTTGTTCTAGTGTACTGCCGTACCGCGTACCTGTCGCCGTTACGGGATCCGGAGAAGCGAAGCGAAGCTACCACGGTCGGTCGCCTACTCCGCTGCCAGCTTCCAGTTTACCGGCTGATCCCGGGGAGAGGGCAGCGAGTTCGCAGAAAGCAAACGCAGCACAACGCCCTCATCATATTCAGGGAGCGTGGATTGCTGGTGAGAGGGAGACCTCGCGCCTTGAAACCAAACGGGCAAGCCCATGTGCACGCTCGTGGAGATCTTGTCGCAGTTGTGCAACTTGGGCCCGGCACCACCGCTGTCATCTCCCAGGACTCCATGGATGGATGCCTATCGGCGATAACTGCATCGGCTCGACCGCATCCAGTCCATCTGCCGTGACCTAACCTTTTTTTTTTTTTGAGCAAACAGTTACGCAACCTACTTCTACCTGATCGCCGATACTGAGGTCATCTTGGCTGCACGCCGGAAGAATTGACTTCGCTCGGGCGGGCGTCGGCCGGCGCCATCAATTGGCCGGCGGAATCTGGTGGGCGTGAATGTAAACAGGGCATTCATCAGGCCAAGGTTCCCCTGATTTCAACCCCCAAAATGCATTCACAGTGATGGCTGAACTGGTCGGTCGTTGTACTAGTGGTGCCAAGAGTGTAGTGTAGGGCCCAGTTTAACCAAGAGGTCGGCCGTCAAGCGCAGGCGCGGGCGCGCGGCTCGCCGTCGATGATGGGCCTCCACTAGCAAAAGGTCCCAAGGCAACACAAAGAGAGACAAGAGACTACTAGTCAGTGGCCATCACTGAATACCAGTAGTATAGTACTGCATCACTGGAATGATTACAGATATAGTACATGTACATCCAGTGCCGGCCAAGTCAAAAGGGTTTGGTTCCATCATCACAAGACAAAACGAACTCGCTTTTCACTAACCCACTGGGCCAAAGCGACCAAACGATGACCAGGTTGAAAGGGCCGCCCCTGCGTCAATCATGATCATCCAATATGTACAACAACTACAAAGCAATATTCTAGTATTGACTATAGCCGCACCAGCAGAGACAATGGCACTGACCAGAATACTCCACACTGGGAGGGAGAGTTTCCTCGGCACGAATGCGGGCCAGTACGATGGGTCAATAGTCCATCGGAAGCTCCCATTCATCCTTGGGATGCCTGGCTTTCCTACGGAGCTTTTGGCCTCCCTGACTATTTGCTCTTCTCCTCCAAGACCTACGGTACCCATCGATCTCACCACCAGGTCCACGAATGTTTTGAGTGCCCAAAATACCCTAACATTCAGTTAAAGATTACTTTCACTCAACAAGGTTTTCTTAATCCAATTTTAAACACATTTCAAGGTTTATCTAACAGTAAATTGAGTGATTGCATCAGAACTAAGTCAGTAACGCAGACCTGTGTTAACCGTTGAACCCGGGAGACTGCATCTTCGTGCACCACTATTGTATCAGAGACTATATCCAGCACATCTTTCACAAACAAAGAGTATGTGCTTACCTGCAAACAAAAGTAAGTGGTGTATCAAGACAGCAGGAGAATAGTATTCAGCAAGATTGTAAGCACAAGGTCTTCGAGTCAAATTATACCAGACTAGAAGGGACAATAGAAAACCCAAACGAGTCAAGCTCAAGAGACTCCATAGCACCTGAGTTGATGTCAAATGTGAAGCCACGGACCTAAGGAATATAAAAAGTGAATTTAAAATAATCTGAATTCAAGTAGAATCTTTAGATGCAAATGGAGAATGAAACTCACGCAGATTACCTCTCTTTAAAGACCACATGGACTCACCTTACCAACATTGCGCCGCCTTGAAGTTACAACATTGTAGCCCACCTAACAAGATTATCATCATGTTAAATAGAAAAACA
Source organism: Alloteropsis semialata (assembly GCA_004135705.1). Lineage (NCBI taxonomy): Eukaryota > Viridiplantae > Streptophyta > Magnoliopsida > Poales > Poaceae > Alloteropsis > Alloteropsis semialata. Next base: position 79,097,117 of record CM014278.1, read on the forward strand.
ATTTGAAAGATTGTACACAGGGTGAAAAAGATATTCCACAGAGGTGGTTCTTTAATCTGAATTATTCGCTGAACAAATATAGCTTGATGACATATAGTTATCTAGTTACAACTAAGAAAGCTAGCATACCAAGCTGTCCAGTCCAATAATATTATATTCATTCTCGATCACAGATTCATCCTCAACAAGCACCACATCTCCAACCTACAAAAGCGATCCGTTCCTTGCACATCGATTAAATTGGTGCTATACTGGATACAAGGGCATGTTCTCCCTTATGTTTATATGGGTAACAAAGATAGAACTACGATGGGAAAATGATCAAGTATTTACTACCATCACACCTGATATATGTCCTCAAAAAGAAATTTCTCTGCTTCTCCTGAAAGCAAGCTTGGCCTCACTTCAACCAATGCAACAACCCACTGAAGAAAAATAGAATGGGATCATATAAACTTTACAAAGGATGATATTGCTTTAAGAAGAAACTACTAGCTGAAAATGTAATCTGTCCTGCATGTATTGTGACTTATGATAACACCTATGTAGAAGCAGTTTATCTTTAGGAATATTTGCTTTCACGCCACTGTAACATGAAAAGATCCAGTTTGTCTCATTGACAATGTGGGTCCAGGCCCATATGTCATTGGTGCAACAGATGGCATAAAAGGGATTAGAAAAGTTTGCACTGGGAGATAAGGAATGAATAATAGAGGATTGTTGCCGCATAGAAATGGTTATCTTAAAACAAGCAGATGTGATCCTAGCAACTAGCTGAAGAAAAGGGGGAAGGTGAAGTTTGGTGTATACATCTTCATGCTCATGCCCTTTGGTTGGCTCCGGCTTCTGCAGCCTGTGGAAACCAGTGAAGTCGAAAAAAGTGGCTTTTCACCAGCTTTTAGTTCATTTAGAGGAGCGTTTTCGCTACAGTACGGAATATTCACCAAATATTACCTATAGGCCAGCGCCGTTTTTGGAGGAGAAGCTCTCTCAAACAGGGCCAATTGTGGGAAATTGCGGATTTTAGCCACCGCTACTAGATTCTCCACAAAGATTTAACAAACAATTTAGACCAACAAGGGTGGGTTATCTGCACTGCATGGTTATTGTGAATTCCAAATTTAAAGCAACAAACGACTTTCAGACATAGGGACTCTTATGATTCCTTGGATCATTCAGGTAATTTATCGCCAGGAAGAAGGCTGCACGGCAGCAACTTTGATGTTTGATTGGAATAAGAGGGCACTATATATGGGAATAGCTTGTTCTTTCTTTGTGCTTCATTCTAATAGCAGCATGTGCCTCTTCTATATAGAGGTTGAGCCTCCCAATATTTCATTATAACCTTCTCTATTAATAAGGATAACCTTCCATCCTAACACTAACCTGATATGCAAGAAACCAGTGGCAGCCCTAGGCTGGCAAGCGCTACAGTAAACCATATTGTTCGCTTGATCAGTGGCATTGCTTACAAGAGGCATATCAGCACCAGCATCAAATGCTACACTAGACAAGTTACCTCCTCTATTATAGCCTACATCCTCTAATACAGATAGATAGACACAAACAATGAGGTGACTAGGTAAGGCCTACCAGAGGTCAGTTTCAGAAGATGATGAACCACAAAATTCAGGAAGGACTGAGGACTTGTATCACAGAACATACTAGCTGAGCATTGCAATTAACCAAGGTGTGTTATTGTTAAGATGATGACGTGCAGATGTGAATTTTATTATCTATAACCAGCTCCGCTTAGATATATATATATATATATCTTCTTTTTCCTCTTTAATTTGGAATCAAGACCCACTGGAGCTGTAAGCTTTGAATGAGAAAACCACTGCCTTTCCGTTTTTACAGTCAGCTAGGGATTTTTCCTATAACAAACCAAACATAGAGCCTATCAGTGACAGAAAGATGGTGAATGTTCATAAGACACTAGGCCAAAGCCTGAACCCAAGCCCCTCTGTTGCCTATACTTGTACCCCCAATTGGCACATAAACTTTTTCACATCCTACCAACCTGGCAAAACTGACACATCTCGTTTCCTGTTCTAGGGTCTGTACAGAATAGAAGCACTTCCATGCAGTGTAACACCACTTAAGGATTTAAGTTATTTAAATCTATCTACAACAGTTTTCTACGCCGACATTGATGAAGGATGATGTGTTGAACCTATCTTCAAAAGGGTGAATATAATTGTTGCAGTACATGGACACCTTTGAAACCTTTGCACCCTCCACTGAGCAAATTCATGACTGAAATTTGTCATATAATATTTTATACCCTCGATAAACAAAAAACAGAGATCCAAGTTTATTAGTCTCCGAAGTGAATTGATGATATGAGAAAGAAGTTAAACTAGTGCACAATGAAATGGAAAATAAGCTTAGTGCACAATGACATATTGTTACACTAAGGGCATCAGAGTTGACATCTCAAATAATGTCAGAGTTAAGGCCAATCCAGGCATCGGAAATTATATTAAAGACAGTAACACAATGCGCTGTGACCATTGACGCTACAATTGATACAGATAAGAGAAGGGCTAAAGCAACATGGCCACTGAACGATGCTGTAAAACGAAAATGCTAACCGTCGACCATTAACTGCCCCGAGTCACAAGCTCGTGGCACGCAGCAAGCCAGCATGACCAAACCCAAACAAAACGAGTGCGGAGAGCAGCAGCCCGCACGTACCGAGGCGACGTCGACCCAGAGCTGCGACACGAACCCAAGGCTCCGGGCCGAGCTCACACTGATCACCTGCTTCGCGAGCAGAGCCGATCGCCTCGCCATCAGCCTTCGCCGCCGCCGCCTCGTGCCACCCGCACTCCTCTCCGTCTCCCTCTCCCCACCGCCCTCGCTGACAGCTCCTGCTGCCTCATCGGCCTCGACAGCCACCACGGCCCCCTCCTCCTCCAGCTCAAGCTCCCGCTTCAGAGCGAGGAAGTCGAAGCTGGACGGCGGCGAATGCGCGTCGTCCCGTGCGGAAGCGGCCGCGCGCGCGACGAGGCCACGGCTCCTGGCTGGGGTCGGGCCTTGCGGGAAGGCGGGCCTGGGCTTTGGGCTAGGGGTGGGACTGAAGAGCGGGTGCGCGAGGCGCGCGCAGGCGCAGGAGCACATCGCTGGAACGGATTGATCGAGTGGTAGGCGAGGATGTCCAGCGGAGAAGACAGGATGGGGTTGCGTGGATGTGGGAAGCCAGGCGAGTTCGTGTCCCTTGACGCGAAACAGATTCTTTTACGCAGTGCTTCCTCATTGAGCACACGAAACTGTTCGAACTATGAGAATACGTCTCACACGAGAAGAAGCGTATTATACCCCCCACAAAGGAGGATTGTGCGTATTTTTGTGATCACTAGCACCTGGCATAGCTTGCTATACCTTGATGCTGACCGATCATCGGATCTGCCGAGCCTGCGAAAAAAGGAAATCACGGCATCGAGGGCGTCGAAGCCTCGAGGGTCATCGCCTCATCGGCATGAATTTGTGCGACATGTTTAACGTGGAACCAAATTCCGATTGGAAGGTGTGTGCTGAACGGTTTGTTTTTACCGGATCATGTCACACACAGCACTCTTAAAGAGAATAAAATTACATTTAAGAGCAATCAAATACTACTCGTCGTCTTCGTTGTACTCACGCATTATACATTTCCAAGACTCAATCTCAAACCTATATAAAGGTTCATATAGAAGGCCACACAGGCATACGCTAAGCAAGCAGGCTAAGAACAAATACCCAAAGAACGACGACCAACATCCTTGTAGGTTGAATCGAGCAAAATCTTCTTCTTCCTTCTTACGTCTTTGTTCTTCCTCTTTCTGCCACCGATGAAGAAGAGAGATTGATACCGATCTACCCAATCCAAGATTGATCAACAACAGCTCCAGGAGTAGAATTATTCTCCTAAGACTTTTAACGTGGTTGGATCTAACCACGACAAAACGGAGAAGGGGCTAGAGAAAATTATACCACAACGACAACATCATCTCTGTCTCGATGTTGCCATCCGGAAACCTAATAATCCATGTCATCATGCCAACACAAGTTGCCGACACCATAGGTGCCGCCATCATCTTCATCGGAGTCCTCATGGACAGACCAGATCCACCCTATTTCCTTGCCGTTGCCGGAAAAGATAAGGAGGAAACAAGTCTCCAATACCACGAACCGCGATATGGAGAAACCTAAACCCTAAACTAGACTAGATCTACTAAAATCTATTAGAGAGATGGATCCCCACTCCCTTCGGTCTCCGGCGAGATGCCGAAGGTTAGAAAAGAGGGGGACCAACAGTGGTTGTGGAGGCGAAGCGCTGGCGGCCGGATCACGGTGCCGCCTGTGTCGTCCTCTATATGGTGAACGGTTCACACACTTCAACTTATCACAATCTTGTTCCGTTGACACTGAAGAGGTCACCTGTGCAGCCTGCTGTTTAGTCGGTGATAGTTAGACTGTTTGTATAAGGGATGTTTGAGTCACTAGTACAAATGCCCAAAAATGCTAAAGTTTATCACTAGCCCATCAAAACATAAATGCTAATAGATAGTGCTTAAGTTTAGCCAAAACTAAAAACTCTAGATAGGGAAAAGGTGCTAAGTGCTAGAGTTTAACACATTCGCTTTAGCACATCCAAACATCAGTGTTCCTTTGTGGCCTCGTTCGTCCAACTTTGCAACCCGTTTAGTGTAGCATACTCACTCCATCTTGAAATATAAGACATTTTAAGTTTGTTTAAGTCAAACTAGAATTTTTTTGACCAACTTTTAAAAAAGAAAATTAATATTTATGGCATATAATGAGTACCAATAAATTTATTATAAAATATATTTTGATATTTTACTTATTTGATTTGCTAAGTATAAATAATTTTTTCTATAAATTTAGTCAAATTTTTAAAAATTTGACCAGGACAAACACATAATAGTAGAATACCCTTCTACGACGGAGGGGATACTCGTCCCCGGCGGTATACGGTGTATACCTCCACCGATCTGAGGCGCTACGAAATCAGCCAATGCAATATCGCCACGTGTCCCGTCCCCCCGTCCTCCCGCGTCCGCCGCGCCGCTGCTAGTATAATAGCCCCCTCGCCGCGCAACCGCACGAGCTCGTCCGAGCAAACCGCCGCCGCCGCCGCCGCCCGCCGTTACCCTCGCCGCTCGCTCCCCTCTGGAAAGGTACGTGGTCTCGGCTCCTCGCGCCCGTCCTCTCCTCCCTCCTCTGCCATGGTCTCCGTTTTCCTTTTGGTTAGGTTCGCGCTTCTCGATTATTGGCAGTAGACGTTTCCTTCCTGCGCTATCTTTTCCCCGATCTTTCCTTGTCAAATTTTGCTCTCGTCCCCAGTCTGACGCTGCTCGTGGTGGCGGTGTGCGCAGTGCGCTAGTTATATTGCGGCTTGTTTTGGGCACCGGGATTCTTTAGGGTGATTGGATCTGTGGGGATTTATTTTTCCTCATGGATCTGTGGGAATTCCCAGGGGGTTGTGGATTCGCGGATTTATTTATCCTGTTTCGCATTGGTGAAATTTTAGTGCAGTATGACTATGTGACTGGTCTTTGCGCTCCGCACTTGAGAATTTATTTAGGTTCTTTATGTTAATTTCGTGTGTGACCTTTGGGGAGGATTCATCATTGTGTTCGTAACATGAGCATTTACCATCGTATCACTGCATATTATATGATCTTACAATATGTGTTTTGTACTGAAAGCTGTGACCAATTTCATGCTACGCATTATGCAATAATCATCCTATCCTGAAGTTGTTCTTTACAACTTTCCCTGATCAACATTCATCAAGCAAGTTAATAATAATATTATTCTTCCTGCAGCGGCGTTCTCCCTCCGGTCTCCCCTGCCATTCTCCCATTCCACTGCGGCATCTCCTCCCTCACCAAGGACGAGGATGCTGGGCGCCGCGAGGAGGCAGCTCGGATCCAGTCCCGTGAGTGCCGAACCCATCTGCCCCTGGCCCTACCGCCACGGGTTTTCTGTCGCCTCGCGAGGTTTCGATCTGTAACGGTGTGTTGTTGATCGATTTGTTTTGTCCCTGCGTGCAGATGCTGGGCCAGGTGCTGCGGCGGCTCCGCCCGGCGGCTGCAGTTGAGTCAGCGAGGGGGTACTCCGCTGCGGCGAAGGAGGTGAGGGCCATCTTGATTGAACCCTACCTTTGCCTCCTATCGGTGGACAGGTGGAGGTTGCATTGGTGTTAGATGCTGTGATGTGGATCGTAATCGCGATGTTCCGATTGTCGATTGGCGGCTTCACTGTAGATGGGGTAGGTGGCTTAATTGGCGGCGGCTGTGGTTGCGAGTTTGTTGTTGTATTAGCTGCCAATTGCCATAAAACTATCTGTTTCTAGTTTAGCAATTGGCTGGTTGGTTTGTTATGGAAGTTGTCTGTGGGTCATGGAAATGATTCAATGCTCTAATTTATGGCTTCCGTCTTAGTTGGTCATGCTTTGGTCTTTCGTGGTGCTTGATAATTGACAAATGCTGCTAGAATATATTCGTCAATATATTTTCTTTGCTGAGATTACTGGTTGCCTGTATGCAGACCTACGAGGGGAAATGCTAAAGCCTTTTTTATCATAGTGTTTCAAACTGTTGAAAAATAGTTTGTGCTATCTATGTAGACAAACCTTGTTTCTAGTTTCTAAACGTTAGAATTGTACGTGGGGTTCATAAGGGTGTCTGATCACATTCTTGGGTTTTGCTACATTGTTATGCATTTTATGATTTGTTTTTTTCTTTCCTTTTTGATCTTATTTGCTTCATCTCTATGCCAGCACCTGCTAGTGTTTTTATTCGTACATGTTAGTTTGTACATCTTCATGTGTCAATTCATATACATTATTATCTTGCTTGTTTAGATGACTGTACGTGATGCGTTGAACTCTGCACTAGATGAAGAGATGTCTGCTGATCCTTCTGTTTTCCTAATGGGAGAAGAGGTATCACCTGAAACATCAGCCTTCTGGTCCCCCCCTCTTCAATGTCCTTTTTATAATTCTGCTTCATTTTGTGGTAGGTTGGAGAGTATCAAGGTGCATACAAGGTGTGTAATTGTAAAGCTTGACGCGTTGGTAACTGAATATTGATATCTGAATTCTTATCGTTATTGATAGTATTCATGGGTCTCCTGTCGCAGATTTCTAAGGGCTTGCTTGACAAGTATGGTCCCGATAGGGTTCTTGACACACCTATCACAGAGGTGCACTATTAAAACCTTGATGCTGCTTTCTGTTTTCAGGCTGTGTAAACACGAGCACACACTTACTCATTCCCCTTTGTATCCTCAGGCTGGCTTTACTGGCATTGGTGTTGGTGCAGCTTATCATGGTCTTCGACCTGTTGTAGAATTTATGACTTTTAATTTCTCAATGCAGGTCAGTTTTTTATATTGGTAACTAGTAAGCATATTTTTACTTGTTTCAAAGGATATCCTTAAATGTCCGAGCATACTATAATGGTTGGTAACTGTTATGCAATACCCACTTGTTTCTTTAACATGCCAAATTTTGTTGTATGAAAAACAACTTGACCACTTAATTATATAGCACAACCATGTTTTTTCTCCCCACTTGATTGCAAATGACCCATAGTTATAGAGAAATTTAATGTTATCAATTCCTCATGCTTATCTTCCTTCCCTGAATTACCATTAAAAACAATCATTTGTGCATGCTTTACTCATTTGACTGCGACTACGAGTTTATAATGCATCGTCTTTTGGCCATCTGCTGTGTATGCACTGATCCACCGATAAGGAATTCCAAATGTATTTTTTCCATTAATGTCATTTTTTTTAAAATAATCTGTAATATGCATGTACAGGCTATTGATCATATCATCAATTCAGCTGCAAAGTCAAGCTACATGTCAGCTGGTCAGATCTCTGTTCCTATTGTTTTTAGAGGACCCAATGGAGCTGCTGCTGGAGTTGGGGCTCAACACTCACAGGTAGGTTTGTGTGATTGTGTCTGATTAGTATCTTACCACTTTCTATTTATCTTTATTATGTTGTTGCCATCTTTGTATGTGCTTGTTTCTTTTAGATATATTTGCCACTGTCAAGATGTGACTTTGATACTATGGGGGTGTTTAAATCCAGTGAATTGGTGAAAAATTTTGCATTGGGAAGCGTGTCCTGCGAGAGGGGGCACGGTTGTCAGTGTGAAAACTTTTGGTGACTTTGGGGAATTAAATAGGTCCTATGTGAACCTATTTGCAAATGTATTTTTAATTCAGGTGTAAAGTAAAAAATAAATCTTGATCAAAGAAACTGAAAATTTGCATTGTGAGAGTTATAACTGTACTATCATGAATTGATACTATAGGGAGCTGAACAGTAGCTGTGTTATTAGTTTATTGTATATTGTGGTCACGAGCTTTCGAGATGAACAGTATCTGTTTCTTATACATCTTGCTGTTAGCACTTTGATTATGAGGTTATAACAGTACCTTCAGTGATATTACTAACTCAACTTTATGCAGTGTTATGCAGCTTGGTATGCGCATGTTCCTGGACTTAAGGTTCTGACACCATACTCTGCAGAAGATGCTAGAGGCTTGCTAAAAGCTGCCATTAGGGATCCTGATCCTGTTATTTTCCTGGAAAATGAATTGCTGTATGTCAGCCTGATCTTGTTTATTATTTTTCTTACTAGCCGACAATTTGGTGAGATTCTATTATACTATTTGCAGTTATGGAGAATCATTCCCTGTTTCTGCTGAAGTGCTTGATTCTAGTTTCTGCCTGCCGATTGGCAAAGCTAAGGTATGCTGTTGTGTCTTGTGTGCATGTTTATGGTTGTATCGTAAGGCAGCTATTTTATGACTATTTGCATAAGTGTACCTTGATGGTTTGACCTGATGAGTTCTTGTTGAGGAACCTTCTTGGGTGCAGAGATTAGATATAAACCTGTAGATATATGTTTGTTGAATAACTGTTTTATTTTCAAACCAGCCTTTTCCCCATTTCCATTTTTGTTCTGTGCACTTAACTGCGGACCTGGTCTTTTTGTAGATAGAACGTGAGGGTAAAGATGTTACCATTACTGCGTACTCCAAGATGGTTGGCTATGCTCTCCAGGTATGTCATGATATACTTGGGAAACAATGTAAATGAGGATGCAATTTTAAATTATTAGTTCATTACTCTGTAGGTTTGGAAAATAATTAGCATCTGTTTTTCCTATGAGTACATGTTTATTTTTTTAAGGATTTGGATGTACTGTGTCAAGCAGTTTTGCTGCTTGTTAAACTGATCTGCAAAGTTTCATCATACTGGGATCTTATTTTGGTACGTTCTCATGCTCAATTTGTCTTCAGGCTGCAGAGATACTGTCCAAGGAAGGAATCAGTGCTGAGGTAATTCCTTTCATATAAAGAAGTTTCGCTTGTTCAGTATTACTGATCAATACAGCATCTTGTTTTCTCCATGTGCCATCTGTAGTACCTTACTTTTGGTTCATATTTATTGATAGGTGATCAACCTTCGATCGATCAGACCACTTGACAGAGCTGCTATCAATGCATCTGTCAGGAAGACCAACCGATTGGTGACTGTCGAAGAAAGTTTCCCCCAGCATGGGATTGGTGCTGAGATATGGTTCCCTCTCTCACTCACCCTCTCTACATACAAGGGTGTGTAGTATCTATTATTCTAAGTTTCTGACACATGTTTGTTGCAGCATGTCAGTTGTAGAAGAAAGCTTTGAGTACCTTGATGCACCAGTTGAGAGGATCGCTGGAGCTGATGTACCTATGCCTTATGCTGCCAACCTTGAGAGGATGGCCGTTCCACAGGTCCTCTTCTACTGTCTCTTGCACACACTGCTCTCTCTTCCATGCTTATTATGGCATTTATGACAACATTTAGTTCGTTCATCTATATATATTTTTACAACATTCATTTATATTACACGCAATCCTTTGAAATTTGTCTTTGGCCGTACACATGGGTTTTGAAACGACCAGTGACTAACCATAGAAAAGAGGGTTCGGTAGTCATAAAAAGAGTTTCATTTGGTTATCCTTTACATTTGGACCATTAGACATGCATGCCATTTTACAATAAGTTGGGTAGCGTATGCCCACACTTAATCATGAGTCGGAAACTGTTTCCAGCTCCTGCTTTTTTTTTTCTTGGCACATTTTCTGTAGAATGTTGTCTGCCACCCAAATATGCCTGGAGGAGTGTCCTGTCATAATTAGGAATTGGGTGGTTTCTTGTCTGTCTAGTTGTGCGTACCAGGTTGCCATGTAATCAAAGTGGTCACAGCATAGCATCACTATTAATTGGTTGGCAGCTTGGCGCAACTCTTTGATGCTTTGCAGAAGACTGGAAACTGGCAAGACTTTGGTAGTGGCCTCATTCGTTCACTAGACAACTGAGGGGCATCTTTTGGGTTGCTCTCGGAAAGTGAATGATAATTTTTTGCTGTATAACATGCTTTTGAAATAACAACGTGTTTACACTGAACTTATGTGCGAATAGCTTACCTGATCTTCTGCCATTTTGTTGTTGCTGTGCCTAACAGATCATGCTGCTGTGCTTGCTTGCAGGTAGATGACATTGTGCGGGCAGCGAAGCGGGCCTGCTACAGGGCAGCGCCAATGGCGGCAACTGCCTGATCGGTGGACAAGCCTTTTTGTTTTCCTTGGCTTTCGCCTCCTAGCCAGGAACGTGTAGTATTCGTAGTATTTCATAAGGTGCTGGCAAATTGCCGAGATCCCAGACTCCAAGCGAGCTAATTTTGTAGATCTGCCATGGCGTGCTATATTCTGTTAGTCGATGGATGATTGCATTCTTTCTGGTTTGAAGCCCCATTCTGGTTCGTGACACCCAAATGCTTGCCAATTAAGCACACAAGCTACTTCACGCAAGCGTTAGGAGAAGACATTTTCTTTATGCATTTTCAAAAGCAAAGAAAGGAAGGGATGGCTCCAATAATTTGTTGTGGGCGACTGGCCGGTGCGTCAGTTTGTGGCCGCCACAAGCCGTCCCCGTTGTTCTCCCAACCCGGGAAGGAACCAAAAAATGAGATAAGGATAAGAAAAACAAGTGACCAACTCGTTGAAAGCGTGCGGCCCAGAAGGTCTCTCTCTATGGACGTCCAAATCAGCCAAAAAGACCGGCACTGTTGCCGCAAAGTGACGGGGACGGAAAGCTGGTTGGCTGGGTCCCCTGTTCCTCACGTTTTCTATCGTCCCACGGCTCTTCTGGCTTGCTTCGTCTCCACGGCCTATCCATTCGGGGCTGCGAGCCTCCAAACCTACAAAGAAAGGAAATCACGAAATCGAGGGATCCGAGCTACTCCAAGAAATCGACTTGTTTCACGTGGAACCAAATTCCACTTGGAACATGTGTGGTGAACCGTTCACACACCTCAACTTATCACAATCGATGGATGCAATCCAGTTCAAAAAAAAAAAATCAATGCATACAAGAAAAATCTAAACACTTTCCTTATCGAATACGAGTGCATAAGTCCCGTAGAAGCAAAAATTACCTCTGTACGATCATGCGGCCTAACTCCATGGGTCCATTGTGCGTACATCAACTCCTTGGTGAAATAAAGACATATGTATGACGTTTTAGGGATGATTTGTTATTTTAAGTGAATTGCCTTAATCAGATATTCAGATGTACAGTAAGTAAACTTCATATTGTGACCTTTTATTACTGCTCAAACTGTTACACTTATTAAAGATTATCCGATGGTTCTGTTTTTCTTTCCGTGTTTTTAGCCGAAGCACAGCTTGACAGCTACATAGGCAAGTGTTTTCATATGTGTGGAAGTGTGGAACAGTGGGCATTTTTAGTTCACCACATTTTGCATAAAATTTATGCATTGGGAACGTGTCAGTTCATTTCTTTTCTCTATGCACGCGGCCCAATGCATAAACTTTTCACCCTTAAAGGGATGAAAACGGACGGAAACGGGCGGGAAAATCCCTCTCTCATTTCCGTTGCCATATTTTTTTACCGGAAACGGGATAGTCGGAAACGGGATCGGGATCGAGATATACGAAAACGGGATCGGGATATACGGGTTCACGGAAACGAACAAATATAGACGGAAATATGTCGGAAACGGACAGAAGTCGGGATTTAAATCGGGATCAAACGTTTTAGTGTTTCATTATAGTGTGACGACACTTTACACACACAATTAAATATACGATAAACAAGTATCAGTAGTTAACAAAACAAGGCTAGCACTATCAGTTTATAACAACACAAGTAAGTTTATTATCACGGACTCACACAGCGGCTTGTGGCGAATCCTACTATGGCGGGGGATCTAAGCTATTGGTCCATCCCGGTTAATATTAATACGGGACAAATACGGGTCCATCCCGGTTAAAAACGGGATCCCGCAAATATGGGCGGGATACACCCTCACCCATATCCCGTCCCATTCCCGTCTACCCCTATCCCATTTCCCGTCCCGTTTCCGTGTTTTTCCGTCCCGTTTCCGTAGAGCTGGAAATATGGATCAAATATAGAAATATGGGCGGACGGAAACGGGATTTTTTTCCGTCCGTTTTCAACCCTACACCCTTTCCACTCATCTAAACACTCTCAGGTTAAAAAATATATGGGCCAACCGGTCAAGCACACAAAAAAGAAACCCCAAGAAATGGTGTGCAAGAAGACTCGTGACATGTTAGTGAACTACTCTCCTCCTTCATTACGAAATAAAACACATGTTTTCTCATAAATCAAGCTTCTCGTAAAAATATTATATCCAACGTATCAAATAAGTAAATTGTGAAAACATATTTTACATTAGACCTAGTTATGCCTCTTTGATGTTGTAATTATTAATATTTTCTATAACTCAGTCCAACTTACAGTAGTTTAAATTAAGAAAAACTAAAAAAACAACCTGTTTTTACTACTAGGACGGAAAGAGCAGAAACCAATTAGTCCAACTCAAACGGAAAGGCAGAATCAACACTCTTTCTTGAGAAAAAAACGAATCTAACCACCTCCCGTACAAACCATCGCCTTGTGCTGTTGCGCCGTATGATGACTCATTGACAGTGGGCCCTCTCCGTCCAACTTGGCCACCCGCTCGCGTAGCGTAGCATATTCCCCGCCCCCGGCGGTATACCCTCACGATCTGAGGCGCTACGAAACCAGCCAATGCAATATCGCCACGCGTCCCGTCCCCGCCCTCGGAACCCCGCGTCCGCCGCGCCGCTGCTAGTATAATAGCCCCCTCGCCGCGCAACCGCACGAGCTCGCCCGAGCAAACCGCCGCCGCTGCCCGCCGTTCCCCTCGCCGCTCGCTCCCCTCTGGAAAGGTACGTGTCTCGGCTCCTCGCGCCTCCCTCTCCGCCGTGGTTTCCGTTTCCCCTCTGGTTAGGTTCGCGCTTCTCGATTATTGGTAGTAGACGTTTCCTTCCTGCGCTATCTTTTCGCCGATCTTTCCTGGTCAAATTTTGCTCTGGTCCCCAGTCCGACGCTGCTCGTGGGGCTGGTGTGCGCTAGTTATCTTGGGAGCTTGTTTTGGGCGCCGGGATTCTTTTGTGTGATTGGATCTGTGGGGATTTATTTTTCCTCATGGATCTGTGGGAAGTCCCGGCGGGTTGTGGATTCGGGAATTTATTTTCCCTGTTTCGTGGCGGTGAAATTTTAGTGCAGTATGGCTATGTGACTGGTCTTTGCGCTCCGCACTTGAGAATTTAGGTCCTTTAGGTTAATTTCGTGTGTGACCTTGGGGAGGATTCATCGCTGTGTTGCTAGGTGATAATTTTTGTGCTCTCAGCTCTCGGGTATGCTGGGAGCAACGGTGCAGGGGAATTGGACCGCCAGTACTGAATGCTGATGGGGGTAGACTTTGATTGGGCACGTGGAGTAGCTGTGGTCGTTTTCCAGATCTGGCTTGTGATGGACGAGTTGCAGTTACGGGTTAATTTTTGTTAAGGTCTTGGGTTAGTTGTTTTGTGTTCTTCAAAGTTGACACATTATGCTTAACAGTTCTACTGAAATCATTTCACAGTTTTTGTCTTTGGATCAATTACACTGAAAGGGTCAAAGGTCCCCCTTTTGCACTTCAGTCTGGCACATCCAATTGACTGATCCCGATGCATTTCCCTATATAGAGTACGATTTTTTTTTGTTACTTGTTAGTTTTCTCTCTGTTCTCTTTCGCTCATATTAAATACAAGTTTCGCATCCATCTCGTGTGCTTGTGAATTATTGCATATCTAGTGAACTTGCTTTACCATGTAGATGCTCATGCATATACTCTACTTACCATAGCTTCCCCAAAATCTTAATACAACAGAAATATACCAAGGCATAATATGAGAATGTATGTTACTCAATAATACACGAGTTCATAGGTTTGTAACATGAGCATTTACCATCTTATCACTGCATGTTATATGATCTTACGATATGTGTTTTGTACTGAAAGCTGTGACCAATTTCATTCTACTCATTATGCAATAATCAGCCTAGCCTGAAGTTGTTCTTTTCTAACTTTCCCTCTTCAACGTTCATCAAGCAAGCTAATAATATTATTATTCTTCCTGCAGCCCATAGAAAAGTTGATCTCATGAATTCAGGAAGAACAGTGGCATCCAGAGTTTCCTGTTCAGCGGGAAACAGCGGCAGCTTCCCACCCTGCCTCCTTCCAGGATTCCTAGGGTTCCCAGTAGTTTTTGTAAACTTCCACTTGTTCAAGGCCATTGTCCGCAGCCCTGCATCTTCCGTTGTCTTGGGAATCTGTGGGGGGAGCCTCCCTTAGACCTGCCCTATAAGGCATCATTCTGGTTAATCTGGGAATCCGTTGTGGCCTGTGGTGCCAGAGCTAAATTGGGGCCCAAGACTCTAAACTACTGAATCTCATAGGCTCTTGAAGATGGTTTCCTCTGAGATAACCTCTGTTACAGCAGCTCGTGCACAGGGCCCCAAGCTCTTTAGAGGGAAGATACTTCTACCAGGGGGGCCTCCAGATGTTGTCCCTTCTGAAATTGTCGAATTTGATTTTTCTGATGTTTTTGGACCTACTGCAGTCCAGACTCCCACCACAGAAGTGAGTATTCTCACTCCGGACAGTCCAGCACCTGTGGCTGAGTCCAACGATGAGGTTTACAATGACCCTGATGTCATTGTCAAGCGATCTCATTCTCTTGTTGGTCCATCGTCTCTTGTCAGCCAATCTTTGCCATTTAGCAAGCTTACACTACACGAGACTGGTAGCTCACTGGAACTATCAGAGTGCCTTCCCAAAGAAAAACAAATTAACCAAGGGGCCTTTAGTGATGATGAGCTTGATGATCTCAAAAAAGAGAATGAGGGTGTTGGTCTCGATGACTTTGAAGTCTTGAAGCTTGTTGGCCAAGGGGCATTTGGCAAAGTCTATCAGGTGAGAAAGAAAGGTACTTCAGAAATATATGCAATGAAAGTTATGAGGAAGGACAAGGTTGTGGAGAAGAATCATGCCGAGTACATGAAAGCTGAGAGAGATATACTGACCAAAGTTGACCATCCTTTTGTAGTGCAGCTGAGGTACTCGTTTCAGGTAGGCAACTGCCATTTATGTGTTCATTCTTTGTTGCCATGTTCAGATGCTCTACTTTTGGCAGTATCCTGTTGCCAGTATTAAACACTGCACAATTTTGGCAGACAAAGTACCGACTTTACCTTGTCCTAGACTTCATAAATGGAGGCCATCTCTTCTTCCAGCTTTACCAACAGGGTTTATTTAGGTAATATAGTTTCAAATAGTTCTGTTTTGTGCCTATCAAGTTGTTACTAAATTTAATAAACCACCTTATCTTGTAGGGAGGAGCTTGCACGCATCTATACTGCTGAAATTGTGTCTGCCGTTGCCCATCTCCATGGCAATGGTATTATGCATAGAGATTTGAAGCCCGAGAACATCTTACTGGATGCTGATGGTCATGTAAGGATCCGTTAATAAATCCTCTGTCCATGCTATATCACCTTGTGCTCCCCTCACATATTAGAATTTTGTTTTCCCCCCCTTCTTGACACGATTATGATTTCTAGGCCATGTTGACCGACTTTGGTGTGGCAAAGGAATTTGATGAGAACACTAGATCGAACTCAATGTGCGGTACTGTTGAGTACATGGCCCCAGAAATTGTTCAGGGCCGAGGTCACGATAAAGCTGCTGACTGGTGGAGTGTCGGGATCCTTCTTTTTGAAATGCTTACGGGCAAGGTGAGTTGTTTGAGCTGGAAGTTTCTGGCTGGAAGTGTTTGTTCCATAGGAGATTTATTTGTTTGATATCTACTTTTTTGTATTCTAACAAATTTTTTGCCATATATATAAACAGCCACCATTTGTTGGTGGAAACAGAGACAAGATTCAGCAGAAGATAGTGAAGGAGAAGATAAAGCTGCCGACTTACTTGTCTAGTGAAGTTCACTCTCTATTGAAAGGAGTAAGTTGCTGCTATCTTTACCTTGCTTCCATGCATTTTGTTCAGCCAGCTTCATACATGTGTCAAAATCTACTGTTTGGTAAAAATAAAAAGGTCTTCAAAAGAACAGATCACTTGTGCTGTGCTGGTGGAGCCCCAGATTTATATGGACTGAAATTTATGTGCCCTTACACTACTGTCCTATCTCACAGCACTTCTCTTATCAGAGATTCGTCTTTCATTGCCATCTCTAATTTGTCGACCCTGTGTTGTTTTAGTTACTGCACAAAGAAGCTGGCAAACGGCTGGGAAGCGGACCAGGCGGCAGTGATGAAATAAAGAACCACAAGTGGTTCAAGTCAATCAACTGGAAGAGGCTGGAGGCCAGGCAGATCCAACCAAGCTTCCGCCCAAATGTTGCTGGCAAGACCTGCATCGCGAACTTCGATGAGTGCTGGACGAGCATGCCTGTTCTGGACTCTCCAGTGGCCAGCCCTGTTGCAGCCAACAGCAACTTCATGGGGTTCAGTTATGTGAGGCCGTCATTCCTGCAAAAGCCGAGTCCACTTGGTTGAGGAACTACTTCCGTAATCAGAGAAGATGAACCCTGGAGTTTTAATATTTATCTTGAGCCATCTGCTGGTATGAGGATGCATGTAGATTTCTTTCCTTGATTTGGTCTCTGGAAAACCTGTCTTCAAGACATTAATGATGTTATGATAGCCTGATTGTTGTGTTATGGGGAGGCATATCCATCTATTGCTCAAGGACAACTGCTGGACAAGTAACCATGTGCAATATTGGCATATTGCCAAATTTCTTGCTGAAATGTCATAATTATCTACTGCATAGTATCTGCAATCGTTTTTGCTTGCCTCGTGGCTTCCCTCTGCTTATACACAAGACTGCAACTGTCGACCTTATCGGCTACTTTTTTTAGCATAGTTACATTGTAGAGACAAGGTTTTGGGAGCTATACATGACATTGCATGGTAGAGATGCACTTGAATGGACATACTGCTTTCCAAATCTGGTTACCTTTTTTTAGCATAGTTGGTTTTGGAGCTATACATGACATTGCATGATTGAGATGCACTGGACATACTGCTTTTCAAATCTCGCTAGATTTACCCCCAGGCCTCACAGAAAGGAGCTGAATGTTTCTGTTTCCGTTTGTATTTCGAACAGATTGTCCGTGCACAGACTGCGTCGTGGCCTCGTGGGCATTCCACCAAATATGCAAATATGTCTGCTCCACTTCCCCTTTGGCGCATCCAAATATGTCTGCTGCCTCAATGCACAGCCACAGCCAATCCATTACGTTCCTGCAATTTTCCAACATTGTCTACGCCAAGTACGGACAAGGTAACGCGCAGTGGCAAACTGGCAACGCAAAGAACCGAGAATGGCCGCCACCGGGACAGTCGATGGACAAGTTCCAATCTCATCCATGAATATTCTCACCATGTCAGCTAGGCAGCTGATTCAAAAAGTCTTACAAGATCGATACACAGAAGTGGCTAAGAGTCGCGAACTCTGAGCTCAAAACCGATAATTTTTCACTCACAGGACACGCTCCCAGCCGGGCGGAGCACGGTGCAGACAGCTCGGATCACATTCAAATGCATATACATCGCAGTGTATATAGTTACAAAAAAGAGGTAGCGTTCTCGTTGAGCTGGGCACGCGTGTTCATGCCAGAAGTTGACCACGGCGATGGCGATGGCCATGGCCATGGCCGGCTTGGCTGGGATTTTGGCCTACCTGCCGCGGAGGAGCGCCTTCTCGGCGGTGTCCATCTCCTCGAGGATGCGCGCGCGGCGCTTGGCCGGGATGGGCGCCGTGGGGCCGAAGCTGATGTAGTGACCCGACACGGCGTTGAGCGCCGAGTACATCTCCCGGAACGACGGCCGCCCGAGCAGCGACTTCTCCCGCCGGTACTTGGCCACCCACGAGTTGGACAGCTCCCGGAGCTCCGCCACCGCGTCCGCCACGTTCGGGTCGGACTTGTCCATGTTGATCGTCGACCGCACCTTCCCGATCACCTCCTTCGTCTCGGTCACGTACTCCTCGTCCGCCGCGCGCGCCGCGCCGCACGCCGGCCCCAGCGCCAGCAGCAGCGCCGCCGCGCCCAGGCCGGTCCCGGCAAGCACGTCGCGCCTGCCGGCGCTGGCTACATTGACTGCCGCTGCTGAGGCGCGAGGCAGCGGCGGCTTTACGACGGTGGCAGAGGAGGGGGCGGCCAGGACGGCGGCGGGCACGGGGGACGATGCCGCCCTCATCTCTCCTCCTGATGTGAGCTCGGCGGGACAGAGGAGCAAAGGGAGGATCAGTGAGCCGTGCCAAGGCTTACGTTTGTGGGCGGGAAGGGGAACGACACGTCGGCTTATCCTCTTATCCCGACTAGTCTTCTTGGGAGGCCGTGTATGGGCTCACAGGATTTTGCAGGATAGGGCGGCCATGGCACATGGAAGCAACACGTTTATGATACTCTTTAACTCAAAAAAGCTCCTGACAGCGCCGTTCCACGGCGAATTATGATAATAGAACAAAAAGAAAAACCGTCAGCACCAAATGAGCCGCAAACATAAATCCTCTCATCAGATAGATTAAAATTCACGGTAGCCAACGAAGTATAGTGAACAGCAGGAATCCAGTAAACGGTGTAGGCAAAATGGAAAGTGGAACAATATTTTTCATCAATCCGCAAACTAGTTTGCATTGTGTTTATCGGGAAGAGAGTATCCAGCCAGTATTAGGTAACTTAAGATCCAGCCTTACGACGGCCAACTTGGGCGACAAATCCGGCCTTGATGGGAGCAACTGACCTCGACGAACCACACTGCAAAGGTAAACAAAATTCAGCAGTTAATATGATTTCAAAATGGGATACAGCCAACATGATGCAAGTTGCAGGCTTCCAACTACTAATTCACAATCTCATATCGACTGTTCCACCCGATATTAACTAACCTACACCAAATCAACCTTAAATTGTATTGATTGTCAACCCTACATAAACTAGTACAACAAGATAATGGTTTATCCTCAGATGTTGCACACATTTCTCATTGGGCTGTCAAACTAAGCCTCGGATAACCAGCAAGGGAATGCAAAACGTGAAACAACATAGCATTTTTTTAATCCAGAAGAAAAACTGTGGGACCAAAGAAATTTAACGACACAGCTTATGCCTCAGCTGTTGCAATCAATATCACAGGGATAGTTGTCAAACAATGTAGGCAATAGTTCTGCAACTCATCATAGGCAGAGGAATACAACGGACGAATATAGCAGCAACTAGCAGGCACTTCGCAACAATTATGTGCTTACTTGGAAGCGAAATGCACACATAAAGCTAAATTATGACCATGTTTCAAGCCTCAGCTATGGCAATTATTATCACAAAAATACTTGTCAGACAATCTAGGCATTAATTTTGTAAGTCAGCACATGCAAAGTTGATAAAATAGAGAACAATGCTATTTTGATTAACGTGATACTATTACAAGCCACAAATCTTGCAACTACCATCATAGAGATATTAGTTAGACAATGTAAACATGCAAGTCATCACACGCAAAATCACAACCAAATGCAGTAACATATATGGTAGGGAGCAGCAATGCGCATGCAAAGATTTCAAAGTAAGATCATGGTTTGTGGTAAATAGGTCCCTCTGTAGATGTATACAATCTCATTCCCACGACAGAAATAAGAAAAAGAAATAGAAGGCAAAACTGTGAAAGTCAGAACCAATGACTATAATCTAGGGTCCAGTTACCAACTTCTTAGTGATTTTTCCCAGGACAGAATGTAGAAACTGTTCAATCTAGAGGTGTTCCGCATAATAGAATCATGATGTTCGGCGACAAATAGTCACATGACCGGGAATGCCAACATGTAAACAACAATTTACCTGCTCACAGCGGAGGAAGAACAGCCTGTTCTCCTTAGAAAGGATGGTATCCGGACTCTTGCATCCATTGCATATGACATATTCATCTAATAAAATAGTAAAATCGCAAAAAGAAGAAGAAAACTTAGTAAGTTTAGAAACCAAAAAGATACAAGAGGGGCAAACCATTCACTTTGATGCTCCGCTTAGGAAATAAACAATAGTAACTACTGCATCGGACCAAAATAAAAGTGTTCCTAACTTTCTGTTCATCACAAGTTTCTCTGAGATCTTCTCTTGGAAAAGAAAACATATATGGAATCATGGTGGGTTGCTGACAGTGGCGAATACA
>CM014278.1:79118786-79153544 GCA_004135705.1 Alloteropsis semialata
CTAGAGGACAGCGACGATGCCCTCTTCTCTTTCGGTTAGAAATATCAAGTACGTAGGCACGTGATCACACCACACGCATACCAGTTCAATCTTTATAACCTGGTCTTTCGAAAGAGAAAAAAACTATGTAGCCTGCCTCACGAAAGATATAAACTTAGTACTGCTTCTTTATATAATTTTACCAAAAGTCCAAATTACTCCTCTCAAATATAGCCTGAATAACCCCTAAAGTATTTTTTTATCTACCCCCTAAATTATATCATTTGATCCAAATTATGCCTTGGTAAATTTGTCATTTTTTTTCTCCATACATAAATTGAATCTTAATTTGAAATATACATTATGATTTTTCATTATTATTTTTCACACAAATTGTATTTAAAGGATTAGTTTATTATTAAATGTTCTACCCTATCAAAATAATGGCAAAAAATCCATGATATAGTTTTCGAACATGTCTTATGATGTCCACTATCTTCATGTAAAAAAATAACTTAAGGATTCACATGTGTGTAGGGAAACAAAAAAAGACAAATTTTATAAAAGGGTAAATTGGACAAAATGACATAGTTTAGAGTGTAAAATGAACCAAAACATAGTTTAGAGGTTATTCAGACTTCTTACTATTACTAACTAGAGGCTCCTTTTGAAGCCTCTAGATGAAGCCACCTAGGATCCTAGTTGGACACTCTAGAAAAAGAGAGAAATCCTAGAAATTCTGTGACACCCCGGTGTCACTAATGTAATTAAAACCCTTAATTAAATTAATTAAACTAATTATGAAATGCATCATTGTATAATTGTGGTGTTTGTGCATAATTGTGTGTTTAGGTTGACTCGGTCAACCGGATTAATCAAAATAGTCAAAATACAAAACTTATACCAAAATGTCACCATTAATGTCAAATACATGTTTATGAACTGAAATGAGTATGGAAAGTTCAAACAAAAATTCGAAATTCAATTTCGAAATCGTTTGACCGTCATTTCATATGTTGCGAGTTTTGCGTTTTACCCTTCTCGAGAGGCTAATATCTTTGTATTTTGCCTAAACACTTGAAATTCCACCAATATAAAAGTTGGAGTACAAAGTACCCTCTTTACAATGGTGGTGATGTGGATCAAGAAAAACTTTGTTTGATCACTCATAATCTTGGTCAAAATTCGGGTCAAAACCAACAATTTCAGCACTTAGATGAAATACACTGTCTGAAAATGTGAATTTTTGCCCAGATTCGTCGCCCCGTAACTTTCAAACCGTGGCCCAAAAGTAGTGGCACTCTTTGTAAGAGTTGTAGCCTAATGTACCAGCTACAACTTTCGTATTGGTCGAATCAACTTTTTATGTACAAAAAGTGGAGTTTAAGGCCGACGAAGTTGGGCCCGTGAGCTGCCAAAACTCTGAATTTTTTCGGAATTTCGAATTTTGGCTGAGATTCAAAGCCTTGCAACTTCCAAACCGTTGAGCAAATGGTATAAGTGTCATTGTAGGAATTGTAGCCCTATGAATCCTCTACAAAGTTGGTATTGGTTACTCCTTGAGTTTCTACACGGAATCGAGCGAAAAATCGGAAAAAGAGCAGCTGCGTCGCTTGACCATATAAACTGAAACTGACAGTTCAGTTCAACGCTCGACAGAACGCCGATCAGAGCTCGGCCTCGGCGTCGTCGACGCCGTTCGCCGTACTTCCAGCTGGCAGCCACGCGTCCAAGCCATTCTTGAGCCCCGTGGACGTGCCAGGTGGGTGATGCGCTGTCCATTGAGCTGGCAGGATAAGCATCGGTGGGAATCGAGGTCAGTTAAGAGCTCGGCACGTCGACGGCCAAATTCACCCCCCCTAATCCACCATCCTCCAATTAACCCCGCCATTCACTCCTCCACCTCGCCCTCTCCGCCCTCGGACCCTCCGCTCGCTCCGCCATAGCTCATACGCGGAGAATTTCGCGTGGTCCAGACCACAATTTTCCGTTCGGCCGAGCTCCCAAGAATCCCAGAATCGTAACTCTACATGCCTCCTCCTTCCAATCCAAGCTTCAAGAGACGTTCCTCGTGTTCCTAGGATTATCCCCGACCTTTTCCCCATTCTTTTTCGGCCACCAGGAGGCCGGCCGGCCGCCGCCCTCACCTGCAGGCGCCGGCGCCCGCGGCCAGGCCCCTGTGGCCCGGGCCGCCGCTCCCTACTGCTGCTCCAGGCCGGGGAAAGGGCCGGCGCAGCTCCTGCTCCACTCACCCAGGGGCCGGGAGGCCACCAGCACCGTTTCCCCCACCGGCCGGAGCTCCTTCAGAACCGAACCGTGCTGTTCTGTTCGAACAGAACAGAGGTAGAAGAAGAAGGTTAAAAAGGTAATAAGTTAGAAAATCCAGGGGGTTATCCAAGAAATTTTGGGACCTATATGTGATTCTCGGATCTTGCAGGGGGTTTTCGACGAGAATCCGAGGACCTGTTCGTAAAGAAAAGGACCTGTCCGTGAACCTTTGTTTTCCCGAGGACCCGGATGTAAATACATTTTCACTATTCACGAGTTTCTTTCTTTTGATTTCGGCTGAGATTCAATAAATCGCCAAAAATCACAGAAAAAATTCAAAAAATTACAAACTTGGACTTTTTGGAATCCTTGAGAAATTATCTTTCCAGTGTTGTATCATATGCATGTATAATCTGTGTGAATCCCGATGTATTTTTGAATGTATGAAGATGTGCTTGAGAGGATGTTTATTGCTTTATAAATCATAGGAATGTGCTAAAAATGCAAAACCACTTTTGTTGGATCTGTTGTGACCAGTGGAGTTGAATTGAGTATCTGTTGGCCACAGTTTGTGCATGATTTTGGTAGATTTAGATGTAAGTTGTTTCTAGCTAGTTAAGAATTGTTAAATCACCAAATATTCTATGCAACTCAGAAAAATCTAAAAAATTCACATCAAATGCCTCTGCTAGAATGGTAGTTGCAGTAAAAATTTCAGCTATAGAATATTTTTGTAGATTGTATTATGATTTTCTGATTGGTGATAAATGTAGGCTGTTGAGAGAAATAGCAAATAAATAGGTAAAATACTGGAAAATTATTGAAAAATATTTTTTACTGTCAAGAACACATAAACATGTTTACCTTAACTTGTGTTTATAAAATATATTTTCTAGGCTTTATTTGGTAAGAACTAGTTAGGAAATGCTTATTTAATAAATAGTTTCTTGTGGTAAAAATAATTTTTGCAAACATGTACAGCAACCAGGAATGTTGAATGTTAGATTTAGCAAGTGAAACTCCATTGTATTACTAGTAGTTATTTATAGATGTTTTGTTTAACTTATGTAGTAAGTTAAGTGGTTATAACACATTTAAAAAGAGTTAATAAGAATTCTTTATATGTTATTTCAGAATTAAGTTAAGTTTAATTAGCAACTAAAAGCAACCCACCCCGCTTTATTTGTGAGCTTCTTAATTGTTTATAATCCATAAATAACTGTCCAGTGATGTATTAGTGAATTGTTGCAGTAATTCTGTAATTGATTTGTCGCACTACTGCATCTCATGCATCTGCATTTCATGTAGATCAAACCCTTGCCGACGGAGTGTACGAGATTGAGGTCGAGCACGAGGACGATCCCGCTGCTGCTGAATCGAACTTTGCTGCTGCACAAGACCCGAACCAAAGTTCGGAAGGGCCCAAGGCCAGCGGTGATCAGGAAGGCAAGCACCGGAGCATAACCTACTGTTACAACTAACTCTCTTTACTTTGTGCCTGAATTTATGCATTTAAGTTTTGAGGAGTTGAATGAAACCCTAGTTGCATGATCCCTAGGTACCTATGTCCTAATACTAGTATGTGTAGGTCGTTAGACTGCCATGCTTAATTAGGAGCGGTAGAAGTCGAGTGATTGCCTTGTCACTCGCGAGATATAGGTTTTACTTTATTTATCAGTTGATGAGATTCGGCAAGCGGGGCTAAGGCATTTATGTTTGGTTGAACACCCCGCTTGCACAGAGAAGTGTGGCTAAGGCATTGATTGTGTGGCGATGTTGGTCAAGCTTTTGAAGGTACTAATCGTATGCCGGGAAATGTGGTAAACTGGTAAACCTAGTACTTGATTCAAATTGACGTCTGGTGTGCTCCCTGATGGTTGGACAGTCGAGTGGGGGCCGTCTGAGTCCGACTCAGGCCGCGGGAACTGAATATCATATGTGGGCTCCATGTGATGTTATGTGTACCGACGTTTAGAACTTCCGCTGTATTATAACTCTGGTTTGTAATAACTAAAACATATGCACTGTATTTGTATAATTATCTATGTGAACCCGTGTTGTAAAATTTGTGATGAGTTGTACTGCCTGAGCCCATCTTCGAGTGGGACTGCTGCTATTTCGTTTCGGTCGAGAGAACAAGGTGGTTTAATCGGGAAGGTATCCGACGGATTGCACGATTAGCTCGGTGTAAGGGCGTGGAGCACTGCTGTGATAGTGGGCCCATGCTTTTAAACCGGATTAATTGGGGCGGTCTGCCACAAATTCTCACAAAAAAGCAAAACATCTGGCCATCAATTGGAACACTCAAATCATCATAGCCATTAGATCTATTGTATTTTCTAAAAAATTACCCACCTATGCCATTATGAAAAAGCTTAAAGTAACCCCCTAAATCTATATCAAAATTACACACCTCTGTCATTATATAAAATAAACCAAAGTAACCCCCTAATCTTCATCAAAATTACCCACTATTCCATTATAAATAATATTTAAAATAACATCATAAATTTGCAACTAAATTACCCACTACGAGTACCAAAAATAACTTAAATTAACTATTTTACATCCATATTACCCACATATATCACTATTAAAAATAACATGTAATCCTACATTGGAATCCAAATCACTAAATTAAAATTATACACCTATATAAGATTCTAAATCGTGTATTTCATATACTATTGTTATATTATGTAGTGATTAAGGTATATACGCATAATGTGCGTTGTCATTTATAAATATTTAGGGGAAGTGGTGACAATATAGAATTCTACGTTAAAATTATAGTTTAAACTTAGGGTTCATTAAATAAATTCAAGGCATACATGTGATACAAAGTAAAAATTTAAAGATTATAATTGTGTATGAAAATATTATAGAGTAATTACTAACAAAGGTCTATCACAATCAGATGAAAATAATAAGTATATATCTATATAGGTATTGTGTTCGAATATTTAAACAAATGAGAGATGGCTCATAATATTTTGGTAGAAATATAGCCTTAATTTTTTATTTGGAGACTCCACATTAGTTATCACGAGACACGTTAGAAAAAAGACAAATCCTTGAAATTCTCACAAAAATTAGAAATATTAATCATGTAAACTCTAATAACCATAGTCATTGGTCTATTATATTTTTTAAAAAGTTACCCACCACTATCTTTATAAAAGTATTCTAAAATAAATCCTAAAAATATATCTA
Source organism: Alloteropsis semialata (assembly GCA_004135705.1). Lineage (NCBI taxonomy): Eukaryota > Viridiplantae > Streptophyta > Magnoliopsida > Poales > Poaceae > Alloteropsis > Alloteropsis semialata. Next base: position 79,124,247 of record CM014278.1, read on the forward strand.
AATTATCGAGCTATGCCATTATAAAAAATAATTTAAATTAACCCCATAATTTTTATCTAATTTACTCACGCATATCATTATAAAGGATAGCTTAAAATGACATTCAAAATTTATATCTAAGTTAGCCACGTATGGTGTTATTAAAGATAACCTAAACTAAACACCTAAACCTTAATCTAATTATCTTCATGCGTATTCTACCAAAAGTCTAAAAGTAAACTGATATATGATTCTAAATTACGGTAATTTATTATTGTTAACAAAGAAATAATAAGTTATGGTATATACGCATCATGAGTGCACCATGTAGACCATTTATACATGTACTAGCAACCTTGCCCGTGTGTTGCTACGGATGAAGACCATTATATCATTTTTCTAAGCAAGTTAAAGTAATTAACTCGCTTTTTCTAATATGATTGCGGTATACAATGAACTACTCCTAATCCGATCAGAGGACAAGATGAAGCATGTCTAATCCGATCGTGAGACGTATATGATGGACCGCTGAAACGTTCCTTCCTTTAGAAATAGATAAATTAAGATATATATATAGATAGAGATAGAGAGGTAGGAGATAAAGATTGATGGGTCCAGTTAGGACTCTAATCCAATTAGAAAACCGATACCATCAGTTAGAACCGTGGTTACAGTTCGTCACAATAGGTGGGACCCACCTGTCAGGACGGACAAAAAAAAGGAAGATGCAATTCTCTCTTTAGAAATAGGTAAAGATATGTGGGAAAGTAATAAAAAATATTGATTTTTATGTTACATATAATGTATGGAGGCGCGATACAAAGTGTAAGAATTGTGAATGTGGATGAAAAAGTGTATAGAGTAATTACTAATTAAAAATTAATTTGAAATAGAAAATAATAACTGCACATCTTTATGAGCATTATATTGAAGTATTGACAAAAATGAAAGAGCAGCATGTAAACAATTTTGATTATTATGTAGAAGTTTAATTTTTGAATAATTTTAAACACAATAGCTTTTAAAAATATTAGCTCGTGCGGGAGCATGGGCTGATGGACTAGTTAGTTATAATTGAGGGGAGCAATCTGAATTTTTTCCTACAATTTTTACCTTTTGGTGCGTCTGCGTAGTTTCTTCTCCAGACAAAGCGGCTGCATGGTCCACACTCAACAGGCCACAGCATAAGCTTTGGGTCAGTAGACTCTCAGTACGATACTACCCGTTCGTGCACCGGCTCATCTCAGACACCACTTTTGAACATGACCGTGTAAAAGCGTGTGATCCCGGACGCAACTGTTGACAGCTGCCAGCAACTGGCAGGTGGTTGCGACCCCCTCTCACGATCAGGGTTGCAATCCAGGAATTCTTCTTCTCTCGCTGTCATCTCCCCTTTCCATTTTCTGTTTTGAGCGGAGCTGATCGTTGCGGGAAAGATCAGATTTAACTGGATTGCAGGTACTGCCTGCTCGCTGCTCGCCATGAGCTTTAGCAACGTTCGGCGCATGACTAGCAGAGCGACACGCCTCTTTGTTATAACTTTCTTTCTTTCTTTTTTTGCGAGAATCTTTGTTATGACTTTCTGATGATAGCTGGCTGCACTCCCAACGGAAGGATAACGGAGTTGGGCAAAGCCGCCTACAAAATTTGGAACATAAAGGTTTGGGTATGGCAAGAAGCGCCAGACGGTGAGAGAAGAAACAGCTCACACATGGGAGTAGTAGGGCACAATCTGGGCAGATGTGAACATGGGAATCAATAATTATGAGTCGTCGCCTGTGTGTCAACCGTAGATGTGGAGGCTGAAACTATTCTGTTCTCTCGTTTCTCTTCCCATGGAGCAGGGCAGAGCTGCTACACGCAGAATCAATTGGTGCTAGATCACGATAGGAACAACGAGCGGACAGCAGCCTGGATGGCTGGATCCAGAATCTGGTGCCCAATCAGCCCGCCAAGATTTTCTCGACTTTTAACCAAACCAAACCTCAACAGCTTCCCAGCTCAGATTGGATGTAAAGCAGCGACCTCAAGAAAGCGGAGCTGGCAAGTGACAAAATACCCAGACAGTGGAATTGCACACAGTGACATTCCACTATCAGGTATCAGCTGAAAGTGAATGTCTGAATGGCAAGACGATGGAACTAAGCAGAGACAATCCAGTGCACCGGTCAGCGTTGGTTATACGCAGTTTGTCCCAACTACATTACGAAACTAGAAGATATCAAGCATATCCCACTATGTTCTGTTTGTCACCATCACACAATCAATCAACATCTGCTACATAGAGAAACTGTATTAGTGTTCTTAATGCCACAGGAGTTCGCTTGAACTGCCTGCCCCACGCCACCATCCAATGCAACGTGCTCACAACTTAGTCCATATCAATTGTCTAAAGGAATAGTACCTCAGCTGCCAGCTCCACTAATTGGTCAATCAATTGTTTGACCCGTTAGAATGAAAATTGAAGTTTGTCTGAAGGATAAAGACTAACACCACCTCAGTCATGCTAATAACCAGACAGCGATATATCAATTTTCGCAATCCACCTAGATTGAAAAATGCTATCAAGCTGACGAATTCAGAGTTCAGACTCCTTCCTAAAAACATGTCACCAACAAAAGAAAAAAAGCACACATCACTTTCTCATGCAGTAACATACTAGTTGGGTCAATAGCAGCAGTACAATACAAGCCAATAGGTGTATAGTTGTTACAATACTGGAGAAAAGTACAAGGCAAGGCAGAATATCTAGTATGAAACAATTCTCTGACTTCCGGTCCATAACTTGAGAACATCGACAGCACAAACTCATGAAAATATGTTGAATGAATAAATTATGCCTGCAAGGGAACAAATGGAACCAGCTTTTACCTCACCGCCCCTTGGGGTTCATGATCTGTGAGAAGACGGCACTAGGTGTCAACCCGTCTGAGTCTATACTCGCGACACTTTGGTCGCCCATGCTGATAGAAGTGGTTGTGGTGGTGGTGGTGCTCGATTCGATGGACGGGTCATTGGGATCCTTCTTTCCAACCATCACAAGGGGAGTGCCCTCGTCTGACATCCCACAACCAAGGCTTCCGCTCTCTTCTGCGCTTTCCTGCATTTGAAGGGCAAACTCCAAGTTCCAGAGCACATCCCCCATCGAAGGACGGTCAATGCCCTGATCAGAAACACACTTCTCAGCTGTCTCGGCGAACTTCTTGAAGCACTGTGGAGCAATCTTTCCCTTCAGGTAGGGATCAACAATCTGATCAAGAATGCCCTTCTTCTGGCAGTGCAACGCCCACTCTGCCAAGCTAACTTCTTCTTTTGCAAGAGTAGGGTTTAAGGCAGGCCGTGCACAGAGGACCTCAAATAGCACAACACCGAAAGAATAGACATCTGATTTCTCAGTGAGCTGCTGCCTGCGGAAGTATTCAGGATCAAGGTAACCGAAACTGCCCTTGACAACTGTGCTCACATGAGTATGGTCCATGGATGGGCCAGTCTTGGACAGACCAAAATCCGAAACCTTGGCAACCCATTTCTCGTCCAGGAGGATGTTTGTTGTCTTCACATCACGGTGGATGATTGTGTGCTTCGCACCAGTGTGAAGATAGTGAAGCCCACGAGCTGCACCAATGCAAATATCCAGGCGCTGCCTCCAAGTGAGCGGTGGCTTCTGGGTCTTGTACAGGTGCTCACGAAGAGTACCATGAGCCATGTAGTCGTAGACTAGGATCATCTCATTCTTCTCCTCGCAGTATCCAATCAGTGACACCAGATGGCGGTGGCGGAGCTTGGACAGCATTTCAATCTCAGTCTGGAACTCATGTACACCCTGCTCAGACAAGGGATTGCCCCGCTTGATAGCCACCTTGGTTGTTCCCCCATCAATCTCACCACGATAAACTTTGCCAAATCCACCCACACCAAGAATAAGGGACTCATCGAAGTTGTTTGTTGCAGACTTGATCTCAGCAAAAGAGAAATGACGGCACAGGTTGGATGGCAAAGATGAAGCATAGCTACCAGTGGTGTGCGACTTGGCCGAACTAGAAGTGTGTGAATTGCCATAAAGAGACAGTGGGAGCCAGCCAGAATGGCCGTCGCTCATGCCTGCATCCTTCCCAGCACTCCTCTTGCGCCTGCAGACCACGAAGAAGCAATACCCAAGAGCAAGAACCACCAAACCTCCAACCACACCACCAACAATAGGCCCAACAGCTGACTTCTTCTTAGTTGCCCCGTCCACTGTTGGCTCAACACTTGGGATAGGGTTAAGCCCTGCAAGGCTACCATTACTAAGTTGTAGCTTGAACACCTCCAACCCATTGAGGATAGCATCATATCTTTCTGGCTTCATGTCAACATCTGGATGGAGAGCAACCCATAAATCCATTTGCCCTAAACCAAATGTGCTCACCACATAGTCCTGATACACCGGACTGCCAATACCGGTGGTAGCACCATTCATGGACATCGCCCATGCAATTACATCAGCACCCTTCACGGCCGTCTGGTTGTTGATGTAAATGTCAAATACCCGCTGATTGACCTTTGTGATAGGGTATTGGATCTCACAGAAATGCATCCTGACAAGGTAATTGAAGCCAGCGTCAACCTGCAACAACCATGTGAGATTGTAGTTCAAGTTCACATTCTTGTCTGGACCCATCGAGCGCGCCGTGGAGTAGACGTCCACTGGCGCCACATACTGCGGCACACTGTCCGGGTACGTGATGGTGACATTCTGATCGCTCGGGTAAGACACCCCAAACGAGGCGCCGAAGATGTACGGGGAGTCGTCGTCCCAGGACCGGTACCCGCCGGTGTCCTTCGAGGGGGAGATCGCCTGGCCTCCGACGTTGAGCCGATACATGGTCTGCATCGCAGTTCCAGCATCTATCGGGAACTGCTGCGGGTTGCTGTCCCCAGTGACCATGGTGGGGGTGGAGAGGTTGAAGAGGCTGGGGGAGGAGACGACCTCGATGCCGTTGACGAACGCGTAGGCGTTCGGGTGGCCCTTCTCCGGGGTGAAGGTGAGGTCGAGCGTCGGGGAGGAGACGTTGACGGAGAACTCCCGGACGAGGTAGGAGAAGGTGATCGCGGCGGCGGTCTGGTAGGCGCTGAAGTTGGAGAGGAGCGTGAGGTTGCCGCCTGGGATGGCGACGGAGACGGAGAAGAGCCCGTCGGCGGCGTCGCGGTTGGAGTAGTTGGCCGGGTAGAAGTGCAGCCTGAGGAACTTACGGCCGGGGCCGAGCGGGAAGGAGTAGGTGAAGGGCGAGGCCGAGACCCGCGCGGTGAGGTACGGCACCTGCGGGACCGAGGGGTCCTGCCCAGAGGCGGAGGCCGCGGCGGCGAGGTTGGAGGGCGGGGCGTACTTGGAGGTGGCGTCCCCGGTCCACATCCGGCCGTCCGTGTCGTTGCCATTCCCCGTCGCGCCGCAGTCCAGCAGGATGTCGTCCCGCGGCACGAACGCCGTGGACTTGCCCCCTCCAGCCGCCTGCGCCGCCGCGGCGGCGCACGCGGCCAGGAGCAGCGTGAGCAGCAGCAAGACCCTCATGGTGGGGGCTGTCCCTCCCTCCTCACAGATCGGACATCAAGCGGCGCGCCCGCGCCGATCTGGGGGCGGATTCGAGGCCGGAGTCGGCGGCGAAGGCGAGATTTGAGGGGAAGCAGAAGGGGGAAGTGGCAGCCGCAGGTGGGGAAGGGAGGACGGAGGAGGGGGTGGAGGCGTTGAGGAAGGGGGAAGCCTCTGGATTACGGGTGGTGCACCATTAAGTGGGAGGGATCGGAGGGGAGCGAGGCCAGCAACGGCAAAGGCGACCTACCCTGCTCCACCACCCTCCGCTGCTTCTTGCTTTCACTCTGTTGTTACTGCCGTCGCGTCGGCGCTGGGCGGGGCGTTTCGGTGGTGGCGCTGTCAGGTGGGGACGAGATGGTGCGGCCCCCACGTGCAGTGGGTGGGCTCCGGTCCCGTGTGGTGCCGGTGCGGTGACGGTGGCGCGGGTGGGGTGGCGGACAGCTCGCAGTCTCGCACTGTCGTGTTCAGTTGAGCTTGCGCGTCCCCGTTTTGAGATTACTGCCCGAGCGGCCGTTTCCGTGGGATTCTTTAGCTTTTTCTCCGGCAGCGGCGACGCGGTGGTGGGAATCGCGGCCATGTGCGGGTACGGGTCGGGCCCACATGTAAGTGGACTTGAGGTTTTTAATGAGGTCAGGTAACGCGGACCCATAGCCGATTTCTTCGAGTGCGTGCCAATGACGCGTGGGACCAATGTCCGTCCGGGATCGGGAGGCCGGGAGCCAGCTCGAGTGGCCAGGCTGCAGGGACAGGGCCGGCAGCTGCCAAATGCTGCAAGCTGTGAGCCAGCCCGGCTCGGCGGGCGGGCCCCGCCAGGCAGGTTGGTGCCCGCCGCGCTTCTGGTGACGGCGGTGCATCGGTCGTGGGGTTGGCGCAATCAGAGCCGTCGATGGGGGCGGGCGACGCGGAATCCGGGGGCCGCGCGTGGGCCATACTAACATGCAGGGGTGTTCGGGGCATCGTGACGCGCAGTCGCGCCACCGCCCCGTCTCGTCTTGTGTGATCGTGTCGTCCCTGCGCGGCCGCGCGCCTCTCTCGGTACTGCCAAGCTGTTTGATACTGCCCTTACGCTGGCCCTACTTATTCTTATCATTCAGCTAAAGCATACTCATAAATATACTTCTCAGGGTTGTCAGTTTATTTAGCCAGCTCATCAGAAAGTTTTTCAGAGTTTATCTTTATTCCTCTCAACTTATCCGGAGTTCAAGAGCCTGTACAACAATCAAAGTGTGCTGCTCTGTGCTCTATCAAATACATATAGGACAACCACCACTGCACAGGTCGCCCGCTCCGTTTTGAGAAGAGACCACGGTACGTCGGATCGGATGGTGACTCATCTTCGTGTTCCGTCTCACAAGCACGTACTTGTGCTGCAAACCAGCCACGTCGTTTAGGACGTGGCTAACAGAGATACAAGCACATGCTATTGTGAAAGACGTGACATAGCTAGTCCGTCAGTACCAATCATAACGAAACGTAACTGACAAACGCACGATATCACATTGCTCCATTAGAACATTCGGAGGCATCAAAATCGTCCCATTGTTCAGCCCATAGGGTAGTATACACTACGAATTCATACTTCCCAATTTATCTGGGAGCTAAAGATCACGTGTCAATGACAAAATTCCACATTAAGCGAACAGTACATAACTTGATTTAGGCCTGGGCGTTCCCGACCTATAGCAGTGCCAGTAGCTGAATCCAACCCTGACGATCCACTCGCTTCCAACCTGATGGGTATACGAGCTTCGAACTCTTGTTGCTGCAAGAGTGTGGCGCAGGTGTGGACGAGAGAACAAGCTCTTGTTGCTGCAGGGTTCTTTGGGCAGAGAGATCTTTTCTTCAGCTCACTGCACTCATCTCCGCGCACGTTTCTTCTGCTTATCTTCTTCCCGATATCTCTCACGCCTCTCTTCCCGCTGTCGTTTCTTTGTTAGTTGTTCGGTCTTGGCTTTCTCTGCCTCGTATGCTTTCTTCTTCTGCTGTTCCTTGATTTTCTTCTTCCGTGCCTGCAAGAACCGAATAAAGAAAATAAGCGAGAAGCATAACATCGACTGGAAATCAGCTACTTTGTGTGTCAGACATTACCTTCTCGTGTTTGAGCAGCATTAGCTGTTGGATAGCTTCATATGTCCTCTTTGCACTGGATTCCATAATTACTGGCACCCTCTTTTCAACTGTTGGGTTCTTCTGCTTAGGTCTATCCTTTGGCTTAGATTTAAAAGGAAGTAACTGCTGCAGTTTTGCAGGGATCTCTACAGGATTGAACTTCCGTGGTTTCCGCTCAATAGGCTGCGAAGCGGGGAGAAGACCATGTTAGGGACCGCAATAATACAATGTTATTTTTAAAAAAATTGAAGGCTCTACCTTGTAAGCCGAGTCCTTGTTGTGTGGAATAGGTATATTTTGTGCCCTCCGCAACTCAGCAGTTGTTCTCATTCCTTGCCAGGCTTCTTTTCGGGGTTGAAGAGCAGTGGTCACAAGGTTACAGTAAGTGGGAACTTCAACATTGACCCAGGCACGCAGGAAAACAATGTCACTCATAAGAATTCTGTCCTCAAATGTGCATCTTGCAATTCCTTCTGTATTTTCCCCTTTTCTCTTTAGGGCATCTCCTGGTTCAATCTTTGCTGCCTGTAACAAATGGAAGTTTATTTGCATGTGTCCATTTTAACAGTTGTGTTAGCCCAGAGCTTATGAAATCGGCAGTTGTCCCATGATGCAGATGAGCCCGAATTTCCTCTTCATTAACAGCTCAAAGAAAAATGCTAACTACCAGTTCTGCGAATAAACTTGTCTACCTATTAGACGTTTTACCTCTTATTATTAATCAATTTGCGTAACGTTTTGAATTAGTACTTAAAACTCCTAATCCTTAGTCCTGAGGATGTCAATTTATCTGAATGGTACCACTGAAAGGGTGACAGCAGTTTAGAATCTTTGCCCACTTAGGAATGAAGCCTTTCCACTTCATATTTACAATGTATTGACATATGATCACAAGAACTAACCAGAAGAAAAAGAAGTTGCAACATTATAAAAACACCATGAAACTAAACTGTTCCGTGGTTGCTATTTCTAAACTGGAAGATAGTCTAAACAGAATAGTTCGTGTGACAAGCACCTCTGTGGTGCACCAAAGCATATATGTTTTATGCATTACCTTTTTAACTTGTCCTCTGATTCCACTTACTGTCCGAATGGCCGCACCTTCAAACCTAGCAACCTCTAAATCAGATGTGAACATCCCTTTGATCAGAGCAGTCTTTTTAAATATCTTGCATGGTGTGCCTGTGAGCTTGATCTTCTTCACAATTCTGGCAGTATTGTTAAATTCTTGAACCCAGCCTGTTGCACATATCCTAAATGGCACCTGGGCAGATGTGTAAGCATTGTTGCAAAGTATATCAGTCAAAGGACATAAAAACGACCAATAAAAAAGAATGAGAAAATAAATTAACTGGGTTCGAGGAATATGTTGAAAAGGCAATATAGTTTAAAGTGGGTTTGAGGAACATGTTGAAAAGGCAATATTAATGGATTAATGTACCCAACTTCTCAATACCATTCCATGTCAAATCAATCTGTAACAAACACATTCATCAACTAAACTATGGGCGTGTTTAGTTCACCCCAAAATGCATAACGTTTGCATAAAGTTTATGCATTGGGAACCGTGTTAGTTCATTTCTTCTCTCTGTGCACGCGGCCCAATGCATAACTTTTCACCCTTTTCACGCATCTAAACACCCCTATGCCCTCTCTTGACCAGTTTGTCTTCCTGTAGATATATAAGTAATTATCCTTTTTCAAAGAAACAAGGTTCGAACCCCACTTCCAACATAGAGAAACCACATATGCCATTTGTTTGCAAATGAGGACGAAACATAAATTATAAGATAAAGTCTGGGTCAGAGTTCATGTTTAGCAGCACTACTGTGGATTGTTTTCTCTTGGGTTCAGCTAGGATTGATTTTTATACTTTTCAGTAGTTCAGTCACCTAGAATCATAGTTGCTCTTGCCATACAAAACCAGTAAAAGCTGATAGCTGAGAGAAGTACCCCAAAAGAGGGCATGAAAGGCCATAAATGGAATTAGTACAAGTTATAAAAACTACGGTGTTTCCTTTGCATCTTCAAAACCACTTATGGACTAATGTAAGCAGATCAACTTATTCTACCTGACTGTTGGAAAGATTCTGGACTGCCAATACACCACTCTTTGGTGGAGCAAGTGGCCCCAAGAACATAGCAAAACAATGCATATGCTCAGGCGTATACTTCAGCATGCGATGTCGACCATTCCGATCCTCTATGGCATAGACAGGAGTTGTTTGAAATCGCCTCCATCCAATTGAGACAATGATAGGATCCTTTGTCTTCAGCACTTTTCGGTGCCATCTATGGCGCTTCAAACTTGCCTATATGGTGAATAAGGTACACAAGAATCACTAACAAGTAGAGTAGACAGAAACATCCATTTGAATAATTGCAACATTCAGAAAATTCAATGCTGTAATAACAAACCAGATACAACTCCAATGTTCTGCATGGCGAGGATATAACTGACCTGCATGTAACCTGTATTCTCCTCACCAAGGCCAATACCCCCAACAAGAATGGGGTGGCAAGGATCAAAATGCTCAACAAGCTCAAATGGCACACCATGAACTTCTAATCTGACATAAGTGCCAGTCCTGAATCCTTCAATTTCTACTCGGGTATCCTCATCCAGATCCTCAAGCTCAGATTTATTCATTTGCTTGCGCCTTTCCATTTCCTCCTTTAACTGAAGGTAAATAAGCTAATTAGTACCCGGGAACAAAGTGAAGACCTAAAAGAAGCAACTATGCAAAGCACATTAAGATATACTTTGTCAAAATAACCCCCTCCATTAGACTGCTCTCGTCTGGATTTCTTCTTGTCATCATCAGCTTCGTCGCCAGAGAGGTCAGATCCATCATATGTAGGTTTCAGTCAAAGAATCAAAGGATAAAAAGATAGAAAAGGTACATAGAAAATAGAACAACAAAAGAAAAACATCAAGTAATCCTGCCAAAGTAAACATGAAAAGATAATACACCATTTATTAAGGATATTGTGCATCAAATTTTGCTCTAAGTTCCAGCTTCTTAACTCTTCTTGCTTCAACTTCTAGGTCTTCTTTGTGGGTACCACCATTTCCTTCAGCATTTTTAGATGCCTGGTTCATATGTACCTCACCAGTTTCAAGATCTTCAAAATCACCAAAGACTTCTTCATCATCCTCTCCATTTTCATTTAATTCCTGTCCTCTTAAAGCAGCTTTTGACCAATTTCCAGTCACAAAACGATCACGAATGCTATTGATGAGATCTTCATTAGACCAATCTCTTAGCTTCGTTTTGAAAAACTTGGAGCAATCCTCAGCATCAATATCATCAAAGGTTGGTAGCTCATTCATTGTTTGCTGCAAACAAAAAAAAAACACACTTTATATTTCAAACAAACAATAAACTAGCATTGCTTTTACAGGCATTACTCCAAGTACTACCTGACATATAGGAAAAGGTTATAATCAATCCTTCTTCCTCCATCCAAGAAAACTAGATGAGGAAATTACAAGAAAAAATATTGATCGAAAAACTGACAGAGTGACAGCACAATCAGCGACTAACACATTCATTGCCCCTAACAGATTAGGGCGAGAGAATTAAGGTGTTAGGGTAAGAGTGGTTAAATAGCTACCCTCTGCTAACAATCTGTTCAGGCCAATTAACTTTCAAACTAATACAACAATTCAAACAAGGGGAAAGGATGATTTATCCTACAGAAAAAAAAATAGAATAGCTTATATTAGACACATAAACCATGCAAGCAACAAATGTGTACCTTCTTTTGTCCTTTTGGTACGAAAAATTCTTCATCCGAGCTATTGGTTTCACTATCACCATTTTCTTCTGGCGCCACACCATCTAGCTTTGTTGAAGGTTGTCCATACACACGCTGCATTAGACTGACACCCCGCCGGGACAGTGTTTTTGCAAGAGACTCTTTCCATTTTGAAGTTTTTTGAGTTTCGCCATCTAAAACAGTGTAATTTCAAAACAAATTAGATGTAAAAAAATGATTTCACTTTTCTTGGAGAAGATAGTTATTCCAGCAAAAAAATTGGCAACAACAATCTGTAGGTGTGGCATAGATCGCGGCAACAAGCAAGATATCCATGCATGTGAATATAGTATTACCCAAATCACTAGCTTCTCCACTGTCATCTGATGATGCAGAACCTCCAGATAACTCGTCATCGCCAGAATCCTCGTTATCACTGTCGCCTTCATCGGTTCCCTATAAGTTAAACAAAGGATTGAAATATTATTTAAGTACTAAAAGATTATAGTCCATGCAAAAGAACTCCCCACTTTGACCAAACATAATTCCCAGCCTGGACTATGACATTTACTGGATTGGTTACATATTACAAACAAATACATATTTTTCATATAGAAAACTATTTCCTGCACATAAAGCCATGCTCCAAACTGAATTCAACAGGATCCAAGACAAGAAAAGCTACTAGTTGATATGAAACAAGGGAAAAATAATAAACCTCGTCATCAACATCATCTTGAAAATTAGAGGATACAGCTCTTCGCCTCAATCTTCCATCGCAAAATTCTACTTCTTCCCTTATTTCAACACTACGATCCCTTGGCTGAATATCATCATCATTGTCACCTTCACTATCACTAGAGCATTCAGAATGCCCATTGCTGTCCCCGTCAGCATTGATAATGTTAACACCATCTACTTGCTCAGAGACATTTGCATCTCCCTGATCATCCTGGCTTGCAGTGATGACATTGCCTTCCACGCCACTATCTTTGGATTGAGCAGCAGGCCCTCCACCAAAGAAATTTATAAAACTTTTTTCCAGTTTTTCATCAACGGAGTATCTCGTGTTTTGAAGTGTTTGTACCAGGGCCACACCAACATCTTTACCTTTCCCTGTCAGGCCAGCAGTCAAACAAAATAAAAGGCATAAGTCCAAATTTGAAGTTAACGATGAAGAGTCAGGAATCTAGATGGAAAACTGAAGTTAATACATTGCATTACAAGCACACAAATAATAACATGCTTTCAAAAGCTTCATGTTCTACGGTATTATCTGATTCCTGACAAAAGAGGTCCCCATTTCCAACTGTTCACACAAACTAAATGTATCAATCATAGGTGTTAAAAATGGAATACTTGAAGAACCAGAAAGATGGGCATTCTAGTTTTGGTACAACAGCAAAAACTTTTGTTACTCGGATTCCTTCCAGTCAGAACATGCCGCAACCATATATGCAAAAGCCAGCCTCATTTCACAATCCAGCACCAGAAATAATTCAAAGTCAAGCCATTCATTTGGATTGCTAGATGTTAATTAACACACAAACAGAAACAGAATTTGTTGGCTTGATGGCCTGATATTCTAGTTAATGAAAGCATGTTTAAGCATACACTTCCATCAGGATAGAATTAGAATGAATAAACATACTTTAAGAAACCCCAAAACAAACACCGCAGATCTGCAATAACCAAAGAATGAACAAGGGGCTTGGCATTGGGTATGGATAGCTTATAGGCTAACCTTGCTTTTTAGGTGCATCATTGTCATCATTCTTTGAAAATTGAACAAGATGATCATTGATATTGATGTAAACCGCATCCTTGTCATACAGTAGATCCCCAAGACCACTCATGGGTGCATAGAACAACTTTTCCTTGTCACGCAATCCTCTTTTCTTTGCTGCTGATGGCAAGGGGCAAGGATCAGCCAAACCCGTCACCCCAGACAAGCTGAAATCACCTGCCCCTGTGATATGCACCTGCACAAATTATTGCGCACTTTAATGTCATGCAAACGCACATATCTGGAAAAGAAAAGAACAAAGAAGTAACACAATAACTCATTCAAGTTTCACTGACCACGAAAACAACAAATGCTCACCTTGGCTCCTCTTTTCATATTACAGCCACGAAGGTAACCATATAATGTTATTTTTCTGTCACACTTTTTGTTCAGGCGAACACTTTCTGGAGGGGTGACATCTTCAAACCTATCAACTAATAAATAAGGATGTGCCATCCGCCAACTCAATGGAACAGGCTTGATCACAGAGATGAATCTTGCGAGATTATGTACTTCTCTTTTGGTGTACCTGCAAGAAATTTATTTGACATGGTCAGGATTTAAACAATAATTTCATCAAAGAATGCAATGAGCAGGCAATATATGTCTGTATCGTGAAGCTGCACTATGAGCGAAGCCATAGCAACTTTTATAATGAAAGAACGCTCGAACTGGAACAAACTAATATAAACATATGGATTGGTATTCCAGTTAACTAAATAGAAAATAATAATCTGAAAGAACAAATAAACTTACTTTCCATGAATGAGACCAGACAAGTAGAATAGTTTTGCTCCCTCCTTTATCTCAGCCCAGAATCGATGTTTAAGGCGCTGCTTAGTTTTCCTGAGCTTCTTCACATCTTTAAATTTATCAAGATGTGTAAGCACTCCCATCACCTTGGGGAATCCATGCACTTGCATGATATTAAGAAATTCAAACGTATCCTGGGAAGAAGTGTTCATTTTCCAAGAAAACATTTATGGACTTAGCTGTGCAGATACAAAAAAAAAAAAGTACGGCAATATTGTCAAAACACATGATACGGCTTGATACTTAAGATTACACTGTTGAACATTAGGTCATGAAGAAAGAAGCAAACATAGAAGCATAGTAAGATATGTAATGCTGGCAACAGAGCATTCAGCCAAGCATATAGAGAAAGAAGGCACAATGGATGAGCTTCTAATGAACTCTTCTCAAGTGTTGGCTCGAAACTTAACAGAGCTAAACATTAAGCTGGTAATAAGTGTGAAATAAAAGTCAGACAACACACCATTTCAAAACCATAGCTTCCATCAATGAGCAATAAAGCAAGATCAGCTATTTTAGCAGCATCAATCATTCCATTCATATCATTTGGACACTCCAAGAACTGTACCCTCCTGCTTTTACCTGCAAGCAACAAAAAACATATATACAAACCTTAGCATCTTCACAACAATCTGGCACATTTTCAACATCTGTTGATTTTCAATATGTAAAGGTTCATTAACCTGATACAACAGTGATGGGACCACGGACTTCAGACAGGTTTTGTTTGGTGTAGTGCTTTACCAGAGATTTTATCAACAGTGACTTCCCAACCTAAAACATTGGAAGTGAAGTTAATGATATGATACAAGATGTTAATCGTCATTTGTGCACATCGTAGAGTATACCTGCGGAGGTCCTTGAACAACTACAACAAAAGGAGGAGGTTCACCAATTGAACGGTCCATGATTGGAACATGAAGTCGCCGTTGTTCAATCTCTGCTGACCGAGCTTGTAGACGCTTGGCTTTGGTTGCTGACTGAAATGCAAAAGCCTGAAAGGATGGCAAGGTAGTCTAATTAGAACAAGGCATGCCCTAACAATGTTGTAGGGTTGTATGCTCCGCAATGTCATCAAACACCCCGTACAGTATATATTTATGTTGCTAACATCATGACTTGCCCAAAGTTTCAACAATTCCGAATTTCCAGCTAAATGCTAAATCAACTGATTGTGCATAACTTGAATCAGGTAGCTTAAACTACAGAATTATCATGTTCTACAATAAAAGAATTAAATAAATTGTGGACTTCATATATGAGATTAACAGGATGTGTATATTCCAAACTAACTAGAAATCCCAAAATAGAGTATCATTCTATGCACAGAATCCTAACTGCACACATGATTCCCTGTTTGTTTCGGCCGATTCTAAAAACCCGATTATGAAATATCCAGAAGTCAGATGACTCCCATAATCATTGCTGAACCTGAACGGTGAACGTCATCTGACGGTCACCCGGTCAGCTTCGGTTTCTCTTTTATCATTTCGTCCAAGAGAAAAAGTTCTTCTAATTCTATGGCCACTCAACGGACACCAACCAGGAGGCTTGCTCGAATCTGTATCGTACCTTGGGGTTCTTCTGCTCGCCCCCTGCGTCATCGCCGGCTGCTCCCTTGCCCTTGCCCTTCTTCTTCCGCGCCTTGGCGCCGGACTTGTGCTGGCGGTGAGCCTTGTGTGGCTGCTCCACGCCTCCGTCCGCCGGAGCCATGGAGGCTAGCTTCGGCTCGCTACCTCCAAGCTCTTTTCTGCGTGCGGTGCTGCGGGGAGAGAGGATTTGCGGCGGTAGGCCTCTGCCGCCGCCGTCGGGTGAGAGGAGAGCCTGACGGACAAGGGTTTAGGGAAGCGGCGGCGGCGGCCTGTAAAACGAGTAGCGACCGATGTATGCGCTTGGGCCGGGCAAGTGTTGGATAGAAGTGGGCCTAAATGTGCCCGTGGGAGATGAGCAGAAGGGCCCACCAGAACCACAGAGTGGGTTGGGCTTCGATTGCAATAAGGCCCACTTCTTGGCAGCTAGTTTTCCTTGATCCACGAAAACCACGAGCGCAGCGACAAGCTGCCGGGCGTTGCGCTTCCGCCAGCACGTCCTCGTTGGCTCGTGCCTCCGCTCCTCTGCCCCGACAACACAGATCCCCACCCATTTAATCAATCAGACGCACGCTACCCACGAAATCAATCCTCCGAGCTAATTTAATCCCCCGTTCCTTCTTCCCTTGCCGGCCCCAGATCCCCACCCGCCTCCGATTGGAAACCGGTTTGCGGCTGCGGCGGCGGCGGCGGCGGCGGCTTTTCTAGGGTTAGTTCTCGTGCTCCACGGGCATTTCCCAATACTTGGCAGCGAATTCTGTATTGCAGTTTTTTCGTCGCGAGTTCGGCGCCGATTACTTGTTAACCTGTTGTGGTTGGCTAAATTCAAACTTTTGCGTATGCACAAATTCGTGGAGTTAGATCCTTTGCGTGGAACGGCGGCCGGCTGTCATCTACCTTTCCGGCGTTGTGAGTATGTAATGTTGCGACCTGCAGCTGTTGGTTTCGCGTGTTCACTACAATGGGCGATGGGGAATGGGAAATACTTGAAATTACAATCTGGGGGTTTTGGTTGGTGTAGAATTTGTGGTTACCGCTGCTACAATTAGAAGGTTTGGTGTGTGTAGAATTTGCAATTACCAGTGTGAGGTTTCTTGGTGTTAACATGTTGCTTTTATTTCCTCTTCCGGCATTCATGATTTAGGTGCTGCAGGTGGAAAATTTTGTATGATTTATGAATCTCAGAGGCTGCGTTTTCCCCCAATAATAACACTTAGGTCAAAATAGGGAATTCATTTAACATATTCAATTTAGTATATTATTTTATTTTATTCACTAATACAAGGATTTATTGAAGGCTGAGCTTTGCAAGGAAAGATGGATTCCAAAAAGAAGAGGAACAAGAAGAAGAAGGGAAACCAAGGGAAGAATACTGCTGATGTGATGTCCAATTCTGGAGAAGCTGCTCCCCATCATCACAGTCAGGAGTCAGCTCCAAGAGACCATTATAAAGGTTCTGATGCAGATGATGCCATGTCCAGTGTCGGAGAGGGAGTTCCTCAATACCAGAACCACGAGCCAACTCTGCAGTCAGTTCATCATGGCACAAATGGCCATGAAACTACATCCTCTATTGGAGAGGGAATTCCATGCTACCAGAACAATGAACCTATGCTGACACAAGAAAATCACAAGACCAGCAATGCAGTCCCTGCAGATCAGAGGAGCATTGGGATGTCAGAGTCTAGTGTGGAGCTTGACATGCAAAGAGTTTATGAAGCCAAACTCGTAAGTGATTTGCTGGTTTGTGAAATTGTAATGCGACATCTTTTTATTCATTTTTTACAGTGCTTGGACGAAATAACTATTTAGTTGGCAGTTTGACACTTGAATTAATAATAAAATAATACCTTCAATGTGTGACAATATTAGTCGGATAGTTATGTGGATCATGTGGCTTTATTTCAGTTCTGCACTTGTCTAGATCTAGACAATCAGATAATAAAGCAGTATATTGCAATGCAGGACAAACTACACGAGACAATGAAGCAATTGGATGATGAGAAGAGTTTATGGCTTCAAAAAGTGGTGGGTATAGATGGGCATGCTTAAAAAACCTCTTTGTGTTTACATTTTTTCTAAAGCTTTTATTTGGTACTGTAATTTTCAATACATTTTAGAAAAACACTGTGATTGTATTCTACCTCCACATCAACTTTCCCAATTACAACTGCGAACATTCAGTCTGCCTGCTTTCACAACAGAAATGAAAAGGATTTATCTGAATCATACTTGCACTTAACACTTTCCAGTTTGCAAAATTTGTACTGTGATAAAGCATGTTCAGACTTATGGGCGTTTCCTTAAGTCATTCTGCAACTTTGAGGTACATGTTTCTAGTTTTGTCATTTTGCACCTTATTCATACTTAAGGAAGGAGGACCACAATAGTGCAGCAAAAAAAATGAAGGCGTCTGTCATTTTCTCTTACTCTTTAATTTTTGTTTCCAGTGCTGGAATAAAATGTGTAATATTTTTACCCTTTTTTCTGATTTCTCGTGATGCGCTGTGTTCTGTATACAGGACAGGATACATCACACATGCATGCCAAAGTAGTTCCAAACCATGCTTTTACCATATTTTATGTCTTTATACCATATGACAGAGTTTAGCCCTTTGTTTGGATGAGTTCATTGCTAATGAGCACGCGAATATTGATGTGCTAATACCATCATATAATGTTTGATTCCGTCTCCTGCAGAGTACCATGGAGAGTGAGCTTGAAAAGTTGCATAGTAAAGTGGGGTTTCATGCACAAAATGAGGTAGACTTCATGTGCTGGATGCAAACCATCATGTGATTTGATCAATTGCAATTTCCTCCCCTCTAGCAAATTGACTTCAAATTTGTCCATATAAAATTTCCATCGGTCTAACCTGCAGGTACTTTTGGAGGAAAAATTGAATAGTCTACAGATTGGCTACGATGTTCTGATTAAGAAGGAGGTATTTAATGTTTCCTCTGCTGATTTCTTTACTTGAGTAGGGGACATTGTCAGTCTTGTCTGGATTTCACTGGCCAGGATTCAGAGGTAGAGTAGCAACTAGGGCCACTAGGGCCACAGTCTTAGGTGCAGATTTTAGATGTCTTTAAAAGTATACATTATGCCCTGGGAAAGAGTGAAATTCAGCTTAGCACTTCTGTTTTGCTGATGATCTTGAAACCCTTGATGGAGGAGATAACTTTTAGCTGTAATAATCTAGTGCCATCAACTCAGGTACCGTATTTTCTTAGTCTTAATATAAAAGATACGCAGCTCTCCTGCGTGTCCGAGAATAAAAACCATATTAAAGGCTAGTATGTATCTCTTGTATACTAATTAGGCTTCAATTGTTTAACGTTGCCACTCCTTTCTTTATTACATGCTATTGTTCTCTGTCTTATTCTCTGATTCCATGTAGGAAGTTTTGAGTAACAAAGTCAGGCGCATAGATGACATCAATGGCACCTTGACTCACCAAGAGGTAAGAAATGGATAACTAGCTTTTTTTTACCAAGAGGTCAGAAATGGCGCATAGATGACATCAATGGCACACATTTGAAGCCTTTCTTTTGGCTGATGTGTAACTGATTTTCTTCAGACTTTACTTAAAGAAAAATTGAGTGAGCTGGAGGGAACAAATAAAACCCTGGTGGCACAGGTATTGCATTTTTCTACTTTCATTTTATTTATGTAGAGTTTGTTGTGCAATATCTGGTTATCTAGTTGAAGAAAGAAATATAATCTAACTACTGAATAGGAATTTTGGTAGCTTTGATATGTCAACTAATATGCAATTCTGGGTAAAATCTTCAATGTGCTACATCGTGTGTACTTAAAACTCTCTTATTTTCATGGTTTATTTGCCAGAATGTGAACATGTCAAATTTGGACCTTGGCAGTTTGAATGTCAATTGTAGTAGAAATAATGTTTCTTATATCCTCTGATATTACCATTTAATAACAAAGCCTGGCAGGTGAAGTTACTGGAGGAAGCTTCAAACAATACTCTTGTGGAAAATCAGACGCTGGTAAAAAAAATGGACGAACTGGATTCAAGACTACAAACACTTGAAGCAAGGGCTGCTATTAGTGAAGCCTCGATTAAGGTAGAGGTTATGCACAATCCTCTCGTCCACAAATGGAAGGGATTCTGGGATTTTAAAAATAGATTAAGGGAGGTAGAAGAAGACTCGCATGCCCCTCATTAATGCCCTGGGGCCAGCTCCTGATTGGCTAGATTGAAGGGAGGCTGTTGGGGCCAGCTCCTAATTTTCTAGATTAAAGGATAAATTAATTCCCTGGGGCAGAATACCTTATACTTTTGGACAAAATTTGAACCCCATAAATCCTTTGTATTTGTAGATGGAGGGAGTATATTTTTATCGTAATTCTGAAATGCTCCATTTTTATGGTAAAATCCACATTACACCCTTCAACTCTTACTAGAGTCCAATTTTCAAACCTCAGTTCCAACCCCATGCATCCTACACCCTTGAAGTATTTAAACCAGACGTATTACCCACTCACACTCATTTGAAGGTGGTTTCCGTCGTATGTGGCATACACATAACAATAATTTTGCCATGTAGACTCTGTTTTAGGGTGGTTCAGCAGCCCAGGTATCTATCTATCACCTGAACTTCTCATAAAAATGGCTCTCCGCCTATGGCCCATTTGCTCGGCATATTTGTGTTACAAGTAGTCCATGTGGCAAAACCACTGACACATGTATAGTTCTATACTGCATCAGATGTACACCACCTTTGAGTGTGCGTGGGCTTTTGTAGAGATATGAACTAAATCATGATCTGTGAAGTAGTACAAACTATATAGGTTTCAATACTTCAAGATTAATGTGTGGTATTGGAATTGAAGGTTGAAAATTGGGCAAGCAAGAGTTGAAGGGTAGAAGATGGACTTTATCATATATATCTCTAGGGAAATTATTGCATATGAATTTCAATCTTCATGTTCTAGAATGTAACTGATGGTAATGCAGGTCTCTGACAATGAGGGCATAGATCCAATGGATTTCACCAGTCCACTACTTCATCAGCAAACGCTTGGTTTTACTGAGGTGATGAGCAAAGTAAGTGATTTTTTAGGGTAAACTATTTGGGTTTTTGTTTCCTTTCACTGGATGTGTATATTGACCTTCCAAGTTCCATCATCAAGTGTTTTTCTGTATTCCTCCCAATAGACCAGGGTTCACATCTCTACAAGTAATAACTGTTTGCACATCTTTCTTCCTCCAGGGTAATGAACTGATTGCTGAGAGAGGTCTGAGCAGTTCAGTGGAAATTACTGCTGATAATAGCTATGGTCAAATCAACAATACTTCCAGGAATGCCTATGCTTGTAATAATGCAGAGGAAACATCAATACAGCTTCCAGAAATAGGCACCAGCAATGGTATTGCCCTCGCTCATGTTGATGTCAATGAGCGTCGATTTGACGGACCAGCAACACGTGAAGATATAGTTCCAGTTCCATTGGACGATATACAGATTCATGAGGATGACCCACTGCTACCAGGAGCAGACAATGAGATAGATGAGGTTCCATTCTCTGACGCCCCAATCATTGGTGCACCATTTCGATTGATCTCATTTGTTGCTAGGTATGTCAGTGGTGCTGATTTGGTGAACCAGAAATAATTCAGTCTGCATATCAAGATCTGGATGCCAGGAGTAGTCTCTTTTTCTATTCCGCTGATGCAATTTTTATTATGTTAAGATAGGATGGGTGGATTGGATTCATCAGAGATATGGAAGCTCTGTTCATTCTTGGTAGTGCTCATGTCACTGCCGATTCTTCTCCTTCCCCTGTCCTTTTTTCAGGCGAAGGAGAAATTCATGTTCCTTGACTCATACAAGAGGCTATGTACAATGGCCCTCCTATACTTGGTCTAACCATGTGAAAGTTGTATTGGCCATAGATAACATTAACAGCAGAAATTTTGGTATACGCCAGGATGTTAAAGATGCACTGAGGATGTAACCTGTGGAAGATAGCTACTTGCCTGATTTACTGCATGTCTTGGTGTTGCCTTTTTTTTGTGACTCACCATATGTGGTGCTCTGCCACAAGTTTTTCGGTGTAGTATGCTGTGATTCTCTGCCTGATGCTTTGGAGCCGTGGTGTTAGCGTTAGTTGTTTCTAGGGCTGAAGAGCGGGTGTTAGCACACATTTTATTTGCATCAGAATGAGACGCGGTCACAAACTTTTAACAAACAACATATTATAATCAACAAAAATCTACATACATCTGAGTAAGCAGACAATAAGAGCAGAAATGTTAACATGTCCCAGTTAACAAGCACAGGGAAAAACACTACAACTGTAATGGTAGTGTAGTAGCTTCAGCCTTCAGGACCCCCACATAGAGGATATCATCGATGTCATGGATACACGAAATCCAAATCAGAATCACATAGATTAGACTGAGTCTAACAATTCACGCCGATGGAGGATTGGATTCCCTTGGATTGCCATTGGAGGGAGTGCGGCTCTCAGAAGCAGAGTGCCGGACCCGGACCTCCTCCATCATCCTGATGACCTCTTCCATTGTTGGGCGTCGGTCTGGAGACCACGATGTGCACGCCATGGCGATATGGAGCATCTGGACTAGCTCATCTTCTATGTTAGGATATTTCATCAGCTGGACATCAAACACTTCCGCGGTCCACTCCTCACGGACCACAGAATGCACCCATCTTGGTAGATCAACCACATCATCTTGCCCCTGTGACTGGAGGGGGGCTTTGCCAGTCAGCATCTCCATGAGGAGGACACCGAAGCTGTATACATCAGACTTATGTGTGAATTTCCTGGATTCAAATGTCTCTGGAGCTCGGTAACCAGCAGCAACTCGGGAGGTGTTGATTGGAAGGTTCATCAAAGGGCTCAGCCCAAAGTCTGAGACATAAGGGTTGTGGCCTTGATCGAGCAGGACATTGGTTGACTTGATATTGCCATGGACAAACTTGGAGCCACCTTCTGCATGAATGTGCTCAATACCACGTGCGGTTCCAAATATAATCTTCATCCTGGTATTCCACTCCAATGGGGTCTTCTCACAAACGCCCTTAATACCTGTTTATCAGCACCATAGTGAGAAATACTATCAATGGACTACATAAATATTGCTGTGTGATATCTTGATGCAGCAGGGAGTGGATGACACAGTAATAAAATGAGCCACTCAATAGAAGAAACCTCTGAGAAAAAAACCAATTGAGAAAAAAAGATCATGTACGGGCAATGGTGTTACTTCTTCTGCAGGTATGTTAACAGTCTCTCAAATCATATTAGGGTCTAGGGAAGCATGCACTTGCTCGAAATGGATTGTTAGACTCCCACTCTAGTCACAAAGGGATTAACCATTGATATGCCACATTTACCACCATTGTGTAACACTATAATGTATATTTTTGTGATAAATTTGGTGCCATGTATCATTATCATATATCCAGGTTGT
The DNA here is from genome assembly GCA_004135705.1 of Alloteropsis semialata. Lineage (NCBI taxonomy): Eukaryota > Viridiplantae > Streptophyta > Magnoliopsida > Poales > Poaceae > Alloteropsis > Alloteropsis semialata. Next base: position 79,147,316 of record CM014278.1, read on the forward strand.
ATATACTAGACGATGTTAATGTGAATTGGGCTTCTATGGAGTCACCAGGAATACTTTGCACAGTAAAACAGACTTGTATATTATTAATAAAACTGCAACAGTGAAAGTCATTAGCATACCATGTAACAAAGCTGAGAAGCTGCCGGTAGCAATATATTCATAAACAACAAGCTTCTCATCCTTTGAGTAGTAGTAAGCACGAATAGGTGCTATGTTTGCATGTTTGCCTACCCTTCCTATGAGCTCCATCTGCTGCTCAAATTCTTTCTTCCCTGCCACAACATCCTTTAGCCTCTTGACTACCACAATAGTGCCATCCTCAAGTATAGCCTTGTAGGCAGTTCCATAGCTCCCTTTGCCAAGAACTTCAGCAGAAGCTCTCAGTAAATCCTCCAAGTCAAAGTTGTAGCTGCATCCATCCAAGAATACTAACTTGTTCTTATGAGCCATTTGGACACCACTACTGACATCCTCTTTGCGCTTCTCAATCTTTGTACCATCAGTCACCTTACTGATGTAACCCACCTCATCTTTCTTCTCCTTCCTGCTCCTTGAAAAGCACAAAGTGAACATCACAGCAGCTAACAGAAATATGACAAAGCCCCCGACGACAGACGCAATTATCAAGCCATTGCCTGCCTTCTTCGCATGATGTGGCGATGATGGAAGCGAAGGCGCTTGTGATGGTGTCGGCGAAGATAGAAAGGAGCATTCAGCTAGAGGCGGCCCACACAACCCAGGGTTACCTAAGAAGGAGCTGTTTGAGAATATTTGGAGAAATGGAGGAATCGAACCATTTAGTTCATTGTTGCTCAGATTTAGCTGTCTTAGGCTTGGAAGTTTGAGATCAGGGATTGGCCCAGACAGGGAATTTCCTGCTAAATTCAGGACAGATAATAGGGTAAGATTCTGCAAACCTGATGGGATTTGTCCTGTAAAGGAGTTGTAAGAGAGATCAAGGGTATTAAGGCTCGGAGATAAAAATGAAGGCAAGTCTCCTGACAGTTCGTTGTGCTGAAGAAATATGGCTTGTAAAGAAGGAAGTGAAGCAACATCAGATGGAAGGCTTCCACTCAAACGGTTAGACCTCAGGCTTAAAACTTGGAGGGATACAAGCCTACCAAGAGTATTAGCAGGAATTGTACCAATCAAACCAGCCCCTGGTACCCTAAGGTCCCATATACGTGATCGATCCGGAGAGCATGTCACACCATGCCAAGAGCACAACGGGATATTTGGACCCCAATTGAGCTTGTTGCCACGGTAGACTGCAGAGGCAAAAGCAAGGAGTGCTTGCTTCTCAGAGGCTATATCTGCCGTAGCAAAAGGAAGAAGTAGTGGCAGCAAAAGATGTAGACAGAGCAGTAGAGGGAGAGAGTCTCCATGATTAAGATTTCCCATAGCTGATATCTTCGATCCAAGATGAATAAATGAGCCCCAGCATCACCAAATTGCGTATGTGAAAACCAAGTGGTCTGCAATGAAACGAAAAGATTAGTGCTAAATTCTGAAACTGGAAGTACAACTTGAAAAGTAACTTGGTCTTAACTCATCATAACTCAGAAAATATGCATGCGCTGAGCCTAGCAGGACACGGTGCCATGTGCAGATGTGCTTATGTAAAACCATGCATGCCTGTGAGCTGTGGAAGCCACAGTGAGGAAGCCCTTACCCCACAAGTGGCTCACGCCATGAAAATACCAAGGTACTTTCAAATGAAAAATTTACCATCAAAGTTAAGAACTACTATAAGAAACTCTCTGTTCCAAGTTAGTGCAGAATGCTTTTTCATAAAGAATTTAAATGGTGGTGGGAAAGTCATGATACCACGAAATTACTCAGTGTGAACTGTAATCTGTGAAGCCTGCTTGATCATCTTTTTTGAGGGCCCTGGCATTCTAGCAGACAAGCACTTTACCGACACTTCTCATTCACTAAACTACTAAAGAGATTCTTTTCTCTTACCGTGAAGCAATGTTAAATTATGGAGAATAAAAAACCAGTAGCTAGTCAACACAAGGGACAAGGATTCTACTTCCAAAGAATGGCTAGAAGGTTCAGCGAGAAAGCAATTGAAATTAAAAGGCCCAAAAATAGCTGAAATGGTAGGGCCAGCATCTAAAGCCAAAAGGCATCCATAAAAGCAGAGAAAGAGGAGACAATGCAAGAAGGGAACTAAAGCACAATCCTCCTAGTCTCAAAGAAAGCATATCACATCATGAATAACTTTCTTGAATGAAACACCAAATTATGATTAACACAAGTTTGTTCAAACAAAGAAATTAGGTGAATACATTGTACAAGATTTTTTTTTTGAATGAAACAATAAAGTAGATTCCATGAAAGCATAGTCTAAATCTAGACTAGAGCATGCTGCTAAGTTAACTGCAGAACACAACACGCTTAAGCTCGCAGCCCAAGCATCAAATGATTGCAGTTTTGAACTTATCATTACCAACCAAATCAAAGCTTAATAATCAACTCCATTCGATATTTAAGTTAAAGAAAAGAATGGCAGCCTTAAGCCCAACCCATACAGCCCCAACCCCCTATGGCCCCATAGGCCCATACATAGTGCAGCACCAGTAAAGGCAGTGGCCACTACAGAAAAGCTACTTGATCAGAGAATATCACTATAAAAGGTGAAAGAGAAGTGGGGCAAACAAAGGCAATTCTGAATAGCTCTTTTGGTCAGAAAAGAACCCGAATGCTCCAGCCTAAGTAAAATATGTGAACTAGGGAAAGCAGGGCAGTGGCAAAGGTAGACTTGTGTAGGAGATGAACTGCAGTGAAACTGCACCTGCAACTGGATGCACGGGTTTTCAACTTTGCAGGATTGTTTACTGACTACAAGATCTTGGCCAGTGTCCCGTTGTTTAATCTAAACCTAAAAGGGTCACATATTTTTTTATTCCAAAGAACAATCGAGTACTGAGCAGTCAGTCCACTAAACCCAATGCTAATACATGATTTTGCAAGGGGCCCACAGTTCACGCCTTGCCATTCCCGAACAACTGATCAAAACCGGTGTCATCATGTGAATTACTACCATGGTAGATGGTACAATGGCCTGACATATATGGTACTGCGTGCTGTTAGATCCATCACTTTACCACACATATAGCAAGCTTTAGCTAATAAAAAGTACAAAAATTACGGTTTGGGACAAATGCTGGTGAGCGGCAAACAACTGTAAAACCTTTAGGACCGCAGTAGGCCAGTGGATCAACTTTGCATTCCTGATACTGATTATTGGCACTCCTAAAATGTTCTCTACATCTTGTGCACCCTTAAAATGTTCTCTACATCTTGTGCACCAAAGAAAACTTTTCTCTGAACCTAGCAAGAAAAAAAAATGTTCCTTCATAGCTACAGCTTTCAAACAAGGAGTTGGGCAACCATAAATTCTTGGACGGAGTACAGTTAAACAGAACAACCTGGTGCAGTGGACCGCACCTAATCCGAAATAAATGCGCTCAGAGTCGGGTAGTAAAGTACTGGTAACTGAAGCTCTTCAAGTGGAAGAGGAGGAGGAGGAGCGCCGACCCAGCGACGAATCCTAAATGCCACATTGAACCAAAAGGCGGCGAAGAGGGGAAGCACAAGCACGACGAAGAATCAAATAACCCTAACTATCACAATTCCAGCTCTCTCTCTCTCTCTCTCTACTCAGGGGGATGGGGGAATTTCTCAAGAACGGCAACCATCCACAGAGAAGAAGAGGCACAAGAAGAAACTAAGTGAATGGGGAGGAGAAGGAAGAGCGGCGCAATACCTCCAACGCGTGGAGAAGGGGCCGGGACTGCTCCTGAGACGGATGCGGCGCCGGAGCCGCGGCGGAGGTGGGTTCTGTGTGCGCGAGAGAGATGCGATGCGCTGTGATCAGCAGAGGGAGCAGAGGCCGGAGAGCGCAGGGGTTGCGTTTAAAACGAGGAGCGGAGCCTGGCAACCAGCGCCGCGACTGTTGGGTGCGCCACGCTCTTCTCGTTGCCCGTGGCGGCGGGGCTAGTGGCGGCTGCTCCCCTCTCTTTTTACCGTTCCAGCCCCTGCTGGTGCGGGCCCCGCCGGTCAAACTCCCCCGTTTTTTACCTTTTTGTTTTCAGTTTTCACTACAATGTCACATAAGCATCCTCTGAAAGTCAAAGAAAAATTAGAAAAACAAAAACAAATAATAGTTGTGCACAGCACATATCTCAGAGCTATATTAAGTTTTGGGTGCATAGTTGTGCACGCGTCCACATGAATTGTCATAGGATTCGTACCCTCAACCTCAAGATATAGCGTGATGTACTCCTGATTCTTTTATATATCTCGATAGGTTTTTATGAAATCAAATTTATTCAATTTTAATCAAGTTTATAAAAAAATACAACAGCAGCCATAATATTAAATTTGTTTTGCTGAATTTACCTTTCAATATATTTTGACATTAAATTTGAAAGTAGGGTTGAAAACGGACAGAAATGAGCGGGAAAACCCTTACCAATTTTCGCATCCATATTTTATCATCGGAAACAGGATGAGGAGCGGATAACTGGGAACGGGAGTGGAACCGGGATATATGGGTTTACAGAAACGGGCGGAAACCGAAAACTTAGCGGGATATATTTTTATAATTTAATTAATTCACTATTCATCATGCACACATACACAACACTACATTTATCATGTATTTCATGCATTCACCGATCACCATAGGCAACATGTGTATGCAATACATTTGTGTAGGCACATGCGCACCAACTTAAGGCTTGAAGAGCGGGAGAGAGTTGTTAATTAGTGGGCCTTTTCAAGATTTTACAAATACATGATGAATACGGAAATTTTCCAGATGAATACGGGATCCCGTAAAAATGGGCGGTAAATACTTCCACCCATGTCCCGTACCATTTCCATATTTTTCTGAAGATACCGAAACGGACGGGATAAATATAGAAATACGGGTAGGATGAGACGGGATTTTTTCGTCCGTTTTCATCCCTACTTGGAAGCCGTTCTAACTGATTTTGGGCGCGAACAACGTGCGCCCAGGTTTTCTGGGTTTCTTACTCGCTAAGAATTTTGTTGAGCAATCGCGAAAAGGAAAGGCTAAAGCGCAAGGAGACAGGACCGCAGGAGTGTGAAAGAGAACCGTCGAGGCAGCCGATGTCGATGATCAATCAACCCAAGCTGAATGCATGATGGAGGTCCAGCGGCAATTGCGGGAGGCCAAATAATGACGGCATCATGGCCCATGCATTTGCATCAGGGTATCCCCAACCCAAGACACTACCCATAGTTTTCATAAGCTCCACATCATCAAGAAACTAGTACTAGACACTACCTCTCCAATGAAAACACCATTATTCCATATGCAAATTTAATATCACCCATCACTCATTGTGTCTTGGATATTGTGTAGAAACCATGTCTCATGCAAGACCTAGTTTCCTTCTTTTTCTTCATTTACCAACTTGCCACATCATCTTTTATCCTAGATGGCAGCTCATTTAATTTTATGGAAACTATCTTAGTCATTTGGTGGGGGATGGCCTCAGACTTCTTTTCACGCAGCTGGGGAAGCTCGCATCGCATCAATTCACTTTTCCTTTGCCTCTTTGTTCTGCCCGTGCAGAAAGCCTCCGGACCCGGAACGGGCTGGCTGCCAGGAACTTGGCCACCACCCTGTTGTTTCTCTACCAAGACTGTTTCAACCGGTGTAGCAATTGTATTTTCTGTCCTTAAATCGTGGTCGTAATCATGTGCCGGTTGGTGACTTGGAATTGGTACTTGCGCGATCCTGCTAGTGCGTCCGGGTCAAGAGAAAAAAGCATGTCGCTTTATCCATCGCAACCGGACACAGAACACGCTGCAGAGAAAAACAGTTGGCTTCGCTTTTGCCGTGTCGTGCTACTATGCATGTTTGGCTGTTGGCCCTCGAGGATTCGACAAATGAGATCAAGCACGGTATGGAGGACAAGAAACGGAGAGCAGAATGATCAGATCATCACACAGGACGATCGTTCTCTTCGCGTCGGAGAGCGCACAGCGCAGGGCCGCAGGCTGTAGGATGCGAATTGCAAAGGCTTCTGCGGTCTCGTCTTGGCGCGCACCGACGGCACCGAAAGTCCGAAAAAGGCAGAGCACCCACGCGCAGCACCGAAGATCCCTGCTGCTACAGTTCGCGCAGGGCATGAAGGTCTGTGCGCCAGTGTCTCGGGCTCTCTGTGATACTGGCTGCCGCTTTAGG
>CM014278.1:79155573-79208812 GCA_004135705.1 Alloteropsis semialata
TGAAAAAGTACTAGAGAAAAAAATGGCTTGCCTGCACGGTGCATCGTGATACTGCATCCACGAGATTGTAGCTGTCCCTGCTCTGTTCGCTCCACGTTCCAAGATCCATTCTACAAACGTTGGTAAACAAAATTTAATAAATCTTAAAAATTGGTAACCAAAATTTAACAAATCCAATGTTGCCAATTCTAATGCAAGTTTATATTTGAACATCTAAATTAAAGCATTCGCGTACCCGACGACGAACATGCTATAGCCATCGAGGTGCCAGCTTTGGACGCTATCCTCATTGTTCTCGAGCACAACCTCGACGAAGGACCGGTGGTCCGAGTCCATCACGGCAGTCTCGCTCCGCACCTCCTTCGTCGTGGCACCGGCCGCCGGCGGCGGCGTGTCAGGGATGCCGCCGAGCCGGAACACGCCGCTGATGTTGTAGTAATCCGCCAGCTTGACTGGTGTGTCACCCTCTACATACGTCACACCGTTTACAGCGTAGCGTAGCTTGCCACTGACCAACCCGGCCGAGTTGGCTAGCCGAACGGTACGAGTTATGTTGATGGAGCCATAGTGGTACGAGCCTTGCGGATTCGGTCTTGGCCCACTAGCTGTCAGGTTCGTCCTGCTCATGAGAACAAGTTGCTGGTTCATATATGAAGCGATACAGATGATGATTTTGATAGACGTTGTTCAGCATGAGCTTTTTGGACAGTCTAGATGAGTTCACGTTTGTACCTGATGGAGCGAGCCTGGTTGAGAGAGAAATAAACGTCTCTAGGCCCAACGGGCAATGCCTGGAAAGCAGGTCCAGTTGAGCCTTTGTAACGTATGGCGGCGGTCGAGCGAAGGGTGGTGTTGGTGAAGCAGGTGGAGACAACGATACGGTAGTCCCTAGCAGGCTGGTTGGCAGTGAACATCACGGAGAGCGACTGGCCAGCATGGACGTCGATGGAGGTGTACGTGTTCTGAACAGTGTGAGTGCCTTCCACCTCGACCAACGTCATGTTGTGCTCTTGGATGAGGAAGTTGAGCGTGTTGTGCAAACCAACGTTGGAAATGCGCAATCTGTATGTCTTCCCTGTATGGAAGAAGAAGATATATAGCAAAGTGAGCCATACTTAATTTCCTTGCTCAGCTTTTTTTTTTTTGAGCTGACTGGGATATCATATATCAGAACAAACAAAAATGACCATTAACATTAGCAACTAGGCTTTGATCAATTAATCCCGCTAGGTATAGCTTGGAATTTTCGGGTCAGATTTACCTTGCTCAATGGTAAAACCTGCACCATCTGAACTCCTCTTCCCATTGATAAGGATTCCATCAGGAAAGGGCAGTTGCTTTCCACTGTCCAGCAACTCTTGCAGCGCCTAAACAACGGCAATAACAAACGTCAAAGGACAGGTTGGTTCAATAATAACAAGTTGACAACGATACGATGTTTCACCAAGTCATACCTTATGGGTGGTGGTGTACCAATCACCGATGAGCACAGTGTACTCGTCGTCTGGCGAGGGGAAAGGGACAGGGATCAACGGGCGGCTGTGGATGCGTATTGCGCCGAAGCCACCGGCAGCTTTGTGAAATGCCAGTGATGGGAAGTAGAAGAAGCTGCCGATCTGGTCCTTAGCTTGCATGTGGTATGTGAAATTTTGGCCGGGCAAGATTGGGCAATTAGTGCCGGACACACCGTCTTGCCACGAATCTTTGCGTTGCTGCAAACCGTTCCTACCAAATTAGACACATTTAGCAAACCAGATAATGTTCACTTGGAGAATAACTGTATCTTTTAACTGAAAAATAAATATAGCAAATACGTCCCTCAACTAACTCCTTTAATTTCTACCAAATTAGAAAAATTTAGCAAACCAGTTAACATTCACTTGGACAATAACATTGTAACTGAAAAATAAATGTAGCAAGATACGTCCCTCAACTAACTCCTTGACACTTTTTGTTATTTAATATGGAAAATCTTGTAGGAAATAAATATTCTGGCTATACTTATTACATGGACTTCGTGATGCTCTAGGGTCTGTGTAGATACAATAATATCTCAATACTAAAACTAAATCTAGACCATCATTTCTTAGCTATCCATATACTATATCTTGCGAATATCCATATGCCCCTCTGAGAGAGATATAAAGTCTAAGACAAGGGTAGAAAAAATAATTTGCTAACCATCCAATTGCACACAAAGATAATTCATCGCCAAAAAAGCTTCAATTATTTGCTTGGTCTACTTTTTTTTTCTAGGTGACACCACGCATTGCAATTGGTATTTCTAATTTAAGCAACCATAATCAATGTAGCAGTTCGTTGCTGCATGACATCTAACAATATCATCTTATATAATGGCACGTAGTCTGATCGAATTTGATAAAAAGATCAACTAATGCAGCAATTTGTGAAGATCATTCTGACCATACCATGAAAGCAGAAACGGATCAGGCAAGCTGTTGTGGACATTGATGATCAAATTATCATTCGTCTGACACTCAACCGTTGGCCCTGGAAACTGGCCATTGATCAGAATTCCCTACGACAGAAAAACAAGAGCACAGCGTGTTGAGTGATTTTAGGATACAAAAGAAACCATACAATTATACTGCACAACTCACAACTTTGTAGATTAAACAGAATTAAAATGTACCAAATTACACAAACAATGCTCTGCTTGTACCTGCTGCGGGACTCCCAGCGGGCTTATTTCGCCGTACGTGATGTCCCAATCAAAGAATCTGTAGGGATCTTCTGCTCTTGCAAAATTGACCAGCAAGCACATGCAAGCCAAGTAGAGAGGACTCGTTTGCTGTTCTTCCTGTTTCCGGCCATTTGCTCTACTGCAGGGCTGTGCACTTCTGTAGGGGCTGAGGAGACCGCACGGTGGCTATAAACTTGCTGGCGGCGGCGGATTCACTTGGCCATCTCCTCCACAGCGCTGACTTCGATAGCGGCGGAGGAGATAGTGCCGTGTCTATAATCGCGTGAGGGTATATAGCAGCGGCGGATACCCTTTATTAAGGGATACAGGCGTGCAGAGCTTAGAGATAGGCTAGTGGCAAATCCGCAAATGAGGCCTGCGCACGCACAAATGGGCTCGATTCGCGCGCGGTTGGGCCTAAGCTGATTTGGAGTCAGGCCCTTTGCGGGCTCATTTTGGTGCTGATTGAAGGCTGGCCCGAGGGACCAAATGGCCCATCTTCTAAAGAAATGACCAAATAGCCCCCAGCGCCTCCGGCGCGTCCGGTCCCCGTGTCATCCGAAGCCGCGCCGCGACGAGAGAAGAAGGCAGCATCCGGAGGCGCACCGCCTGCCTCACCTTCCTCTCATGGCGCCGCCCCTCGCCGTCGCCGCCGCCGTATCGTCCTCGTCGCCCTTCTTCTCCCCCTCCTCATCCCGACCCCTCATCCGCCGCCACGCGCCTCCGAGCTATGTCTCCATGCGGACGCGTGGCCGTTCGCAGCCCGCGGCGGCGGCGGCGGCGGCGGCCGAATCCCCCGGCAGCCCGTTCCTCGAGGTGCGCGGTCTCACCGCATCCGTGAAGGAGACCGGACAGCAGATCCTCGCCGGCGTCGACCTCACCATCCGCGAGGGCGAGGTTCGTCGGGACTGGTCATGGGCTGGAAATTATTGGCGTTTTGTGGTGTATATTGCTTAATTGGTGGCTGCAAGGGATTGATCGATGCTGGTTTTATGCATGTGCTTTAGATTCATGCGATCATGGGGAAGAACGGCTCCGGTAAGAGCACCCTCACAAAGGTAAGGTGCTTCTGCTCAGTGCATTTGTTCGTGTTATATTTGAAACCATTGAGAAATACGATAAGTTTATGTGGGCATGCGTTTATGTTGATATTTAATATCGTTCTGTTGGAAGCTTGACGCTTAAAGGGGACACTACTTTGCTGAGATCAAGGGTTGTACTGAAATATTTAATGTTACTCCTATAATCAAATTTTCTTCATTTTTGTTTTCCCTATGCAAGTCACAAACCGCATGCTAGCCTGCTGTAGCAAAAATTTTCTTCAACAAAAATATTGTTGCTGGTAAGGATGCGCTTACATGTGTAGTAAACTACTATTACTTGTTCGTGCTCTATTGTTGCTTTACTAATCTAGTGATACTTTTTAAAGTTTAACTATGAAATGTACTGTATACAAACTGTTTAAGAAAATGACCACGCTCTTTGCTCTATTATCTGCACATTCAATCAAGTTTTTCATCCTCGCTTTGCAGGTTCTTGTTGGCCATCCGCATTATGAGGTAACCGGTGGTACCATTCTCTTCAAGGGTGAGGACTTGGTTGATATGGAGCCAGAGGAAAGATCTCTTGCAGGCCTTTTTATGAGTTTCCAAGCTCCTATTGAGATTCCTGGTGTGAGCAATTTTGATTTTCTGCTCATGGCAGTCAATGCTCGCAGAGAAAAGAGTGGTCTACCAGCATTGGGACCCCTTGAGGTTTGAACTTCACTGTTATTGTGCAAAGATATATATATAACTTTTCACAAGATATAAATATAATAATAAATTGTTCTAATATAATTGCAACTCAAGTGATCTTTAATACTTGTGTGTTATATTAAAGGCAGGAAGGGATGAACAGGGTTAGTTTTTTTTGGCGCATCTCGTTATGTGCTTGAAATGGTGCTTTTGTTGCCATATTAAATTGTAGCATTATATTTCTCTCCTCTTATCTTACCCTGAATGTCTAGCTAATAAATATCTCTGCACTACTGGATCTTTTTCTAGATTGATCTGTTTTTATAATTTATTAATTCTAGTCACTTGTAGTGGCTTGATTCTGACACATCTTTGCTTTCTCATGCAGTTTTATTCAGTTGTATCACCCAAAGTTGATGCCTTGAAGATGGACCCGAAGTTTCTTGATCGCAATGTGAATGAAGGTTTTAGTGGTGGTGAAAGGAAGCGCAATGAAATATTGCAACTTTCAGTAAGATCTGTGATTTTTTTTTGTCTTGATATCACTATGAATTTGCATAGCATCTTGGTCTATATACCTGCTAATATTATGGTTCAGTGCTCGTGAACTAAGGGATGAACAACAACAATAAATCTTTTTAGTTCATATCACTATGAACTAAGCATGAAGCTGCACAAGTTTTGTTTTATACATTTCATACTACAGGCACAATGTTTTAAAACATTGCAGGTTCATTATGTAAGATTGTAGGAATATATATTTCTTGGCTTGCAGCCTTGCGTGCAGTTTTTTCTGTATGACTATTGAGTTGGAATTTTTCTTCTGCCTAATGAAATTTATAGTAGATTTGTCTGCCAGACCTTTGGAACTTGCTGTTCCCCATACAGTTTTTTAAGCTCCGCATGAGTCATGAATTTTATATCTTATACCATGATTATACTCAATTATGTTTGTATTTGATATTCACTAAGTCTTTCTTTCCCTCCAATGACCTTCTTTGAAAACAGTTATCTGTTCACTTTTTTGTCGGGCAATGCTTATGTAATTATGTGAACATTTTTCTACTATGGCTTCAGAATTGCATTTCTGATTCAGGGTGTCTGTTTATTAATTTAGGTCATTGGAGCAGATTTAGCTCTTCTTGATGAGATAGATTCAGGATTAGATGTTGATGCACTTGAAGATGTAGCAAATGCAGTGAATGGGCTTTTGACACCTCAAAACTCTGTTCTGATGATTACACATTACCAACGTCTTTTGGATCTCATTAAGCCCAGCTATGTTCACATCATGGTAAGCTGCATAGCCAAATACGATTTATTGACACTTCAGATTTAACCTGTCTGTTTACATGTGTTTAATTTAGTTATTCCTGGATGTTTGTTTGCAGTGGATACTTATAACTGTTTTATAAGTACAACTATTAGTGTATCACTATATAGCAGTTCCTTGTAAAAGGTTGTACTTGTGGTCCCTATTTCTACAATTTTTAAATTAGGGATAAGATATTTAAGGACTTCATACTTATGCATATTTCTTAAATAAATGCAGAATGTGACCCCATAACCCCCTCACACCCACACCCACCCCCGAGAAAAAGTGTGGCCAATTGGCACGTATTGGTGTTATATATCACACAAACAATAAATGTGGTAAAAGGAAGATGGAAAAGAAAGACTTGCATAAATAAAACCAAGAACCAAGGATGGATGCCTAAATAAAATAGGGAACACTGATGAGTTAGTTCACTCATATGGTCTCCACGCTAAGACCTTGCTGACGTATTTTTAGTCCTTCCTTTATTTTCCAAGTTTCAGAATATGAGAGCACTGCTTAAGTATTTTGGTGCTTTCACACTTCTTAGAATAAAGGGTTTGGGCTGTTACTTCCAGGAAAACGGCAAGATAATCAAGACCGGTGACAGTTCTATTGCCACACAAATTAATGAAGGTGGCTTCAAATCAATTGCCCTTGTATAGCTTGAAAGCAGGTTCTGTTTTCTTCCCTTTTTCTTTTATTTTTTATTTTGTGGGAGTAGTGTTGGTCTTCTGACAGATATGGAGTTTTTTTTATAATGACTGATATGAAGTTTTTTTTATAATGACTGATATGAAGTTTTTTTTATAATGACTGATATGAAGTTTTTTTTGTATAATGACTGCTATGAAGTTGAACTGCACACCTACATGGTAAAGCTACCAGTGATTCTCCTAATAAAAGAAATAAATGGCTAAAAAGAATTTGTTTAGAATGGTATGTGTGAGGTAAATGAGGTTCTTAAGACTGTAGTGATTTTCGGAACTTGTGCAGGTCAAATACTTGAAATGGCTTGTTGGGAGCCTGTTTGTCAGAACAGAGCGGCTACTGCCTGGGGTTTGCAACTTTGCATTCTAGACCTACTATGCATGCTGGGGTAGCATGCGTACTGAATTCAATAAAACTTTTGGGCTAGTACCCCGTTCAACCAGGCATGTTTATCTTTTGAAGGTGGAGAGATGGATAGGCCACCTCCTCTCTGTAAGAATTTTTGGATCAAGATATTGATACAACTAGCCATACCTAGGGAAAGTATGTTACTATAAGATCCACAGTTTTGTATATTTGACTATGACTTGTCGCCTCAGACATCTAGTCATCAAGATTGGTTTGTGCATGCATATTTTGTAAACATTTTTAAGACTTTAAGTTCTAACTAACTTGCATGTGTGTACTATGTGCATGTGTGCAGCCTCTCCAGGCTGCCGATTTATCTATGTTGTACAGTGTTCAAAAGCTCCTCGGCTGCATTCTCTGGACTAGTGACATATGACTCCACTAATGGTATTGGCAGGTAGGTGCTGGATTTCTGTTATTCCCATTACAGTTGCCCTATGTCCCAAAGAATATGATTTAGTTGTTCACTTGTTGGGACTGGTGGACAATGCTGAAGTTTCTTATGTGCATTCCAGACAAACGTATTCTTAGGCTGTTATCCTTTGTCCTTCCGCCACTAGTGGTGACTGGTGAGTGGCTACACGGGGTTTGTAGCCTTTCCTGTTACAATTTCTAAGTGCTAGCACCGCCCAATTGCAATCGAATCTTTTTGAGGTGGCGCCTTTCGTGCTGCTTAGTAATAAGCATGGATCGAGTTGGCATTGACTTGTGCACTCTGATCGAATTAAGTATTAGATATACGGCCTGGTGATCGATTTGATCTTTGACTTCTGCTCTTTGGCACAATCAGAGATGAATTCAGGAAATTGTTATCAGATTCAACGTTAAAGCTAGGTGAAAGTAGTCAACCTCGACTCTGTCGAAGACAGGAATTGAGGCCTGCGTTGAATGCGTGCCAATTTTCAAAGGCTACATGCGCCATCTGGAACATAAGGAAGTCAACTGTTTTGTACTATAAGATTTTGAGAAATTCGAAGGTCCTGCAGAAGCACAACCTATATGGCTACATTATCCTCGCCCCTTCATCCCCTCCACCAGAGCTGCTGCTTCGCCTGCGGTTGCTGATTGGAAGCACACGCCGTAGTTGCCTACTACTCTATCGAGCAAAAGAGCCGCCGGTTGCCAAGGTCGCCGTCGCACGATCGCGACGTCACTGTCACGCAGCGGCGGCGGCGCAGTTGGGTCCACGTGTCGCGCACCGCGGGCGCTGGCGGTGCAAATGGGCTCGGGATCCTGAGGTGGCCGTGGCCTCACTCCCCGTCACCAGAGAAGAACCTAATCCCTCCTCCTGAATCGGGTCGCATTCGGGGAATGTCTTCCGGCCTGCCGTTAATTCCATTTCCATGGCGTAATCATGCTTTCGCATTAGCCAGTGCTTGCTTTTGCATTTGGGCGGTGACTCATGCCATCATCTTGGATCGGAACCACACTATAAAACCCATGCTCCGGGTGTTTCTTGGACACCAGCCTCAACCTCTGGTCCCTGCTCTTGGCTGCCGCATTGGCACATCCAGGTAGTTGTAGTTCTATCCCAACTCCCAAGTAGAACCTTTCTTCTTTTGACTCTGGCTTCTACTTATCTTTTCCTTGGTTTTGAAACGGGCTATGATGGTGACATAAAATCAGTATGGCTCATGGTTTGTTCTTGTTCACGTGCGTATAACTGAGCTTTGAAAGAGAAACGTTGCTCGCGAAGCATGGACGCCATTTTCGAGAGTTTGAGCTGAATTCTTTTGATATATGTCAGTCACTAGCAGCTTACATGGATAATGCCTGCAGAGGCTACGCCGCTGCGGAACTGACCTGGACTCCTGAACAACATTGCTCCGATGGGCTCGCGGGCGCTCGCCACGTGGCGGCAGCTCATGCTCCTCGCTCTGCTGCCGCAGCTCCTCCTGGAGGCCGCCGTCGCGAGGCAGTGCTTCTGGCCGGGCCAGGCGCCCGAGGACGCCGGCTGCCTGAGCTGGCGCGTCATGGTGGAGGCCAACAACGCGCGAGGGTGGCGCACGGTGCCCGCGCAGTGCGTGGGCTACGTCAAGGGGTACATGACGCGGGGCCAGTACCTGAGGGACCTGGCCGGCGTCATGGAGCAGGCGTCCGACTACGCCGACCAGGTCGACGCCGACGGCGACGGCCTCGACGCTTGGGTCTTCGACATCGACGACACCTGCCTCTCCAACCTGCCCTACTACGAGACCAAGCAGTTCGGGTACATACGCACGCACGGACGCGCCGCTGCTCTCCCCCGTCCATCTCGTCGCTTCCGATCAGACGATGATTCAGAAACGTCTCCTCCCTCGCAGGGCGTACGATCCGTCGGCCTTCAAGGCGTGGGCGAGCAAGGAGGCCTGCCCGGGGTTACCGCCGGTGCTCGGGCTGTTCAGGGCGCTGCTGGACAAGGGCTTCAAGGTCTTCGTCCTCTCCGGGCGGGACGAGGAGACCCTGGGCCCGTGCACGGCCGGGAACCTGGAAGCAGAGGGCTTCTCCGGCTACGAGAGGCTCATCATGAGGTACCTACCCATGCGCACAGCTTCCGTTTGGTTCCACTATCCGAGCGTAAACTCTGGCGCCCCTATGGCGTCAGTGACGTGGACTGCTGAATATTCAGATTCACTGCCAAATAGGAAAAGGCTGGACGGTCCTCCTTTTGCGAGCAGCCAGTCACCATCTCTATCCCCAAATTGCCGTCAAGAACGTCATCCATATTCTCTATTTGAGAACTGCTCCGGTACACCTCTTTTAATTTGTTGCACAAATCTTAAAGCAGCCAACCATTTAATTAAATATTTTCTTATTTGTTTTTCTATTTGGATCCGAATGGGCCTGACCCTACCCGTGCCCGGCCCATGCCCGCCCGGCAAGGATCCATCAGATCCGGTTTGTACGGTCCGGTCATACTCGTTCGCATTTCATTCGCTCCTTCTCGCTCGTCGCCCATACGCTCGCCGCCGGTCGCCGCCCTCCAGCTGGCCGCCGGTCGCCGCCCTCCACCTTGCCGCCGTCGCGCTCGCCCTCTCGCCCTCCAGCAGTTTCGGTCGCTCTCGCTCGACGCTCCTCCGCTGGCCACCGTCCAGGTCGCCGCCGGTCCGCTCGACGTGGGTCGCCGCCCTCCGGCTTGCCGCCGTCGCGCTCACCTCAACCTCCCGCTCGTCCCTGTGGTATTCGCCGCCGTCCCGTTCCCCACGGTCTTGCTCGCCGCCCTCCCCACTCGGCGCCGGTCCGCTCGCTGTGCTGTGCAACGGCGCGTCGTAAGGCGCCGGAGACCTTCGCGGCGAGCCTGGCGTACGTGTCCGCGTGCTGACCTTCTCGTGGGCGTGCTGGGTGTGGCCGCACAGCATCACGGCTCAGCAGGTCGAGTCCGCTACCATGGCCTCGGCGTCGGCGCCTTCACGCTCGACTGGGCGGGCATCTCCGTACCACGGCAGCCCGCTGGTGGCGCCGTGGGCATCCATCGCCAACACGGCCTTGGGGCAGTTCAACACGTTGGACGCCCGCAGGTTTCCCATGTTCTCCAACCAGCTGATTACCGCGTCGGGGCAGAAGTACGACACCATCAAGGTGCTCACCAAGGACTTGGACCTCAACGTCGCCGCCTACAACTACGGCAAGCTGTACCTCAGCCCGCTCTTCGCCATGAATTGCTGCTGTGTCTGTGTGGTCTCGTGTATTTGTGTTTGTATCCACCTGGCTCTTGTAAACTCGTTGCCGAAACGTGTGTTCGTCCATGGTGCACAAGTGTTTGCATGTCTGAGCTGTTATCAGGCAGCAGCAGGAAGAATAGCATAAGCATGGCGAGTTTCATAAGCTTGCATTCAATCATCAAACCCCATAACAGACACTCACATATAGAGACCCTTTCCAAAATCATTTAAGTTAACAAATTGAGTTTAACAAACCGAGGCTAAGAATCCAGGAATAAATAATTCAACGTAACAAACCATCCTTAACATAACAAACCATCCTTAACAAAACTACTAAGAATCCATGAATGAATAATTGAAGCAAACAAACTGAGTCTCACTAACAAACTGCATACGACACTTGAAAGTGAACAAAATGATTATTATTATTATCTAATCTTCTGTGGCGTCCGTGCAAAATTCTGTCAAAATCTTCACATCTTGTTTTCTGCAGCGTCCTTCGCTTGCATGATCCTTTCAACCTCTTCTCTGGACGCTGCTATCTCATTAGTGGGGGAAAATATGACTTCAGCAGGCAGTTTTTGGCTCAATATTCTCACGTCCTCCTGTTGAACATTGGCAGCCATGAGTAATCCCATAACAACACTGAATGTAAAATTAAACTGTATCAACTAACCGGTGTGAAATCTTCCTGTAATCCACCTTGTTGAGCCATTTGCCACGTCGCACACCTTGTCTAGCACACACAAAACGTCTAAACAACAATGCTCCTGAAGTTGTCGAATGCCTCACTTTCTCCTTTCTTACGCTAAAACCCTTGTCCTTTGCGTAATTATTATAGAACGAGAATGCCTCTTCTTCACTTCCAAATGTCTTATTTGCTATCTTCCAGAACTCATCCAATGAAGTGTGCTGGTCTCCAGCATCAGCAATGTTTCTGAACACTTGCTTGTCATTACTAGCACTGCCACCTTCCTGATATCACACAAGTATACAACAATTCATTTTCATTCCAATGGTAATTTTAGAAGTATAATCAGTATGTTGACAAATAGAAACACAAGCTTCTAGTTTACCTTCCCATATTTCAATTCATCATCACCAAAATGGGTTCCCTTCATTGCAGAACTAGGATTTGACAAAATATTCCCATCCTCTGAACTACTATCATAACTGTCACTGCCACCCTCCTGCAATCACACAAGTATAGATAAATCCATTTGAGACCAATTTTTTGTTCCAGCATAGGAATGACATTTTTTAGATTAAGAGCATAGGTATGAGTTGACAGCACAAATATACGAGCTTTTAATTTACCTTTCCATCATTCAATTCGTCATCTCCCTTAGATGGAGAACTACGATTTGACGAAGTATTTCCATCCTCTGAGCTGCTGTCATCACCAGTTCCAATATCAAATAAAAAATCCTCTTCAAATTCGATACTGTCATCACCTGTCGCTGGGATTTCCAGTCGTGGATTCACAATGCCATCCGCAGTGTGCACCTCAACGCCGGCGGGGGAGGATGGGACGTTTGCCTTGCATTCAGTGGGTCCTGTTGCCTCATCGGCGTCGCGCGCGAGGGCGTCCACGGCGTCTGCGTTGTGGCTGCCTTCCTCACATTCCTCGAACACGGGCAGCAGCTGGCGGCGGGCATCCATCGGGACGCACTGCAGTAGTGCTGCCGCTGCCTCAGCCGAAGATTCACGGGACGTTTCTTCGGCGCCGAGCGGGACGGCGGTGAGTGGGAGGGGCGAGTGGGGACGGCGGCGAGCAGGACTGTGGGGAATGGGACGGCGGCGAATACCACGGGGACGAGCGGGAGGGCGAGAGGGCGAGCGTGACGGCGGCCAGCTAGAGGGCGGCGACCGGCGGCGAGCGTATGGGCGACGAGCGAGAAGGAGCGAATGAAATGCGAACGAGTATGACCGGACCGTACAAACCGGATCTGATGGATCCTTGCCGGGCGGGCATGGGCCGGGCACGGGTAGGGTCGGGCCCATTCGGATCCAAATAGAAAAACAAATAAAAAATATTTAATTAAATGGTTGGCTGCTTTAAGATTTGTGCAACAAATTAAAAGAGGTGTACCGGAGCACAAATTAAAAGAGGTGTACCGAAGCAGTTCTCTATTTAGTAATCCAATCGCACTCACAATTCGGTCCCGTGACATGCCATGGGGGCTCGCTCGTGGCTGCTTGCAGGACGCCGGAGTACCGGGGGCAGAGCTCGTCGGTGTTCAAGTCGGCGATGAGGAAGCAGCTCGTGGACGAAGGCTACAGGATCCGCGGCAACGTCGGGGACCAGTGGAGCGACCTGCAGGGCGACTGCACCGGCGACCGCGTGTTCAAGATACCAAACCCCATGTACTTCGTCCCCTGAACCTGAAGGAAGTTTTTCAGTCTCGACCTGCCTGGCTGATTTCACCAGGATCAAAACGGTGACCGTACGAACTACGTAGTGAAAAAAGCATGATGTAAACGAATGGCTAATGTGGAAGAAGCACAGGCCGTAAAGCACCTCTTCCTTTACTCCAATGTCAGAATCACTGAATGTGCTTGTAACAAGCGAATCAAAGGTCTGGTGTAGCTCGGTTTTCACAGGGATAGTTCTACATAAAGAATCCTTTGGCATAACTGTCAGTTTTCGTTCGGTTCACAATGGTGATCCTTGGCTACTAACCAACATCTATGGCCCTTGTGAGGAGCCGGAGAGAACAGAATTCATTAATTGGTTTAGGAATCGTGACATTGCGGACAGCGACAACTGGATTTTTATGGGAGATTTCAATTTTTACCGATCTCTGGCAAACCGCAATAGACCGGGTGGAAATCTGTCTGATACTCTAATCTTCAATGATGCGATCGGTCACTTGGGCCTAATTGAATTGCCACTGAAAGGAAGGGCCTACACGTGGAGCAACATGCAAAATGACCCATTACTAGAGCAGCTTGACTGGTTCTTCACATCGGCGAATTGGACAGTGAGCTTCCCAAACACAGAAGTCCTCCCGTTGGCAAGGATCACTTCTGACCATATACCGTGTAAGATCTCTATAAGCACAAAGATACCACGATCCAACATTTTCAGATTCGAGAATTTCTGGGCTGAGATAGAAGGCTTCCATCAGGTAGTAAGCACAAGCTGGCAAAGCAACAGTTTAAGCAACACAGTCAGAACAATTTCTTCCAAGTTCAAGAAGTTGAGATCAGACCTGAAGAAATGGAGCAAGGAGCTGTCCAATCTAAGTCTTCTCATTGAAAATTGCAACACGGTCATCGGGCACATTGACCTGCTAGAAGATGCAAGGCATCTCTGCAATACAGAAAGCAACCTAAGGAACATAGTCAAAAGGCATCTAAGAGATCTTCTGCACTACAAAAATGAGTACTGGAAGAAAAGGCACACGGTGAACAGAATCAAGTTTGGGGATGAATGCACTAAATTCTTCCATGCCATGGCCACCATTTCATACAGAAGAAACTCTATCTCACAGATCATCAATGAAGAAGGAGCATGGATCCAGGATCACGAAGGAAAAGCTAACCTTCTCTGGACATCCTTTAGAAACAGACTAGGCACAAGTCTGGGCATCAACATGCAGTTCAACCTTCAGGAACTCATACATCACAGGGAATGCTTACAAGGTATAGATGCCCCTTTTCAGAATGAAGAGATCGATAAAGTTGTGAAGGGCATGCCCAATGATAAAGCACCAGGTCCTGATGGCTTCAATGGCCTTTTCATGAAAAAGTGTTGGCAGATTGTGAAACATGACTTCTATGCCCTTTGCAATGACTTTTATTGGAACACAGCTAGGCTGGATGGAATCAACTCCTCTTTTATCACCCTAATACCAAAGACACCAAACCCTGAATCGGTGAATGACTACAGGCCAATCTCCCTGATGAATGTCAGCCCCAAACTAATTTCCAAGCTGCTTGCAGATAGGCTACAGAAAGAGATTATTCAGCTAGTACACAAAAATCAATATGGCTTCATCAAGACAAGAACAATACAAGATTGTTTAGCCTGGAGCTTTGAATACATTCACCAATGTCACCAGTCAAGAAGAGAATGCATCATCCTAAAACTGGATTTTGAAAAAGCGTTTGACACTGTTGAGCATCAAGCAATCCTTGAAATCATGAAACATATGGGATTCCCTGACAGATGGCTCGACTGGATAACTAATATCTTCAGCTCAGGATCATCAGCGGTGCTACTAAATGGAGTTCCAGGAAAGGTCTTCAAATGCAAAAGAGGAGTTAGACAAGGAGACCCCCTTTCACCCTTATTATTTGTCATTGCAGCAGAACTCCTCCAAATTCTAATCAATAAAGCATCCAACCTGGGCCTATTAGTGCCACCAATTCCACAGCCAAGTGAAGACTTCCCGATCATTCAATATGCTGATGACACTCTCATTATCATGCAGGCAGATGCCCGACAGTTACTCTTTCTGAAATGCCTGCTAAAATCCTTTGATGAATCTACAGGGCTGAAGGTAAATTACAGAAAATCCCAAATACTCCCAATCAATGTCTCGGCCGAGAAGATGGAGTGTCTGGCCCAAACCTTTGGCTGCACAACTGGCACGCTACCCTTCACATATCTGGGATTGCCAATGGGAACAACAAAACCTCGTATGTGTGACCTAACACCAATCATGGACAGAGTGGAAAGAAGCCTCTCAGGATGTGCCACATGGTTATCTTATTCAGGCAGACTTCAAATGGTAAACTCAGCAATCACACCAATTGTCATTTACTCCATGTGCACAATAAAGCTTCCAGCTGGGGTTATAGAGAATATAGACAGAGCAAGGAAACAATGCCTATGGAGGGGAAACACAGAAAAGAAAAGAGGGGGTAACTTGGTAGCATGGGAGACAACGCAACAACCAAAAGAGAAAGGTGGTCTAGGGGTAACTAATCTCAAGCTGCAAAATGATGCTCTTTTAATGAAACACCTGCATAAGTTCTACAACAAAGAGGATGTCCCATGGGTGCAGCTTGTCTGGTTCAAATACTACCAACAGAAAGTTCCCCACGCAACAAGAGAAATTGGATCCTTTTGGTGGAAGGACATCATGAGATTAAACAGCATCTACAGATTGGTCACCAAATGTCAAGTGGGAAATGGCTCGACCGTTTGTTTTTGGGAAGATCACTGGAACTCTGGCATTCTAGCCGTCGACTTCCCACACTTAGCATCCTTTGCAAAATCAAGACGCATCTCAGTCCAAGATATCATGTATGCACCAGATCTTGACTCCCTGTTTTTCCTTCCTCTTTCGGCCCAAGCACTGGATGAAATGCAAGAATTGCAAAACAGACTGGAAACAATTGCATATGACGAAAACACTAAGGATGTTTGGAAACCTATATGGGGTAACAGTTACAGCTCCAAAGCATTTTATGAGCACATCTTCAGCTATGTTCAGGCACATCCAGTATTCAAACTAATCTGGAAATCCAGATGCACGCCCAGAATCAAGTTCTTCACTTGGCTGATCCTGGTGGACAGGTTAAACACCAAAACGATGCTCACACGAAGGCATATCGGTAACAGAGACGATGATCATTGTGTTATGTGCAATACAGGAGAGGACGAGACTATTGAACATCTTTTCTTTGACTGCCCGTTCGCGAGACAATGCTGGACAGCTATACACTTTGATTGGGATCTTACTATATCCTTACATGACAGACTCACACAAGCAAGGCTCATCAATGGACAGCAATTCTTCACGGAGGCTTCAATGATAGCTGCTTGGGAACTTTGGAAACTCCGCAATGATAGGATTTTCGAAAGGCATGAGCCCTCTTTTGCGAGATGGTTTAGCAACTTTAAATTTCAATGTAATTCTCAATTAGTTAGATTCAAGGCAGACCTGCGGTCAGCCTTTAGTGTTTGGTTAGATGCTTTCAGCTAATTGCCCTGTAAGTTCTCTAAACCCTTGTCCGTTCTTTTATAAAAGGTTTTTGATGCTGTGGGGATCTCCCCCACAGTCTGCGTTCAAAAAAAACAAGCGAATCAAAAACTGAGCGATCCTTTGGCATCGCAGCAATTCTCCCCTGGCAAAGCAGATGGTTGCAGTGTGGATCTAACTGTCATCAGAGACGAGGCAAAGCAAATTTGGCTAAGCTCTTGCCGGTGAGGCGCCACCGCCACATCCGTTGACCGTTGCTGCCGTGTGCGACCCAGCAAGTAGGCCGCACCGACANGCAGCCATGAGTAATCCCATAACAACACTGAATGTAAAATTAAACTGTATCAACTAACCGGTGTGAAATCTTCCTGTAATCCACCTTGTTGAGCCATTTGCCACGTCGCACACCTTGTCTAGCACACACAAAACGTCTAAACAACAATGCTCCTGAAGTTGTCGAATGCCTCACTTTCTCCTTTCTTACGCTAAAACCCTTGTCCTTTGCGTAATTATTATAGAACGAGAATGCCTCTTCTTCACTTCCAAATGTCTTATTTGCTATCTTCCAGAACTCATCCAATGAAGTGTGCTGGTCTCCAGCATCAGCAATGTTTCTGAACACTTGCTTGTCATTACTAGCACTGCCACCTTCCTGATATCACACAAGTATACAACAATTCATTTTCATTCCAATGGTAATTTTAGAAGTATAATCAGTATGTTGACAAATAGAAACACAAGCTTCTAGTTTACCTTCCCATATTTCAATTCATCATCACCAAAATGGGTTCCCTTCATTGCAGAACTAGGATTTGACAAAATATTCCCATCCTCTGAACTACTATCATAACTGTCACTGCCACCCTCCTGCAATCACACAAGTATAGATAAATCCATTTGAGACCAATTTTTTGTTCCAGCATAGGAATGACATTTTTTAGATTAAGAGCATAGGTATGAGTTGACAGCACAAATATACGAGCTTTTAATTTACCTTTCCATCATTCAATTCGTCATCTCCCTTAGATGGAGAACTACGATTTGACGAAGTATTTCCATCCTCTGAGCTGCTGTCATCACCAGTTCCAATATCAAATAAAAAATCCTCTTCAAATTCGATACTGTCATCACCTGTCGCTGGGATTTCCAGTCGTGGATTCACAATGCCATCCGCAGTGTGCACCTCAACGCCGGCGGGGGAGGATGGGACGTTTGCCTTGCATTCAGTGGGTCCTGTTGCCTCATCGGCGTCGCGCGCGAGGGCGTCCACGGCGTCTGCGTTGTGGCTGCCTTCCTCACATTCCTCGAACACGGGCAGCAGCTGGCGGCGGGCATCCATCGGGACGCACTGCAGTAGTGCTGCCGCTGCCTCAGCCGAAGATTCACGGGACGTTTCTTCGGCGCCGAGCGGGACGGCGGTGAGTGGGAGGGGCGAGTGGGGACGGCGGCGAGCAGGACTGTGGGGAATGGGACGGCGGCGAATACCACGGGGACGAGCGGGAGGGCGAGAGGGCGAGCGTGACGGCGGCAAGGTGGAGGGCGGCGACCGGCGGCGAGCGTATGGGCGACGAGCGAGAAGGAGCGAATGAAATGCGAACGAGTATGACCGGACCGTACAAACCGGATCTGATGGATCCTTGCCGGGCGGGCATGGGCCGGGCACGGGTAGGGTCGGGCCCATTCGGATCCAAATAGAAAAACAAATAAAAAATATTTAATTAAATGATTGGCTGCTTTAAGATTTGTGCAACAAATTAAAAGAGGTGTACCGGAGCACAAATTAAAAGAGGTGTACCGGAGCAGTTCTCTATTTAGTAATCCAATCGCACTCACAATTCGGTCCCGTGACATGCCATGGGGGCTCGCTCGTGGCTGCTTGCAGGACGCCGGAGTACCGGGGGCAGAGCTCGTCGGTGTTCAAGTCGGCGATGAGGAAGCAGCTCGTGGACGAAGGCTACAGGATCCGCGGCAACGTCGGGGACCAGTGGAGCGACCTGCAGGGCGACTGCACCGGCGACCGCGTGTTCAAGATACCAAACCCCATGTACTTCGTCCCCTGAACCTGAAGGAAGTTTTTCAGTCTCGACCTGCCTGGCTGATTTCACCAGGATCAAAACGGTGACCGTACGAACTACGTAGTGAAAAAAGCATGATGTAAACGAATGGCTAATGTGGAAGAAGCACAGGCCGTAAAGCACCTCTTCCTTTACTCCAATGTCAGAATCACTGAATGTGCTTGTAACAAGCGAATCAAAAACTGAGCGATCCTTTGGCATCGCAGCAATTCTCCCCTGGCAAAGCAGATGGTTGCAGTGTGGATCTAACTGTCATCAGAGACGAGGCAAAGCAAATTTGGCTAAGCTCTTGCCGGTGAGGCGCCACCGCCACATCCGTTGACCGTTGCTGCCGTGTGCGACCCAGCAAGTAGGCCGCACCGACATGCACGGCGCACCACCACGGCAACCGGCGGCGATTCAGACTTCAGACCAACAGCAGCCAGCAGTGGCGTCACCCGTGGCGACCATGGGCCGCCGTCGCTTGGCTTGCCCACGAAGCATTCGGCACGGCCCCTTGGACTTGGAGCAGTCAAACAAAATCAAACCTCCTCAGGCCTCAGGCAACAAAATCAAACCTCCTCAGGCCTCAGCCCAATGCGTCACCACTGGTCCATATTCCCCCAGCCCACGACGAACGAGCCAGAACAGGCCAGCGGCCGCCGAGGCGTCAGCGTCACGGCGTACGCTGCGAGTTCCTGCCAGCCCGAACGCAAGCTCCGCCCATTGGCCGCCGGGCGCCACGCGTTCCCGGCGAACCAGAACCTTCCCGCACTTGGCCTCCCCGCCGCGGCCGTCTCCCCCTCTTTATATCCACCACCTGGCCTCCCCTCCGCCCCCACGAACCGGCACCGGAACGGAACCTCGCAGCAGGCTCTCGACGAACCCAATACCCGAACCACTTGTCACGTCCAATTTTCCGCCATGGGCAGGAGTAAGCACCAGCTCTACCTGATCTCTTCATCTCCCTGCAAGTTGTATCTCACCACGTACGATCGAGCATGCGTGTGAGTTCGAGCTGCATGAGCTCTGCCACATTTTGTAATAACGAAGTACGGAACGTGTGTGGCATGATGCAGGGCCTGCGCGGTGCTACCGTCAGATCAAGAACAAGCCGTACCCCAAGTCGCGGTACTGCCGGGGCGTGCCGGACCCGAAGATCCGGATCTTCGACGTGGGGCAGAAGAGGCGCGGCGTGGATGAGTTCCCGCTGTGCGTGCACCTGGTGAGCTGGGAGAAGGAGAACGTGTCGAGCGAGGCCCTGGAGGCGGCGCGGATCGCGTGCAACAAGTACATGGCGAAGCACGCGGGGAAGGACGCGTTCCACATCCGCGTCCGGGCGCACCCGTTCCACGTCCTCCGCATCAACAAGATGCTCTCCTGCGCCGGCGCCGACCGCCTCCAGACCGGCATGCGCGGGGCCTTCGGCAAGCCCACGGGCACCTGCGCCCGGGTCAGCATCGGCCAGGTCCTGCTCTCCGTGCGCTGCCGCGACGCGCACGCGCCCCAGGCGCACGAGGCGCTGCGCAGGGCCAAGTTCAAGTTCCCCGGACGCCAGCGGATCATCACCAGCGGCAAGTGGTGCGTCGGTCTTGTCAGCATATGAGTCGGTTCCGGGGGTTGCCTCCCTGAACGAGATCCGATCTCATCTCAGCCGTTGATTAATTAATTTAATTTTAATTTGGTGGACGAGATCTCTTCATCTCAGCTGTTGATTGATTAATTTAATTTGGTGTGGCTCACAGGGGGTTCACTAAGTTCTCGCGCGCGGACTACCTGAGGCTCAAGAAGGAGGGACGCGTCGTGCCCGACGGATCAAACGCCAAGGTAACGGAAATCCTTGTGCTCTTCGCAGAGCGCCTCCGTCCAGCGCTCACCTTGATCATGATTTATGGGTCTGACACGTACGATCATCTATTTGACAGCTGCTCACCTGGCACGGATCTCTCGCTAATCGCCAGCCCGGCAGAGCGGTGTACCCACCCTCCGGCGCAGGATCTGCCTGAAGGCTCTGCCACGATGCGGCCATTCACTTCAGTTCAGCATTGGTCATCATCAGACACGGGGAGGCGTGTGTGCCAGCCTTCGATCTTAGACTTTAGAGATCACGGCCACACCTCTCGCTTGTAACATAAACAAGAGTTACTCAATAAAAATACGCCATACGTCTAGGCGTGGCGTATACGTATACGTATACCTGCAGTGGACGGCCTTACAGTGATTACAATGTCATGCTTATTTGTACTATAGTGTGCGCTATACTATGTTTACCTGGAGCTGCCCAGGCCGACTTGCCGATCTGTTGCTGCTCTGGAATGTATATTTTGTAAGCTATGTTCTGTCGGTAAATAAAGAAAGGTGCATCCATTTTTACGGTGCACGACGGCCGGACATCATCCGTATCATTTCTACCCTTTTTTGCCTACCATGTATAATCGTGACGTGCTGCAGTCTTGCAGATGTTTCGATGAGGGAGTAGCGAGTTATTTGGTCCCATCGACGACAGGTTCGCGCGCTCATATACACATGCGCACACACTCGCACATACCATGTTCTGAGACTGGTTAATTAATATGAACGCATCATGCCGCATAATTCTTGAATAGATATAACTATATTGGTGGGAGACACATGATATCAAAAGTTCAAAACCTAGGATTTGATCCACACGTATCACCTTCTGCTAACCATCCAAGCACTGCTTGGATCTCTGATGGAAACACGATGTTGTAGCGATGAACCAAACTATACAAAGAAGGTACTCGATCAATGGCATCTGAACTTCACTGTGGAAGGATTCAACACGTCCTCACAAGACACCAACATGTCCTCTTTCCCTTCACATTCTCTTTTGAAAAGTTCTATAACTTCTATTTCCATAGGTGTTCATGTTGATCAAGGATGAAACGGTTTTGCGGCATCAGGTTTGTGGAAGCCCCGTAATCACCTAGCTTTTCTATGTCAGTGTATCTGTTTTCTTTCTCCTTATATGATCTGGCAGTGCCCCTAGCTACTTTTATTTCAAAAAAATCTTTTATTCCTTGTATCTCTCTAATCTCACTATAATTTTTTCCATGCGATTTATACTTGAAAATCTTCCACACAATTTTTATGAGAATATTTTCACAAATTTTGTTGGAAAACTTTCCTCCAAATGTTTCTTGAAATCTTGTTGCAAACTTTTCGAAAGAAGTTTCTATATAATTTATTTTTTAAAATATTTTGTATGAAGCTGTAAATTATTCTGGTGACGCTGGTCTTGAGTTGTTTTGTTTAAAGTTTTGGACGGAAATTTAGCAGTCTTTCCTAAACATGCTTAAAAGTACATCACTAATGACACATGCCTATTTTGGATCATTTGTGGTTAGTTAGTTAATGTAAATTAAAATCATGGGGAAGGTGTTAAGAGTCACCGGAAAATTGCAAATCTTGATCAAACCTAAGCAGCAGATTTCCAATCTAACAATCGCGTAATTCAGGCGATAACTATCAAACAGGTGCAGCCGGGGGCTCCTATACGTCTAGCGGAAGATTTTTAAGCAAACTATCTATAAAGCCCAATTACAATAGAAAAGGCCCAATCGATAGGAGCTGCTGAGATTATTTTTTCCGTTCCGTTTCGACGCTGCGTGATGTAACGACGCGGTGCGTGAAGTAACGACGCGCTACAAGTTTTCGTTTACGTGCGCGCGCTGCGTGAAATAAGCACGCGCTAGACTTTTTCTTTAACGAGCGCGCCCAAAAAAATTTCCTTGCTATTAATTTTTTGCTGGGTACGTGGTTCTAAGTGGGAAATTAACGGGTGGGTACCAACTCACAAATTGAAGTTTCAAGTTGCAAATTTGTAAATAAACATAACATTCTGTAGCTTCAGACTTCAGAGTACAAATTATAGGTAATATAATCTAGTTCTAATATAGCATTTTCTTTGACAACTGATCTTCCACAGCAACTTATCAGCAAGTAGTGTAGCAAGAACCTGTTAACAATGAAACAATGCTCCAAATGTTAATCATTATGTCAATTTTTATTGTGACTTTGAGCATTACAAAACAAGAAATGTTCAAAATTTCCATTCTTAATGAATACAACAATGTTGAACATTAAACATAGTAAAGTTGAAATGTACAAATAGATATGTTGAAATGTACATATAGATATGTTGAACATTCCACAAATAAAGTTGAACCTAGTTCTAGTAAAGTGTTTGAAATGTTGAAATATTGTTATAACAAATGTTGTGTATAACAACAAAAAATGTTACCAAATTGAAACTAGGCATGGAGTTGCATGAGCAGGAATAATGTTGAAGATGTTGAAATACTATCAAAACAAATGTTGATAACACAAAAAAATTTACAAACCCTGAACCCGAACCGGTATATCCGAAGTCGAAGCAATTTGGCCTTCTATGGCAGGGGGTACATCGCCGCCCCAAACCCCGAACATGTTTCTGAACCCGATAGGACGGAGTCGCCCCCGAACAACCCTGAACCCTAACCGGTATATCCGAAGCCGAAGCAATTTGGCCTTCTATGGCAGGGGGTACATGGCCGCCCCAAACCCCAAACATGTTTCTGAACCCGATAGGACGGAGTCGCCCCCGAACAACCCTGAACCCTGACCGGTATATCCGAAGTCGAAACAATTTGGCCTTCTATGGCAGGGTATACATGGTCGCCCCAAAACCCAAACATGTTTCTGAACCCGATAGGACGGAGTCGCCCCCGAACAACCCTGAACCCTAACCGGTATATCCGAAGCCGAAGCAATTTGGCCTTCTATAGCAAGGTATACAAGGCAGCCCCAAAACCCAAACATGTTTCTGAACCCGATAGGACAGAGTCGCCTCCCAACAACCCTGAACCCTAACCGGTATATCCGAAGCCGAAGCAATTTGGCCTTCTATGGCAGGGGGTACATGGCCGCCCCAAACCCCAAACATGTTTCTGAACCCGATAGGACGGAGTCGCCCCCGAACAACCCTGAACCCTAACCGGTATATCCGAAGTCGAAACAATTTGGCCTTCTATGGCAGGGTATACATGGTCGCCCCAAAACCCAAACATGTTTCTGAACCCGATAGGACGGAGTCGCCCCCGAACAACCCTGAACCCTAACCGGTATATCCGAAGCCGAAGCAATTTGGCCTTCTATGGCAGGGGGTACATGGCCGCCCCAAACCCCAAACATGTTTCTGAACCCGATAGGACGAGTCGCCCATCAACAACCCTGAACCCTAACCGGTATATCCGAAGCCGAAACAATTTGGCCTTCGATGGCAGGGGGTACATGGCCGCCCCAAACCCCGAACATGCTTCTGAACCCAATAGGACAGAGTCGCCCCCAACAACCCTGAATGCTAACCAGTACAACCTTCTATGACGGGGCCCGAAGCAGAATCAATTTAGCCTTCTATGGCAGGGGACATGGTCAGCCCTAACCAGTACAACATTCTATGACTGGGAGCATGATTGGCCCTAACCAGTACAACCTTTTATGACGAGAGGCCACCGCAATCAAAGTTCCATGCACCACCGCACCACGTTCAAAACGTTATTAAACTAGTATGGCTAGCGTATTAAAATGCTGGATCCAACATTTTGTAAACCAAAGTTAACATTTCAAAGAAACCATTTCAACATTTTTTAAAGAAATGTTGAAATAGTTCATAAAAATGTTAAAGTTCGTAGAAAATGTTGAGCGAGTCCATCCAAAATGTCGAACTAGTTTAAATGTCGAAATGGTAAATACAAATGTCGAAATGATAAATTCAAGGTTTAATAATTTTACACATGTCAACATTATGAGATATTTAGTTCAACATTTTGTCAAAACTAGATCAATATCTTGAAATTACAATTTCAATATTTTCAAAAATCCATTATTGTTGTATTACAGTTAGATATTGAAAATTTTATTTAGCTAATGTATCTTCTCGTGAGATTAGCCATTATTTTTTAAAAATGTTGATATAACATATTACAAATATTGAATGGTATATATTGAAAATATTGAACTAGTAGTTGAATGTTCAAATAATTTTTTAAAAATAACATATTGGATCTTATATCGTCACATTAATTCCAGTGAACACCATAGTTCAAACGGATTTTGATTTGGATGTGTAGTTTAAGAGAAACGAGCATTTATGTTTGAAATCTATTTCCGTCTCATCCACCACTCTCCTCTCACATTGCACCACGTGTCCTCCTTCTTGCTCTGTTAACAGCTGCTGCGCGCATGCTCCGCCTGGTGTTTTCTTGTTCAAGTGGATCTCATCCATTCATATAATGCTGCACGAATCTTAGACAACGGAAGATGAGTTAAATAAAAATCTTCCGGAAGATATATAGGAACCGCGGGTGCAGCCTGTGCGACGGAACAGGGCCCACGATTTTGAGGATCCCCAAAATTTTGAGCCCAGCAGCCCAGCAGCATAGCAGTCCAGCAGCACGCAGACAAGGCCGCGTCGCGTGCTCACAGAGTCGCCGCGTCGGAGCCCTTTTTTTTTAGTTTACTCCCTATGTATTGTATTGTTTTTGTGAAACCTTCCATTTGTACTCCCTCCTTTTTTTTTAAAAAAAGATGTCGTTTAACTTGATATGATCTACTCCCTCCGTATCAAAATATTTGTCATTGTTGACTTTTTCTAAAATATTTGACCTCTCATCTTATTCAAAAAATATATGCAAGCACGCACAAAGAGAAGTCACTTAAAATACATACAACAATAAAACAAAACATAAACAAAATAAATGATATACAGAAAATATTTTAAATAAAATGAATGGTCAAAGTCGTGATCAAAAATTAACAGCTACAAATATTTCGATACAGAGAGGTATTACCATTTTGACGATTAATAGCTCATATGTTGTGATGTTTATCTCTACCCAACGAAATCTGCCCCATTGGTCCTCAAACCAGGCAATTCCACGTCATCTCTAGACTAGAATCTTCGTATGGACCTTCAGTATAATCTAAACCGTTGATTTTTTGCCTGCCTACGAATATTCGAGACCTACATCCATCGCGGAGGGCCCGGCGACGCTTTGCGAAACCGATGGAGTTCGTTAACCCTGTCAACAAAAAAATAATTCTAATAGTCCCTTCTCGGCTGTTCATCTTCGCCCCTCAGATTGAACGCAACGCTTTCGTCCAGAGCACTCCGTCCCTCCCACGAGCAGCGTACCAGATCGACACTCCTCTACCCCGCCTGCCAGGAACATCACCCACCTCTCACAACAAACAGCTCGCACCTGGCCGCCCGGCATTGGGTTTGGGGGTTGAAGTGATGCCGCCTCCAGGAGCAAGATCGATCCTCCCAGGGGCAGCACAGGAGATCGAGGGTTTGAGGGGTCTCTTCTACTATGTATCCCCATTTGGGACTGTTTAATACCCTCTCCATATCAAAATATTTGTCGCTGTTGACTTTTTCTAAAATGTTTGACCTTTTGTCTTATTCAAAAAGTTTACGCAAACACGCAAAAAAAAAGTCACACATAGAATACATACAACAATAAAACAATTCACAAACAAAATAAATGATATACTTAAAATATTTTGAATAAGACAAATGGTCAAAGTTGTGATAAAAAGTTAATGGCGATAAATATTTCGATATGGAGGTAGTATAATTCAACATTTCAGCAAAGGAAAAAAATTCTAATGTCTTTTCAGCTTCAAAATTGCCATCTTCCTAATTTGACAGATGTTACTATTACTACGTGTCTACGTTGCAGAATAAGACGAATACCTAGTATCATGGATCAAATGTCTCTGTTGTCTTCATCTGTTAATGAAGATCATCTAAAGCTGAAGAGAATAGCAAGAACTCATGACCTCTTAGAAATAAGAGAGATCGAGGGTATTTCCAATGTTCAACTGAAATTGTTCCACTAAGAACAACTATTTTATGTATTAACGCTTTAGGTGGTCATATGTACAGTAACTTATTGTTCATCAATATTGCAATATCCTCTTTACTTAAATTATAGTAAAATCATAGCTCCAGGCTGCATTTCAATTTTCAACCAGTAAATATGAATACAAGGCTAATAGTAACTCGCTTAGGAGATAATGTTATAGAAACAGAAATAATAATCGGTACACATGCTGGACAGAAAACATGTATTCCAAGAATAAATCTAACAACAAAGTCGTCTCATTGGCCATTTACTTTAAACCGCCGTCAATTTCCTGTCAAAGTTTGTTACTCAATGACTATCAACAAAAGTCAGGGACAAACGCTATCAAACATAGGAATATATTTAAAGAAGCAGGTATTTACACAACTATACGTTGCATTATCATGCGTTACGAGTAAAGAAGGCTTAAAAATACTGATTGAAAATGAGGATTGTCGGTGTAAGAAATAACCAACTAGTGAATTTAGTGGATTGCGCGTTTGGGCTCTGGATGGTTCGCGAGAGGACACAAGGGATTATACTGGTTCAGGCACGAACGCCCTACGTCCAGTGTGAGACAGCTCGTGTTACTCGCGTTGCTCGTAGTAGGGGGTTACAAGCAGTCGAGAGAGAGAGGGGCTCCCAAGTCTCTGTGAATGGCTAAGTGTCCGTGAGCGTGTGTGTTTCGTGGTTTGTACGTGTTGTCGTCCTCTCCCTCTCCTGAGGCCTTACTTTTCTTTTTATCCCTCTGGGAGAGGAGAGCTGTACAAGGTGTGTTCAACAAATAAAAACTAGGAAGCTTGCCGGAGAAGCCCCGCCGCCTGCGGGACACTGTGGGCGCTGTCGTAGTAGGTCCTAATCCCGAGCTCGTTAGGGTCGTGCACGTCGTTCCGCGGCGCCTGCGGGGCGGCTAGAATAGTTGCATCCTTCTGCCGCGGCGGGCGGCGCGGCGGGGCTCGTTAATGCTGATAGGCTGCGGCGTAGATGTGCGGCGACACATCCTCCCGGTCCGCTCTCGTTCCGGGTCCCTCCCATTGATTCACGACACCTGTCCCGGCACGGACCCGAGCGAGCCGGGGTAGGGTCGGGCGAGGCGGAAGGGGCCGGCCGAGGCGGAGCCAGGTCGGGCGAGGCGGAACTGGGTCGGCCGAGGCGGGGCCAGGTCGGCCGAGGCGGAGGAAGGTCGGCCGAGGCGGAACTGGGTCGGCCGAGGCGGAAAGGTCGGCCGAGGCGGAACTGGGTCGGCCGAGGCGGGGCCAGGTCGGCCGAGGCGGAGGAAGGTCGGCCGAGGCGGAACTGGGTCGGCCGAGGCGGAGGAAGGTCGGCCCCCCTCCTACATGATGTCCTCCTTGTTTATGGGTTTTGTTTACGCATGTTTCCCTTCGAAACAGCGAGGTCCCACCCGTCGGTGAGAGGGTCGGATATTGACATCCGACAGTAGCCCCCGAGCCTGCCCGGAGGACGGGTGGTTCTCCGCGCAGGCTCCTTCTTGACGCCTGCTCGGATGTCACTCGGGGGTGCGCGCGAGCGCACCCACCGGGTGTAGCCCCCGAGCCTGTAGGGGAACGGTTGGTTCGCCTATAGGCTGAAGCATAATTTGTCTTTTTTCCACCGGGGCGCGCGAGCGCACCCGGTGGGTGTAGCCCCCGAGCCTGTAGGGGAATGGGTGGTTCACCTATAGGCTGAAGTGGAATTTTGTCTTTTTTCGCACCTGGCAGTCGTAGCCCCTGAGACGACAGGTGATTGTCAAATCACCCGAAGGCTTTCTGTCACTTTCGTTCGGCCCTCGCAGGACTACGCCGTATTGTCCAACGGACCGGAACGTGATCTGCCTTTTTTCGGGAGCACTGTCTCCCCCGATTTGGGAGCGTGTGCTTCCGCTGCGTCGGGCGGTGCTTCCGTCATGCCTGCTCTGCCTCTCTTTGATCCGTCATGTCGTCCTTTTTGAGCTTACTGCTCGCTTGTGAGGCTCTGGCGTTCTGCATGAAGGGCCGCGTGGCGCGTCTCCTCGCCCTATCGAAAGGTTGGTCTGGGCGCTTCCGGGCTATAAATAGGGTTCTCCGACTACCCTTCCTGGGACATCCAGCCGTCTCGCTTCTTCTTTTTCTTGTTAGCATGATATCCCCGTCGTGGGAACCGCCTCGGGGGCGTCCTCCCGGCCTGGGGGGCGGGAGAGTAGCTTGCTGATGCCACAAGAATGACTGCGACCTTAGGGAGTTTCGGCGTGGAGGGGCACCGCTCGGTGTCGCAAGTGAACGGCGGTTCCACCCCCGGCAGCTCTCTCCGTCCGTCCGTTCCGCCTCGGCGGCGGTGGACCGTGTTTGAGGGGGAGTGGGTCGGTGGAACTGTCGCCGTCTCCTCCATCTGCCTCGCCAGGGCAGTTGCAGGAGTCGTATACAGCCACCGGCGCGCCTCCCCTCCTCTCTTGGCCGCCGATGTGACGCCGTCGCCGGTGTCGGTCGGTCCCGCGGCGATGAAGGGAGCCTGTGGTGATTCTCTGTCATCGCGCCACCACAGCGCGGACCTCCGCCGAGCTCCCCCCATGGGGTCGATGGGTGAGGAGATGCTACAAGAAGGACTGCGACGTTCAGCAGCTCGGTCCTTCTCGTGGCACCGAAATTCCCGCGCTTTCCGACGCCCAATCCCGCCGCCGAGGATGGCGGAACCCGTTTATATTATTCCACGGCCCTTGGCCGTATGTACTTTTTACCCTTATTCATGAACAAAAAAATTTGGTCGGTTCCGGAGCTTTTTCTGCGACCGCGCGATCGGTCTCTTTTTGCGATTCCAGCTTCCCTGTGTCTCCCCGACCGTGGTCGGGAGGGAGGCCGTTTCGTCTTTTTATCGTCTTCCCCTCACGCAATCCCTCCGCGGGACGGAAGGTTAGGGCACGCCTCGCGTTTTGCCACGTAGGCCGAAACACGGCTCCCGGTGAGCTACTAACGGGCTAGATCGAGCGAGGCCTCGGTCCTCCTTCGAGAGAGGACCGTCGGATCAACTGGTGACCGACCTCGGAAAATCCCCAGAGCTCCCGACCCCCTTAGTTCCCGTAATCGTTCGACCGATCACAGGGGCTCGTTGCCTCTCTTCGAGGAGATACATGGGGTCAGGAGTCTTAGGCTCGAACGCAGGTCGGGGCGTCCTCGGCACCCGCGTGCCGAGGCTATGGCCGCTAGCGGGCCCGCCCGTTCCTGCCCCTTCGCTCGGGCGCTTCAGAGCGGCCGTCGGACCCTAGGGCCGGCCTTCGAACTCTTGGGTTGTTTTTCTCGATTCCGCGTTGTGTCCCCCCGGCCCAAGAACGGCCCAGGTTTGTTTTATTTTCCCTGAAAAAATAAACGCGCAGGAAAAGGAAACGGGAATAGATGCGAAATAAAAAAGGAGACGGGGTATGGAATGCGAAGTGTTTAGAGAGAGGGAGAGCCTGGGCGATCGAGGGCGTGTGTCGTGGGCCGCGTGGCCCCCACGAGCCGCGGCGCGGGTGAGAGACCCGAGGCGTCCCGCCTGCTCCCTTACCTGCCCATTTAAGGCGGAGAGGAGGGGGGCCGGACCTTCTTCTTCCTTCGCCCGCCTGCCCTCGAATCGCCGCCGCCATCTGCAAATAAAAGCCTGTACCTTTTTCCCCTTCGCCTTCCTCGCTTTTCGGCCATGGCCTGGTCCCATTCCTCCGTCACCGAGGGCGAGCTCGAGCGTCTGGTGGAGCGCGGGCTCCTGCGCCCGCGAACCGACCTCGTGGAGTGGATGGCGCCGGGCAACGAGGAAGTCCCCACTCCGTCCGACGGGTACGTGGTATCCTTTGTCCCCTTCCATGAGCGGGGTTTGGGGCTTCCTCCCCACTACTTCCTCCGTGGTCTCCTGCATTACTACGGGATTGAGCTTCAACATCTCAATCCCAACGGGCTGCTTCACGTGGCCTTGTTCGTCGCCTTGTGCGAGGGATTCCTCGGAATCGAGCCCCACTTCGACCTCTGGAGATCCTACTTCCATGTCGAGGAAGTGAAGATGGAGGGACGGCCGAGGCCACACGGTTGCGCTGGGATCCGACTGCGTTCGGGCCAGGGGGAGAATTACCTCCAGCTCCCACTGATCACCTCCAACAAGGGGTGGCACCCCCGGTGGTTTTACCTGCGGAGCGATCCGGGCGCTCCCTTCCCGGCCATCACAGGGAGGCTCATCGAGAGTCAACCAGATTGCTGGCACTGGGGCCCCCTCAAGGTGGACCGGCCGCACCTCAACGGACTTCGCGCCGCGATCGTCCGCCTTCGCGAGCTGGGAGTCACCGGCCCCGGGGTCATCGCGGCGTACCACTCGCGCCGCGTTCTCCCTCTGATGGCCCGCCGGCTGCGATTGGATCAGATGAACCTGGCGGCGGACTGGACGGGGACAGTGATGGCGGTCGGGGCCCTCCCCGATGAGGAGGTGGGTGCCCGCCTTCGCGAAGCGGTGCGGCGGCCGTCCGCGGGGTATCCTATACCGGACCACCCCGTCATGCGCCCCATGGGCGAGTCCCTCATCCCGGTAAGTCGCTGGGAATTTTTCTTTTGTCTCCGTTGTTCATTCTTGAATCTGGCGAGTCACCTGAGTTTCTTTTTCTTCAGCACCCCCTGGTCTACAAGGCTTCTCGGCCCCCGCTCCCTGAGGACGCGGTCGTTCGAGCCGCGAACCGCGCGCGAGCGGAGGCCGCCCGCCTGAAGAAGGCGGAGGCCGAGGCGAAGAAGGAGAAGAAGCGGCTAGCTCGCGAGAAGGCCGAGGCGGAGTACCGCGAGCGTCGTCTGCGCGCTCGGCAAGACGGGCTCTGGAGAGAGGATCAGGGCCCCTTCGAGGGGGGCTTTGATTTCGATTCGGAGTCCTCCACCGGGTCCGGGTGGAGCTCCCCGACCTCCCGGCGCGAGTCCACAGTTGATCGGGACGCACCGGAGGACACGGGAACCTCGGGCGGCCACGGCGCCTCGCCTACGCCACCGCCGACTCGGTCAACACGCGAGGCTTCTCGCGGCGCGAGTTCGCCGGCCCGGGGGCGGGCTCCACCGAGGGGCGACCCAGGCAAACGGCCGCGGGCGGAGGGATCGGACTCGGGGGTAGCCCCACCGGCCAAGCGGCCCTCCCGAGGTTTTCCCGTGTCGGGCCGGTAAGTCCCTCTTGCTTCTTCACTGTTCGTTATCATTGCCTCCGCCGAGGCGCGTGTGTGAGGTTTCTTTTCGTTCGCAGGAGGGGAAGTCAGGCGGCGCCTTTGGGGCTGGCGCCAATCAAGCGGCTCGCGCGTCGGATCTCCGCGGTGGCGACGAGCCGAGGGATCAACTTGGGCGACCCCCAGGTGGAGAGGATGCTCGACCCGCTCCTTCCCCAGCAGCAGCTCGCCGCGTTGTCGGATGCCGGGTCGACGCTTTCAGCCGGGGCGGTTCCGGAGGCCCTCGTCGGGTTGTATTGTCCGCCCGCGGCTGGTCCGGCCGGAGCGGAAGACGTGGTGCCGCCTGAGACGGCTGCGCCGATTGGAGGCGCGTCTGGGGATGAGGAGCTGGTGCCCCCCGGTCCCGTGGTGATCAAGAGGATCCCGTCCCCTCGGCCCAAGCGGTCGGGCTTTTGTCCGAGGAGGGGGCGGGCGAAGATGACGAAGTCCCGAGGAAGCCGACGCCGGTTGCGTCCCCAGGCGCCGGCGACCGCGAGGAGGAGGCTCTCCCCGAGCCGGACGTCACCGACCGCGAGTGGGAGGCTCTCCTCGAGCCGGACGCCACCGACCGCGAGGAGGAGGCTCTTCCCGAGCCGGACGTCGCCGATCGCAAGGAGGAGGTCCTCCCTGAGCCGGACGCTGCCGACTCGTTGCCGTGGTTCGGGCGAGGTGATGGCGCCTTCTCCTCCCGCGCCTTTGGTTCCTGAAGCGGGAACGGCGGACGTCGCGGGCCCGAGCTCAGCCCAGGGAACCCGTCTCGCAGCGGGCGCCCTGGGGGGCCGCGAGATCGTCCGGCCAGGGGAGGACCCTTTGGAGTTCGGGGGCCCTCGCGTCACCTGGACCGACCGCGTCTCGGGTGATGTCGTCTTTTCCCTGGACGACGCCGAGGAGAAGGATGAGGCCTCCCGGATTCGCGCGGGGGTCGGGCTGGCGGTTCGGTCGCTCAATTCCGCCTTGGAAGCTATCCGCGACGTCGCCATCCCTTGTGGGGAGGTAAGTTCTCCTCCATCTGCTTTTTCTCTTTCTTCTTTTCCTGAGTGGTTTCTGACTCTGATTCGTTTTTTGGCAGTCTCTGATGGCCCGCAGCCGGGACAAGTCCCTCTTCCTGCGCCGGGAGAAGGACTTGTGGGGCCGTCTGCCCTCGATCATCGCCGAGCGCGACGCCCTGAGGGAGCAACTGGCGGCCGCCCGCCAAGAGGTCGCCGCCGCCCGTGCGGATGCGCGCGCTGAGTTCGAAGGGCAGCTGGCTGCGGCCAACCGGGAGATCGAGTCCCTGCGGCGGCGGGTCACAGAGGCGTGCGAGCATGCCGATAAGGCCGACGAGCTCAAGAGCAACGTCCTGATCTCCTGGGAGAGGGACTCGGCTGCTCGAGAGCAAGTCAGGCTGGGCCTGGTCCGCGAGATGGAGCGCCTGCGAGCCGATCGGGACCGCGTCGCCGCCGTTCTTGAGGGAACCCGCACTCAGCTGGCCCAGGCGGTGGAGGAGCGAGACGAGGCCAGGGGGCTTGTCGAGGTGCAGACCCGCGACCTTGAGACTGCGGGCCGAGCCCTCGAGGTTGAGCGGGGCACCCGCGAGGAGGCCGAGGCGCAGTGTGCCTCCTTGGGCGAAGCGGCGGCGATGGATCGCGCTACAATCGAGCGTCTCGAGTCCGAGGCGCGCAATCTCGAAGGACTGCTGCTGCACGAGGGAGACGAGCACGACGCCCTTCGGGCGACGGTCGGCGTTGTACTCAGCGAGCTTCGGGTGCGGTCAGAGCGGGGTTCAAGCTCGCTGCTCGCCGACGTCGAGCGCATCCCGGCTCGGGCTCGGGCCATGGCGAGCGACGGGCTCTTCATCGGGGTACGCCGAGCCTTTGCCGTCGCCCGCTCATGGCGAGCGACGGGCTCTTCATCGGGGTACGCCGAGCCTTTGCCGTCGCCCGCTCCCACTACTCCGAGATCGGCCTGCAGTACCTCGCCGAGGGGTTCGCTCCCGGCACGACGGAAGCGGAGGTGGTCGCTCTTGAAGAGGAGGTGTCGTCGCTGTCGTCCGTCCTCGCCGCCAAGACTGCAGAGGAAGAAGGGCCGTGGGCGCCCTGATTAGTTCTTCCTTTCTTTTGGCTTTTAGACAGTTAAACTCATTTTCTGTAATGAACTTAAGCGTCTGTGTCGTTGACACTCGGCCTTTCGCGTTTCTTTGATTAAGCCGTCAGGGCATGTTCGGATTAAAGCGAGCCACGCGGTTCACCAGTGAGCCTTCTGAACCGTTGCCACTGGGGCCTTTGTTCTTTCGGCGTTCCGACCGGCAAACGCGTGTCACTTTGTTACCCAGCGCCCTTTTTCCTTAGTCTCAGACACGCGAATCTGCCGAGGGTCAAGGACCCGGGGGACGTAGGTTAGCCCCCGAGTGACGTCCGACCCTTGGCCAGTGGGCAAGGGTCGGGCGTCGCTTTTCGAAAGAAATACATTTAAACGACAAAAAGGAGGTAGCCTAGAATAATTAGGGATAAAAACGACGTAGCTGTTCGATGTTCCAGGCGTTGGTGTATTCCTCTCCTTCTGCATTCTTCAGTTTGTACGAGCCGGGTCGGAGGACTTGAGAGATGATGAATGGGCCCTCCCAGGGCGACGAGAGTTTGTGCCTGCCCTTGTTGCTTTGGACGAGACATAGCACCAAATCGCCGACCTGGAATGCGCGTTCCCTAATGCGCCGCTCGTGATAACGCCGTAGGGATTGCTGGTATTTTGCCGAGTGAGCCAAAGCAACTTCCCTGGCCTCTTCTAGCTGGTCGGCCGCGTCCTCAAGAGAGGTTTGGTTGCCCTCGTCGTCGTAGGCGCGGACACGCGGGGACCCGTAGTCGAGGTCGGTCGGGAGCACGGCTTCTGACCCGTATACCATGAAGAACGGGGTGAAACCCGTCGCGCGACTCGCCGTCGTGCGCAGGCTCCAAAGCACCGCCGGGAGCTCTTCAACCCAACGTCCTCTGAACTTTTTCAAGCGCTCGAATATTTGGGGCTTGAGTCCTCGCAGGATCATCCCATTCGCGCGCTCTACTTGCCCGTTTGTGCGGGGGTGTGCGACGGCGGCCCAATCGACCCGTATGTGGTACTAATCACAGAATCGCAGGAATTTCTTCCCGGTGAACTGGGTTCCGTTGTCCGTGATGATCGAATTAGGGACGCCGAAGCGATGAACAATGTCGAGGAAGAATTTGACGGCTTCTTCCGATCAGATTGTTGCGATTGGTCGGGCTTCTATCCACTTGGTGAACTTGTCGACGGCGACAAGCAAGTGGTCGAAGCCCCCGGGCGCCTTCTTGAGGGACCCGACCATGTCCAGTCCCCAGACCGTGAACGGCTAAGTGATGGGGATCGTCTGTAGGGCCTGTGCAGGGAAGTACGTTTGCCTCGCAAAGAACTGGCACCCTTCGCAGGTGCGCACGATCTTAGTGGCGTCCCTCACCGCCGTCGGCCAGTAGAACCCTTGTCGGAACGCATTTCCGACGAGGCTGCGAGGCGCGGCGTGGTGGCCGCACGTGCCCTCATGGATGTCCCGCAACAGCTTCTCACCCTGATCAGAGGGGATGCACCGCTGTAGGACTCCTGTGGGGCTGCGTCGGTATAGCTCGCCCTTTATGATAGCGTAAGAATTGGCGCGCCGGGCGACACGGCGGGCCTCAGTCTTACGCGTCGGGAGCTGCTCCCGTAGCAAGTAGTCGAGGAACGGTTGCCGCCAATCCGAGGTGCCGGGGTCCGGTCCCTGGTCCTCGGTCAGCGTTGCGACGGCAAGAGTGAGGTCGGATAGAGCCTGGTCGGTCGGCTCGGCGCCGACTCCCGATCCTTCCGCGACCTTGGCCCCATTCTCGCCAGCCCCCGAGGCCGGAGCGCGTCGCTCCGCGGAGCCAGAGCCGCTCGGCTCGGCTTGCGCTGTGCAGGGGAGCTTTATCGAAGGGTCTCGCTGGTCACTGGCGAAGATTCCAGTCGGGACGGGTTCCCGGCCGGAGGCTTTCTTGGCCAGGGCGTCGGCGGCCTCGTTGAACCGCCTTTTGATGTGCCGGAGCTCGAGGCCATCGAATTTGTCCTCGAGCTTGCGCACTTCCTGGCAATACGCGGCCATGGTCTCGCTTTCGCAGCTCGACTCTTTCATGACCTGATTGACCACGAGCTGGGAATCGCCTCGAATCTCGAGGCGTCGAATCCCCAATTCGATCGCGATCTTCAGGCCGTTGATCAGGGCCTCATACTCGGCTGCGTTGTTGGAAGCAGGGAAGTGCAGTCGGATCACGTATTTCATCCGCACCCCCAGGGGTGAAACGAAAACTAAACCGACCCCCGCTCCCGTCTGAGTCAACGAGCCGTCGAAGTACATCACCCAGTACTCCTGATCGACAGGGGCCGTGGGTAGCTGGACCTCGGTCCATTCCGCAACAAAGTCGGCAAGGGCCTGGGACTTGATGGCCGTCCGCGGGGCATAGGCGATGCCCTGGCCCATCAGTTCCATAGCCCATTTCGAGATCCGACCTGTCGAGTCCGGATTATTTATAATCTCGCCGAGGGGGAAAGAGCTTACCACTGTGACCGGATGCGAGTCGAAGTAGTGGCGGAGCTTCCTCTTGGAGATAAGGACGGCGTACAGCAGCTTCTGTATCTGCGGATACCTCGTCTTGGTGTCTCCGAGCACCTCGCTCACGAAGTATACCGGGCGCTGTACTTTGAGGGCGTGCCCCTCTTCTTCACGCTCCACCACCAACGCCGCACTCACCACCTGTGTAGTTGCAGCAATGTAGAGGAGAAGAGGCTCGCCGGCGTTCGGCGGGACCAGGATCGGCGGATTCGTCAAGACTGCCTTGATGTGGTTCAGCGCAGTCTCGGCCTCGTCCGTCCAGACAAACCGCTCGGATTTCTTCAAGAGACGGTACAACGGGAGGACCTTTTCGCCGAGGCGTGAGATAAACCGGCTCAAGGCGGCTAGACACCCCGTGACCCGTTGAACCCCTTTCAGGTTCTGAATCGGGCCCATCCTGGTTATGGCGTTGATCTTCTCGGGGTTGGCTTCTATCCCTCGGCGGGACACGATGAAACCTAGGAGCATCCCCCTGGGCACCCCGAAAACGCATTTCTCGGGGTTGAGCTTGACGTCGTTCACCCTGAGTTTGGCAAACGTTTTTTCCAGGTCGGCCACGAGCTGGTCGACCTGTTTGGACTTGACAACGATGTCGTCCACGTACGCCTCAACGGTCGGTCCGATGAGTTCATCAAAACACCTAAGCATACACCGCTGGTAGGTGGCGTCGGC
This sequence comes from Alloteropsis semialata, assembly GCA_004135705.1. Lineage (NCBI taxonomy): Eukaryota > Viridiplantae > Streptophyta > Magnoliopsida > Poales > Poaceae > Alloteropsis > Alloteropsis semialata. The sequence goes on from CM014278.1 coordinate 79,192,428, forward strand.
GTTTTTGAGCCCGAATGGCATTGTGACGTAACAATACGATCCGAACGGGGTGATGAAGGAAGTCGCGAGCTGGTCGGACTCCTTCATCGCTATTTGGTGGTACCCTGAATATGCGTCAAGGAAGCATAGGGTTTCGCACCCCGAGGTCGAGTCGACTATCTGGTCTATGCGTGGCAAAGGGAAGGAATCCTTTGGACACGCTTTGTTAAGAGCAGTATAATCAACACACATTCTCCATTTCTCATTCTTTTTTCGTACAAGGACGGGATTGGCTAACCATTCGGGGTGATACACTTCCTTGATGAAGCCGGCCACCAGGAGCTTCGCGATCTCCTCTCCAATCGCCTTGCGCTTCTCGTCGTCGAAACGCCGGAGGCGCTGCTTCACGGGTCGGGATCCGGGCCGGATGTCCAAGGAATGCTCGGCGACCTCCCTCGGAATGCCCGGCATGTCCGAGGGCTTCCACGCAAACACGTCGACGTTTGCGCGGAGGAAGTCGACGAGCGCGCTTTCCTATTTGGGGGACAGCCTGGTCCCGATCCGCGCCACCTTCGCGCTCGGGTGGTCGGGGTCCAGCTCGATCTCCTTGGTGCCTTCGAGCGGCTCGAACGACGCCAGGCCGTGGGTGAAATCGGGCGCCTCTTCGACGAGGCGCGCCCTGATTGGGGCGAGCTCCTCGGTGGACGCGATGATGGCCGATGCCAGCTCGCAGCTCTCCGCCTCGCACTGGTGGGCCTGTTGGAACGACGATCCCACCGTGATCACCCCCCTCGGCCCTGGCATCTTGAGCTTGAGGTAGGTGTAGTTGGGGACGGCCATGAACTTCGCGTTGCATGGGCGGCCCAAGATGGCGTGGTAGGCGCCGTGGAACCCCACCACCTCGAACGTGAGGGTCTCCGTCCGGAAGTTGGTCGGAGACCCAAACGTAACGGGCAGGTCGATCTGCCCGAGGGGGACGGCCTGTTTGCCGGGGACCACCCCGTGGAAAGGCGCCCCGGTCGGGCGAATGCGCCCTCGGTCAATCCCCATGGCGTCAAGCGTGTCGGCGTAGAGGATGTTGAGCCCGCTCCCGCCGTCCATCAGCACCTTGGTGAGGCGCTTACGCCCTATGACCGGGTCAACCACTAGAGGGTACTTACCCGGCCTCGGGACGAACTGCGGGTGGTCGGCTCGATCGAAGGTGATGGGTGCCTCTGACCACTTGAGGAAGGTCGGGGTCGCCGGCTCGGCGGCGTACACCTCTCGGCGCTCCACCTTGGCTCGCCCTTTGCTCACCGACGCCTCCGTTCCGCCGAAGATCATCAGACAGCCGTCCGGCTCCGGATAGGGGTCGGCGTCCATCTTCTCGTCCGCCCCCGGCTCTTGCGGGGCCGGGTCGGGCTTCTTCGACTGGGGCGCCGGCTTGCGGGAGCCCCCTGCCATGAATTTCTTCATGAGGGAGCAATCCTTGTACAGGTGCTTGACGGGGTACTCGTGATTCGGGCAGGGCCCGTTCCACTTCTTCTCGAAGTGGTCGGGGACCTCCCCAGTCGGAGGTTTGAAGGTCGGCTTCGGGTCGGCGGCAGCCACCATGGCGGTCTCGTCGTCGTGCCGCCTGCCCTTGCCTTTCTTCTTCTTCCTGGCGGGGGGCCCCGATGGGCCTCCCTCCGTTTCCTCGGTCTGCTTACCCTTTGGGTCAGCAGACTGGTGGAAGATGGCCCCCACTGCCTCCTCGCCGGCCGCGTGACTCGTCGCGATGTCAAGCAGCTCCTTCGCGGTGCGAGGGCTCTTTCGCCCAAGTTTGTGGACGAGAGACTTGCACGTCGTCCCCGTAAGGAACGCCCCGATGACGTCGGCGTCAGCGAGGTTGGGGAGTTCGTTACACTGCCGGGAGAAGCGTCTGATGTACTCCCGGAGCGTTTCCCCCTGCTTCTGCCTGCAACTCCTGAGATCCCATGGGTTTCCAGGGCGATTGTCGGTCGCCTGGAAGTTCCCCACGAAGACCTCCCTTAGGTCGGACCAGCTCCCGATTTGTCCCGCGGGGACATGTTGGAGCCACGCCCGTGCCGAGTCGGCCAGATGAAGGGGCAGGTTATGGATGATGAAATCATCATCGTCGGCCCCTCCGGCTCTGCAGGCGAGTCTGTAGTCCTCGAGCCAGAGCTCGGGATCGGTCTCCCCGTCGTACCTCGGGAAGTTCGACGGGGCTCTAAAGTTGGCGGGGCGAGGAGCCGCTCGGATCCGCGGGCTGAAGGCCCGTGGCCCTGGCGCGTCCGGGCTCGGCGTCCTCTCACCCTCCTCATCGTCGTCGTCGTACCGGCCGCCACGACGGGGAGCGCGCCCGCGCCGTCGCTCGGGCTCGCCCTCGGGGAGCCGTCGGCGACGGGCGTTCAGGATGCTCCGAGCGTCCTGAATCGGGCCGACCCTTTTCAGGATCGGAGCCGCGTCCCCGGCGGGCCGGGGCTGATGCACCGAGACCCCTTGTTGCGCGCGTCCGGCGTGCCCGCCGGTGGGCTGCCTTGAGACCTCGCGGTGGCTCATCTGCGACGCTCGTCTCCGCGACTGTGAACTCTCGGCCTGCTGAGCCGCGGCTCGCTCGAGGAGTTCGCCGAGCTCCCGCTGCGCTTTGCGGGCTTCCGGCGTCGCCGGTGGGGGGAGCCCTCGCACGAGCATGGCCGCCGCGGCTATGTTTTGCCCGGCGCGGGCGAAATGCGGGGGCGGGGCGCCGTCATCGTCGACGATTTGGCGCTGCACGTCCCGCGCACGTCCCCGGGCCGGAGCCGCGTCTCCGATCTGCAGAAGCTCGTGCTCGATGCGCGCTCGCTCCTGCTCGACCCGTGCGCGCTCTTGCTCCAAAAGGCGGCGGGCCTCCTGGAGCTCCTCCCGGCGTTGCCGGGCGTTGTCGGCGTGAGAGTGTCGTGGCGATGTGGCCGCTCTTCGCGGGGCCGGCTGCCTCGGTGGCGCCGGGGCTTGGTTTGCGACCAGGACGGCTGCAGGCGCGTCGTGAGCCGGGAGGCCGTCTCCTGGGGCCGCCGGGCCCGAGCCGCTCTCGCTCGCCTCTCCCACCGCCCCATCGGGGGTGTCCGCCATGAAACACTCGCGGGACGGGTGATGGCTTTCCCCGACGAGTTCAGTGTCCGACGCCTCCGAGACGGAATCGTCCAGGAGGTCGAAGACCGACTCGGAGACGTGGTCGATCATTCCGACGAACTCGCTGTTCGCCGAGGTGCGGCTCAGAAGGCGTGTCACCAGTCGTGACACGATCTCAGCCGCGTTGCGTAAACCGTATGGGGCCGCATACGGCGGGAGGGAGTCCAACATCCCCGGGGGAAGTGGGGCTCCTCCCGTGAGCTGAGTGGCGACGTTCGCCAGTGCGAACCTGACGCAGCGAGTGTCCTCCTGCGAGGGCCGCGGCCCTAGGAAGGTCTCCAGCTGCCTCAGGAGGAGAGCCTCGTTGGCCTCCGGGCGAGGGTCGCTGGCCTCGTCGTCAGAGGCGTCGATGTTGACATTCGCGAGGGCCTCGGTGGCGGTCGCGACGTCAGCGTCGGGGGCGCTGACCGGAGACGTGGGGGCGAGCCTCGCCAGGTCCCCATCAGCGGTGATGACGAAATCTAGGCTTCCGTGACGCAGCTGCGTCCCGGGAGCCCAGCTCGAACCGTGGGTGGCCATCCGAAGCCTGGTGATCGTCGAAACGCGCAAAGGCCCCTACCTGGCGCGCCAACTGTCGGTGTAAGAAATAACCAACCAATGAATTTAGTGGATTGCGCGTTTGGGCTCCGGATGGTTCGCGAGAGGACACAAGGGATTATACTGGTTCAGGCACGAACGCCCTACGTCCAGTGTGAGACAGCTCGTGTTACTCGCGTTGCTCGTAGTAGGGGGTTACAAGCAGTCGAGAGAGGGAGGGGCTCCCAAGTCTCTGTGAATGGCTAAGTGTCCGTGAGCGTGTGTGTTTCGTGGTTTGTTCGTGTTGTCGTCCTCTCCCTCTCCTGAGGCCTTACTTTTCTTTTTATCCCTCTGGGAGAGGAGAGCTGTACAAGGCGTGTTCAACAAATAAAAACTAGGAAGCTTGCCGGAGAAGCCCCGCCGCCTGCGGGACACTGTGGGCGCTGTCGTAGTAGGTCCTAATCCCGAGCTCGTTAGGGTCGTGCACGTCGTTCCGCGGCGCCTGCGGGGCGGCTGAATAGTTGCATCCTTCTGCCGCGGCGGGCGGCGCGGCGGGGCTCGTTAATGCTGATAGGCTGCGGCGTAGATGTGCGGCGACACATCCTCCCGGTCCGCTCTCGTTCCGGGTCCCTCCCGTTGATTCACGACACCTGTCCCGGCACGGACCCGAGCGAGCCGGGGTAGGGTCGGGCGAGGCGGAAGGGGCCGGCCGAGGCGGAGCCAGGTCGGGCGAGGCGGAACTGGGTCGGCCGAGGCGGGGCCAGGTCGGCCGAGGCGGAGGAAGGTCGGCCGAGGCGGAACCAGGTCGGGCGAGGCGGAACTGGGTCGGCCGAGGCGGGGCTAGGTCGGCCGAGGCGGAGGAAGGTCGGCCGAGGCGGAGGAAGGTCGGCCCCCCTCCTACATGATGTCCTCCTTGTTTATGGGTTTTGTTTACGCATGTTTCCCTTCGAAACAGCGAGGTCCCACCCGTCGGTGAGAGGGTCGGATATTGACATCCGACAAGGATGGATCTTGTGGATCAAAAACACAAAATATAGTATATAGAGAAGTACTTCAATCAATTTAAAACGAAAAAGCATACACTAATTACCTCCATTCTACTTCTTTAAAATACAGATAAGTACCATTTTTCTCAAACTATACCAAAATGTATAACAAAGGACAGGTGATTGGAAATGTAGAATTGTTTCTCTAAAGTTAAGTTTTCCTGTATACTTATCTTGTATGGAGAAAGTTCAAAATTTGTTTTTTTAGCATCTGCATATCTTTCCACTGTACTATATTCATTTCAAATATTATATTCATCCTTGAGCATTGTTAAGGGGCAAACTCTGAATTCTCATTTGGACACAAGCAGATTTGGGCCATTGCCTCGTTGGAACTGATTTCCCATCTGATGGAGTATTTTTTTTTCTTCTGAAGGAACGAGGAGAGTTGCTCAATCATTTGAGGAGAGTAGCAGATGGAGTGAGATTTGAAGGGTTACTTTGGGGCTTTCACATGAGATCCCCTAAGCTACAAGCTCCACACTGTTCAGTAGCGAAAGAAATAAAGAATTCTGGAGAAATGCATTCTGTACATTCATATGGCCCTGGAACTGATTTTTTGTATTGTGTATTGTCCATGTTTGGCAAATGCCATTACAATATACTTTAGCTGGGCATTAGGCAATCAAGTCTACATGATATATTACACTGAGAGACACAAATACTATGTTCATTTAAGATATTGGTTGATGCTTAATTATTCCACAACTATAGCTATTGTATTTTCTGTTGTTTAATATATTCTTCCCATTATTGGCTGCGTTATTGTGATCTTGATAGGATTTTAGCACTGTGATACTGTCACCAAGATGCTAGATGGTTTCGTTCTTTATTCTGTCTCTCTCACACGATAGACAAACCTTTTAGATAGTACCAATAATTTGGAGTAATTTATTTAACAATTACCATGGTGCCATGATATGAATAACAATACAGTAAAATCTCCTATGAACTTTTTCCTCTGTCTGCATCCTCTTGGCTGCACTCCCATCCCATGTGCAGTGGCTAATACACTATATGAGGAACTTAGAACCAGCATTGCAAATAAAACTAATAAGGTAAAAACAATTTGTGTAATAACGTCAGATGGTTGCCGAACATGAAAACACTGGTCAACTCCAAATGGCGCGGCAACGCCGCGCCCATGGTTCTAGTGACTACGAAATTAACACCATATGAAAGTGGTTTCAAATATTAATCTAATTGTACCAAATTTCTATGAAATAGTTTGAACATTCTTAGATTTAATATTAATCAATACTTAACAAGTTTTTTAAAGTTTTGTAGGGCGGGTTTGAAATTTGAGTGGGGTGCTATTGTGCCAAGCAGGAGTACACTGGATGCAGAATTGCAGATGTAGCAAGCGACCTAGCATTGGGCTGGGCCGTTTTCACCCCGTAATCGGTAATCGTCACTGGTGGCGGCCTTCCGGTGTGGTGGTCAGTGATAGGGATGGCAACGGGTGGGTGTGGGGCGGGTGCAGCAAAAACCCACCCATAACGGCATCCGTCACGTCTAGCCACACCCGTGCCCATGACGCTTCACGGGTGAAATTTCACACCCGCGCCCGCACCCGGCGGGCACCCGCCGGATGTTGGGTGCCCATTGGATCTGTGCATGACAGTAAAATATACAATATGTGGATGATCTCAAAAAACATAAATAAATAGTTGCAGCAAACTAAATTTTCATCTTATAGTCATTATGCATCACGTAAATAAACATTCAATAGTTCCACCAATCAGCATAATAAGAAGTCATCATAGTTGAACAATTACTATATCATATAAGCAAATACAGGGTAATAGAAAAAAGAATGCGCGAGTCACGGCGGCGAGAAAGGCAATAGAAGTGACGAGTTGTGGTGAGAATAGGGTGTTTGTGGATCGGATAAGAGTTCCCTAGGGTTTCAGCCAAATTCTTGGGGTAAAAGGTTTAGGGCCTACTAAAAACTAAAAATGTCTTACTATTATGGGCCCCGTGGGTCACCCGCGGGTGAAAATCTAGACCCGGCCCCAACCATTCTTATTACGGGTGCGGGTGGATGTAGACTCACGGGTGTAATTTTACACCCACGTCCACACCCATTGGGTGCGACACCCGCGGGCGCCCGCACCCGTGGGACCGCCGGCCATCCCCAGTCAGTGATGACGACGACCATTGTGGCTGTGAGACCGAATCCCCTCGTCCTCCAGACCTCCACGGCTCCACAGGCCTCCACTCCACCGCTGCCGGCTGAGCGGTCGTCTTCGTCCCCTTTCTTAAACCTTCCTCCTCTGGAGTTCGCTCTAGTCTCCAGAAATTTCGCCTGAAGAGAAGAAACCCACGACGGATCTGCAGATGAAGATCATCCCGGTACCTTGCCTGGAGGACAACTATGCCTACCTGTAAGAATCTGCCTGCATCTTTTTTTGCCCCTTTCCTTCGGGGCCTTCAGCGATTCGTTTGAAACCATTCAGTTCTTGATTGTTATCTGTGTTTTTCCTTTCTTTACAAGAATCGTGGATGAGAGCACCAAGAAGGCGGCGGCCGTTGACCCGGTGGAGCCGGAGAAAGTTCTCAAGGCGGCCAGCGAGGTCGGCGCCTACGTCGACTGCGTCCTCACCACTCATCATCACTGGTATACCATCGCCCCTAGTCGCCCTTACAGCTTCTTTTGGGTTCAGTACTTGCAAGTGTTAGCACATCCTGCTTCTTGCTTACTAGAGTTGTTATCATGAGTTAGGTCACGAATTGGCTTCATACCTAGACATTTATTGCCCATTAGATCAGGTTAGTACCAGTGTACCACTGGTCCAGTCTCAGCTGATCTAGTTATTACATAATTGCAGTAAGGGCTTGCGACTACGGACATATTTTCTATTCTCAGTTTAATTGCTATGTGGACTGTGCAAGTCGAATAGTACTATGTAAGATATACTGCGTCAATTGTTGTTTGCTGGCAATGAAGTTCACAAAGTATTCGCTTTGCTAAAACGTCCTTGCAAAGAAGAAAGTAAAAGAAAAGGAAACTGAGGTCTCTGGGAGAATGCAGCATCTCATTCACTGTGCTATGTTGGAGTTTACAATTTTTAGAATACGAAATGAAGAAACCGCCTCTCAGTGTCCTGAGTGGCTGATTAATTGATTATGCAATGGAAGTGCCTGGTAGATGTGGCGCTTGCTAGGACTTCATGGTTTTCCATCCGTAGAGTAGTCTGCAGTGTTACATGGACACCGGTGCGGGTGTCGGTGTCCGACTCGGGTGCGGGTATCCGATTTGGTAGAATTTTTGGAGACACCGCAAATAACACTTGGAATCCGATACGGGTGTCGGAATCCGACACGGGTGCGGGGTATCCGACTCGGCAAAAAATTTAGGATACGGGTGTCCGGGTAACACTGGTAGTCTGTTTTCACTCCAAATTTACAAGATGCAGTTCTGCTGGGGAGTAGGTGTTTTAATCACTCCTTTGTGATGTAACATCTAGAGTGGAGTGTACTCAGGTGATGCATTCATCTCTTTAATGGAATGGGGGATTTCTCCTCCCACTTCTAAAAAAGTGTGAATATTCTGATACAGTCTAAGACAGATATGCAAAAAGGTCAATGCTTTAAAAATAATTATCAGGTGGCAGAACATGCATAGTACTCTCTGAACTAAAAGTGAACAGATGTTGGTGAACTTCATCAGCAATCATCTACTGTGTTATTAATGAATCGAGCAACTGATTTTGTGCTTGTAGGGACCATGCTGGTGGCAATGAGAAGATGAGGTTGCAGGTGCCAGGGATTAAGGTCTTTGGAGGATCCCTGGACAATGTGAAAGGCTGCACTGATCAAGTGGAGAATGGAACAAAGTTGTCACTTGGGAAGGACATTGAGATACTATGCCTACACACGCCTTGGTATGCTATTAGCTATACTTTTCTTTTGTCTTATAAGTCTCACCTCCCCATTTATGATATAACCGGTGTGCTTTTCTAGTATCATAGAAACAGTCCCCTCCTGGTAAAGTCGATCTATTTACAGAAGTCACAACTGCCAATTAGAGCTCTTGAATTACAAATTTATTATGTTATTCAGCTCCCGGTCTACTTTAGAAAAAAATACGCCTTTCTCTTTTGGAGGCTCTTTTATATCCAAGGAATCCACATGCAGCTGAGGAGTGGCACAAACACGTCACTAATGTTACTTAAAAGACTTAGCTGAACTCATTGATAAACCCTCACTTGAATTATGCAGGACGTTTTATATGTGTTTGCTCAGTAAACACTAGTTGATAATTTGGTTTTCTGATCCCTGTCATTTTCTTTCTTCAACAGTCACACAAAAGGTCATATCAGCTACTACGTTACTAGTAAAGAGGGGGAAGATCCAGCGGTCTTCACTGGAGACACTTTGGTTAGTATATGCATCTGGCTTACATTGATGACTCCTTTCATATTTATATATCCTAACCCATTTTTAATAAAAAAACACAGTTCATTGGTGGTTGTGGGAGGTTTTTTGAGGGTACTGCAGAGCAGATGTATCAGTCCCTTATTGTGACACTGGGCTCGCTGCCAAAGTCAACTCGAGTTTACTGTGGGCATGAGGTGTGTTCTCTTGTTTTCGTTCCGATTCTTCCAGTCATCTCATAATCCTAGGCTTTGATTCTGGAATCTGGTGGAACCTGATTGTCATCGAATCTGTATGGTATATAAACAACTATTTCTTCCTTCATCATTTGGTATGGAATATTTTTATTATCAAGGACAGAAGGACATATGTACAGTTTTACTTTCATTTTCTGCTTGTTCTGTAGGAATAGGTAGTTTCTAGATGGTCCAATGATTTATCATGTCTTTCATTGTAGTCTCTAGCTTCTATAATTGGCTGAGTGCTTTTTTAGTGCATTTGTGTTCACTGGAATGGAATCTGATAGCAATGAGATAATATAATGAACTGAAGTTCTCTTGTGCCTTCTTTTCTTTTCGCTGATAGAGAAGAATTACAGATAAGTAGCATATACGTCCATTTAGTTGCTTGGCTCCTTGCCTTTCCATTTTCTGTACTGTCTTGATAAGAGGAGATTTATCTGTGAGCTACTTTTTCATGTTCTTTGTTATCCCCTTTGTTGAATTTCGACCTCCTTTTGAACTGCATTTGTAAACATTCTAGAAACTTGAGAAGAAACCTGCATCATAACATCCTTGATAAAAATAAAATAACGACCAATGTTTGATTATTTCGGTTATCGTTTCTTAATATGGTATACTAATTGGCTTGGTTATCTACATGCCATGTTCTTACTTGTTGCATGTTGACTTGCAGTACACTGTGAAGAACCTAATGTTCATGCTGACACTCGAGCCAGAGAATGAGAAGATTAAACAGAAACTAGAATGGGCTGAAAAGCAGCGTGAAGCGAATCGGCCTACAGTCCCCTCAACTATAGGAGATGAGTTTGAGATCAATACCTTCATGCGTGTTGATCTACCAGAAATACAGGTGAATCTACTGACCTGAAACACTTGTTTTCTTGCACTGCTTCCGATATTCATGCACAGAAACGGCTAACATTGTGTAAAGTTGACTAACACTTATAAACTTATTTCCTCGCCAATCATAATTTACTAGCACCAGGAGTAAAAGATTTTTATTTTATCTGCAACAACTTCCTTATCATATCGATTTTGTAGGCAAAGTTCGGTGCCAAGTCTCCAGTTGAAACACTGAGAGAGGTCAGGAAGATCAAGGATAACTGGAAAGGTTGATACCCCCGTGGCTGCCACGCCTGTGTCTCAATTCTCAAAGTGAGCTAATGCAGAAACCTTGCCCTGTAGGTGGGAATGAGATTTACTGCCGGGCAAGTGCAATGCTTTGATAGGTATGGCGTCAGGAAGGAGAAGACTTGTATAATAAGCTCCGTGTTAATAAAAACAATAATCATTTTCTTGTAACTCTTTTGCCAACAGTAAGACATGAACCATGTTTGAAAATTCTGAAAGTTCTGTGATGGGTATATTTTGCCTACATGGATCGCTGATCCGTAGAATGTTGGGCAGTTGGGGTGGTGATACTGTGATCACAGATGTATTTCATAGTAAAATATATAAACTAAATCATCAAATTATTATGTTTCTTCAAGTTGAACGACACAAGATTCTGATCGCCAGAGACATAAATGTCATAGGACGGCAGCTAACACTAACAGGTGACTTTTTATTCACGAAATTTTCTTCTTGCCGGCAGCCTTCGGCGACGTCGAAGGCTTCGATTTGAGCTTGAACGGCTGCGCAGAAGAGCCCGCGAACTGGCCGAAGCCCAGCCGGCCGGGGACCAGCTTGGGCGGCGCGAACGGCCCGCACGCGGCGACCGGTGGCTGGCTGGCGCCGCTCTTCTGCCCGGTCTCGGCCGCCGTTGCCGCGGCCGCCCTCGCGTCGTCGGTAACCTTGCTCGCTGGTCCCTCCTTTCTTGCGCTCTCCTCGCGCCCGCCTTGGCTGAACATTTTCTTGGCTCTGTCCAAGAAGGCGGCGGGCGTGCCCATGAGCACGAAGAGCTTGAGCACCTCGTCCGTCTCCAGCTTGCACTCCGGTGGCGCCGCCCGGTCGGCGGCCGACGAGGGTCGCGCTTGGGCCAGAGGACGGGGCGACGGCGGGAGGAAGCCGGCGCTGGGAGCGAAGCCGTTCCAGCATTGCGGCACGGGGCTGTGCCTGGCGCGCGCGACGCACTCGAGGGTCCTGAACTCGGCGGCGACGCGCGCCTTGAGCCCAGCGTGCCGCACGAACCCGTGCAGGCTCTCGCGGTACGTGTGTTCCTGCGGCTGCTGATCAATTTGCAGCAGAATTTGGGAGAAAATATTTGAACCCATGCTATTACCATTTGGGGGGAGGAGAAAAGGGAGGAATCATTTGGCCAGAATTTGGGAGGAAGAATAATCCTTTGCAATAGGGGAAAATATACGAATGTGCAAGTGGGTCTTACAGTACTGAGGGTAACGTGCCGGCCTTGGAAAACAGGCCTCGCCATGGTTCGCCATCCTTGATCGGCTCCGGCACCTGCATTGTACGTGAGCCTCCTCCGCATGGCCACGCCGGCGCCGCCAACGCCCGCCGTCGTTGCTGCATCTCCGACGAACCGCGTCTCAGCTACACTTAAGCGACAGAAACAGGGGCTGGCTTACGCCGCCTTAGTACCTTTTCTCGCCTTCTTTGCCGGCGGCGTGCCCTTGCTCTCCTTATTTGCGCCGCGCTGCCTCGTCCTCTGGTTCTCCGTAGTGTTGCCGCCGGTGCTGGTGTTGGCGTTCTCCTGCTTCTTCGCCTCGGCGGCGCTCTTCTTCCTCAGCAGGGCGGCGGATGGCTGGCCTGGTGGGCCTCTGTTGCCCCCCTCTCTTCCCTCCGGTGTGATCGGCTGCTGCAGCTGGTCTAGGTGCCTCTGGCGCCATGCCGCGAGCTCTGTCACCGAGTACATCTGGTTGTTCTTGAGGGACATGAACACCTGCTTGGCTTGATCTAGCAGTGACATCGCCTGCATAAATCAAGGAAACATTGCTCCTGGCTTAATGCAGTGTGATGGTAAATAATAACCTTTGTGGCGATGCGTGTAGGAGTGTGATATGGAATCTAGGTGAAGGATCAACCTCTCTGAAAGGCACGGTGTTCTGGCTGTTCATCGTTATTGCTCTCTGGAACACCATGTAAACATCGTTCTGCGATCGCGTAGAGAATGAAGGATGGAAACTAAAGCTGTAGAAGAAAGGATAAAGAGGGCCAAATGGGATAAGAAACGGACCTCAAATTGCTCTAGTGCCGTGTACATGCCATCCTTGTTCTTCTGCCTCAGTGTTGCAAAGTCACCGGGCCTGCTCACTCGCTCTGCATAATCAGTCACCTGCAGCAACATGTCGATATTTCAGTCTTCTAACATGAAACAAGAAATAGATGCATTAAGAAAATGTGAAGTAGTCATGTTTCAGCCTTTCGCTCTATCGACACAAATAATTCAGATGCATCACTTTCATTTCTCACCTGGATGTCATCTGGCATCGCGAACAACTCATGCCGATCTCTCCTGCAAGGAGATGAAGATACATACATATATATAAATCCCAACATTTTATAGGAAACAAGGTGATGCCTGATGGACAAGCCAAAAGAAACAAGGCGAGAGCCCAGAGCTTACAGCTCCAATTCGTCAAGGATGTACTCGATGATTTGCCCTACTGAGCTTTGGCTTGTCAAGTTATCTGAAACAAGATCATAAGAAATTCACATGCCTCCTACAGGCAGCGCAGCAATACTGAAGTAACAAAAGAAAAAAAAAAGCATACTGCTACTGGGTGCATGAGATGGTCGTCGGTGGCTACATGAAGCTTCTCCCTGCAAGTGCTGAAAAAAATCACCCGACAGATGAGAACCAGGAGGACATATGAAGAGTTCTACCCACATATGAAGAGAGTCGGAAGCACCCAATGGCTGCACAATTTACCTGGATTTCTTCATTCCTTTTTCTCTTCCCTCGCGCGTTCGAGCCGCAAATGCTGTTCCTGATTATCTGCCAAGGATCAAGGAGGCAGACGCCGGCGGAATCACCGTCGGTCTTCTCTTCCAGCTTCAGCAATCTAGCGCTACGCCTCTTCCCTTTTCCAGACATCTCTGGTTTGCTGTTCTCCCTTGCTACTTAGAACAAAAACAAGGGACGAAGAGGCTATGATGATGGCAATGCATCTGCATTGGGCTTCTGTGCTCTTATGTTACAAGATGGAGAAGGTTTCAATTCTACAGCTGGTAGCTGGTGTGTGTGTGTGTCCATTCTCAGATGGAAACTTTTACTGGGCTAGAGAGGCACTGGAATGCCATAAAATTCTAGGTCTTTTAAGGCTCTGCAGTTTTGGTATGACATATTTTAGGAGGAGGAATGCTACAAAGGCTGTGAGGAGTGATGACCAGGAGCTGAACGTGAGTATCCGGTATCCCAAATATTAACTTCCGATCATAAGACTATTTTGAACATGCTTGTAGGAGCTCTTGTGAGCATCTCTCTTCTACAGAATTGGAATGCTAGGAAAAGACTATTTTTTACCAAGTAGTATTCCAATGCGTCAGGTTAAGAAACAGTTGGCCTCATGGCGACAGCACATAAACAGCTGTGCCCTGAGGTGTTACGGCATGTTATGGTTTGGTTTAACTCAAATTAAGTGGCCCTAAACCATCAAACATATCTCTTGATACAATGCATAGGTGGCAAGATACTTCCATCTGTATAGTATTACAACACACGTTTTGCTGCGATGCTGACTTGGTAGTTTTTACTGGGTGGAAGAAAGCACGAGGAATGAACTTGCACACTTTTGCAATTCCAAAGAGAGCACAATCTACTAGAGAGAGACTGTAACAATGTGTACTTGCATTGCATAGGCGTGTGCAAGCCAGGCTTGAGAAACTGGAAACACGATGAATACCCAGAACTGGCTGGTAATGAAGACCAGCTGAACATCAGCGGTATAAAAGCCAAATTTGCTATTAGAATGTTAGTCTGACCACATGGCAAGCAAATGTTTACAGGAAATTAGATTTTTTTTGTGCACGCAAGTTGTAGTAGCAAGAAACGACAAAAAACACTAAACAGTAACATCTCTATACCAAAACAGTAATTGTGCTGAGACAATTAAATATTTACTAGGCTTATTACTTGTGCTTCAGAAATTACATTGCCATGAAAAAACTGCTGGAATATAGTCTATAATCTCAAAGGGGAAAAAGAATTGCCCGGGCTATCTTGGAATGGAGATCACTCTCCTAAACTGTAAGTTTATGCCCCCCACGTATCTAAAATCCTACTCCATTTACAAGGCGCAGATAGGTTGAAACCTGCTCCCTCTCAGTTGTGACCCTGTTTTTTTCTTGCGGAAAGGAAAGGTATACACCGTCAATCAAACCTCTAGGCCAACTGCAGCAGGGTCAACAGCATCACTGTTGTTCTGTTGAAACCACAATTCTGCATATCGCCCACCCTTTGACAGAAGAACATCATGTGGTCCTTGTTCTATTACCTTCCCATTCTCCAAAACAATTATCTGAAAATTCAAATTTGAACAGGACTCGTCAAAATATCAGAGAAAAGGTGAAACCAACGAGCACTCACCACCTAGAGTGCACTGGCAGGCTTTGGAATTTAAATATATGGTCTGGGAACCTTGAAACAGGACTCATCACAAGATCAGAGAAAAGATTAAAACCAACAAGCATTCGCCACTCTAGAGTGCACCGGGAGGCTTGGATTCAAATCTAGGGTCTGGAAAATAGATACGTTCAAAGTGTACTGAAGTTTCTTGATAAGTTGCAAAAGCATACCTGATCACACTGCATTGCAGTTGTAAGTCGATGAGCAATAAAGATTGATGTTCGGTCGGCCGATAAAGATTTCAGAGAATTCAAAATTGAGGCTTCAGTAGTGCTATCAAGAGCACTTGTTGCTTCATCACATAATCTGACATAGTCCAGGAGAAAAAATATCAAGACAAAAGGGCATTGGATAAGCCTATTATTTGCAAAAAAAAGTTTACTGTGAATAATCTCAAATTAGTTCAAATACATTCAGCAAGGACAACTTCGACATATGACATATCACTAGACTACATGAGCTCTCGCCCAAAAGGACATAATAAACAGAGTGACACATTGCTCAGGTCATGGAGATCCAAATGAAGAAAAAAGATGACTAAATAAAAGTAAGGGATACTCACAGAATGGAGGGTTCCTTCAAGAATACACGGGCTATTGACACTCGCTGTTTCTCCCCACCACTTAGCTGCAACAAGTAAATTGCAATTTGTTAAATATTTTGGCTGTGGAAAAGGTTACAACACTTCCTCATCTGGCAAATTACAACATATTATCTCACCTTCAATCCTCGTTCTCCTACTACTGTGTCATACTTGTCTGGGAAGTTCATAATTGTATCATGAATAGCAGCACGTCGGGCAGCATCATAGACCTGTATGGAAACAAACTATAGCATTCCAAAACAAAACAAATAATCATGCTATATGCACTTCAGAATATCTTGGAAGAAAATAGGCACCTCCTCCTCTTTTGCTGATAAGCGCCCATACTGTATATTATGCTTAATCGTGTCATTAAAAAGTACCTGCATTCATGTCTACAATGTGAGCCTGGCTGGGCTTGGAACAGTGCTATTGGCATATGTTAACATGTATACTGTATAGACACACAATTCCCTGAAGACGTATTATCGAAAACCTTCAATATAGCTAGTGATCCACTATTATTTACAAAGATGTAAGGACAGCACAAATTATAGGCTGTTGGAATTCATTTGTGCTAAATAAATTCCACAATCCAGAATTCAAGACGTAATGTTGCTTTACTATTTAATTTTTCTAACTAAATTGGAGTATTGGACTCATGTTTGAATGTAAAAGAAATAATCAAAAGATGTTCACAGATGATAGCTAGCAGAAGTTCCAATTCTACACAGAAAGCCAGATTACAAAATAGAACATTACAAAAAAACGTAAATCCCCACATTCCTCTATAGCTCGAAAACTGCAGCGTTGACAAGTGTATGCCAGAAGGCTTACCGTGTCCTGAGGTACAACACCAAGACATTTTCGAAGGCTCTCCATTGTCACTCCTCGGATATCTTGCCCATCGATTCGTATCTGCCAGGGGAAAAGATACATATCTTAAGTCAATAAACCATGAGATG
>CM014278.1:79215879-79259094 GCA_004135705.1 Alloteropsis semialata
GGCTCGGGGGCTACACCAGCTGCCGCCGCTGGAGTGGCAACGTCTCCGAGGGCGCCGGCCGTCCGCGCCTCCGCTTCCTCGGAGTCGGCCGCGGTCCTCGGAGGGTGGCAACCCCGCGGCCGTCTCCCCCGGCAACAACCTTGTCGGCCCCGGACAGGGCCGCGTCAGCAGGCAGGGCGCCCTCCCCTGCCCCAGGGTGGCTCGCCGCCTCCTGGGGGTAGGAAGGGCCGTCCCCGCCAGCTGTTCCTCCAGCTCGGCTTGGAGCGCGGCGACAGCCGCCTCGGAGGGAGCAGCCTGCGCGACAACCAAGCCACTCGGGAGTGCCCCGTCCGGGCTGTTGCCGTCTCCCGCCGGCGCCTCCTCGACGGAGGACGTCACCTTCCGTGCCGCCTCCTCGGCCTGCTCCGCCGAGGGCACCGGCGTCGCCCCCCCGGCCCGCTCCGCCGCAGGCTCCGGCCTCGCCTTCTCGGCCGGCTCCGCCGCGGGCTCCGGCGCTGCCTCCTCGGCCCGCTCCTCCACGGGCCTCGGCGTCTGCGCTGCCGAGCGCAGCAGCTTCTTCGGGGCCACCGCGAGCGGATTCTCGGCCCGACTGGTGCATCACAAATTGAGGAGCCCGGCTAAGAGAAAAGGCAACTGTAGGAACCGAAACCACTCGAGAAGGACAGAGCATTACTTACCTCGACGAGATGGTCCGGGTCCGCTTGGAACTCGTCGGCACCGGGCCCCCCGGGGGCGAGGGCCTCTTGGACCCCGCAAGCGCCGTTGGGGCGGGGGCCACCTGCGCGGTTTCGGCGCCCCTGCCCGAGCTGGGCGCCGCCTGGCCAGTCGGGCCTCCTCCTTCGACCGGGGACGGATCCGGCCGCCCCGTCGTGGCCCGCACCGGGGCGGAAGGGGCCTGCGCCTCCACCACGGGCAGCGCGGGCGAGGCCTTGCCCCCAACAGGATCTGCCCTTGCGGCAGGAACGGGCGTCCGGGGCGCGTCCCGCCCTCCGCTCTGCGCCCGCATTGTTTGAGGGGCTGACGGCGGCCTCCTGTCGTCTCGGGACGCGGACCTTTTGGGGGAGCGCGACGCCCCCGACGACGAACCCCCCTTGTGGGCGCGCTCCGACAGGTCCCGGCTCCGGCTTCTCTCCCGACGGGGGGAGGCCGTGTCCCGTCGGGAACTCTTCCCCTCCTCGGGCGCGTGACGGGTGGACGGAGGCGTGCGGCTGCGCCTCTCGCGCTGGCTGTCCCCGGAGGACCGTCGATGCCGGCTCAACCGGGAACTTTCGCTCCTCCCTGCGTCCGGCGGAGGCGACCTTCCTCTCCCGCTAGACCCCGGTTGCTGCGCCGAGGGCGAAGCTGTCACCACGGCGACCGCCTTGAGCTTAGCAGGGGGCGCGTCCTCATCCTCATCCTCCTCGTCGTCCTCGCTCCTCGAGTCCCCCTCCGCGGGCTCCGACTCGGGGTCCTCATCCTCAGAGACCCGCTCTCCCCTTTTCCTCCTCTTGGCCCGCTCGGCGTTCCTCTCCCGCTTGGCCACCTCACTCCTCCTCCACCTCTCCCGGCGATCCTTCTTCACCTTGGCCCGCTCGGCCTCCGCCCGATTCTTCGCCCTGTCCTCGGGAAGCGGCGGCAGGGAGTAGGAGCAGTCATGGCTCTTCACCTAAAGACTTCGGGATCAGGAAACCAAAAAGCACTCGGGATTGAACTTAAAGCAGAGGAAGGAATCTTTACCAGAGCTTTCGTGCGGGCGTTCGGGAGCATGGGAGAAGATCCGGCGGTGGATATGCATCATGGGCTCTCCCCATCGCCGCCGTCACCCGGCGCTCCACCTCAGCCTTCGAGGGCAGGGGGTCCATCGTCACGGTCCCCACATAGGGGGCCTTCGCCGGAGTCATCTCCCAGATATGGAGGGTACGCCGCCTCAGCGGTATGATGCCTCTCGAGAGGTACCCGCCGATGACCTCCGCCGCGGACACGTTCGCGTCCCAGAGTCGGGCGAGGGCCTCCCAGATGTTCCCAAGGAGTTTCTCCTGCAGCCTCTTCTCGGGCCCGTACGCCCACACGTCGGGCGCCTTCTCGAATGTCTTCTTGGTGTACTCCGGGAGGGGGTTCTTGGAGTCGTTCTTGAGGTAGAACCACATTGGGTGCCAGCCTTTGTTCGAGCTGATCAAGGTCCCCGTGATATAGTCCTTCGACCGCCCCTGCTTCAACTTCAACACGGCACACCCGATTGTCGCGGGGGCGCCGCCTTCACAGGGATGCAGAGCAAATTTGAAGAAGTACCGGAAGAGGTCCCAGTGGGCCTCCATCCCCAGGTACCCTTCGCAGAGCGCCGCGAACACCGCCATCTGCTGCACCCCATTGGGGTTGATGTGCTGGAGCTCCAGCCCGTACTCATTCAGTACGGCGCGGATGAACCTCCCGGCAGGGACGGCGAACCCGCGCTCGTGGAAGGCGACGAACGAGACGACGTACCCGGCCGGCGGCCGGGGGTAGTCTTCCACGCCGGGCCTCTTCCACTCCTCGGCCTCCGTCAGCGGCGGCAGCGAGCCATCTCTCACGAGCCCCTCAAGCTGCCTCTGCATCACCCTGGAGCGCTCCCAGACCGACATAGTGAGGTCGCCAGGCGAAGGTGACGTGGGCTGTGCGGGGATGTGGTCTCTCCTCCCTCGGAAGATCGCAAGCGCGGCGATGGCGGAGGACGCGAGGAAGACGAAGCGCGGCGGCAAGGAAGACGATGCGCGCGGCAGGAGACGAAAAGATTGTAGTAGATTAAAACCTAGGCGGCCGCGGCTCAGGGCTATAAAAGGGGGAAGCGGCGCGGCGGAACGGCTGCGGCATTAAATGCGCGGGCCCACCTCCGGCGCCTCGCGACGTGCGCACGTCGCCTCACCTGACTCCCTCAAAAGCCGCGCCCTCCCTCCACGCGGCGAAAAAACCAGGCCGGCGCTCCAGTGCTCGGCCCATCGACAGTTGGGCAGCGGCCCGGCCCACCGACGAAGCGTCCCCGACAAGCTTCCCAACCCCGACGACCTCCAAGGCAAACTACTCGGGCTCAAAACCTTAACAAGAGCACCAGCTCTTCTCAAGACTCGCGCGCCCCCACCGGAAGAATCGTGACTTACCATATCTGCGCTGCCTCTCAACCTGGGCGCGAGTCTCCATCTCCCCCCCAGGCTCGAGGGCTACTGACGAGGGTCTGGATTAGGGGTACCCAACCAAGCCCTTAACCCGGATCCTCACGATAATCCACCCCTCAAGAACAAAAGCCGAAGACCCAAATCAAGCGGATTCTCCATGCCCCGACAGCTCGGAGGTTGCCCGACGAGTTTCCGATTCGCCCGAGGAGTTCTCCGCCTCCGAGTGGTTCCCCGATTCGCCCGGGGAGTTCTCCGCCTCCGAGTGGTTCCCCGATTCGCCCGGGGAGTTCTCCGCCTCCGAGTGGCTCTCCGATTCGCCCGAGGAGTTCTCCGCCTCCGAGTGGTTCTCCGATTCGCCCGGGGAGTTCTCCGCCTCCGAGTGGCTCTCCGATTCGCCCGGGGAGTTCTCCGCCCCCGAGGAGTCTCCGGCTCGTCCGGCCAGACTACTCGGCCGCGTCCCGTCCCGGCCCATCCAGTGCCGTACCCACTTGGTACCCGCCGTGCCAGAGCATGATGGGCGTCCATCCTTTGCCACGGCAGCCACAGTGGCATCCGTCTCATCCTAACAGGAACGCCACAGTCCAGGGGGGAACGCATGCGCGACACCGGGCGCCCAGGGACGACCCCTGGCGCTCAAGGACGACACCTGGGGCCCGAGGAGGACACCTGGAACTCCCGAAGGCCCAGGACGAGTCAACCACGACCCGGAAACTACCCGAGAGCCTACCCGAGAAGTCACCTACATCAACCACCCGGGATGTACGATCCCGGGTCCGGCGGGGCGCCCACTCCGTCAACACCTGCTCCCTGTACGGCTCGGCATGCGGCGCAAGTTAAAGGCCTCGGGGCCGAAATTCCCACTGTAATTCCCTCTTTTTTACCTCCCCGCCTCCTTCTCCCCCTTGAGACTATAAAAGGGGCCGAAGGGGCACCAGTGTGGGGGGACGACGGACAACAGACGAACATTCGAACACAGAACGAACAGCACACCCGCTCACACAGCACAGGGACTTGGGACCCTCTCCCTCTCCCGACTAGTTTGTACCCCCTACTACAGACTTGGACTTGAGAACATTGGCACTCACTGGACGTAGGGTATTACTCTCCGGAGGCCCGAACCAGTCTAAATCCCCTGTCTCTTGAGTCACCATCCGGACCCTGACACGCGATCGTAGAAATTTACTTGCCGGCGGTAGAGAACCCCGACATCCGGCGTCAGCTCCAGGGACGCGGGCCGCAAGCGGGGAAATGGGCCGGGCCGGCGGGGGTGGTCCACCGGACTAAAGGAAGAAGACAGGGTCTAAAACCAAACCTACGAAGAGTTCAAGGAGGTCTTCTGGACTTAAACTAGAAACTATAAAACTAAACAAACAAATGCAAATCAATTCGAATTTAAACAGAATATAAATTCTAATTGACTTGCAACAGTAACAAAATCAATGCACCAGCATGAATGCAACAAAAACTTATTAGAACTAATAATTAATTATTAAATTGAATAAAATCCTAATAAATTCCAATTAACTCCTAGAAATTTATTTAAGCCCTACATAAATCCTAGAAAATTCAGAAGTAGTTTCTAAGATTTATTGTGATGAAAATTAGGGTGTTACATTTACTAAATTCTATACAAAGTTATTGGCGTTGCAGCAGACTTGTACCAAATTGAGTAGCAACAATGTTTAAAACATTCTTATGGGCAGAGGTGCCGAACAACAACAACTTCTCCATCTCCAAAAAAAAAATGATGTTCTATATTTCTATGATTATTAGTATTAATCGTGATCCAGCATCCAACAGTGAGCAGTGACTTCCTAGAGCACGTGATCACTCAACACGAGCAATGACTTTACAAACAAGCGAGCATACCGTTTGTGATTCAGAGTTTCAGAAAATAGCGTAGTGTCTGTGATTCAGAGTTTCAGACAGCAGAGTTGTGTTGGTGATTCAGAGTTTCAGAAAACAGAGTGTCTGTAACTCTGTATTAGCACGGCATTGTTGCCACACTAATAAGCCTAAACTAATTTGAGGATATACGGAAATGCAAAATGATCATTATCAGTAATAGAGGTGACCATTATTTGGATAGCTGTTCCTGAATCATCAATTCTACGAGTCTTGGGCCATTGAAGGGCTCGAGCTAAACTCTGAATCCACACTGCCGGAGCAGCTACTCGTCATCTTCTTCCTCTTCCTCATCGGAGTCGCTCTCGCTGTCGCTGTCGTCGTCACTGCCTTGCGAGAGGCGAAGGGCTTTGACCTTGGCTTCGATCTTGGGCCATTCTCGGTCGATCACCGCCTGCACCTCAGCCTTGCGCTTGTGATACTCATCGTCGACCTCGACGAATCCCTTTTCCTTGAGCTCTCTGCGCACCCGCTCCTGCAGCATGGGTATCCTCTCCTCCTTGTCGTAGAACGCCTTGGCTAGGGAGTAGAGCATCATCTTGTCCTTGTCATCCTCCTCCCCCGGCAGCGGAGTCAGGTCCGGGTTGCTGCGCTTAATGGCCTGGTAGCGCGGTGGCGGAGGCCGTGGCTTCTGGTCCAGGATCCACCGGATCTCCTTCGCTGACAGCCGGTTCTTGATGCCCGCCGCCGCCGCTGCGCCGGAGGGCACCGCGCTTTTGGCCGTGCACAGGCTGGGCGAGCTCTCACCGCCTGACATCGGCGGCAGGCCGGCCTGATCCTCCGCGCCTGAGAACCTCGGATGTCGGAGCCTGTCACGATTACAAACGAGGTCTCGCAGCACTAGCTGACGATGGTTTGGCTGGATCGGAGGATGCGGTGGCTGGGTGGCCTGGATCTTAAGGGCGGAGGCGAAGCCAATCATGCTGCTCCTTTCGGATTGAGGGAGCGAGTCCGAGTCGAAGACGGACCGGGTTGCTGCCAATTGGGCCGGGCCGAATGTTAGGTGTTACAAAACGGCTTCTCGTTTTATTCGTTCCTACAAAGTCTAAGAGGGTGTTTGAATCAGCTAAGATTATAGAAACCAGATAATAAAATCTATAATCCATCCGAACAGCCTAGATTATGGAGTGGATTATAGAATCCAACTACCCAGATTCTTATAATCCCACAATCTCTTTACACCTAGCTATTTTGAGATTATACACAACCAATCCTCTAACCACCTCATAATCTAGAAATCCAAACGGCTCAGCTATTTATAATCTATAATCCAGATTCATATAATCTATAGCCACTATCTAGATTTTTTTAATCTACATAAGATCCAAACAGGGCATAAGTCTACTACGGAATACAGATTCCTCTGTAAAATACCTGTTACCTAAAACTATTTTTTATATTTTTATAAAATAATTTAATCAATTTTGAGATAACAATGGAAACATAATTAAGTTTCTTGAAAAAAAGTTACTTCTGCCATTTGGTGCAATCGTTTGGCTCTCCACGCCGTCAATTGTGAACAACACTATTAGGCCAATCTCAATAGGATTTTTATAAAGAGTTCCATGTGTATTAAATTACACATCATCACTTTAAACGTGTCGGCACGATGGTGGTGACCAGCGCTGAGCAGCGGTGGGGTGGGGGCGCCATAGTATGTCTCTCTCTATATATATATATATTCGTTCCATACCCGACATGTTTTATACTATCCGTATATGAATCTATCCTATACGAACTGATCTGAGAAAAAAAATACATATATCCATATTTGTACACATCTGTTCATATCTGATTCGTTTGTATCTCTAGCATCCATGAGGAGCGCCTCCTCCGCTTCTGGGCCGCCATGCGCTCGCCATTGTCGAAGTCGACGTTGCAGCTCCCATCATCGTCACCATCGCGGCCGTCACTATGGCCTCATGACGGAACATGAACCCTGCAGCTTGCCTCCACGATGCTGTAGCACTAGCTGACGATCTCCGGCGACACACGACGTCTGCCTTGTCTCCGGCGACATACGTCGTCTTCTCCGGCCACTGCTCCCTGGCCAGAACGACGCTCCAACCGCACCAAGAGAAGACCGACGCATGATCCACTGTTTGCGTCGCCACGGGCTCCCTCGCGCGGACCGGCACATGGCCCGGCGACCTTCAGGTCGCTGTCACATACAGGCCACCGTGAGCACTCCTCTGGGGCCTGCATCGCTGCTGTCTGCACACTCCTCGCCATTGCGCCGAGCCAACGCTGCCTTGCGGGCCGCGCAAACCGCTGGCTGGTGCGCGTGCCGCACCCACGCCGAGCATCACGCGCGCGCCATGCCGTGGCCCTCCAAGCCGCCTCCCGCTGGCCACTCACGCCGTGTGTCGCACTTGTGCCTGCGCTCAAGTGCCGTCGTCGCCGATCTCGCAGCACGTCGCTCTCGTGCCCAGCTGCGTGCCGCAGCTCACGGCTCCGCCGGCCGCCTCCCCTCTCCTTAACCAAGCTCTTGACACCAAATATTGGAACCGCCCAGGACAAACATTCCACCATCTCCCTCTCTGATTTGCTCGCACTTGCTCTCACATGCGAGTGAACCGAGATCATGGTTCACAATTTCGGCGAAATTTCACCGAAATTCTCGAAATTTCGGCGAAATTTCCAAAATTTCAGCTTTATCAGTGAATACCAAAATGAAAAATAATACCAGCAGTTTATTTTTATTTTTAGCGCAAATTTAATTATGCTACAGTAACCTTCAAAAATCCCGAAATTCCGGTCCCGGAATTTCGCTTTTATTGGTGACCTCCAAATTTTTGCTAGACCGGAATTGTGAACCCTAACCGAAGTAGAAGATGAACAGTGTTATTTCCAGTGACGAACGGCTCGACGACAATCTCGCCCGTTTCTTGACCTGTTATTGACTCAAATGGAGCGGAGCAGCTAGTATAGATGGTTTGGGACTACACAGGGCCGTCTCTACCATTTTGAGGGCCCTAGTGCGTACCCGATGGTTTGGGCCCCTTATGCTAAATTTTTTTATTTGTACCATGATAGTACTAATAATATGAATTTAATTTAAAAAAGCAGTATCGATAGTACAAAACTAAAAAAGAGGCAAAATAAAAGTATAATCACTTCAAATAAGAACTAAACTCTACGGCTACATCAATCCTTATAAAAAAACTCTTTCGGGTGTTATCTGATGCAAAATCATTAAGAACAATATCAAAATCAATGACTTTTTTAGAACCCCATGCCAGGGGCGGAGCTACACGTCCTTGCCGTTGTCAGCTGACAACAATGAAGTTGTGAAAAAACAATAGAAAATACTGTTACTGAGTGTTGAGCTATGGAGCTGACACCGGTGTCTAATGTAGATGACACCGGTGGCTCCATCGGCTGGCTCCGCCCCTGCCCCATGCACCGATCAGATAGACGAGGTTGCGTGAAGGACGTATCGTGTTTGTTCGTCTGCAAAAAGCGGAAAAGAAACAGCTAAAGGGTCAGGCGTCTCACGTTCTCACCATAGAATTGAGTCGATTGTTTTACATGGCTTGTACGCTGGGCATCCGTGGCTGGGCCAATAGGCCTTTAAGGCTTTAATTTCAGACAACACATACACATATATATAATATATACAAGATTTATATACTAGAATATGGGCCCCCTCCCGGCCTGGGCCCTAGGCGGTCGCACCCGCTGCACTGGCCCAGAGCCGGGCCTGGGACTACAAATAGGCTAGGGCGCACCCCACGGAGCTCTCCTCCACGCCCTCAGCCACGATCTGGGTGACCCGCACGACGTTGGCAGCGCCACGACCGCGCCGACGATGCGGCCACATACCACCAAACCCGCGTTACTCACGCCCCTCTAACTAACTCCGACCGAGCCCAACCGCAGCATGCCTGCGCGCCCGAGCTCCACTCACACCACGGGACGCACCCGCGCGCCATGGCCGCAGCGCTACTGCAGCTCGCGCCCTCCATGGCGACACACGCTACACAAACGCGTACACAACGCACACAGCCATGTCAAGCTTAGGTCTAACAAGATCCAGCAGTGAGCAGTTACTTCCTAGAGCACGTCATCATTCAACACAAGCAATGACTTTACAAACACGCGAGCATAAGGTTTGTGATTCAGAGTTTCAGACAACGGAGTAGTGTTTGTGATTCAGAGTTTCAGACAACGGAGTGTTTGTGATTCAGAGTTTTGGACAACAGAGTTGTGTTTGTGATTCAGAGTTTCAGACAACAGTGTCTCTGTAACTCTGTATCAGTACGGCAATGTTGCAATGCCAATAAGGCTAAACTCATTTGAGGATATCCGGAAATACAAAATGATCATTTTCAGTAATAGAGCTGACCATCATCCAAAATTTCAAGCATTACTAAGAGTAGTTTATTTACAATGCAAAGAATTATGACCCATCTAATTTCTACGTGTGTGTATAAAATTGAATGTCTAGGGGCACACCAGCCCAGTAACATGCCAAGGCCAGCTCTGTAAGGGTGTGTTTGGTTGGGGGACAAGGAGGGACGGGACGAGGTCGTCCCTCTTACGAGGGATGGGACAATCCCGTTAGGTGTTTGGTTAGAGGGATGGGATGGTCCTTATTTTGTGTTTGGTTGGAGTGACGAGGGACGAATGGAAGAAACGCTGTTAACCATCCGTTAGTGGTAGGGTCCATGCGTCATTGACATTGTGCCATAGGGCCCACAAGTCAGAGGTCTGCAGCAGAGCTCAACGCCTCCCCATGGCCACGGGAGGACAGCAGGGGCCTCGTCGTCTGGACATCACCACGACGCCATGCAAGTGTTGCTCTGGGAGACATCGCTGCCATAGTGGCCCCCGCGGCTGGAACATGTGTGACCCTCGAGCGGTGCTCCGGTGTGCCTCTGCACAGGCTCGAGATCCCTCTGGCGGCCCCGCGAGCTCCGACACCGGTGGACCGAGCAGCCGCGGCCGCCGCAAGATCCGCGCCGCCGGGAGCCGGGCGTCAGACAGGGAGGCCGCGCAAGCACCAGGCGCCGGGCGGGGAGGTCGCGCAAGCACCGGGCGCCGGGCCAGCCGCGGCCGCCGCGAGCTTTGCCTCGCCGCGCCCTCGGCGCGCCGCCGGGAGCCGGGCGCGCGGGCGGGGAGGCTGCGCGAGGCGCCGGGCCAGGCCGCCGCCGCGGGCGCCGAGCGGGGCCGCCGCGTGAAGAGAGAGCAGATTGAGAGAGAAGAGCTCGTGCGGACTGCCCTTTTGATGTGTTTTTCAATTTATTTAGACCAAATTGCCCCTGTCTTCTTCCTTCCCCTCCTTTCATCCTCTCTCTTCTTTGCCTTTTACTCTGATCTCCTGACTTGACCGAGCCCGTCACGAAGACCATGCATGGGTCGCGAGTTCAGCCAGCCAAGGATCCACGTCGAAATGAACCTGGACGCAAAGCTAGAGAAGGACTGCAGCCTCGTCGTTGATGGTGGCCGGCAGGTGCTGCTCGGGGGCGGGGTGTGGTAGTCGGCGCAGAGGACGAGCTCGTCCGACACCGCGTGCAGGTCGTGTGGAAGTGCGACGTCGTGTAGGAGTTGGTGCAGAAGCCGCCGCCGCCATCGGAGGTCTCGCTCCGCAGCCACCGCCACGTCCAGCAACGAGTCGGTCAGCTGCGAGGTGTCGGCCATCGACGACAGCGAGCCCGACGTGCCGGCCATGGCGATCATGGAGCCGGTCGGGGACACGGTGCCTTCCAGCATCCGCACCACGGCGGTCATGCTCGGCCGCTGGACGGGGGTCCTCGTGCAGGCAGCACAGCGCGATGCGCACGACGCGCCGCCTCGGCCTCGTCTACGCGGCGTTCCAGCCTCGCGTCCACGATGTCCAGGTGCCTCCCCTGCTCGTGGAGCTCCAGCGCCACCATTGGGAATTACAGGGCCGTACCTAGGATTCTGAGGCCCGGTGCGAAGCATAAAGGGGGGCCTATACTATAAAATATAAATAATTAATTAAAAGACTATATTTGGATTCTATTATATAGCTCATGTTTTCTTTCAAGCTAAGAAACCATTCGTGCTAAAATAGTAAATCCTAAAAAATATATAAAAGTTCATGTTAACCAATGAAGTGTGAAAAAATACTTGTGACCAAACCTTGATGCAAAGTGATTGACATGGGACCAATATAAAAAAAGCCCAAAATATGCACGGATATACACATATAATCAGTCCAAGAGCCAAGAAGCCAAAATCGCACGCACTAAGGCACCATCCTCACCGTAATTTTTTTTTAAAAAATAGATAGACTCATGGACGATGAATTATCGGTGATGGACTCACGGACCGACATTGGGACTCGGTGACGACACAATCTGCAAGGCCGCGGCGCGGAGCGGGTGCGGTGCATCGTGCATCCGGCGTCCCTGCGTGGAACTGTGGAAGCCAAGGCGCCAGGTATCGTGTCATCGCGCCAGGCGCCCAGACCACGAGAGGCGACGCTGATTGTGGGCTTTGTAACTCGGAAGGAGGTGGAAAGCTAACTGGGCTTTAGAATAATCAGGCTTAGCCCTATAAAGCATTGCTGATTTGAGGCCCTTTAATTTAGGGGGCCCTGTGCGGTTGCTCCGATTGCACCGCATGATCTACGGGCCTTTGGGAAGTACTCGTCGCCGCTGCCGCTGGCACCGCTCGCCATCGACGCCGCCGCCGCGGTGCTCCACTTGGACGGCCAGTCCGACAGCTGCTCGCCGCCGCTGCCGACGGCGGCGACGTCGTGGACGGTCTGCTCGCCCCGGTTCTTCCTCCCGTGGATCAGCTCGAGCATCACCATGCCGAAGCTGTACACGTCGGCGCGGTCCGAGATGGCGGCGTTGCTGAGCCACTCCGGCGCGAGGTACCCGCGGGTGCCGCGCATGATGGTGAACAGCGCCGACTGCTCTGGCGACATCAGCTTGGCGAGGTTGAAGTCGGTGATCTTCACCTGCCTGCCGTCCGCCAGTAGGATGTTCTCCGGCTTCACGTCGCAGTGCACGATCTGGCCGCTACCGTCCACGCCGCGGGATGTTCCGCGCCACCGCCCACCGGTCCGAGCGGAGGGGAAGGAAGAAGACAGGGGCAACTTGGTCCAAATAAATTGAAAAACACGTCGAAGAGGTACGTAATGGCATATTTCAGAGTTTGAGTGAATTGCAATGGTATGAATGTAAATAGACGAATTGTAATGGTATTTCTCCGAAGTCGAAAAATTCTGATGGCATATATCCAATTAACCCTATTTTTAATGGATTCGTTGTTTGGTACATTTTCTACCCATGGAGAACACAGATACGGAATGCTGCAAATTCTATTGTCGATCCTTGCTACTAATCAAAATACACAATTGTCGATCTTTGTCCCTGAGCATTCAAGTGATCCATTGTATTTGCTAACATATTAGAAGCTACTCCTATGTGCTATACTTGCTATAAACTTGTATGTGTACCACAGGCTCGTTTTTAAGAAAAAAAGTAGTCATTTTTCTCTTAATGAAACACGTGCTCACAGCATCTTGTCGAAAAAAGTAGTTGTGCATATTTCATACATCATGTATGCTAAATATAGTACCAACCAAGTTAAGATGCCATTTAATCATACTAGAAGTCTAGAACCGATCTATAAGTTTGCGCCAATAATATTTTCATGTGGGTAACTCAACATTTTTTATGGGCCAGATGTCCTACTCCTGACACTAAGCAGATCAGTCTATCAGCCCAGTAAATATAAAATGGGCTGGTCCAATAAAATATATAAATGTTGCATAACAATAAACTTTAACAAATATTCTAGAACAAACTTGAAACAAATATGTTCCAACGAAAAAGGTGCAATTCACCCCCTCGATCTCCCGCCGGCCACAAGAACGAGGGGTGCTGCGCCGCTCCACGCCGCCGGCCGGCCGGCCGGCCGAGCTTAGGCCACGCACAGCACGGGAGATGCAGGTGAGGAAGAAGGTGCCTGGTCTTGGAATACTCCTGGTCCTGGGCAGGCCCAACGTGGAAACCTATGGATGGCCTGCTATTACTTTTGTTGGGCATAAAACAGTATGGGCTGCTAAAGGTTTTGAATATATTGGGCCCATCATAATATATGGATTGATAAAATGGACAAAATTTAAATACAAGTTACATGGTCCTCTATGACAATTCCATGAGGCCTTAAAAGTTTTGAATATTTTCATCTATGTACAGTACCAGGAGCCTGTTTCAATAAAATGCAATTTACTAGCATGATGGTATGGTCTACGGCTTAAACAGAACATCTGGTTAACCGCACGTCCGTACCTACTAATTTCTACGTACCAATGCTTTTATGCCTGCCATTTTGCCATGGCGTGCATGTTCATCTAATTGCCTGCAAACATGCTAGATTTCGAAAGTTAACATAGGAACAAATGATGCTAGACGCCTGGACGTCAAGGATACAACAAGTGAGAGCATTTAAGCATATAGTGAGACACTTTGTCACCCATTTTTGAAGATAATTCTTTACAAGTTTCTTCAAGTATTCCAAATTTCCAACTTTGCTAACCTAAGTTAACAACCTGTTAAAAGAACAGCTGTTAATTTACAACTGAACTTAACAGCAAAAGCAAGTAAGAAAGCATATCCAAATGAGCAAATTCCAACTTCTGCCTGGATATATTCTCTTGGGTAAATGTAAATGTACTACATTGCATTGTGTGGGTTGGCTGAAACACAACTCTGAAGGGTCAAGTTTTACAACTCCAAACCAAAGAATGACAATGGACCATGGCACCATGAAGACATGCAGTGCAGGTGACACCATTCCTCTCAAAATTTCCAATGCTCCTATTCAAACCCAAGCTCTCCGGCAACCGGCATCCGGAAAAGCTCCATCATCAGAAGTTCAGAACAAGAGTAACAGATAAAGATGATGAGAAGCCACCGCTGCTCGTGTGATCAGAGTCTGTTCTGCTCTAGAAACAAGGTCAAGACATTTTGACCTTTGACTTTGGTAACTTAACTTCTTTGGCAGAGGAATTGGCATTCCCTTTTACTGCTTGATTTCTTCTTGAATTGCATCAGCCTTCTCCGTAAAGTAAACATCTGGAGTCCATTGTTTTTTTATCTTTGTTATATTCTCCCAGTATAGAAATATGCAGTTGATCGAATACTCCTATACTAAAACTAGGACAGAGCACCTCCTCTAGTTGACATCCTTCTCTTCCTCGCTTTCACCCTCGTCAGAGTCGCTGTCATCGCCACCCTCACCACCTTGGTACTCTTTCTCGTCGAGGATGAGGGCTTTCATCTTGGCCTCGATTTCCGGCCACTCCCGGTCCACCACTGCCTGCACCTCGGCCCTGCGCTTGACGGTCTCATCATCGATCTCGACGTACCCCTTCTTCTTCAGCTCGCCGCGCATCCACTCCTGCACCTTCGGGAGCCTCTCCTCCATCTCGTAGAACGCCTTGGCTAGGCGGTACAGCCTCCTCCTGTCCTCATCTGCCTCCTCGCCCGGCCGCGGCGTCAGCTCCGGGTTGCTCCGCTTCAGGTCGGAATAGCGGGCCGGGGGCGTCGTCGGCTTCTGCGCCAGGATCCAGCGGATCTCCCCCTTCGACAGCCGGTTCTTCTGCTCCCCCGCCGCCGCGGCCTCCTCTTTGCCCTTCCTTCCGGTGGCGCGAGCACGCGGCGTCCGACCAGACGCCGGATCCTTTGCCGTGTTCCTCTTGGCGGTACCCCGCGTCAGCGAGCCCTCCCCGCCTGCCATCGGCGACATGGCTGGTCCTTCGCGCCGGGAAGCCGCCAAGCTTGCCGCGTTCGCAAGTGAGATCTCACAACCCTAGCTGTCGGTGGCTTGGGCTGGAGGATGCGGCGGCGACGGCGGCGCAAGGGTCCTCTCGTGTCGGTCTATAACGGTTGAGGCGAAGACGATCTCTTGAGCTCCGTCGGAGTCGGAGTGGAGTCCGTCTTGGGCTCGGTTACTGCAAAGCCCAACAAATGCAGGGCCCGCTTCCTGCCAGTTGGGCCTGGCCCAACGTTGCGTGCAGCAAAATGGCTCCTCGTTTGATTCGTTTTTAATTTTTTAATTAAAAAGCAGCTTCCTAAAAAAAAGGCAGCTGTATAAATCTTGAGATAATAACAATGCTAATATGGGTTGTTTCCTTAAGAAACAGATGTCATTTTGAATGTGTAAACGGATTTTATTGTTTGGTATACAGCATGTGTGGAACATACAAGGATTAAGTGCTGCCGATTTATGTCATAAAAAAGTGATGGTATTGTTTTATAAAATTTGTAGAGTACATTTACAAATTTGAGATATAAATTGGCAACATTTCATACATTTTCTGCTGAATAAAGGGCGAAGGACACAAGCGATTGTTTGATGGGTTAGCATTGTGTGCTCAACATTTTTTTGAACCGGAGAAACGTTCAAAAGTGTGTAGGTATCATTTACGGGTTATGGCCTTTGCTAGGCTGTCCCTAAGGAAAAATTGTGTGAACCATCTAGTATTCTTTTTTAGTGGACTGCTAGAATTCCAAAAATGTCATTATTTTTGTATCGCAAATTTGAGAACTTAAGTGTGGTTTCTTCTATATATAACAGATAATAATGAAATTGCCAATCTACTTCTTGGAAAAGAAAATGGCAAGTAAGTTCTAAAAATAAGTTTGCGCACTGTTAGCAAATCTTGATTGCACACAAGCGTCGGCGTCGACCTACATATCAGTTGCATACTTGCATCAATATTCCTAACTTTTTTTTTGAGAAAATCAATATCGTTAACGCGACGAGTTGAGAAGCTCACGGACACATCAGTGATATTCTAGCCTTCTTGTATGGGTGAGGGTGACCATTTATTTTACTAGAGGTGCATGAAGATCACGATATGTTGGAGCCTGACAACAAGCTTAGTCCAACTAGTATATTGCCCGTGCTAACGCTACGGTGATCTTTAAGACAACACAAATTAAACAACCAAAATGGTGTGTATGCTTTGGTGATTTTGAAAAAATAATCGATCACATATTACAATATTAAAATAAAAAACATCCTGATATACAAATAAAGATTACTTGCATGACAACAATGGTATCAGAATATAGTGGATATATACACAGGTCTTTGCATGACAACAAAGATAGAGAATTAACATCAGACAAAAATAAACTGAATTTGTCTCTAAACAACTACAGCAAAAGAGTAATACAGGCAAGCATAGCTCCAAACAAAGCATAGCTCCAAACAAGTCTTTGCATTTTAAAATTAATTGCAAAGAAATATGCAGGCAAGCATAAGTCCAAATATATAGTCTTCAATCTGAGAACGATTAAGTACATCTCAAGGATTGTGTTGCTGTTCAGAGTGAGCAGCACTCCTCAGAGCCCAGTGCCTCCCTGCAAGTATCATCAAGAATTAAAGCCTGTATTGAAAGAGATTCCTTTTTTTAAGTGCATTGCATAAAAGCTGAACTGATCTCTTCACTTGCCGGGACACCCCAGCACTTGATCACCATGACCATCTATCTCTGCGCTGCAAATTGAGCCAGGAACCTAACTGAAACAAAGATGATTTTAGTTTTAAAATGCTCGCAATGCTGGAAAGAAATAAATAGGCCATTCAAACTACCACACTGAACCATGCATTGTCCAAACGTCTGGGAGTTGTCCAGGCACTGTCCTTATTTTGCACAATGGTGGATCACGGTAATTTTTTTTTCTTAATGTTGTCTGAGTGAATACCAAAACGACTAAGCAGAAACATGGACAAATCACCATCACAAGAACAGTGTGCTATCTACTTTTCCCAGGACCAACGTGTCAGGCAAATATATCATGAATCTAAAACCTCAAATGGAAGTTAAGAGTACTTTTCCCAGGACCAACGTGTCTGGTGCGATATCCCATTCCCATCCTTCCAAAACTCATATATTTTTTCATGTATGTGACACTTGAATGGTCATGCAAAGATTGAACATCAAGTAGAGATCTTGAGCGATTGAACAATACAAATTTTCAATGAAAAATCCATTCCTCCTGCGTAGCTTGGCCCAATTTCCTGCACCACAAGGAAACATTTAAATAACATGCCTCTGACTCCAAATATAAAATTGCAAAGTATCTAGTATCTACAAAATAAAGCATTTGAAGGATCAAACTAATATCTGAAAGCATATGGGATGCCACATTTAAACCATATAATCATTTAGGATAAGAGTAGGCCATATAGTGCACTTATATGATATATCTTGTGATTTCTGTATGAAACAAAATGATGGAGACCTGCAGCACTATCTACTTTTTGGCCTCATAACTGAGTATATATAACAAAGAAAGACAGTGTGTGATCTACTTTTCACAGGAAATAAAATTAAGAAAGAAGTTTATTGTTATGAGATGTGGGAGAAAATTCTTGAGAAAGCCAAATCTCAAATGGAAGTTAGAGTACTTGCAGTTACCTAGCTCCAACAGTGTGATAACAGCACTAACAGCATTTCTTAGTAGTGAAAAATATTAAGTTATGATGTGACTCAGTCAGAGACCAATGTAAAGAATATATGGAATGACGATATTGGGAAATAAATAGGAGAAAAGCATAATCAAGCAATGCATAAAAAGTATAGCAATGACTATTGGAAGAAAGAAGCCAAGAGTATTGCCTTGACAAGTGCAGTCAAGCTCTTCATTAAATATATGATATATACCAGTTTAGGTGTCAACTATGTTGCTATTTAAATCCAAACAAAAAAATAATTGGGATGTCAGGCAAATACTAAATGTGAATAAGAAAAAGGATAGTATTTTTTTTACCATTAGTAGGGGCCATCCTGGAGCAGCGCCAGCACACAACGCAAGAAAATTCGAAGATAAATCCAAGTGAAAAACACAAACAATGAATTCAGTGACTACCGAATTGCCTGACTGCCTGAGAAAAAAGTATAAAGCAGGGAACATTGCCCAGATTACCCCATTTGAAACTAATTTGCACATATCTGCACAGATAATTACAAAGAGATGGCAGGACCTGTACATCAACATAAGTAACTAACAAGGGTAATAATGAGACTATTGTTATTAAATCACCATTCCCATATAGTAATCTGAAAGAAAATTTGAATGTATGCGAATATGCAGCCAGGCATCTTCTGGTTCTGCTATTATCCACAGGTGCAGAGAGATCATATAGGTTAAGTTCCAGAAAGAAAATATTATGTCACATAAAAAATATTATTTGTGCAGGGGTAAAACTTTTACTCTAAGTATGATTGCCTATTTATCTGTCAGATCAACATGAAATGAAATAAGACAATGAATCACGAATATCACAAAAATATTGGCTTGAGGAAAAAAGTTAGGTGATTTATAACTAACAAAGCCGAAACATTTTACTTCACATTTTCATCTTTTTTATGGTTTTTGTCTGCATAATCCAGGAGCTTACCTCTCTCCATTCGAAGTACTCAAGAATATATGATTTTACTCAGCAAAATGCAACGCTTAAAGGTGCAGCATTGGCAATCTTTATTTAAGCTAAGGATTAAACACAATAAAAAAAGAAGCAATGCAAATTCGATGGAAGCAATTTTGATATAGACGCCTTGCTCAGCAAGCTCATCTGCCCCCAAATCAAGTTCCAGATCGAGCTGTTTTTGCTCACACAAATCAAATTTGTACTCCACGTATTGAGTTCATCTATGCCCAATCGAGTTCCTAAATTGTGGATTGAGCTTGTTAACTGCCCAAATCGAGTTCCTGGTTACCGGATTGATCTCCCCTCATAGAAATTGAGCTATTTGTTCTCCAATTGAAGTGGACCCCATCAAAATCGACTTCCTCATCTGACAAATTTGTGCTTCTCCCCACCCAAATAAGGTTTCTCGTCACTAATTGAGCTTGCCTGGCAATGGAAACCACTGTTCGGAAGGAGGAGGAAGGAGGCATGGGAAGCAAACTTACAGACGCTGAGATGGACCTGTACTGGCAGAGAGCTCCGCGGCGTCTGCAAGGGCTCTGCTTCCGAGAGCTTCGCGACGGCAGCGTGCGCTCCGATGCCAGGAACTCTGCAACGGCTGTGAGAGCTCCGATGCCAGGGAGATCTGTTTCGGCAGCGAGAGCTCGGCATCGTCGCCTCCCCTCTTCGGGGCAGAGCCCCCGCCACCGCCCTGGTTCACGGGCGCCGGCGCTGCCTCCGCTCCTTGGACTCCGCTGCTGCAGTGGACGGCAGCGGTGCCGCCGCTTCCGGTGCTCAGGCCGTGCACCTGGATCGAGTCAAAGAGAAAGAGGTGAGGGCTCCTTGTTTTCCAGAGCTGCAGCAATGGGCTCGTTGATAATCCTCATCACCTCGTCCAGCAGTCCTACCAACATCGCCGGAGGCTGGCCCGGTCGACGCCGGGCTTGAGGAAGAGGAGGCCAGCTGCCAGGATTCTACCGGCGGGGATCCAGTGCCCGGCCACCGGCGGGGAAGAGTGCGAGCACCCGGCGCGGGCGCAGCCGCCGCTGCTCCGTGTGAGCCGGGCGCCGCCGACTTACCGGGCCCGGCCGTGCCTAGAGGAGATCCGGTTTGGGAGCGCGGGGAAGCCGAGCCGACGAGCGCGGGGGAGCGCAGCAGGACGGTGGCCGGAGGGGATGGGGAGGGGGCGAACGCTAGGGCCGGGCCGCCCAGCCGCGCCGCCCCGCGCCGCCCATCTGCGCCGCCGCTGGAGATGGAATCTACTGGTGTGAGGAGAGAGAGAGAGAGAGAGAGGAGAGAGACTGGGCTTTGAACGAAGGGGGCCGGGTCCGCGGGGATAAGGCCGACCAGCCCGCTCTCAGCCTGGGGGTTGGGCGAGTGCCGGGGGAGGAGGAAGCCAGATACATTTGACAGGGACCGTTGGATGTGGTTGTCGCAGGAGAGAGAAGGATTGAGACAGGATCTGGATCGTTCGTTTCAAGGGAGTTAAATTTCTGGGTACAAAATATGGTGTGAATGAAGAGAAGTGCATCTCAGTGGGGGAAAAAATTGGGGTAGACATAGGAAAGAATGAACTGATGGCTTATTTAGGGTATAGATATAGATATAGATAGAATATATATAGAGGTATAGAGTATAGATATAGAAGATATAGAGGTATAGATATAGATATAGATTATTTAGGGGTATATATACAGCCTGTTCGCTTGGCTTATCAGCCACCAGCCAGCAGTACTTCAGTCTCACAACAAATCAGCACCAGCCACCAGCCACTAGTCAGCCAGCAGTACTTCAGTCTCACAATAAATCAGCACCAGCCACCAGCCAACCGAACAGGCTGATAGATAGATGGGTACAAAATATGGTGTGAATGAAGAGAAGTGCATCTCAGTGGGGGAAAAAATTGGGATAGACATAGGAAAGAATGAACTGATGGCTTATTTAGGGGTATAGATATAGAGGTATAGAGGCCAGGTTCTCCATCAGTGCAAAGCTAATACAAATTAGTGGCACTTTGGCAGAAGCGCTCCGATTGAGCAGCAAAAATCAAAATATCCACACCGCCTCTCTCCTACTCTTCCACATCAGAGTAGTCGCTGTCGCTGTCACTGTCGTCGTCATCTTCATCCTCGGTCTGTGGATTTGCGAGGAGTAGATCTTCAACTTTCTTCAACCACTCGTCAACCACCGCCTGCTCCTCGGCTACCTGCCTAACCCACTCGTCGTTGACCTCGACGTAGCCCTTGGCCGCCAGCTCCCGGCGCACCCACTCCTGCAGCTTCGGGTAGTTCTCCTCCGACTCGTAGAATGCCCTGGCATCGCTGTACAGACGGTTCTTGGCCTTGTCCTTCTCCTCCTCCGGTGACGGCTTCAGGTCTGGGTTACTCCGCTTCAGGTCCTCATAAACCCTCAAGATGAAGGCCATCGGCTTGTGATTCAGGATGCTCCGGATCTCCCTCCTCGACATCCGGTGCTTCGGCGCCGCCGCCGGCTTCTCGTCTGTCTCTGCGATGGCGGTGGTCTCTTTCGGGGGATGCAGCAGCCGGTCGTCCTGCACCGTCTCCTCCGCCGCCATCCTCTTCCTTCTTTTGTTGGAAGACCCCTCCATTGCAGCCTCCTCTTCACCGGCAATCGCGTCTCTCGCGCCAGACAAATTGGCAGAGCTTTTTTTTCGAATAAGTCAAATTGGCAAAGCTGAACCCTAGCTCATGAGGTATTGTTTCGATTTACACAACGCAGGGAGAGTTGGAGTGTGAACGGGGTAGCTAGCTCGGACCATTTAATTTACGGCCGACTGGCAGGAGGCTTCCGTCCGGTCGATCCGACAATAGTAGTAATTATTTCTTTTCCACTCGGTTTGCTTTTTTTTTGTTTCCACGCACGTTTGCTCTTTTCTTTTTCTGCCCTAATCATTTTCTTTTCACACCTTAATCATTTTCTTTCCGCGCGCTACTAGTTTCTGCTAGGTTCTCTTTTCACGAAATTAAATCATTTGGGATCGGGAAAGAGGGAGAAGAAAAGGGTGGGGAAAAAATAAAAGTAACTTTCAAAACTAAAATACAATACAAATAAAAGAAAAAAATGCTGAAAAAATTACTTACACAAGTTTTTCGAATTTCACATAAGTTTGAATACAAAAGTTTCCTATAATTACGTAATACCTATGTTTTTTGAACTACAGATAAGTTTTAATACAAAAATTTTCTACATACAGGTAACAAAAAGTTTTCATCCATAAGTTTTATAGCAAACTTTCATAAACAACTTTTACGCTCTAAATGAAACTTTTGTATGGCAGG
This sequence comes from Alloteropsis semialata, assembly GCA_004135705.1. Lineage (NCBI taxonomy): Eukaryota > Viridiplantae > Streptophyta > Magnoliopsida > Poales > Poaceae > Alloteropsis > Alloteropsis semialata. Next base: position 79,237,616 of record CM014278.1, read on the forward strand.
GGGACTAAAACTGAGGCAATTTAGGCTTCTATGGAAGTGGATACATGGCCGCCCCAAACCCAAACATCCTTCTGCACCCGATAGGACGGAGTTGCCTCTCAATAACCCTGAACATTAACCAGTTCAGCCTTCTTGTGACACCTCGGGTGTCACTATTATAATTAGGAACCGTAATGATCGTGATTAGGTATGTAATGGCATGCATCATCTCATAACCATAATGTTTTGTTTGTGCATATGTGTATTGTGTGACCAATTTAACTATCATAAGGAACCAGACTTAGCTTAGCAAAATTTTGAATTAAAATTTCCCTTCAAAAAGCATAAATCAGCTTGAAAATGCAAATGCCGTTATCACAGCAAGTTGCGGTGCCAGAGGAATGGCCACCGCAACAGTCGGTCACCGTGAGGAGATTGAAAATCCTCTTTGGATTGACGGACTATTGCGGTGGGTCCTCATTTGTGCACCACCACAACTTTCCATGGTTGTTTTACTTACAATCGAAACCCAAGCCTCCAGATGTTGTGGTCCTAAGCCCCAGTACATGACCGCAACAGTCGGTGGTACTCGAGGAACAGTAAAATTCCTCTCTGGATTGACGGACTGTTGCGGTGGTTACCTACTTTTACACCACCGCAACAATTCGTGGATGTTTAGTCTTCTGAGAAATCCCAAGCACCTAAAGTCGCGGTGCCAGATCCCTACCACCACCGCAACAGTCGGTGGCCCGCGGGATCTGGATTTGACTTTGTCGGCACAGTATTCTTGACACCACGGACTGTTGCGGTGAGGGTTTTACCCCACCACCGCAACAGTCGGTGCCCAACCACCGCGCCGGCATGGGCGTCTCCGGCGACGGTATGGGCATCCGCGCCGCTTTGAGCACGTCCGCGTGTCTCTGTGCCGTATGTGTGCTGTATGCTCGGTGTTGTGCCACGTGCAAGCCCCAACAACTCCCATCCTCCCCATCTCCAAGCTCAGAGGCTTCCTCCACCGGTTCATCGCCATCCACCTCGCCATTGTTCGATTCCCCGCGTCCCAAGCTCCATTGCCTCGCCCTCTCCTTGCCCAAACCCTCCTCATCCCTTGCCCCAGCTTCCACCGCCGGGAATCGGGGGATTGCCGGCCGCCATTGCCACTGCCGGTCGAATTTATTCCCTCACGTGGACAGCCACACACACGCCACCTCCGCGTGAACCAATGCCTCCTCTAGCTTCTCCATGAACTCGTGATCCTCCCCGGCCGTTTCCCTTCCTTCTCTGCCCCCACAACGGCCGCAGCACCACCGCCAGTCTCCACCTGAGCCGAGCTCGAGCTCTGTCTCGAGGTGGAAGAAGCCAAAAGGATCCCGGGGTAAGAGTTGGAAAGGTTAAGGGGTTTGCTATAGAATTCTAAGGCTTATGTATAAACTATTGTTGGAGTAATGTGTTGCTTCATGCACAAATGTGTGCTAGAAAGTGGTTTGTTGTTTCATAAATCCTAGGCTTGAGCTAAAAATGCAAACCATCCCTAATGGTTATGTTGTTAGTATAGGGTGAGTTGAGTATCTAATGGCTAGATTGTATTCATGATGTTGGGGAATTGGAGATTTGGTTAAGTTAATGTAATAGAGAGAGTAATAGATGTATACCTACCCAAGGGAATTAGGCTAAAAGTGCCAAATCACTTTGGATGGTCCTGGTATGGCTAGTAGAGTTGAGTTAAGCACTTAATGATCCAAGTTATTCATGCTTTTGGTAGACTTGAAATTGGTAAGTTAAGGGAGTAGGATTAGTACTCTAAAAATTTTGCTTAGCAACCATGTTTGTCAAAAGCTTAGGTTCAGCCATAAGAACAATGCTTATGTTTAGTAGCCAGTTGTAGGTGGTACATATCTAAATTATGCAACGGTTAGTGGCCATGGGAATTTTTGGTTTAGCCAGTCTGCCAGACCGGTCTCAAAACCAGTCAGACCGGTTCCTGTGCAAATGAAACCTCCTAGTTAGCAATAATCCATAAATGATTGTCCGGTGATAAGAGTTGTAATAGATATTCTTGTAATTGATCGCTTGTACATTCATGCATCTCATGCATTCATTTGCATATCGTGTAGAGCACACCATCACTGACGGCGTGTACGAGATTGAAGTCGAGCCCGGGGGTGATCTCGTCACCGCCGAAGTGAACTACTTCATTGCTCAAGACCCGGGCCAAAGTCCGGAAGGGCCCAAGGCCGTAGCAGACCAAGAAGGCAAGCCCCGGAGCATAACCTACTGTTTCACTAACACTCCCTCTCTTGTGCCTTGCTTTGTGCATTTAAGTTTCGAGGAGTTGAATGAAACCTTAGTTGCATGATCCCTAGGTACCTATGTCCTAATATTAGTATGTGTAGGTCGTATAGAGTGCTATGCTTAATTAGGACCGGTAGAAGTCGAGTGATTGCCTTGTCACTCGCGAGATGTAGGTTTTACTTTATTTCAGTTCTTAAAGTTCGGCAAGCGGGGCTTGTGCGATATGTATGTTTGGTTGAATGTTCCGCTTGCACAAAAGATGGTTGGCTAAGGCATTGAATGTGTGGCGATGTTGGTCAAGCTTTTGAAGGTACTAATCGTATACCGGGAAATATGGTAAACTGGTAAACCTAGTACTTGATTCAAACTGACGTCTGACGGACACTTCCACTCCATTGGGCGAGGGGTTGATGGCGAGTGTAGCAGTGGCCGCGGCACAGGTTTGTCTGGGGCACCTGGGGTCCGTTGGGGCGTGCACTCGGGTGGAGTGGGCCCTGATGGCAGATGGCAGGGAGAGATGGGAACGGTTGCCTCGTGAGGTCCTGGGTGTCTCTCACGGGTCGTGCGATTAGGTTGTCCCATGCATGGTTGAAAATCAACTCGAGTTGTCCGTCCTTCGCGGTTACATGAAGCTGCTTGATCTCTCATCACACATCAGTGTGCTTGGGCCAAATGAGTAGAGGTGTGGCTAGATGAGAAATGGGAAAATGATGTTAATCAATTGTATGTCAACATTGATTGCTATTGCATAGCTTGGCAAACTTAGTAATGGTTAGTCACACTTAAAACTTTGCTAAAATATTGATAATAGGCTCAAGTTGTAGATGCTTTTGGCAAAATAAACCCCAGAGTCAAAAAGCCTTTCATGTCTAGAATTTTATCCTTGCCGGGTAAGTCTTGCTGAGTAATTAGTACTCAGCCTTGCTTGTGGCTAAATTTTATTGCAGATTGTGATGGCTATGATCCCGTGGCTGCTTTGACTTGGCCGTGCACTTTGCCTGATGGTTGGACCGTGGAGCGGGTGCCGTCTGAGTCCGACTCGGGCCGTGGTGACTAGGTGTTGTGCGAGGGCTCCGCGCAATGTCTTTTGTTTCGATGTGTAGACCTTCCGCTGTAGTATACTCTGGTTTGTAATAAGATAAAACATATATACTGTATTTGTATAATTATCTATGTGAACCATGTGTTATAAAAGTTGTGATGAGTTGTACTGCCTGAGCCCATCTTCGAGTGGGACCGCTGCTATTTCGTTTCGGTCAAGAGAAAAAGGTGGCTTAATCGGGAAGGTATCCGACGGATTGCACGATTAGCTCGGTTTAAGGGCGTGGAGCACTGCTGTGATAGTGGTCCCATACTCTTAAGCCCGATTAATTGGGGCGGTCTGCCACAGCTGGTATCAGAGCCGACTCTCGCGGTTTCACGGGCGCGTGGGGTCGCAGTTGCGCAGGCATGGTGCGCATGGCTGGTGTGAGCCCAGAGTGGTCACACAGCATGGCACATGCGCTGGCACTGGACACACGGACGTGGCCAAGAGAGGACGTTCCTGGCTTGGGGTTGACCGACGAGGACGTCGGTCTTCTAAGAGGGGGAGGATGTGACATCCTGGCCCAAGGCTTAATAGGATTGATAGAATACTCATACCAATAAGTTGCAACTTCTTTTCCGGGAGCTCATCTCGAAAGAACTCTGAGGTTAAGCTTGCTTGGCCTGGAGCAATTTCGGGATGGGTGACCGACCGGGAAGTCCCTCCCGGGTGCGCATGAGTGAGGACAAAGTGCGCAGAAAAGACTCGTGTTGGTCTGTGAGGGCATTCTCGAGGTCCTAGAGAGCTGCCAGGCGTTAACGGGCCCGGACCCGAGGGGTCGGGACGTTACACTTCTATGGCAGGGGGGACCGAAACCAAATCAATTTAGCCTTCTATGGCAGGGGTTACATAGCCACACCAAACCCAAACATCCCCTTGAACCCGATAGGACGGAGCCGCCCGCAACAATCTTGAATCCTAACCAGTTCAACTTTCTATTGTAGGGGATTGATGTCGAAATAATTTAACCTTCTATGGCAGGGGTACATGACTGCCCTAAACTCCAAACATCCTTCTGAACCCGATAGGACGGAGTCGCCCACGATAACCCTGAACACTAACCAATTCGGCTTTCTATGGCAGAGGGACCATAGCTGAAAAAAAGTAGATCTTTTAAGACATGCATAACACCATATTTTCCCAATGTAGATTTAATAATATAAAAATTTTAGATTAAAAATGCTGATAATACTGTTGCTAAGTCATATTCGTAATGTAAAATTTTATATAAAAGTTTATAATGTGAAAGTTTATCATAAAAATTTATCATAAAAGTTTGTCATAAAAGTTTACAAGTTTTTTGAATTTCACATAAATCTGAATACAAAAGTTTCATATAACTACGTAATACATATGTTTTTTGAACCGCAGATAAGTTTTAATACAAATTTTTTCTACAACTAGGTAACAAAAAGTTTTCATCCATAAGTTTTGTAGCAAACTTTAATGAACAACTTTTACGCGCTAAATGAAACTTTTGTACATAACTTATCATACAACTTTGACACAAAACTTTTCATTCCTAACTCATACAACAGAATTGGACTTTGCTGTCTCTTCAACTAGTTTCTGTCACTCCTATTCGTCCTTGGTGCAAAGCTGTCAAGTGTTATACCCTGTACAATACATAGAGAGGAACATTGTTCATTTTAGTAATGCTGTCAAGTGTTATACCCTAACCAATGACTTTCTATGGCAGGGGCCCAAAGCCGAAGTAGTTTGGCCTTCTATGGCAGGGGACATGGCCGCCCCTAACTCATACTACTTCTAAACCCGATAAGACGGAGTCGCTCCACTAACCCTGAACCCTAACCAGTATGACCTTCTATGGCAGGGGCCTCGAAGTCGAAGTAGTTTAGGCTTCTATGGAAACCCTGAATACCCTTCTGAACCCGATAGGATGGAGTCGCCCCCAACAACCCAGAACCCTAACCAGTACGGCCTTCTATGGCAGGGGCTAAAAGCTGAAGCAGTTTAGTTTTCTATGACAGAGATTTTATTTTAAAAAAGTTATATCTTATACACAAACAAATTATGTGTGCAACATCTTTCTAACAAATTATTATATGATTATTGTGTAGCACAAAACATAGAGAAAGAAAAGAAAAGGAAACTCATCTATAATTGGATTCACGTGGAACAGGAACCTAGATAATACTTGGTATTACAAAATACGAAGAAAAAATGAAAAAAAGAGAAAAGGTGCCACATGGGTGCATGTGTCAGCCTGAAGAAAAACACAGCAGCGCTGCTGATGTATGCGAACGCGTGGGCTAAATTGGTTTCGCGAAAAAAAAGACGGGTGGAATGAGATTTGTGGGGAGACGAGCAAATGGACAAAGTAGTTAATAGCATAGAAAAAAAAAGATGTGCAGTCAAATCGATCGCTAGTTTCTAAATGAGCGGGCGACTGTAATCTTTTAACATTGTCTAGCTAGAGGCGCGATCGTCGAGTGGAGTTCGTCTCTGCTTCGAATAGTTCTCAGCGGACCGGGCTTCCGCAAGTTGGGCCAGGGCCGACTTGTGACTAGCGCGAAACGGGCTTATTTTTGACTGACCGTGAGAACTAATATAGAAAGCCCACAAGGGGTTATGATATCTGAAGAAAGCCCAAGCCCAATTCCGTTACCAGGGCCAGGCCCCTCTCTTCGGCGCGCACACACAGATCCGTCCCCTCCACCTCCGGCGACGGCGCCGCCGCCGCCGCCGCCGCCAACCACCCAAAACCCTCCGGCCTCCGGTGCCATGAGGCGCATCCCGAGGAAGGGCCACGTGCGCCCGCTAGCGTCGATGCGCTACAGCAGCGACGGAGACCTCCTCCTCTTCTGCGCCAAGGACCACGCCCCGACCGTCTGGCACGCCGACAACGGCGACTTCCTGGGAACCTACCGCGGCCACAATGGCGCCATATGGTCCTGCAGATTTTTGAGTGAGGACTGAGAAGGGGCGTCTATTGGCCGCTCAACAAGACCATCACCAGTGCCGGCAAGGACGCCGCAGTTCGCGCCTGGTGAGACTCGGAGGTGAGCATTCTGTCGCGTGCCTGCATTTAGTTTTGCGTTCAACTGGCAGTTGGTGTTGTGGATTTGACCAATTGCTTTGCTGATTTGGGCATCTGGTGGTCTTCCAGTATCTTTAGTTTTGGGTATATTTTTTTTTTTGGTTGACAGAATGACAATCAGTAACTAGTAGTTAATCTGTTGCCTGGCACAGTCGTGCGCCTGAAGCCTTACTCACTTAGAATACTGGATTTCTCCTCTGATTGCTAGCAGCCTATAGTGGACTATGAAGTAAGACGACAATAACTAGTATGCGGGTAGTATCTGCAGAGATTAACAAGTCCTTTTCTGAATCTTATTACTGCCCATTCATATCCGATGAGTCATGAGTCCATGATAATTTATGGTACATGTAGTTTTCTCTACCTGCAAGGATGAAAGAGGGAACTGAAAAGGGGCAAGGCTTCAAAATGAAACCTGCTATGTTATTTATACATGCTGGGTTTTCACTGCCATTGTTACTATGTTACTATAAACATGCCAATTGTTCCTTCACAATAATGGATGGGCTTTTTTTATACTTATTTATGTGATGTTCTTTGAATGATATGTGGAGTGGAAAGCTGCTGAATAAGTTGGATAAAGATTCTGGACATCAGAAGATGATTTAGTCACTGTAAAAAACCCTAAGGTTAGCCTCATTTCGTTACTGGATCCTTATCTGCTAAGGTGGTAATTTGTTTGAGTGATTATTATAACTTGCTCGTATTTTACACTGCTTTTATTGATGACCCTGGCAGTTAATTTTGCTCCCTGGAGAGACCCTAGCTACAGGATACAAGAATCTAACCCTTTTCAAGACATATGTCACAGTGACAAAATGCTGCTGGCATCTCTCCTGCCCATGATAAGGCTTTCCTATTTATACACTTGTTTTCTCTTCAACATGGGCTACCTTAAATTACCCTGCTCTTTTTGCATAAATTTCCTGCGCAATATTGATCTTGAACCAATCATGGTTTATTTTATGGTGTATTTTGTGATGAGCTCACAGACTTTCTTGTAGATACAAAATTACTTCTCTTGGACCCGTGGTTATGTCTTAAATTACGGGTCCATGTTGCTTGCTAAGTGCACAAAAATGCCTATATTCATTGACTGAGCTGGACTTAACTATGGTTTGGTGTCATGGTGTATTTTGTGACGAGCTTTTGTATCAATCTACATGTGGTCTGTGGCTTAATGCTCTGGTTTCTTGTGCTGCATTTTACGCTGCCATTCTAAATATATTCGACAAACTGATTTTGTATAGAAAAAAACAGATGGTTTTGCTGCGCTTCTATTGTAGGATATAGGAATGATGGGTCTATGACTCTGTAGAATTTATTTATTACTGTCCGCAGCAAAAAATATTTTGGTGTGTACAGTAGGTGAAAAAACATTTTGTGTTTGAGTTTTTCTTCAATACATAGATTATGGGTGCCAAAGGCCTAGATATTTATGAATCATGTTGAGCACTGAGCTAGATGTGCAACAGATGCTGGTGATTTTTCATTGTTGGCTATTCCCTCCTTTCGTAACACAAAGGTTCTTGTTTCTGTTTTTAGGTTGTTCTAGGAGGCGATCAGGATGCAATGAATGTCACCATGATGGAATGTCATGCTACCAAATTTGAGCTTAAATTCTATTATAGGGTGAGTTCTTCTGTATACTTTTTCTTTTTGCTAATTTTTCTATGCAGACTCAATATGAACTGTCCTATATAAGATTATACTGTTTCTTCCTGATTTGCAAGAGGAAATTGATGGTGCTAGTGGACAACTGGACATATTGAAACACTTTCATTGGTATTCAATCCTGATGGCCAGAGGTAATATCTTTGTTACCATTGTAATTTCTATTCAATGTTTTTAATATCTGTACCTGGCTACCTCCCATTTTTTCCTAGTTGATGTTTCATATTTTTATGTTATTGTATGCTTAGGGATTAACCCATGTTAAATTATGGGAGTATACACTATTCTGAGTAACAATAGGATGCCATAAGTTACTATGAGAGCTGCATACTGTCCAAAATTCATATCCACTATCGCTTTACCGGTAAACCTTGCTTTTTTACTTTTATTATGCCTATTTTAATTATTGTGCGCATCTGATTACTCTGATAGCTCAATGATTCCATCCAGTAATTCTGGTTATATACATTATTCTGATTGAATCTGCTGTAAATTATTAATCATGAGAGCTATCTTTCAACGTTATTGATATCCATTGCAAACATTTTTTTATTGCTCTGAAGTCACAATTTCCTTTTAAGAAACAGGATTGTCAGTTTTTACTTCTATTCTCCATTTTGCCTGTCAATGTCATTTTTTTTATTGTTATTGGCTCTCCAAGTGGTGTTAAATATGGATATCTACGCCTGCACCGTTTTGATTTGGACTACAACCAATTTTAGATAAAAATTTGTGGATCATCTCAATCGCTTTCACGCGGATGTTGTCAATTTTCTGGATTTCGTCCAAGTCCTCTACATCGGAGCCAGGGATAGTCTTGATATTCTTATGGGCTTGGCGAACCTCCTCTAGGCGTTGTTGAAAAGTGTCCTTGACCGATGAGATGGATGCTGGAATCTGGTTAAGTTTATCCTGAACCTCTGATATTTCTTTGCGGACTTCATCCTGTGGGATATGGGTACCCCTGGGCCCACTACCGACCGGATAGCCAGTCGGCCTGGTCCCACGTCTGACAAGGATGTGGGCCGACCTCAAGCCGGCCCACGAGGATCCCCGGCTTGATGGATAAGATTGGAGAAGACTTAACCAGCAAGGCATTTAGCGATATCCTCAGATCCCGCCCGGAGATCACGGCAATTATGTTGTAACCGACTTGGATTAGTTTCCTGATTTGAGCCGGACAGTAATTAGAAATAACCGACTTGTAAACCCTAGGCCGTCAGCCTATATAAGGCGGCCTAGGTTGACCCCCTTAGACATCTGATTCCCACGCCATTCAACCATTGCAACCAAGAGCTCGTCATCGTTCTCCGGAACCACGCCGAGCAAATCAATACAGGACCCCCGAGCACAGGACGTAGGGTATTATACCTCCGGGTAGCCCGAACCTGTATAATCCCTGTGTCCCTGTGTTACCTCGAGCTCCCTAGTCTCGCGATTGCCCTTTTGCCTACAAATCAACCATCTGGGTACCCCCGAGTGGACTGCCGGACATTAGATCCGACAGTTGGCGCGCCAGGTAGGGGTTATCGTGAGGCATTACAGCTAGCTCGGTGGTAGATCGTCGCTCCGTCATCTTCCCCGACTCCATCAAGGACTGCGCTACGCATCTTGAGGGCATCAGCTTCTTTGCTGAAACCCACTCCGCCGCCACCACCGCCTCCGACTCCACCACGACGCCCAACGCTTCTGCGCCGACCAGCTCCGTGCTGACCTCGTCGCCGACTTCCTCGTCAGTCATCGCCCCGCTCTAGCAGCGGCTCGATGCAATCTCCATCAGCGACCAGGCTCCGGGCCTGAGCACTCGCCGGAGACTCCCGCCCCCGACCGAGCTCCTCGCCGGGTTGGATCGTGTCCAAGACACCCTTGCCGAGTGCATCGCCATGTCGGAGGAGGCCCTGAGCCGACCCCACAAAGCGCTCCCGCTAGGACTCCACAACGCCTCATCAACCTACTCGGCTTGGCTCCGAGAAGATATGTCTCAGATCCAATCTGAGATGCCACCCCAGCCCACCCAGTCTCCGGACTGCGGCGAGTTCCAGGTCGCCACAAGCGTGCTCTTGCCGGCCCCGGCCGACTCGAGCAATGGCTCCAGCTACACCACGCCCCCTGGGCGCGAAGTCTTCGTTTTTGAGGATTCAGTTACTCAGGATGGAGATACAGATCTGGCCAGGGATCGCAAACGGGAGCGAAACGCTGCTCGAGCCCGCCGCCGTGCTGAAGAAGCAGCCCTGCCCCCGGCAGCGGCCGAAGACCTCGTAGCTGCCGCAGCTGCCGGAGTGGTTCCCCCGGGGGCCCCAGCAAGACAGCCTCCTCCTCCTCCCTTGTGTCAGCCTGCCGACCAAGGCGCTTCAGCCGACCTAAATGGCTTCGCTTCTTCATCAACAGTCCGACACGCGCCTGCACGTTGCTCGGGGACTTGTGGGATATGGGTACCCCTGGGCCCACTACCGACCGGATAGCCAGTCGGCCTGGTCCCACGTCTGACAAGGATGTGGGCCGACCCCAGGCCGGCCCACGAGGATCCCCGGCTTGATGGATAAGATTGGAGAAGACTTAACCAGCAAGGCATTTAGCGATATCCTTAGATCCCGCCCGGAGATCACGGCAATTATGTTGTAACCGACTTGGATTAGTTTCCTGATTTGAGCCGGACAGTAATTAGAAATAACCGACTTGTAAACCCTAGGCCGTCAGCCTATATAAGGCGGCCTAGGTTGACCCCCTTAGACATCTGATTCCCACGCCATTCAACCATTGCAACCAAGAGCTCGCCGTCGTTCTCCGGAACCACGCCGAGCAAATCAATACAGGACCCCCGAGCACAGGACGTAGGGTATTATACCTCCGGGTAGCCCAAACCTATATAATCCATGTGTCCCTGTGTTACCTCGAGCTCCCTAGTCTCGCGATTGCCCTTTTGCCTACAAATCAACCATCTGGGTACCCCCGGGTGGACTGCCGGACATTAGATCCGACACATCCAGCCTCTTGAGCAATTTTGCTTCAATGCCTTGGAGGGTCTTGATCCGATCTTTAAGTTGTTTGGGTTTGGCTTCCAATACCTTGATTTGGGCTTGGATTGCCTTCAGATCGGTCTTGCCATCATCGCGTTGTTTGATCAGATCCTGTTGAGCCAGTCTGTCCGATATCCTGCGGCGTGCAGCGAGTATCTGAGGTTGATGTCCCTCAATAAATGCCGCAAGAATGATGGCACTTTCCAACTCCGATGGCAACTGACCCCTCAAGCCCTTGAAGATTTGGCGGATTGGTTCTGCATTCTCGACTAGGACTACTATACTCTTATTCAAATGATTGAGCATGTCCTGGAGCTTTAGCTTGGTTTCATCGGAGACAGTTGTAGAGCTTTGAGCAGAACTCACTTCCTCTTCTCTGATGGCAGCATCCAGGTCAAATGATGCAAAGCTCATGGCTGGGGAGTCCTGTGCCTGAAACAAAGTGTCAAATAAACAAGGGTTATTGAAATAATAAGTATTGAATACAGGTCTGAATCGGTACCAGCTTAAATTGTCCTTCTCGGACGTAGTCGGGGATTACTTGGGGTCTGGAAGTGTCTACGCCAGAGGATTCTATTTGTAGAGACTGGGCCGGTTCAATCGGAGGGGTTGGCAATGTTGTTGTTATTTCAGGGATAACCTCCGATTGAATGCTCATGGTCAGGTCAATGATTTGTTCAGGGATAGCTTCTGTTTGAGGAGTCGGATCCTCGATGGCCGATTGAAGAGGAGCAGGAGTCTGAAATCGGAATCGGTTAGTTTGAGTTGATTTGATTTAGAAAAATCTGAGTTGGACTGTATTTACCTATTGTGCCGATTCACTTTGGGTTGCAGCTGGTTGAGGTTCAGGCAAGATAATATTTGTTTGCTAAAAAGGGGTATAATTATGGCCGATTCGTCTTAGAAGTAAAAATGAAAATATTGAAATCGGATGATTACTGATACTGCCTCAAGGAGCAATCGGGCAGCTTCCGCAACCTTTTCTGTAGTTTCTTCGGTGGCTCGGGAAGTTGATTGGCCAAGAATTTTTAGGGGAGGCTGTAAAGGAAGAAACTTGTTATAAATCGGTGATAAATTGTGGTTTATATATGAGCAAAGAAAATTGGTTACCCAGTGGCTTTTCTTGGATTTCTTCGATGCTCCGATTTTGGTTAGAACAGCTTTCCTTTTGCCTTTGCCCTCCATGATATCTGCAAGAGATGTCGCAGAGGAGCCGATTCTTGGTAATGGGGTTGCCTTGGCGTAACGAATCGGTTTGCGGCTTTGGCTCACAACAGGCACGTTGATCTCCGACGGCTGCTGAAATGTTCAAAAGTGAGTCGTTAAAGATGACTTGAAAAGAAAGGGGAAGAGTCTGGGAGGACTTACTAGATTTTTAAGGCTTCATAATTGGAGTCGATCAAGCTGCAGTAGGCGATCACGGGGAGTCTGAAGATATGAGTTAAGAATTCCCGCCACCAAAGCTTGAACGGCTTGGATTGAAAACTTGTACACAGCCATTCTGGGATGTCAAAATTGGCACTAGGGGCAAGTGCATGGATTCGGTCCATCTCCAAGTCTATAGAGACCGATTCTCTGTATTTAATTTTATCGGCAAAATATAGTCCGACTGGGAGTTGGCCAAATCCAAGCTGACGGGCTGCCGCCGATGGGTTGTAAAATTCGTAGGAACTTGTTTTCTTGCCATGCACAATGTTGCTGCCCAGGATGGCTGGGGTGATGAAAGACTTGAGGGTCGGCAGTATCGTCTCAAGATCGCTTTGAATGTTGAACAGAGGCAGTTCATAGTCGCGATCGGGATCGGCATAAGCAAAGAATAGCAGTCATCGGGTGCGATGCTGACATAGAAGCTCTCGAAGAAATGTGATAAGTCTTTGGTGTTGAGCCTGGAGCCTGGGCAGACTGACGCTGCTTCTCCGAATGACATGCATCGGCGCATGGTGGCGTCGTCCTCCTTAGAGTGCAGAGTAGGGAACTGGTGTTCTTTAAACTTATAGTTGAGGGCCAATCGGAGTTGGTTATTAAGCCACAGTTGAATGAACCACCAAGGATCTTCGATATGACCAACGGCTTGACCAAGTAAGAACCTATTTGATACTTGATGTAGCAAGTGGTAAACTGCTCCGAGGAGGAGACGGCCCAGAGGAACTGAATTTCCTCGAGATAATGACTCTGCGATTGACTGCATGTTAGTGGTTGCCCCTAAGGTTGATCCGCAGAATACGAATCGTTCCAACCACATATTGAGGAATGCGGCGTGCTCTCTGTCTCTGACGGTACCGGTCTTGTGGTGATCGGAGATATATTTTTTCCACCCCTTAGAGCCGGCACTGACCAATCGGTGCTCGAGAGTACAGAGGACCTTTCTTGGGTTGCTATCGTCCATGGTGTTGAGGCCAGTGAGCACGTGAACATCCATAAGAGTCGGCGTCATCGGACCATGCCTGAATAGATAAGCATTTAGTGCATCGGACCAGAAGAGAGAACTCGCAGCTAGCAGGTTTTCATCCTTGGGCATATCGGCCAGAGACAGAGTGAGGCATTGGCCTATGAATTTCTCATCCCAAAAAGATGATTTGGCAGTGTGCATTCTGAGAAACCAATTCCTCTAGCCTGGGACCATGCTGGGCCATGACCGAAAGGAGTTTGCCCAATCTTCTAACTGGAGGTCCGATCCTTTGAAAGGCATTCTCTCTGATTCCATATTGATGAGGTCTGTCGGAACGGGGTTTCCCATCGGACCCAAATAATATCCGGCTTGGACATGGGAAACCGGGATGATTATATTGTTCCTCAGGTGCTACATTTTGAAGGAAAACCAAAGAAGTAAATGCAAGGTTTAAGGTTTACGCATGGATCTGGGGCATGGATTGAATATTGAAGGTAAAATGTTTACCTCAGGAATCTGGGTGTGGTCGGCCGTGTCTAAAGGAGCCGTCATTGAGAAGAAGAATAGATCTACAATGAACAGTATTGTGGATTGAAAAGCTAGAGGGTTGCTGCGAGGAGTGCATTTAAACATAGATCTAGGGCATGAATCACATGCGGGAGGAGTCCTTACCCGGATCTGCCGAGCGAAATGAAGCTGGAAGGTCTTAGTTCGTCGGGCTGGAGCTCGAGGCAGCGTCAATGGCGGAGCTTGAGAGACGGCCGATGAGTTGACGCAATGACGACGAGGACGTTCGGTCCGGTATTTATAGGGCTTACTAAGGAAGGAACCGCCCGAGGGCCGAGGCACCGAATCCGCACAAATATCGAAGGGTGCAACAGTGAGGGACATAGGTTTCCATATACTGTTCACTATCAGGGTCATCATTGCTTGGAGAATTTTGGAATAAAATAATATTTTATCCCAAAATTGGGGGGCATGTGTTAACACCAGATTTTGACTCGGTCAGAGATTGCGAGACGCAGAGCTGGAGGAGGAAGCTGAGTCCGATTCCGGAGGATTCCGATTCCGATCGGAGGACGTCCGATCGAGTCCCGATCGGATACGAGTCTGAGGAGGCCGGGGCCAATGCGACAAATAAGGATATTCGTCTAGAAGCTTCTTTAGGGCCTGGATTATGCGCAAGCTTGTAATAGTTTTGATAGTTTAAAATTAGTTTGTTTTAGTAGAGATATTGTCGTAGCCGACAAGGATTAGTTAGATTTCCAAACGTTCACACAACCATACAATCAAACACAACTTTCGGCCTAACGTGCCACCCAAACCTTCTCGTCGAGTTCTTCAGCAAGCAGGGCTGCATCATCTTGACCTCTGGTTTGTCTGTAAGTACTGACATCTATCGAATTAGTCTAAGCTTTGGGTTGAGGCGCATCGCCCTTCCTCGTTTTGTTAATTCACCAATTTATCGAGTTGTTCTAGGCTTTAGATTGAGGTGTATCGCCCTTCTTCGTTTAGATCGCTCACCTCTACCGTATCTTGCTATATTATTTGATCGGCTTACATCTGTTTAGAGAGATCTATTATGTCTTATTGTTATTCAATTTTCATAATAGATCTGTTTATCTTGTTCATATAGCTGATTTAGATATCATTAGTAAGCTACAAATAAATCTGGTTTAAATGAGTTCTTTGATATAAATCGATCTATCGGAGCAAATAGGCTAATCGGTGCCCTGCTAGCGACGCTGTCTCGAAATCGATCCGATCGTTAGTAACACAAGATTTAGTTTGTTTGTTGTCTTTAGAAAGATGAGTATTGAAGAGCAAGTTTAAATTAGATTTATCTCCGATTTGGTTCAATCATAGCCGATGGTTTAGTCTTATTTACATATTATATTATCACGATTCGGACTCAAGGCCGATGGTTCATGCTAGTTAAATCGGACTTCTTCATGTCGATCCGATTTTGTTGGAACGAATCGGGGCTTTGGCCGATAAGTTCCTTGTTATTTACTGATTAAATTCTACCTCGTCAGTTTCAGGTCAAATTGACTGGTACGCCTCGAACCTCAAGATTTTGGACCTGCACTGAAGCTAAGCAAATCTTACAGGCCACAGTGTTAATTTTCGAGAGTCAACGCCTGACTTTTTGGACGTCAACAGCAGCCATGGTGGATTGATGCACGGCAGCGGTGGTGTCGCTCATGGCTGAAAAAAAACGAGATTGGAGAGAAGCCGCAAGATCGTCAGGCTCTGATTACCATGAAGAATGTTGAATGCCACGAATTGTATTACAACATCAGGAGGCCTTAAATAGGCCGGTTACATGTACATCAAGTATACACACGCACTCACACATTGAGGCCTAACTCTACGGGAGAAGATTCGGTGCATGCGCTGCCGTTAGGGCAAGTATATTGGTGTCGTCTGATAGACAGTCTCATACAGTGACACGTAATCTTGAGATAGTTTAACAGACAACATGTATAATAAGTTATCTTATAAATTATCTTATAGTAATTAATAAATTCTTAATTTGTGGATATAAAAATAATTAATTTTGAGTTGCATGACAACAAAAACTTATACAATAGTGATTGAGTGGTCTTATAGTCCTATATTTTAGTTTTAAGGTGATTGTTTCGCGAAATAACAGTCTCATTCTTTCACCACCCTATCTTTTTTTCACATCATCAAAAACCTTATGTAGAACTACATGAAACAATATATAAGACGTCCATGTGTAGCAATGTAATTGCCCTTAGCCATGATAGGACGGAAGAATCGATCGCCTGAAGACGTGTTCCAACAGCCTGGACTGCGCGAGCACAACTGATGACAGGCGGCCGCCTCACCGACTGTCAGCGCATGTACTGATAGGCCCTCTTTGGTAGAGCTTCATGAGGTGCTCCAGCTCCAGCTTCACAGCTTCTCCTGCCAAACACTCAGGCCCTGTTTGGTATGGCTGTGGCGGTGGCCAAAACAGCTCTCCTCTGGATAAGCAGATTCTTTGGAGAAGTTGAATCCATTCTGAAAACCGTTTGGCAAAACAGATTCTCCTGTTTGTAATGAATGGATGACGAAGGACAAA
This sequence comes from Alloteropsis semialata, assembly GCA_004135705.1. Classification (NCBI taxonomy): domain Eukaryota; kingdom Viridiplantae; phylum Streptophyta; class Magnoliopsida; order Poales; family Poaceae; genus Alloteropsis; species Alloteropsis semialata. The sequence continues at coordinate 79,254,203 of CM014278.1, forward strand.
AGACCAATATGCCTATAACCATGCCCCAGCCAGTAGGCTCCAGAAAGGACCGATGGAGGAGATCCCCTAGTTCTGCAGGCGAGATCCCTTGCTCGTCTGCCATTCTGCGCCGCCTGTGTCGCCGATTTTTTTGCGCGAGGGGGAGAAAGAGTCAAGGAAGAGAGAGAGGCACGAACGCGGTGGACCTCAGGGCAGGGGAAGGGATAAGGTTCTGATGACATTTTGGTTGTAAATACAGTGAACTTGAGGGGCAATTTCGTACCAGTATTCAAGGCACAGAGGTGAAGCTGTGGGGAGCATGGTTTTGGCCGCTCCCTGGATTAGGCTGTTTTGGGCACCAGATTAGGTCTCGGAGCTGCTTTTTCTGCAACCATTTGATATAGATTCTTGGAAATTCACCCCAAAGCTGCTGCAGAATCCCTACCAAACAGGACCTCATTTTGAAAACAGCTCCATCCAAAAAGCACCCATAGAGCTGCAAAACAGGTTCCACTATGATGGAGGAGCTGAAAAAAGTAGCTTCACCAGCTCCACCTACTTTTCTAGTTATAAATTGTCTCTACAATTACCAGTTTGCCACTGAGAAGCTGTTTTGCCAAACGTTTTCCCAAACGGCTTCAACTCCACCAGAAAAGTTGCTCCATCATAGGAGCCAAAGCTGAAGCCATTTTTTAAGGAGCTGAAGCCCTACCAAACACGCCCTGGATGGGAGTCTGGCAGACTGCGACTCAGTCCCTTTCCTCCTTGGCCTTGCGCACGGCGAGCCCGTGCGTAACGGGCTGCCCATCTCAGCTGCAAACTCTCGCGCCGCCATGCTGCCGCTCTAAGCTCCAGGTCGGGCACCGCATCCCAACTAGAGGGAGGCGAGAGGCGGAGAGGCTGTGGCAGGTGGAGTTGGTGCTGTTGCCGTGGATGATCAGTTGTTGATCACAAGTTCACAACGAATTCACGGTTCAGATCGGGTTGATTTGTCTGTCAACAAAAATATCGGGTGGATTTGTGCGCCCCAGGGCAGACGTGCTCCGCTGGTTACTCAAATTTGCTATAGGCGTTGTTTAATTTGGTTGAATTGATCAATTTTTTTGTAAAAAAATATCATTAAGCGCGTGTTATAGGGAGGAGGTACGTTTTTTCAATACATTATTTTTGGTAGAATTGGTAGCTTTTTGTAAATTAAACAAAGCGGCTTCGTAGTCGGGCCGTGCTGTGCCCTGCTGCTATCCTCCATTGAAAAAAAAAAACTGCTATTCTGATGGCTTTGCCCTTTATTTATTCGCGCAAAACGTGTGTCACGATAGCAAAAGATTCTAGCTGTTCGCTCGAGTGGGGCTTGGACGCTTGGTGCGTTTTGGGTTCGAATTCTTTAGGCCACCTGTACCGTGCAGCAGCTCAGCTCTCGTTTTGTGTGGTCGAGGGACGAAGAGTATCATCAGGCACGCCGCATGCTCTGCCGCAAGAAACTTCCGTCTATGGGCTAGGTCGCTGCCAGACAGACCAGCAGGCTACCTCAGCGCGTATACGATTACGACAAGAGAGCATTGTCAACTCTCAAGTCTCAACAATGGCTCTAGTTGCGCAACGTATTACGACGTCAGCCGCTGAACTTTCTTCTTTTGCCCGATGGCAGAGCACTCGTCCTCACGTTCGGTTTTCCGATTTTATGACGTCTCGTGCTGGCCTTGCAGGGAAGTCAGAAAAATGCGTTCATAGGATTAATTCCAAACGTGGCATATAACGTTTATACTATAGTGCTCGCCTTTTATTAAAGTGAATTGTTCGGAAAGAGGTTAGTATATATGGAAGCCTGATATTTAGTTAGCCACTTCTTCACCGCTTCGTGCCCTCTAACTTCAATGCCGGCTCGTTGGCCCTTTTCTTCTTTGTTATAAGCGCACACATCTAAGCTATATATCACACCATTGTAATTTATCCCCTGTACATCGAGTTCCTGGTAGCAATTTATGCTATCTCAATAGCTATGTATTTGAGCTAATACGGTAAACGTGCCTTTGATTGCCATATAGACGAAGAGAGAGTAACGTGGTTGTTTGGTTTGAGCTCAAACTATACTTATGAAATGGGTCTTTGGGTGAAGTAATGGATTTTGCCATAAAATTCACCATATTATTGCAAATGAACTATCCTACTTCGGACAAATACCATATGAATGCAAAGTTTTTTTTAAGACTAGAAAGGTCATTTTCTACCAAAATCTTGTTCATCTCAAATTTGTCTAGGTACGATGAATCATACCATTTATGGGCAGCAGTCACACAAAAAGGGAAAAATGTTAAAGGGGAATTAGAAAAGCAAAAGAAAAAGGAGGAAGGAAAGACCCTATTCTCCACTGCAGTCCAACTCCGCCTCCTCGCTTCGTCCGCTGACCCTGCCCGTCACGGATTCACGGCCGCCGCCGCCGCCGCCGGCAAAGCGCCATGCGGCCGTCCTCCCGCATACTCGCGGCGGGCCAACTCCTGCGGAGCTCCCGATTTGACCCATCCCAGACCGCCGCCGCCGCTGCTGGATTCCGGCGGCTGAACGCCAACAGGCCGTGCGTGCCGAAACCTCTCTTCAGCCCTCTTCTCGGAGGCTTCGGACCGAATTGCGGCGTCCCGCCTGGGAGCCCGTTCGGCCGCTTCGACAGCTTCCTGCCAGACTCTGGCTATCCGCCGCACGGCGCGCGGCTTCCCCGAGACACGGTAATTTGCGCTTAGGACCGCATTTGTGATTGTTTGGATCATGGGTGTTTAGAGGCTGTAGTTTATGTAGCATTTTTTTTTTTACTGTCGAAGCAGTCCTAGTGGCTAGTGACAAGTGAAAATATTGGTGGTAATACAGGGGGCAATAACAATAGTGTTTCCTTGCTAGCTTTGCTGATAACAACATATAGGCAACCCCCATTAATTGGAGATGGTCACTGGAGCCTGCCTTGTTTCGTCTCAGTTTTATTGTTAAGTTGTTGCGAATTGACATTTGCAAAACGTCAGTATCAGCCTTTGCTTCTATAAAGTAATCTCTATTGAGGTGCTTTCTGTTTGGTTTTCAATTTGTTAGCTTATGAGGATATTTTTGTGCTTAGTTCATCAAGGCACTAACCAAGGACAAGTTTGATGCAGAGGAAAAGTAGTATCACACCTAATGTTCTATTTTGTGAGGTATTAATTCCATCCAAAACTGGTAGTTTCTCACGGTTGATCTAAGGGCCAAGTTACTGCCTTTTTTTATGTTGTCTTTTTAATGAAAGGAATGTTTTCAAAATCCTTATTTTTCTGATTCTTGCTATATATGCAGAGAGGACATGCATTCTCCACATCTGCCAATGCTGTGACAGCTGGGAAGCCGGTTAATGACAAGGTCCAGAAAGATTCTTCAAAAAAGGATGTTGATGAGCAAATAGCAGATTCTCAGATACTGAAAAACCTTGGGAAGTACTTACTGTTGAATGACAGCCCTGACTTCCGCTTCAGGCTTGTGTTGTCATTGGGCCTATTAGTTGGAGCAAAGGTAAAGCTACTCCCTCCAATTCTAAATGCAAGCCTGTTTGGACTTATGTCTGTAGAAGAGTAAGAAAGGCTAGATGGACATGTATTTGAAATCTGAGGGAGTATTTGTTTGAAAGCGACAGCCTGTATTAAGGCATATGTGGTTTGATACACGTTTAGATAAGCCTTTGTTTCTTTAATCAGAGGCATTAATGAGAAAATTATCAGTTCGAGCTGCCTCTTTCTAATAAAAGTCGGCATTGACCATCATGTTGTAGGCTCAAGATCAATATCCCATTGCTTTCCTGGTGCATTTTCGTTGTTCATTCTATACTGAAATATCTTTTCCTATTGTGATGTCACTTTGGCAATTTAGGTGCAGTCTGTTTTTTTGGGTGCTTATCTTCAAACAAACTTTCTTTTTACTAAATTATCCACGTCAGCTTGGTTCAACAAGGCTAGAATTCGCCATCTATCATCGATGTGAAAAAGAGGGAGAACAGTGTCCCTTTAGTCGGGATAGATAAAATAGGTTGAACTAAAAAGATGCAAGCTACTTCATTAAACTCTCATCTTGCGTACCTGACCTTTTGCGTTTGAAATGAACCCCAGGTTATAAATGTTCAAGTGCCTTTCTTGTTTAAGCTCGCTATCGATTGGCTTGCAGCCCTTGGTGGTGCTGAAGCCTCATTGGCATCATTCACCGAAACTAATGCCACCCTATTGGCTCTCTTTGCAAGCCCAGCAGCTGTGCTGATTGGTTATGGAATTGCACGATCAGGAGTTTCGGCATGTACAGGTAGACACCTTTTCAAGCATTCCTGGATAACTTTGTTTGTTCCCTCTCTTGGAACGCATATGACTATCTTTCTCCTAAAATGGTCATTTCTGTGTTGCCAGAATTGCGAAATGCTGTATTTTCTAAAGTGACCTTGAGAGCCATCCGCTCAGTATCCAGAATGGTAAATATTGGTACCTATTGTTTTCTTTCCATGATGTATTGACGACCATCTACATTCTTTTGTACCGTCCAGATGCTCCAACACAATATGAATCTTGTCTGGAATAAAGTATCTTACTTTGCAGTATTGTAGTTCTCCTATATATTTCTGTTTCATGAAATAACTACAGTTACTTCCAGTTGCTGGCTAAGTGATGAACATGCTATTGTTCTGATGCTTATATGTGCATTGAAATATTTTGTTAGATAAAGGTGTTCTGAAGACTACACATAACTCTTCCAAATGCTAAAAGCATAATTGAAGCATCATCCTTTGATCTATCTCAGGCATAATATACTTCTGATTATTTATTATTGATGCTGAACACATAATTAACATTTTAAAATTATGAATTACCTTAGTTTGTGATCTCTTGGCATTGCAGGTATTTTCTCATTTGCATGAGCTT
>CM014278.1:79260094-79282582 GCA_004135705.1 Alloteropsis semialata
ATGGCAAGAAAACAAGTTCCTACGAATTTTACAACCCATCGGCGGCAGCCCGTCAGCTTGGATTTGGCCAACTCCCAGTCGGACTATATTTTGCCGATAAAATTAAATACAGAGAATCGGTCTCTATAGACTTGGAGATGGACCGAATCCATGCACTTGCCCCTAGTGCCAATTTTGACATCCCAGAATGGCTGTGTACAAGTTTTCAATCCAAGCCGTTCAAGCTTTGGTGGCGGGAATTCTTAACTCATATCTTCAGACTCCCCGTGATCGCCTACTGCAGCTTGATCGACTCCAATTATGAAGCCTTAAAAATCTAGTAAGTCCTCCCAGACTCTTCCCCTTTCTTTTCAAGTCATCTTTAACGACTCACTTTTGAACATTTCAGCAGCCGTCGGAGATCAACGTGCCTGTTGTGAGCCAAAGCCGCAAACCGATTCGTTACGCCAAGGCAACCCCATTACCAAGAATCGGCTCCTCTGCGACATCTCTTGCAGATATCATGGAGGGCAAAGGCAAAAGGAAAGCTGTTCTAACCAAAATCGGAGCATCGAAGAAATCCAAGAAAAGCCACTGGGTAACCAATTTTCTTTGCTCATATATAAACCACAATTTATCACCGATTTATAACAAGTTTCTTCCTTTACAGCCTCCCCTAAAAATTCTTGGCCAATCAACTTCCCGAGCCACCGAAGAAACTACAGAAAAGGTTGCGGAAGCTGCCCGATTGCTCCTTGAGGCAGTATCAGTAATCATCCGATTTCAATATTTTCATTTTTACTTCTAAGACGAATCGGCCATAATTATACCCCTTTTTAGCAAACAAATATTATCTTGCCTGAACCTCAACCAGCTGCAACCCAAAGTGAATCGGCACAACAGGTAAATACAGTCCAACTCAGATTTTTCTAAATCAAATCAACTCAAACTAACCGATTCCGATTTCAGACTCCTGCTCCTCTTCAATCGGCCATCGAGGATCCGACTCCTCAAACAGAAGCTATCCCTGAACAAATCATTGACCTGACCATGAGCATTCAATCGGAGGTTATCCCTGAAATAACAACAACATTGCCAACCCCTCCGATTGAACCGGCCCAGTCTCTACAAATAGAATCCTCTGGCGTAGACACTTCCAGACCCCAAGTAATCCCCGACTACGTCCGAGAAGGACAATTTAAGCTGGTACCGATTCAGACCTGTATTCAATACTTATTATTTCAATAACCCTTGTTTATTTGACACTTTGTTTCAGGCACAGGACTCCCCAGCCATGAGCTTTGCATCATTTGACCTGGATGCTGCCATCAGAGAAGAGGAAGTGAGTTCTGCTCAAAGCTCTACAACTGTCTCCGATGAAACCAAGCTAAAGCTCCAGGACATGCTCAATCATTTGAATAAGAGTATAGTAGTCCTAGTCGAGAATGCAGAACCAATCCGCCAAATCTTCAAGGGCTTGAGGGGTCAGTTGCCATCGGAGTTGGAAAGTGCCATCATTCTTGCGGCATTTATTGAGGGACATCAACCTCAGATACTCGCTGCACGCCGCAGGATATCGGACAGACTGGCTCAACAGGATCTGATCAAACAACGCGATGATGGCAAGACCGATCTGAAGGCAATCCAAGCCCAAATCAAGGTATTGGAAGCCAAACCCAAACAACTTAAAGATCGGATCAAGACCCTCCAAGGCATTGAAGCAAAATTGCTCAAGAGGCTGGATGTGTCGGATCTAATGTCCGGCAGTCCACCCGGGGGTACCCAGATGGTTGATTTGTAGGCAAAAGGGCAATCGCGAGACTAGGGAGCTCGAGGTAACACAGGGACACATGGATTATATAGGTTTGGGCTACCCGGAGGTATAATACCCTACGTCCTGTGCTCGGGGGTCCTGTATTGATTTGCTCGGCGTGGTTCCGGAGAACGACGGCGAGCTCTTGGTTGCAATGGTTGAATGGCGTGGGAATCAGATGTCTAAGGGGGTCAACCTAGGCCGCCTTATATAGGCTGACGGCCTAGGGTTTACAAGTCGGTTATTTCTAATTACTGTCCGGCTCAAATCAGGAAACTAATCCAAGTCGGTTACAACATAATTGCCGTGATCTCCGGGCGGGATCTAAGGATATCGCTAAATGCCTTGCTGGTTAAGTCTTCTCCAATCTTATCCATCAAGCCGGGGATCCTCGTGGGCCGGCCTGGGGTCGGCCCACATCCTTGTCAGACGTGGGACCAGGCCGACTGGCTATCCGGTCGGTAGTGGGCCCAGGGGTACCCATATCCCACAAGTCCCCGAGCAACGTGCAGGCGCGTGTCGGACTGTTGATGAAGAAGCGAAGCCATTTAGGTCGGCTGAAGCGCCTTGGTCGGCAGGCTGACACAAGGGAGGAGGAGGAGGCTGTCTTGCTGGGGCCCCCGGGGGAACCACTCCGGCAGCTGCGGCAGCTACGAGGTCTTCGGCCGCTGCCGGGGGCAGGGCTGCTTCTTCAGCACGGCGGCGGGCTCGAGCAGCGTTTCGCTCCCGTTTGCGATCCCTGGCCAGATCTGTATCTCCATCCTGAGTAACTGAATCCTCAAAAACGAAGACTTCGCGCCCAGGGGGCGTGGTGTAGCTGGAGCCATTGCTCGAGTCGGCCGGGGCCGGCAAGAGCACGCTTGTGGCGACCTGGAACTCGCCGCAGTCCGGAGACTGGGTGGGCTGGGGTGGCATCTCAGATTGGATCTGAGACATATCTTCTCGGAGCCAAGCCGAGTAGGTTGATGAGGCGTTGTGGAGTCCTAGCGGGAGCGCTTTGTGGGGTCGGCTCAGGGCCTCCTCCGACATGGCGATGCACTCGGCAAGGGTGACTTGGACACGATCCAACCCGGCGAGGAGCTCGGTCGGGGGCGGGAGTCTCCGGCGAGTGTTCAGGCCCGGAGCCTGGTCGCTGATGGAGATTGCATCGAGCCGCTGCTAGAGCGGGGCGATGACTGACGAGGAAGTCGGCGACGAGGTCAGCACGGAGCTGGTCGGCGCAGAAGCGTTGGGCGTCGTGGTGGAGTCGGAGGCGGTGGTGGCGGCGGAGTGGGTTTCAGCAAAGAAGCTGATGCCCTCAAGATGCGTAGCGCAGTCCTTGATGGAGTCGGGGAAGATGACGGAGCGACGATCTACCACCGAGCTAGCTGTAATGCCTCACGATAACCCCTACCTGGCGCGCCAACTGTCGGATCTAATGTCCGGCAGTCCACCCGGGGGTACCCAGATGGTTGATTTGTAGGCAAAGGGCAATCGCGAGACTAGGGAGCTCGAGGTAACACAGGGACACAGGAATTATACAGGTTCGGGCTACCCGGAGGTATAATACCCTACGTCCTGTGCTCGGGGGTCCTGTATTGATTTGCTCGGCGTGGTTCCGGAGAACGATGACGAGCTCTTGGTTGCAATGGTTGAATGGCGTGGGAATCAGATGTCTAAGGGGGTCAACCTAGGCCGCCTTATATAGGCTGACGGCCTAGGGTTTACAAGTCGGTTATTTCTAATTACTGTCCGGCTCAAATCAGGAAACTAATCCAAGTCGGTTACAACATAATTGCCGTGATCTCCGGGCGGGATCTGAGGATATCGCTAAATGCCTTGCTGGTTAAGTCTTCTCCAATCTTATCCATCAAGCCAGGGATCCTCGTGGGCCGGCTTGAGGTCGGCCCACATCCTTGTCAGACGTGGGACCAGGCCGACTGGCTATCCGGTCGGTAGTGGGCCCAGAGGTACCCATATCCCATAGGATGAAGTCTGCAAAGAAATATCAGAGGTTCAGGATAAACTTAACCAGATTCCAGCATCCATCTCATCGGTCAAGGACACTTTTCAACAACGCCTAGAGGAGGTTCGCCAAGCCCATAAGAATATCAAGACTATCCCTGGCTCCGATGTAGAGGACTTGGACGAAATCCAGAAAATTGACAACATCCGCGTGAAAGCGATTGAGATGATCCACAAATTTTGTAATCGTTAAACATTTGTAACTCTGGTCCGATGACTTCGATCATCGGTAATTACACTGGTGCGACGACGTGGAATCGTCGATGAACACTTGGTTTGTAAATATTTTTGCCCTTAAGGTGATACGTGTCGCATCGGCTTTTCTTAGACGATATTTCTCGAATATCGGCTTTACGAATCAACCGATATGCTAGGATAGTATTTCTTCAAATATTTTCCATTATGTACTTTTGAAAACTTTCTCCTTCTAGTGTTTTCAAAATATACGCGTTTCCAGGAACACACCGATTCACACGATAGGGACCTTCCCAATTAGGCGACCACTTCCCAAACTTAGGCCCTGTTTAGTTCATTTGCCAAAACGGTAAATCGGCAAATTTCACTATTCATCAAATGGAATCTTACATGCATGGAGTATTAAACGTGTGTTAATGACAAAACCCATTTCATAACCCCCCGGTAACTTTGCGAGACGAATCTAATGAGCCTAATTTGACCATGATTAGACAACGTCGTGCTACAGTAAACAATCTCTAATGACGGATTAATTAGGCTTAATAGATTCGTCTCGTGATTTTCCGTCCATCCGTGTATTTAGTTTTATAATTAGATCATGTTTAGTCCTCCTAATCTTCTATTTAGAATTGTTACAGTAAATGGCAACTTTTTTGCCATCCAACTAAACAGGGCCTTAGAACTTTTAGTCCCTATCGGCAAAATCAGCTTCCAAACCAACTCTCCTTCAATGAACTCTTTTGGCTTAACTTTTTTGTCATAATATTTTGCAACTCGAGTCTTATTATTTTCAATATTTTCCAAAGCCATCAAATGAGTTTCAGCCAAGTCGTCCAACTCAAAATTCATCAAGCTTTTATATTCATCGGCAGTCAAGTTTCCTTGTTCCGATATCCTCCTGGATCCAATTTTAATCTCCCAAGGCAAAACAGCTTCATGCCCATAAACCAATTGATATGGAGACAACTTAGTAGAACCATGACACGCCATCCGATACGCCCACAATGACTCGGTCAACGTTAGATGCCATCGCCTTGGTTGTTCATCAATCTTTCGCTTGATAATTTTGATGATACCTTTATTCGAGGTTTCCGCCTGACCATTAGCTTGTGCATAATAAGGAGAAGAATTTAATAATTTAATCCCCATACTGGCAGCAAAGTCCTGAAATTTGTTAGACATAAACATAGTTCCTTGATCGGTTGTAATAGTCTGAGGAATACCAAACCGATAAATAATGTGCTCCTTAACGAATTCCACCATATTCTTGGAATCAGCAATCTTTAAAGGAATCGCCTCAACCCATTTAGTAAAGTAGTCCGTTGCCACCAATATGAATTTATGTCCCTTGCTCGACGACGGATAAATCTGCCCGATTAAATCAATTCCCCATCCTCGAAAAGGCCATGGCTTAATAATCGGATTCATGGCCGATGCACGCGCCTTTTGAACATTCCCAAATTTCTGGCATTTTTGGCAATCTTTATAATACTCGAAACAATCTTCCAGAATTGTAGGCCAAAAACAACCCATCTTTCTGATAATCCATTTCATTTTATCGGCCGATTGATGTGCGCTGCAAACACCTTCGTGCACTTCATCCTTCATATCTTTGGATTCCGATTTACTCAAACATCGGAGCAACACACCATCAATCGTCTTATAGTCTAATTGATCATCAAACAATACATATTTGACAGCCATGAATCTTAACTTCTTAGAAATTTTCTGTGATGGATCTTTAAGATATTTTACTATTTCATACCTCCAATCTCCAAACTCCGGCTCTATCGTCATAATCTCATGAAAACGCCGATAGCCAGAAGCGGCTTGCGCCAAATTATTAGCCTCTTGATTCTGAGCCTTGGGAATATGCTGAATATTGATCATCACAAATTCTTGTAATAATAATCGCCAACTAAGAGTCTTCAAATATTTGCCGATTAACTGATAAATCACCAACTGAGAGTCTCCAAAGATTTCAACAGCCTCAGCTCCGATTTCTATCAACAATTTCAATCCTTTAAGCAATGCTTCATACTCAACTCGATTGTTTGTAAAACTAGGATCCATTGGATAACTGAACTCAAAATTTGCCCCCCGAGGCGAAACAATAACGATTCTGATGCCACAACCTTGACCCCATGAAGACCCATCAAGGAATAATGTCCACGGCATTGGCTCAACCATCTTGGCTTCATCTCCGATGTGCTGCGTCACAAAGTCGGCCATCACTTGTCCTTTTACTGCTTTAGCTGATTCATATTTCAAATCAAATTCCGATAATGCCAAAATCCATTTCCCGATCCTTCCCTTCAGCATCGGCATAGATAACATATATTTGACTTCATCGGTCTTGCAAACCACCGTGCACTCAGATGATAATAAATAATGCCTCAATTTAATGCAAGAAAAATATAGGCATAAACATAACTTTTCTACCGGTAAATACCTTGCTTCTGCATCAATCAATTTTTGACTCAAATAATAAACCACTCTTTCTTTTCATTTAAATTCTTGTATAAGAACAAACCCGATTGACAATTCATCGGTCGAAAGATATAATTGGAATGGCTTATTCCTTTGAGGCAGAATTAGAACCGACGGTGTCATCATATAGTGCTTTATTTCATCAAATGCATTCTGATGCTCTTCTCCCCAGATGAATTCCTGATCGGCTTTCAATTTCGGTAGTGGAGAGAAGGGACGAATTCTTCCGGATAAATTTTAAATAAATCTCCTCACAAAATTAATCTTACCGATTAACGATTGAAGACTCGCTTTATCGGTGGGTGGCTTAGCATCCCTGATAGCTTTCATACTTTTCTGTCTGACTTCAATGCCCTTTTCGTGAACCATGAAACCTAAAAATTGTCCGGCCGATACTCCAAAGGCACACATGTTAGGATTCATCTTCAACCCGTGTTTTCTCGTACACTCCAGAGTCTCTCACAAATCGGCCAAGTGCTGTTTATATCCATCAGACTTCACCACCACGTTATCAATACAAATCTCAACGATCCTGCTAATCAACTTGTGAAATATATAATTCATAGCTCTATAATATGTTGCCCCGGGATTTTTCAAACCAAAGGTCACAACAACCCACTCATATAATCCCAAAGCACCAGGAGATTGGAACGCAGTCTTAGGAATGTCTTCTTCTGCCATAAATATTTGATTATATCCAGCATTACCATCCATAAAACTTATCACCTTATGTTCTGAGGCAGCATCAACCAACATATCAGCAATCAACATTGGATATCCATTCATCGGAGTTGCTTTATTAAGATTCCTGAAATCAACACAAACTCGCAACTTTCCGTTACTTTTAAAAACCGGCACGATATTGGATATCCACTCAGCATATCGGCAAGGTTGGATAAACTTAGCTTCATACAACCATGTTATTTCAGCTTTTATTACTTCATCTAATTCAGGCTTGAATCATCTCGGCGCTTGTTTAAAAGGCCGATACCCTGGCTTGATCGGGAGCCGATGTTCAACAATGGATCAGCTTAAACCTGGCATTTCATAATATTCCCAAGCAAAACAATCGTGATACTCTTTTAATAACTTTATTAATTCTTGTTTAAACTCAGGATCCAGCTTTGCACTTACATATGTCGGCCGAGGTCTATCTCCTAAACCTATATCAACTTCCTCTAACTCATCAGCCGACATAAACCCTTGGCCAAGTTTACCTTCATCTTCAATGAATTCTCCCATTAATACAAACTTTCGGAGCTGACTGCTTGGATCGGCTTTAGCGCTTCATCGGACAGCTGTATAAAGTTGCCTTCCCAAGCTTTGCCTGATAAACACTCAATTCCCTCAAACTCCCAAATCGTCAAATCGGCAGTAGCCACGCTGACCGATTCATCGGCTTGGACAGTTTCAATGTGATCCCCATGCCATTGAATGAGACACTGATGCATAGTTGATGGCAAACAACAATTAGCATGAATCCAATCACAGCCCAGGAGCAAACTAAAGGACCCTTTGCTGTCGATGACGAAGAACGTGGTAGGCAACGTCTTGTTCCCGATCGTCAATTCAATATTCAATGCCCCCCGAGCCGGCGATGGATTTCTGCCAAAGTCTTTCAACATCATATTGGTCTAGATCAAATCGTCCAGTCCTTTGCCAAGCTTCTGATATGTAGTATACGACATCAAATTTACAGCAGCTCCTCCATCAACAGGCATTTTAGTCATTGGCTTACCATCAACATATCCCTTGACGTACAATGGCCTCAAATGCTGATACTTCTCATCAACTGAATTTTCAAACATAGCTTGTTGGGGTTGCAGAATCAACTGTGCCATGGCTTCTTCAACCTCATCGGCTTCATCATCTGTTAAATCAATATTATATTCTGCAGTTAACATAAAAACCATGTTTACCTTCGCCGATTGCCCTTCTTCATCGTGTTTGGGCTTAGGTCTCCAAACTTTTGAATTGTCACCCTGGTATCTCTCCTTGAGTAACTCCTTGAATCGAAGGCGCTGCACCCTCCTCTTCTGTGTTTTGGTCAACCCTCCAGGACACCACTGCGGACTGACTTCTAAATCTTCCTCCGATTCCTGCACTTCATCTGGCTTTTGGACTTCTTCTTTTTTCTTGTACACCAGACGATCATAGATGGAAAGGCGATCCCTTTTATAATATTGATGATCATTATATCGTCGGCGATTGATGAGGACATCGCCATGCTGGACACGCACACGCCATGGTCTTCCCCACGTTGTGCTTCGTCCCCGAGTCAGCTGCCACGTCCTTCTCGGATTCAGCCTATACCCCCGCACGGTTTCGGCGATATCTCCATCATATGACGTCGAAATGAAGCGTATAAGGATCCATTGGAAAGGGGACGATGACGCCGTCAATTTTGTTCTAGTCCTAGCTCGAGAAGCCTCATGGATCATGCTGTGTGACCATGAGAAGGTGCTGCACCACCTGTTTTGGGCCAATTTGGCCGTGTATCGAGTCGGGCCTTTGGCCCAAGTCGTGGGCGCCCCTCTGGTCGCCCAACCCTAGGTCGCCCTCATAAACTCAGAAGCCGTTGCCGATTTAGACTCCGGTTTTGCTTAGATTATTCTGTCAAGAACAGTTTCACCGTTCGTCGGTTTGTAGAACCCCAACTCATGTGCTTTAACCATTCATCTGCAGTTTGTCACTTCATATTGAGCTGCGTTCTTTCGAGTTCTTGCTTGTGTTCTTCATTTAGCAGGCAGGGATTAGCCTTCGTGGCGAGGTCAACCGGATTGTGACATGGTTGATAACTAGAGGAATCGTGGTGCTAAGATTGCAGGGGTTCGGGTCTTTGAGATCTGAAGCCGGATCGGTGCGTCACCTCCGTCCAAAAACGAGTTATCCTTCACCTGACGGAAGATCGGGCACCCACATCCCCATCAAGTGGTAATCAGAGACTTAGGTATTACCGTCAGGCTTACCCTAGTTTGTCTTTTTTGCCTTCATCCCATAGTCCACAAAAAGCCTACAAAAAAAATCCGCTGTCCTAATGTTGACGTCCAAAAAGTCAGGCGTTGACTTTCGGAAATTAACACTGTGGCTTGGAAGATTTGCTTCACTTCAGTGCAGGTCCAAATCTTGAGGTTCGGGGCGTGCCAGTCAATTTGACTTGAGGTAGATTTTAATCAGTAAACAACAAGGAACTCATTGGCCAAGGCCCCGATTCGTTCCAACTAAATCGGATCGACATTAGAGAAGTCCGATTTCACTAGAATGGACCATTGGCTTTGAGTCCAAATCGTGATGATATGACATGTAAATAAGATAAAACCATCGGCTATGGGTGAACTGAATCAGAGATAAATCTGATCTAAACTTGCTCTTCAATACTCATCTTTCTAAAGAATGTAAACAAACTGAATCTCGTGTCACTAACGATCGGATCGATTTCGAGACAGCGTTGCTAGCAGGGCACCGATTAGCCTACCTACTCCGATAGATCAATTCGTATCAAAGAACTAGCTTAAACCAGATTTGTTTGTATCTTGCTAATAAGATCCAAATCAGCTATATAAACAAGATAAACAGATCTGTTATGAAAATTAAACGATAAAATAGAATAGATCTAAACAGATGTTAGCCGATCGTATAAAACAACAAGGTATGATAAAATTGAGCGATCTAAACGAAGAAGGGCAATACGCCTCAATCTAAAGCCTAGAACAACTCGATAAATTGGTGAATTAACTAAACGAGGAAGGGTGATGCGCCTCAATCCAAAGCCTAGATTAACTCGGTAGGTGTCAGAACTTACAGACAAACCGAAGGTCGAGATGATGCAGCCCTACTTGCTGAAGAACTCGACGAAAAGGGTTTGTGGCACGTTAGACCGAAAGTTGTGTTTGTTGATTGGTTGTGTGTACGTTTTTTTACAATAGCGCAGGGTTTATATTTATACCCTGGAAACCTAGCTAATCCTTGTCGGCTGCGACAATATCTCTAATTTAATTAAAGCAACCTAATCTTAAATTACTAAAACTATTACAAGCTTGTCGCACAACGAGGCCCTGAAGAAGCTTCTAGACGCATCCTTGGTAGTCGTACGCGCTCCGGCCTCCTTTGTCTCGTGTCCGATCGGGACTCGATCGGACCCCCATCCGATCGGAATCGGAGTTGTCCCAGAATCAGACTCGGCCTTCTCTGGCTCTTCATCTCACTATTTTAGCCGAGTCAAAATCTGGTGTCAACACATGCCCCCCAATTTTGGGATAAAATATCATTTTGTTCCAAAATTCTTCAAGCAATGATGACCCTGACAGCGATCAGTGTATGAAACCTGCACCCTTCACTGTTGCAACTCCTCGATACCCGTGCGGATTCGGCGCCTCGGCCCTCGGGCGGTTTCCTTCCTCAGTAAGCCTATAAATACCAGCCGGACACCCCTTCTTCCTCACCTCGACCCAGATGCCGCCTCTTCACGCTCCGCCACTGACGCCTGCACCGAGCTCGGATCTACGAACTGAGTCCCTCAGACCTCGTTCTGCTTGGCGAATCTTGGTAAGCAACTCCTTCTCCTATGATTCATGCTGTAGATACACACTCTAGCTCATCCCACATGAAGATCTTTAAGCTTTTCAATCCGCTGCCACTGTTCATTGTAGATCTATTTCTTCTTCAATGGCGGCTCCTCTTGATAAAGCCAATGCCGACCACGTCCCTGAGGTAGAAACTGCCCAAAATCTCCATCTCACATTGCCTGTGATCCTCTTTCGCACTCATTATTTCATTTTTCTTGATTGTAGCATCTCAAGAATAATCTGATCATCCCAGTATCTCATGTTGAGGCTGGGTACTATCTCGGCCCAATGGGCGACCCCGATCCAACAGACTTGATAAACTTGGAATCGGAGAGAATCCCATTCAAAGGATCGGACCTCCAAGTCTCCGATTGGGCAGGTTCATTTCGATCATGGCCCGGAATAGTCCCAGGATGGAGAAATTGGTTTCTTAGAATCCAAGCTGTCAAATCGCCCTTTTGGGATGAGAAAAACATAAACCAATGCCTCACCTTATCTCTCGCCGATATGGCCAAAAATGAGAATATACTGGCCTCAAGCTCTCTGTTCTGGTCCGATGCCCTCAATGCCTACCTGTTCGGCCATGGTCCGATGATGCCAACTCTGATGGATGTGCACATGCTAACCGGCCTCAACACCATAGAAAACTCCAATCCAAGAAAATTTTGCCACGACTCGGAGTACAGATTGGTCGGCTCGGGTTCCAAAAGTTGGAAGAAATACATCACCGATCACTGCAAAACTGGCACAATCGGAGACAGAGAGCACGCAATTTTCCTTAACATGTGGCTAGAAAGATTTGTGTTTTGTGGACCGACCCTTGGTGCTACGACCAACATGCAATCGACCGCTGAAACCTTGGCCCACGGCGGATCGGTGCCACTTGGGCGCCATCTTCTTGGCGCAGTTTATCATCTCCTCCAGCAAGTATCGGCAAGACTTCTAGATGGTCAAGCAGTCGGACATTGCGGAGGCCCTTGGTGGTTCATTCAACTCTGGTTGCACACTCAATTCCGATCTGCCCTCCAGCTGAACTTCAAAAATCATCAATTCCCGAACTATCACACAGAAGAAGAAGAGGCAACATTCCGCCGATGCACATCTTTTGGAGAAGCAGCATCAGCGTGCATCGGATCGAGGCTTGATGCAAAGAACATGGCTACCTATTTTGAAAGTTTTTATCATGGGATTGCATCGGAGCGCTTCAGCTACTTTGCTTATAGCGATCCTGATCGTGACTATGAGCTGCCTCTTTTCAACATTCAAAATGAGCTGTCATCGATTATGCCGATTCTCAAATCTTTCATCACACCAGCTATCCTTGGTAGCAACATTGCTTATGGTCGTAAAACTTCATCTTATGAGTTTTACAATCCATTAGTTGCAGCTTGTCAACTTGGATTTGGTCAACTTCCGATTGGCCTATATTTTTCTGACAAAATCATGCACAGGGAAATAGTCTCAATAGACTTAGAGATGGACAGAATCTTATCACTTGTCCCCCAAGCCGATTTTGAAATATCAGAATGGCTGTGCACCAGCTTCTCATCCAGACTCTTCAGGTTGTGGTGGAGAGAGCTACATCCTCACATATTCAGAGTCCCGGCCATCACATACTGCTCACTTATAGACTCCAATTTCGAGGCCATGGAAAATCCTGTAAGTTTTAAAAATCTCTCCCAACTTATTTATCTTTTATCCAAACGAATTCTTCATAATTTGAATCCAAACTTTCAAACAGCCAACCGAAGAAAACGTGCCAATAGTGAGCAACAGCGGAAAACTGATTCGGTATGCCATCAGGACCCCAAATCGAAGAATCGGTTCTTCTGCACCATCCCTTAAGGACATTATGGAAGGCAAAGGCAAAAGGAAAACTGCCCCAACTAAGATGTCTGCCCCAAAGAAGCTGAAGAAAAGCCAAGTGGTATGAATTTCACGACTCCGATTTATCTTTCCGATTTGTTTCAAACAAATAATTTCTTGCACAGCCCACCGGAAAAATCCTCGGCCAGTCAACATCCAAGGATGCTGAAGAGACTGCAGAGAAAGCCACGGAAGCGGCCCGATTGCTTCTTGAGGCAGTATCGGTAATAACCAGGTCCAATATCTTCCATTTTGTTTAAAAATGAATCGATCATAATTATGTCTCCTCTCCTTTTAGCAAACAAATATCACCTTGCCTGAATCCCAACCAGCGGCAACTCAAAGTGAATCGGCACAACAGGTAAATACATCGTAACCTTGTTTGATCAAAATCAACTCAAACTAATTGATTCCGATTTTAGATTCCTGCCCCTCTTCAGCCAACCATCGAGGATCCAATTTCTCAACAAAGACCTGCCTCATCTCAAGTCATAGACCCGGCCACAAATGTTCAATCGGAAGTCACTACTGAAATAACAACATCGTTACCGACACCTCCAATTGAACCGGCCCAGTCTTCACATATCGAAGCTCCTGGTGTAAACACTCCCAGGCTTCAAGTAATTCCCGATTACATTTGAGAAGGGCAATTTAAACTGGTACTGATTCTCATTTGTGTTCAATACGTATTTGTTGACGCGGAAAATAGGCGGTCGTATCCTCCGCGTGCAGCACAAGAAGACCAGGGAGATCTGCTTCACTCCAGTGCCAGCCTGCACTTTGTTCAGGTTCGCGGCGTGCCAGTCAATTTGACCTGAAATTGACAAGGGGATAAAACAGTTAAATTACTCTTTGATTGTGCCGGCTCTATTCCAAACGGCATAGGCACGTTGGATTTCAGCCAAGACCCAATCAGACTTGCGTCGGCCGATACCAATCGGACCTCAAAATCGGACTTCATAGACAACCTCAATCGGACCAATATAATCGGACCTTAATCAGTCATCTAATCGGACCTCAGAATCGGACCAATCAGGATCGGACCTTGTAACAGATCAGCCTTTAAATAAAATAAAGCATAAAATATGACCGATATGTAAATAATGGATCAGCTGTGCCTCTGGACAAGATATTAAATAATCAAAGTGTAAGCCGATACATCGTCCATCTTGCCTAGTTGCCAGTTTGATTTATCTTATCGGACCATCTAACCAGCCAATCGGACCAGAACCTTTTCAGAGAAATCTAGCTCCGACGTAGGGAATCTAGATTTCTCCAGCTATGATCAGATTAGATAGCTAAACAATCAAACTCGACTCACCAACCTGTCAACTAAACAAGATGCTCGCACAAGTGTTAATCAGATTAAGCAAATAAGCAGATAAAACATTAACAGGATCGTTCTGATTCTAAAGTATGCTATCAAATAATCAAGCAAGACCTAGCTCCGACGTAGGGAATCTAAATCACACTTAACACTCGAATAACAATCAGGCATAACCAAAGCTTCCTTTGACTAATCAAGATGAATCTAGCTCCGACGTAGGGAATCTAAACAACAATACTCAAAGAACAACCAGATTAAACCACAAAGCATGGATCGGACCTAGAACGATACTGTAAGATAAATATTGCTTAAATCGGACCAAGACCGGTGCTCAAAGCCGTTGAAGAAGTAGATTGATTCACATGGCGCAGATCTAAACCAATCTAGCGACTTCAAACAACCGCAAAGACTGCCTTTAAATAACCAAGATTACTCTAGCTCCGACGTAGGGAATCTAGATTAATCTTGATGATCTAGCTCCGACGTAGGGAATCTAGACATAAAGTGCAGTCCGATAAACGATAATCTGTTGAATAATCAATATTGATCTAGCTCCGACGTAGGGAATCTATATCAATCTTGATTATCCAGAGATAAATCGGTTGAACAGTATAAACGAGAAAGGGCGATGCGCCTCAATTCAAAGCCTATACTAGTTCGATAAATTGACTAACTTACTGGTAAGCCGGAGATCAGAACTTATGCAGCCCGTCCACCAATGAGCTTCGTCGGTAACTACTACTAGGGTTTTTGGCGTGAAGCCGGGTTGTATTGATTGTGAGAATAATTCTTTACAATGGACGAGGGTTTATATTTATACCCTGGTCATGATGAGTCCTGATCGGACCAGACTAACTTGCAGATAAAGTAAACTTATTCTAAGATAGAATGGGACTTTTAATACGCCTTCTGAAAAGGAAATAGTCCCCGTTCATGCCACGCTTCCTTTTTAGCCGATGTATCTTCCTTCGTTCGTCACTAGATCGGATTCCCTTGCCTTATCGGACCTCTTCTTCACGTCGGCTTTCCTCTCTGTCATCTTCGGTTTCCTTTTCTGGTACTATTTGTTTGACCAGTCAACGGGCCCACTGCGTAATTCCAGCCTCACCACGTCATATCTGACTCAGCATATCTGGTGCGAAAACCTGGTGTCAACACATGCCCCCCAGTTTCGGAGTATGAAGGATTCATGCTTCGAAATTCTGTAAATCCAGCGTCTCAATCTCCTAGCCGATGCAATTCGCTTCATAGATTCAACACCTTGACTTCTCTAGCACTGCCCTTTTCATAGCCGATACCTTTCTTCAAGCTTCTTATCATAACATGTTAGCCAATATGAATAATCAAGAAAACTCTACTCTTCCTGCTAAATAACTTGGTTTTTCATTTTCAAATCAAAACATAACTTCGCTCCTCAAATGATTCTCTCAGATCGCTCAATGTGTATTATTCCTCACCAAGGCACTGTATCGTCTCTTTTTCTTCCTACTTCTAATAACTTGTGGAGCTCAGGGTAGGATATAGAAAGGAAGCATACTTGCACTGCATATCTTGCAAAGTCAAAAACCGGATCCAGTGGAGAAAATAAGTCATACAATCAGATCAAGATGTGCATGTGTGTGGAATTTTTTGGTGAAACTCCCTTTTGCATGACTCTTCATTTTACTTTCTTTTCAGATATGGGCTATCTTTCATATTTTTATCACTCTTCCTTATGCTTTTGAGCACGGATAATATATTATTTTTTTTTGCATAACCCATACCTTTTGCATAATGAATTTGAAAAGTCATGTCAAAGGGACGGAGTATTTTTGTATGGATGGAAGGCATGTTTTTGCGTAACTTCCAGTGTAGAAGTCAGCATATGAATAGTCGAGTATGCGAATCCAGACCAAACGACCGATGTGCCCGGAAATTAAAGTCTAGCATACCCAACAATGGAATAATATGTGGAGTGTACGTGATCTCGATCTTAAAAGCATGAAACAAATCTCACAAGGGTCACAAACAATTTGACAATGCTCAATACAAAACAAGCAGCATATGTGTAAGGTTTTCAGAACATATCAACATATGGGTCTGGTAGGAATTTCATATCATTGAGGAACTAAGCTATGCATTTTATTTTCACAAAATAAAATTCCCAAGTATTTCGCAGTAAGAAATAGAGTTTACTTGATCATACCATAGTTTTTGGATCGATGAGCCGACGTCGTGTTAGCATAGATGTCGAAATCTTCTCTTCTGAATCTTGGTATTCCAGCACTGTTCCTTCATCAGCAGCGACGGCATGAGCAGCGGCGGTATTGGCAATAGTAGCGGCGGCATTGGCAGCAACACAATCTTATGATCATCAGCCCTTCCTTCTTAATAATAAACATCGGCCATCAGCTCAGCTGAGTGATAAACGTCGGTGCAGCAAGTAACCTCAGCTCGTTACACCGTTACGTGAGTTGCTTGTATTGGACTTCAGTCTTTGTAGCTTTTAACTCCGGTAGCTCTGCGTCATTACCATCCTGATCATCCTGGTGCCGTTCCTTCGCCCTAGTATCTTCGCAGCACTGCAGCAGTACCTCCGGTAGCCTCGTGCTGGCGGCAAACCAGGCCATGGTGGGTTGCTGGTGGTATTACTCCAGGGTCAATGCTGATAAAGTGATCGGCGGAATCGCCGATGCGGATGTAGTCGCCAATGCGGACGAAGTGATCGGCGGAATCACCGAGGAGCTACGTCCTTTGGAACTTCCCTTGTTAATCCTTCTTGCTATTTCTTGGAAGTTACCTGTGACCGATCAGCAACCGGCATGGCCTGATAAACTTAGCTTCAAATAGCTTCGTTATTTCGGCCTTAATTGGTTCGTACATCTCAGTCTTGAATCTCCTTGCGTACTGCTTGTGCGGCCGATATCCTGGTTTGATGGGTAGCCGATGCTCAACAATGTTACGGCTTAAACCGAATTCACTTCGGTCTTCAAAATCTTCTATACAATCGGTCATTTAAAACAAAGTCTCAGAGCCGACTGCTTGGATCGGCTGTAATCCTTGATCGGACACCTTGAGAAAGTCACCATCCCATGTTTTTCCTGATAGGCATTCAATCCCTTCAAACTCCCAAATCGTTGACTCGGCTGTTGCAATACTAACCGAATCATCAGCTGGGACGATCTCCACATTGTTGCCTTGCCATTGAATCAAGCACTGGTGCATCGTGGATGGGATGCAGCAATTGGCATGGATCCAATCACGTCCGAGGAGCATGCTGTAAGAACCTTGGCCATCAATCACAAAGAAAGTAGTCGGCAATGTCTTGCTGCCGATGGTCAATTCCACATGAATTGCCCCCCGAGGCTCTGAAATGTTGCCGCCGAAATCTTTGAGCGTCATATTTGTCTTGATCAAATCATCAATCCCCTTGCCCAATTTACGGAATGTGGAATAGGGCATGAGATTAACGGCAGCTCCTCCATCAACAAGCATCTTGGTCATCGGCTTCCCATCAACATATCCCTTGATGTACAGAGGCTTCAGGTGCCGATAGCCATTTGCATTTGGCTTCTCAAAGATCGCCTTTTCTGAATCAAGGACCAAGCATGCAGCGGCTTCTTCTAATTCATAATCAGCCTCATCATCATCCTATTTATAGGGTGGAGAGGTCTTGCCCCGTAAGGAAATCCTTTTACAAGTCATATTCCACACAGATCTCCAAATCTACTAGGACTCTGCCAAAAACCGGTTCCACCGCTTTGGCAAACCGGTTCCACTAGTTTGTATTGCCAGATCAGATATAGTAACCAAAACTGGTTTTACCTATTTACAAAACCAGTTTTCCCGAAGCCATAACTCTCTCGTCCGAACTCCAAATCGGACTTTCTATATACGCATTTTGATCGTCTTGACGCAAGTTACACAATGGTACAATAAAATTTCTAATTTGATAATGTTACAAAATCCGGTCCTATCGGTTTCTAAAACCGGTGTCACCGGTTTGCCCAGATTGCAAGCAAACTGCTATCGTTCCACTTTTGATCATCAACAGGCTGGCTGAGCTTTGTCGCTCTAAGCAATTGCTTTTTGAATCAATTGATTGCGGAACAACGTCAAAAGTCTTTTCAACCTTTGCTAGCTCTTGCTTTTGCTAACTCTTTGCATTTGCATTCATTCCATCATGCATTTGTTTGCTTGGTTCTTTCATAAAACTTCATGATGAATGTTTTCATATCTATGATAATGCTTCGTGGGGCATTTTCCCTTTTCAGTCTTGTGTAAACATGGTGTTTAGACTTGATCGCGGACCAACATCATTTAGTTTACCTTGCTAGCAATTTCATATCACCTCCATATTGCATTGGTCGGTTTATAAGCTTTGCAATGCGCTTTATTTTTCTTGTGCTATAAGGAATTATTGACCTTAGGATAGACATGGTGTTTTAACCTTGGTTATTAGATCTTTATGACTATGGAGAAATTCGGCAACATAGTTGTAAACTAGGAGTAAACATTGTCTTTGTTTATATGCTTTCCTCTCATTTGCATACTCACCTTGCAAACACGCACACCCATTAGGTTTTTATTTTTCTCTTTTACTAGGTTAATTATGCCACAAGTTAAGGTCTTAGGGATGTCATTGGTTGTTGGCATTTGCTTGTACTTCCGACCATCACCCCGGGAGTAGTTTGTGCGTCTCAATGTTTTGCAGGCATGATGAAGGAATCCCATGAATTCATGATCAAAGTTACAACCAAGATCGTTAAACACCTCTGAAGATAGAAAGGGACGCTGCTGTTTTCATCAAAAATCTGCACATGCTCACAGATGTACAAGGAAGGAAAAGTTTATATTCAGAGACTCCATTGAATTCTTGTTCCAACGCATCCAAGATCAATGAATTTAAAGACCCATATAAGGAGATACGACAAAAACATTGCGCGCTGCACGTTCTGAAATCAGCTCGGGACAGATTGCAATGCTAGAATAAAATGGGCATAACTCTTTTGTTCGAAATCTATTTTGGGCAAATGATGACTCGTTGGAAAGAGAAATTTGTGCACTTTGCAATGGAGCAAAGATACAGTACATGTTCTGTTCTGGAAGTAAAGGAAAAATTCATGAAAGATGAGGCAGCAATGAAGACAACAAGCAAGGAGGTGATAATGGTACGAGGAATGATTGGGACCAAGGCTTAGTGACAATGGGAAGAGGTTGAAGGAAAATTAAGGCAAGAAAGGTGAAGTGGCATAATGATCTCCAAACACATGGTGGGAGGACTTCAAGATGGTCCATTTTCCTCTTCCACGCTTAGCAACATGCTAAGCATGGGGGAGGACTTGTTGGACGAAAAGGAAAAGGCTATATGGAGTACAATGATCATGTTCACCACAAGATGCTCATTACTCTTCTTCCATGCTAAGCACAATGCTTAAGCATGGGGGAAACTGCGCTACACTTCATTGCAAGCATCGAAAAAGACGGTAATTCTCCCTCAACCTTCTCTTTGTTCATCTCTTTCTAAATGCTTGTATATTTGTATGCCATCGACCATAGATTAGAAACCTTTATATATCTCTCTTGTTAATAACATGGCTACTAGGAGGATAACCTAGTTTTGTTTTTGTTTTCAATAAATAGTTATCACCATCACTTTGTGCTCACCACGATGAAATATTTTGAATGCTTTTGCTTATGGAAAAGTGATGAAAGTTGCCGCTTTGTTCTACCTACACCATGTTGTATATGACTTGACTATTTACTCTCTATAAAATGATCTTAAATTGACTAACTACCGGCTCTTTTATTTGTGAAGGTTAAATGACTAAATTCTAGACCCACATATTCCTTATGTTGCTCTTTGATTTAAGTTTACCGATGATCTTATGCCTTGTATTGTTTTATTTAAAACCTGATTCTTATGCTATCTACATTCATGAATCTCTTGTAAAGTTCTACCTACCAAAGCCTTTACATATATATGATCTATCATGATGAAATCTTTAGAATTGCAAACTTATATTTTGATGAGTTAGATTAAGATTGATTTCTGTGGTTTGAGACTAAGAAGCTGGCCATTCCATTTTTGCGTACCTTCTTTTTTGATAGCCTTTTTATCCATGCATTGTGAGTTTCTACACCGGAAACTTCGCAAACTTCGCTGGATATCCACCCTAAACCCAAATATATCTTTTTGTGATTATCTCCTTGACCACAACCCACAATTGAGTATGGATCATTTTCTTGACGAAAATCCAGAAGAATCGAGAGCTTAATTTAGGGAACATCAATTTGGGAGGCATCGAGAAGAAACTCCCTGAAGATTCAAGTGATTTTCTAGAAGATCAAGATGGACTTTGTGTACTTACTTCAGTAATTATCGACCCTCACTTCTATGCTCGAGGACGAGCAATCGTTTAAGCATGGGGGGACGATGTTGAGTAAGTACTATGTTGCCAAAGGTTCTAAGGAGCAAAAAGAAAGAAAAGAGAGGAAAAGAAAAGAAAAAAATGATGAAGAAAGAAAAATATGAAAAAGAAAGAAAAGATAAGAGGAAAAATAAGAAAAAAAGAAAGAAAATGCTCCATGGTTCTTTTAGCTTCATTAAAATCCAAGTGCTTTGAAGACAATTCCATATTCAATTTTCTAACCATGCGCAATCCGATAACGAGGACTTCATTTGTGCCTCGGGATCATCCACTTGCTATTTGCACATGTCCACCTATCTAAATGTGTGTGTTCCATCCCTCTCTCTTTCCAACATTTATTCTCCATGACCTTTTTTACTAGTCTCGGTAATTCCAATAGATCTCTCTCTTAGTTTGACAATACATCAAATATAATGTTTTGCTAGGACTATTTTTACCTACCAAGCTCCACATAAGCCTTCCACTTTCATATATGAGTAGAATAGGTTGAAAATAATCTAGTATAGGCTTGAGCGACTTGATGATATGAGTGTTTCCATGAGCTTTTGCAAGAGAATCTCACTCATGTTGGATATGCTTCTTTTTGAAAATTCTTCATGATGGAACAAGGCAAAGATCTAAAGTTCGCTTAAGTTCAAGAGCATTGCATTTATTTATTATTGTGGCTTGTTCTTTATTGCTAGTCTATCTTCCATAATGAAAAGTAGTCGGTCACAACTTGAACTTTAAATGCTAAATACTTGAGAGCAATGTGTCTTGTTGAGTATAACTAAGTGCAGGAAAGGCATTGTGTCGAGGTTGTACTCGTCAGATATTTGTCCGGCAGACACCCCGCTTTGTGCGAAGATTGATCACGGTGATGAACAGAAAGACACGGGATTTTTATACTGGTTCGGGCCCTCGAGATCGAGTAATAACCCTACGTCCAGTTGCTGCTTGTATTATTTCGTCGAGTACAGATTACAATGCGTAACAAGTACCCTCGGGTGGATTGTCTAAGACTGCAAATCAATGGAACATACCCTCTACGCACAGGACCCCCGCTATTTATATCCAGGGAGACGTGCCTTACAAGACAAAACAGACCTAAACCTAGTAGGACTCTAACTGTCTTCGGGCTTCCCTTCTGCGATCAGGCCATCGTGTCTTGTTCGGAGTCTTGGTCGTCTTGGAGTCGGTAGTCGGCAATCCTTGTGGTCGGGTACCCTGGTATTATGGCCTCAACAGTAGCCCCCGAGCTTATCTTGTTCAGAAAAGGTTGATTGTTCAATAGCCTTCGGGTCTTTTTGCTCTTCGGGTGATTTTTGGATATGTTAATACCTCGTCAATCAATTTTGTATGAGAGCCAGAAAAGTTCCCGAACTCTTGAATGTAGAAACCTACATCTGAATGATAAGGTCAAAGAAAAATATCAGCCATAATAATAAAATAGAACTGTTCCGTCTTGAAAAATGGAACGCCCCAGGATTGATGTAACTGCTGCCCAGGTCATTAAAACCCACTCCGCACGTCTCCCGGGATTTTAGCAGCGCACGCGATACGGCTCTGCTCCGGCTCCTCGATTCTCGTGCGAAGCGTCGCACCCCTGAGTCTTTAAATATCAGATCTCCTGGATTGACATGTACTTGAAACTTCCATTCTAAGCCTTCTTCCTCCACTCGCCATGGGAAAGAAAAAGCTTAGCAGCAGGTTCAAGCTTCCTCGTCTCCTTTTCGGAGACTCCCCTCGTAGCTCCGGCGAACAACCGCCCGACAAGCCGGAGGACCCGCCGGCGACGACACCACCCACCGCTCCTCCTCAGGCTCCGCTCCTAGCTCTCCCCTGGTATGGGGATGAGGG
>CM014278.1:79283582-79328284 GCA_004135705.1 Alloteropsis semialata
CTTAAAAGCATGAAACGAATCTCACAAGGGTCACAAACAATTTGACAATGCTCAATACAAAACAAGCAGCA
This sequence comes from Alloteropsis semialata, assembly GCA_004135705.1. Classification (NCBI taxonomy): domain Eukaryota; kingdom Viridiplantae; phylum Streptophyta; class Magnoliopsida; order Poales; family Poaceae; genus Alloteropsis; species Alloteropsis semialata. The sequence goes on from CM014278.1 coordinate 79,283,654, forward strand.
TATGTGTAAGGTTTTCAGAACATATCAACATATGGGTCTGGTAGGAATTTCATATCATTGAGGAACTAAGCTATGCATTTTATTTTCACAAAATAAAATTCCCAAGTATTTCGCAGTAAGAAATATAGTTTACTTGATCATACCATAGTTTTTGGATCGATGAGCCGACGTCGTGTTAGCATAGATGTCGAAATCTTCTCTTTTGAATCTTGGTATTCCAGCACTGTTCCTTCATCAGCAGCGACGGCATGAGCAGCGGCGGTATTGGCAATAGTAGCGGCGGCATTGGCAGCAACACAATCTTATGATCATCAGCCCTTCCTTCTTAATAATAAACATCGGCCATCAGCTCAGCTGAGTGATAAACGTCGGTGCAGCAAGTAACCTCAGCTCGTTACACCGTTACGTGAGTTGGTTGTATTGGACTTCAGTCTTTGTAGCTTTTAACTCCGGTAGCTCTGCGTCATTACCATCCTGATCATCCTGGTGCCGTTCCTTCGCCCTAGTATCTTCGCAGCACTGCAGCAGTACCTCCGGTAGCCTCGTGCTGGCGGCAAACCATGCCATGGTGGGTTGCTGGTGGTATTACTCCAGGATCAATGCTGATAAAGTGATCAGCAGAATCGCCGATGCGGATGTAGTCGCCAATGCGGACGAAGTGATCGGCGGAATCACCGAGGAGTTACGTCCTTTGGAACTTCCCTTGTTAATCCTTCTTGCTATTTCTTGGAAGTTACCTGTGACCGATTAGCAACCGGCATGGCCTGATAAACTTAGCTTCAAATAGCTTTGTTATTTCGGCCTTAATTGGTTCGTACATCTCAGTCTTGAATCTCCTTGCGTACTGCTTGTGCGGCCGATATCCTGGTTTGATGGGTAGCCGATGCTCAACAATGTTACGGCTTAAACCGAATTCACTTCGGTCTTCAAAATCTTCTATACAATCGGTCATTTAAAACAAAGTCTCAGAGCCGACTGCTTGGATCGGCTGTAATCCTTGATCGGACACCTTGAGGAAGTCGCCATCCCATGTTTTTCCTGACATGCATTCAATCCCTTCAAACTCCCAAATCGTTGACTCGGCTGTTGCAATACTAACCGAATCATCAGCTGGGACGATCTCCACATTGTTGCCTTGCCATTGAATCAAGCACTGGTGCATCGTGGATGGGATGCAGCAATTGGCATGGATCCAATCACGTCCGAGGAGCATGCTGTAAGAACCTTGGCCATCAATCACAAAGAAAGTAGTGGCAATGTCTTGCTGCCGATGGTCAATTCCACATGAATTGCCCCCCGAGGCTCTGAAATGTTGCCGCCGAAATCTTTGAGCGTCATATTTGTCTTGATCAAATCATCAATCCCCTTGCCCAATTTACGGAATGTGGAATAAGGCATGAGATTGACAGCAGCTCCTCCATCAACAAGCATTTTGGTCATCGGCTTCCCATCAACATATCCTTTGATGTACAGAGGCTTCAGGTGCCGATAGCCATTCGCATTTGGCTTCTCAAATATCGCCTTTTCTGAATCAAGAACTAAGCATGCGGCGGCTTCTTCTAACTCATAATCGGCCTCATCATCATTCTGTTCATCAGGAGCAGCAAAATCAAAAGGCAACAATAAAACCATGTTTACCGGGGCCGATGCGCTTGCTTCATCATCATTGGCCATCTTAGCGCGCCAAACTTTCTCTTTGGCTAACTCTTGCTCCTGAATCTGCTCATGATAGCGCAACCTCTGAACACGTCTCTTTTTGGACCTAGAAATCCCTGATGGGCACCACTGTCCAGGCTTCATTTGAGGTTCTTTAATCCGATCCCGAACTGGAGCCTTTTCTTCCATTTTTTTCAGGGCCAAGAGCATCAACCTGGCCTTCGATATTTTTATGGCCATGAGCATCAACTCGGCCTTCATCTTCTTGATGATGATCATCAATCCTGACGCCGATCCGTTCATGAACTGATCGTCGACTTCTCTTGAAAGCTCTGTATTCTTCATACTGGAAACTGCATTCAGGACAATCTGCTTTGGATGGTAATCTGAGCTTCTCGTTCCAGCAAAACACGAAGAAAGGACATCTCCAGTGACCATCATCTTGATTGTACTGCTCATAGGTCTGACGTCTGTCCATATGCCAATCGGACCTATCATCACACCAGCGTCGTCCATCGGACCTATCATCATATCGGCGTCGTCCATCGGACCTATCATCATATCGGCGTCGACCATCGGACCTGTCATTGTATTGGCGCCGATCATCAGACCCATCATCAAACCGCCTCGCCTGATATTCGCGCCTCTGACGCCGTCGTTCCTCGCGCTCTTCCCATGCTCGAGCTGCTGCCTGCTGCCTTTTGTACTTGTTAATCAGCATCTGGGAAGTCACACGTGGCCGATATCCACCAAGAGCATTAGATTCACGCCCAAATGCCTGATGATTCCTCCGCAGCTCTTCAACAGTAACTCGAACTGCAGGATCAACGGCACCAGAACTTTTGGCGTGGTCCGATGTAAGCACCTTAAACTTCCCCTTCTCATCAGCATCAGCCATATTAATGAAAAAGGAGAAATCAGCAAAGTTATTAGGAAAGGGATGACCATCGATCTTCATGGCTTTCTTGTTATCTTCAAATTTGATCTTGCCAGATTCAATAGCCTATTGGATCTCCCTCCTGAACACCTTGCATTCATTTGTTTCATGAGAAGTTGAATTGTGCCATTTGCAATATTTGCGCTTCTTCAACTCATCGGCCGATGGAATAGAATGATTTGCAGAAAGTTGGATAAGTTTTTCACTGAGCAGCAAATCAAAAATCTTATCGGCCTTTGTTATATCAAAACCAAACTTCTCAGGGTTCTGTTTGCTCCATGGTAATGATACTGGCTTTTTAGACTTGGTCCATTCAGCTATGTTGATATCAGCCTCTTCTTCAGAATCAGAGAGATAGGACACTTGCTTTGAAAACTTTGTACGCTTCATCTCTTGATATCGGACCTCATGGGCTGACACCTTCTGCACTAATTGTCCCAACGTCTCAAACTCCTGAGCCGAAAACCTTTCCTTGATTGGCGCGAGCAAACCCTGGAATGCAAGCTCAGCCAACTGCATATCAGATAGCTTCAAACTGTAGCATCGATTCCTGATTTCACGGAACCGTTGAATGTACTCTTTAGCGGACTCATCATTCCTTTGCCTGACAGTAATCAAATCAGAAATTTTCATCTCATTGAGACCAGAAAAGAAGTATTTATGAAACTGCTTCTCCATATCGGACCATCCTGTGACTGATCCTGCTGGCAACGACGTAAACTAAGTAAACGCCGGCCCTGATAGTGACAGAGGGAAGAATCTAAGCCTGAGTCCCTCTTCTGAAGCAGCCTCACCACATTGAGCCAAGAATCGGCTCACATGTTCGATGGTGGTCATATCATCCTGCCCGGAGAATTTTGAAAAGTCCGGCACTCTATAACGTGGAGGAAGTGGCGCTGCATCAAAGTAAGATGGGTATGGGTGCCGGTACAACCTCACTTCATCTTTAGGCTTCAAGCCGAATTGATTCTGGATCACCTCGGCTATTTTTCGTGACCAATCGGACTCCTGTCCTCCGGGTGACATTCCACCAGCTTGAGTCACAACCGTCATGTAATTGTTGTAATCACCGACCATACGCTGATGTGGAGGAATCTCTGTACGTAGCCTTGCAGCTGCAGGTTGCTTTTCTTCTTCGTTCAGAGTCCTAGTATATTTTTCACCATACGGGCCGACAATCGTTCCATCGGCCATCAATAGAAAACCGTTGGCCAGCTGAATAGGTAGTGGAATTGTTGGATTCTGCGGAGCAACGGTCACGGCATTATCTTCAGTCTCCTTGTCTTTCCCTGATCCTGATGCCCCTGCAGAATCTGCCATAAATACTGGGCCTTTCAAACAAATGGAATCATCCACCACCTTCTTGATGAGATTATCTAAAGAATTCACCAAAGTGCCTAACTGGTTGATCAATGCATGATGAACAGCCTGGTGAATCATCTCTGTCATGTTGACATGGTACTCCCGATCATCAGTCCTTTTCTTGATCAATTCTGGATCTGGGAGAGCACCTTTGAGTATAGGTCCTGAACGATTACGTCCAAATTGGCCAAGACAGAGCTTCTCAAATGCATCAATCTGGGCCTGAACTGCATCTAATTGAGCTTTAGACAGATCGGCCTTTGTAATTGGAATGGCCGTCTCAGGCGTCTTGTTCTTGTCATTCTTAGCCTTCTCAGCAGCTTCTTTTTCAGCAGCAAGTTTTGCTGCAGTTTCTTTCTCAGCGGCAAGCTTTGCTGCGGTTTCTTTTTCAGCATCAGACGACGACATCTTGGAATTTGCTTCTCGCATCCCACTGGGCGTGCCAAAAATGTGTTGACGCGGAAAATCGGCGGTCGTATCCTCCGCGTGCAGCACAAGAAGACCAGGGAGATCCGTTTCACTCCAGTGCCAGCCTGCACTTTGTTCAGGTTCGCGGCGTGCCAGTCAATTTGACCTGAAATTGACAACGGGATAAAACAGTTAAATTACTCTTTGATTGTGCCGGCTCTATTCCAAACGGCATAGGCACGTTGGATTTCAGCCAAGATCCAATCAGATTTGCGTCGGCCGATACCAATCGGACATCAAAATCGGACTTCATAGACAACCTCAATCGGACCAATATAATCGGACCTTAATCAGTCATCTAATCGGACCTCAGAATCGGACCAATCAGGATCGGACCTTGTAACAGATCAGCCTTTAAATAAAATAAAGCATAAAATATGGCCGATATGTAAATAATGGATCAGCTGTGCCTTTGGACAAGATATTAAATAATCAAAGTGTAAGCCGATACATCGTCCATCTTGCCTAGTTGCCAGTTTGATTTATCTTATCGGACCATCTAACCAGCCAATCGGACCAGAACCTTTTCAGAGAAATCTAGCTCCGACGTAGGGAATCTAGATTTCTCCAGCTATGATCAGATCAGATAGCTAAACAATCAAACTCAACTCACCAACCTGTCAACTAAACAAGATGCTCGCACAAGTGTTAATCAGATTAAGCAAATAAGCAGATAAAACATTAACAGGATCGTTCTGATTCTAAAGTATGCTATCAAATAATCAAGCAAGACCTAGCTCCGACGTAGGGAATCTAAATCACACTTAACACTCGAATAACAATCAGGTATAACCAAAGCTTCCTTTGACTAATCAAGATGAATCTAGCTCCGACATAGGGAATCTAAACCAAGCATGACAATCAAAGATCAATCTTATCATATTATGAACATCTAGCTCCGACGTAGGGAATCTAAACATAAAGTACAGTCCGATAAACGATAGTCTGTTGAATAATCAATATTGATCTAGCTCCGACGTAGGGAATCTATATCAATCTTGATTATCTAAAGATAAATCGGTTGAACAGTATAAACGAGAAAGGGCGATGCGCCTCAATTCAAAGCCTATACTAGTTCGATAAATTGACTAACTTACTGGTAAGCCGGAGATCAGAACTGATGCAGCCCGTCCACCAATGAGCTTCGTCGGTAACTACTACTAGGGTTTTGGCGTGAAGCCGGGTTGTATTGATTGTGAGAATATTCTTTACAATGGACGAGGGTTTATATTTATACCCTGGTCATGATGAGTCCTGATCGGACCAAACTAACTTGCAGATAAAGTAAACTTATTCTAAGATAGAATGGGACTTTTAATACGCCTTCTGAAAAGGAAATAGTCCCCGTTCATGCCACGCTTCCTTTTTAGCCGATGTATCTTCCTTCGTTCGTCACTAGATCGGATTCCCTTGCCTTATCGGACCTCTTCTTCACGTCGGCTTTCCTCTCTGTCATCTTCGGTTTCCTTTTCTGGTACTATTTGTTTGACCAGTCAACGGGCCCACTGCGTAATTCCAGCCTCACCACGTCATATCTGACTCAGCATATCTGGTGCGAAAACCTGGTGTCAACAGTATTATTTCAATAACCACTGTTTATTTGACACTTTGTTTCAGGCACAAGACTCTCCAGCTCTGAGCTTTGCGTCATTTGATCTAGATGCTGCCATCGGAGAAGAAGAAATCAGTTCTGCCCAAAGCTCCTCAGCTATCTCTGATAAAATCAAACTGAAGCTCAAGGATATGCTCGACCGTCTGAACAAAAGCATAGTAATCTTAGTCGAGGACGCAGAGCCAGTTCGCCAAATCTTCAAGGACTTGAAGGGTCGATTGCCATCGAAGTTGGAAAGCGCCATTGTCCCTGCGGCATTCATCGAAGGACATCAGCCCCAAATATTTGCTGCACGCCGCAGGATATCAGACAGGCTTGCCCAACAAGACTTAATCAAACAATGTGACAACGGTAAGACCGATCTAAAAACAATCCAGGCTCAGATCAAGGCATTGGAGGCCAAGCCCAAACAACTTCAAGATCGGATCAAGACCCTTCAAGGCATAGAGGCAGAACTGCTCAAGAGGCTGGAGGAAGTCCGCACGGAGATATCGGATGTTCAAGACGAGCTCAATCAAATCCCAGCGTCCATCACATCGGCCAAGGATGCCTTTCAACAACGCTTAGAAGCAGTTCGCCAAGCTCATGAGAACATCAAGGCTATTCCTGGCTCCGATGTGGAAGACCTGGAAGAAATCCAGAAGATTGACAATATCCGGCTTAATGCAATTGAGATGATTCATAAGTTCTTGTAATCATTTAAACACTTGTAACCCTGGCCCGATGGCTTCGATCATCGGTGATCACTCTGATTCGACGATGAAGAATCGTCGATGAACACTTTGCTTGTATATATTTTTGCCCTCAAGGCGATACGTGTCGTATCGGCTTTTCTTAGACGATATCTTTAAAATATCGGCTTTATGAATCAACCCATATACTAGGATAGTATTTCTTCAAATATTTTCCGTTAAGCGCTTTTGAAAACTCTTCCCCTTCCAATGTTTCCAAGACGTAGGTGTTTCCAGGAACACACCGATTCACATGATAGGGACCTTCCCAATTAGACGACCATTTTTCAAACTTAGAACTTTTAGTCCCTATCGGCAAAATCAGCTTCCAAACCAATTCTCCCTCAATGAATGCTTTTGGCTTAACCTTTTTGTCATAATATCTCGCAACTCGAGCTTTATTGTTTTCAATATTCTCCAAAGCCCTCAAACGAGTTTCAGCCAAATCGTCCAATTCAAAATTCATCAAACTTTTGTATTCATCGGCAGTCAAATTTCCTTGTTCCGATATTCTCCTCGATCCGATTTTGATCTCCCAAGGCAAAACAGGTTCTTGCCCATAAACCAACTGATATGGAGACAACTTAGTAGAACCATGACACGCCATCCGATACGCCCAGAGCGACTCGGTCAACGTCAAATGCCAACACCTTGGTTGCTCATCAATCTTTCGCTTGATAATCTTGATAATGCTCTTATTAGAGGCTTCTGCCTGACCATTGGCTTGTGCATAATAAGGAGAAGAATTTAATAATTTAATACCCATACTGGCAGCAAAATCCTGGAATTCGTTGGACATAAACATAGTCCCCTGATCGGTCATAATAGTTTGAGGAATACCAAACCGATAGATAATATGCTCCTTAACGAATTCCACCATATTCTTAGAATCGGCAACCTTCAGAGGAATCGCCTCGACCCATTTAGTGAAATAATCGATCGCCATCAATATGAATTTATGTCCCTTACTCGATGATGGATAAACCTGTCTGATCAAATTGATACCCCATCCTCGAAAAGGCCATGGTTTGATAATCGGATTCATGGCTGACGCAGGTGCTTTTTGAACATTCCCAAATTTCTGGCACTCTTGGCAACCTTTATAATATTCAAAACAATCTTCTAACATCGTAGGCCAAAAACAACCTACCTTTTTGATAATCCACTTCATCTTATAAGCCGATTGATGCGCACCACAAACACCCTCGTGTACTTCATCCATCATATCTTTAGATTCTGATTTACTCAGACATCGGAGCAATACACCATCAATCGTCTTATAATATAATTGATCATCAAGTAATACATATTTGACAGCCATGAATCTTAACTTCTTAGAAACATTTTGTGATGGATCTTTAAGATATTTTACTATTTCATACCTCCAATCTCCAATTTCTGGCTCAATCGTCATAATTTCATGAAAACGGTGATAACCAGAAGCAGCTTGCGCCAAATTATTAGCCTCTTGATTATGAGCCTTGGGGATATGTTGAATATTGACCATCACAAATTCCTGCAACAATAATCAGCACTCTTCATAATAATGAATCAAGACATCATCTTTACACTCATATTTGCCAATCAATTGATAAAGCACCAACTGGGAGTCTCCAAAGATTTCAACAGCTTCAGCTCCGATTTCTATCAACAATTTCAATCCTTTAAGTAATGCTTCATACTCAACCCGATTATTTGTAAAACTAGGATCCATCGGATAGCTGAATTCAAAATTTGCCCCCCGAGGCGAAACAATAACGATTCCGATGCCACATCCTTGGCCACACGAAGATCCATCAAAGAATAATGTCCAAGGCATCGGATCGACCAATTTAACTTCATCTCCGATGTGTTGCGTCACAAAATCGGCCATTACTTGTCCTTTTACTGCTTTAGTCGATTCATATTTCAAGTCAAACTCCAATAACGCTAAAATCCATTTTCCAATTCTTCCTTTTAGCATCGGCATAGACAACATATATTTGACCACATCGATCTTGCAAACCACCGTGCACTCAGATGACAATAAATAATGCCTTAATTTAGTACATGAAAAATATAGGCATAAACATAACTTTTCCACCGGCAAATACCTTGTCTCCGCATCAATTAATTTTTGACTTAAATAATAAATCACTCTTTTTTTTTCCTTCAAACTCTTGTATAAGAATAGACCCGATTGACTGTTCATTGGTCGAAAGATATAATCGGAATGGCTTATCTCTCTGAGGTGGGATCAAAACCGGCGGTGTCATCATATAGCGCTTTATTTCATCAAATGCCTTCTATTGCTCTTCTCCCCAGACGAATTGCTCATTGGCTTTCAATTTTAGCAGTGGAGAGAAGGGACGAATTCTTCCAGACAAATTTGAAATAAATCTTCTTACAAAATTAATCTTACCGATCAACGATTGCAGACTCGTCTTATCGGTGGGTGGCTTAGCATCTCTGATGGCTTTCATGCTTTTCTATCCGACTTCAATGCCTTTTTCATGAACCATGAATCCCAAAAATTGTCCGGCCGATACTCTAAAAGCACGCTTGTTAGGATTCATCTTCAACCCATGTTTTCTCGTGCACTCCAGAGTTTCTCGCAAATCGGCCAGATGCTGTTTATATCCATCGGACTTCACCACCACATCATCAATATAGAATTTCAACAATCCTGCCGATCAACTTGTGAAATATATAATTCATAGCTCTCTGATATGTTGCCCCGGTATTTTTTAAACCAAAAGTCATAACAACCCACTCATATAAACCCAAGGCACCAGGACATCGGAACGCAGTCTTAGGAATATCTTCTTCTGCCATAAATATTTGATTATATCCAGCATTACCATTGTGGCGGAACCGTCCAGCTTAAACCGGCTCAAGTGCGTCGGATCATCATTTTACTGACAATCACAGCTTACGCACTTCAGACGGTATAAACCCGGTAGTCCGTCAGATGTCCACAGGACATCTGAAACCTCCACTAACTCAGGCACAATTCACATACACAGAATTGCACCACATAGGAGCACAACAGATGAATTCTCAACACACTTAAATATACAAGGAGTAGAGTTATTACAGACGTAGGGAACAAACCTAAGTGCAGGTCAAACTACAGAGTTCCAAAAGAGACAATGGTTGGTCATAACAAGGACAGCTCTGATGTCATTACTTGTTCTAAACAGAGACAAGACAAAGTCACGAGAACATGTTGGGCTCATCAACATGTCTCTTCCTCTTCTGGAGTCCTTCCCTGCCTTACTGAAAGTCTTCTGGCGGCTCTGCAACAATATAGTATCTTGAGTACAAAGGTACTCAGCAAGACTGACCCGTCTACATAGACATATAAATACAGACACACAAGGGCATGCAAGTCTTTGAGGCTGTGGATAGGAAAGACTTTTGCAGAAAAGCTTACTAATATATATCCTAAACTTTTAGAGAATTAGCCATTAAATATTACCTAAAAGACTAGATTAGGAGCAGAAGTAAAAATCACTCATGTAGTATTTAAGCAAGCCTCAGGTTTCATAAGCATCATCAACATTAACTTGTTCTAAGCTGTCTAGCAGCGATCAAGCGGTATTCATACCGAGAAGTGCGGCGATCCGGACCAATTTTTATCCCTGCAGGGGAAAACCTAGTCATACGCGTTGTGTGGCCCCGGGTGGTCCACACAAAGCACCCTTTCACTATGGTCACCCCAAGACCTGAACTGCCCTCGCTCGGACCCAGGGACGCCCCCCCCACACCGGCCCCATGTCTGGCGGCACCCGACATGTGAGTTTACGGCCACGTCCCTGCCACCAACCTCAACTAGTGGAGCGAACCACATTTCAAGTCTAGGAGCAACCACAGCTACATCAGCTCACCGGATGGAATCTCCGGTATATGACTAGTACGTTCAAAGCCTGATCACAGGTAAACACAAATCCTAAGACAACCGAGGTGATGTGTCGGCTTGAGACTCCTTTCTCAACCTTCACCCTTGCCCCCGGTCTCCAATTCATCTTTAACATCAAGTGTAGGTGATAGAGCATAAACCTGAGCTCACTAATGCTATGATGGAACTGTGAGGAATCTAAGCATGCTAAGCTTCACTAAAACAGGTTGACATCTAGTATTGCCCTAATCAAGGAAGGATTATGCAATCAACAGTTCACACAACTCCTAGCACGTAATGCATGCAATACCATATTAATACATGAAATAGTACTCAAAATAGGGTTTGGATGCTCCGGTGCTTGCCTTGATCTACTGTAGTGTTAGTGTCAGCAACAGCAGCAACAGCAGGCCCTGGCTCTAGCTCCAACTCCACCTCGTCTGGCTCCTGGGGTCCTTCAGGTGGAAGCTCAACAAACTCAACTCCTGAAGCTTCTCCTATTTAACGATATGATGCATAAGTTAGCACACCCAAACCTAAAACAGAGCTAGACAGCACTGCAAAACTCTAAACAGATTATTTCCTATTTATTTCTATTTTTCTAGAATTTTTAATAATTTTAAAAAGCATTAATGAATTATTCTAAGCAACTAAAAGAATTACCCTATTTATTATTATAAATTTCTTATTAGAAATCATTATTCCAAATTTTATTTATTACTTAACCTATTTATTTATTTAAATACAAAAAGAAAGGTATTTAAATAAATATTCTAATTACTATTAACTATTTCTATGTTTACTTATTTCTAATGCATAAAGGAAGACAAAAGAAACCTAACAAAACTTATTTCACTATTTTAGGATACTTCTAACTATTATTGTGAATTAAACTAACTAAAACATATTTAAAACTAAATCTAAAAACCTAAAAACCTAAAACTTAAACCAACTTGCAGAAAACCCCCTGGACAACCGGGTATTCTAACCCGCCGTCCTTTTCTCTCCTGCTCTCACAGACAGGTGGGCCCGGCCTCTCCCTCTCTCTTTTCTTCCCTCCACACGCTCGCAGCACGCACGCGGCATGCTCGGCTCGGTCAAAACCGACCGCAGCGGCGGTGGCGGCGGCGCTGATGTTGCCGGCGGTGCAACGGAGCGCGACCAGAGCACCTAAGCAAGGTGTCCCCCGACCTCGCGCACGCACCCAAGAACCAAGCCCCCAAGGACGGTGGCCGGAAGGCAGCTCATGGCGGCGGCCATGGCTGACGACGGAAGACGCCGGCGGCGTTCGGCATACAGAACGGCGGCGACCAAAACCCGTACAAGAGCCTCATGTAGAGCTTCTCCCCAACCTAAGCAACACGAAGCGTAACCTTGCTCAACTTCTACGGGACCGAAACTCGGACCCCCGCGGCTACGGCCCTGATGGCCAGCTCTAGCGGCGGTGAACCGGAGTTCCGGTGGACTGGTCCACAAAACCAGACCAAGGACACCACAGAAGGCTGCGCATGGATAAGGAACACACGACCATGAGGTCGGACGGTGATGAAAACGACGGAAAGAGAGTCCTCACCGCGAGCAGCTTGAAAGAGCTCGGCGGCGGCGCACTGGAGAAGATGACGGCGTACAGGAGCTACGGTAGAGAGCTTCGGGCAAGAACAGCTGGACTAGGGAGATAAACGGCCGGTGGTTTCGTGGGCTAAAGGAATTGAACGATGGTGGATTGCCGGCGATGAAACGTGACGGCGGCACGGCTGTTCGACGGCGGTAACGAGCAGGAAAAAGAAAAGGAAAGGATAAAGACGACCGGCTTGGGTTTTAACGTGTTCGATCCACCACTGATGACCGCCACCTCCTGCTAGCTTCAGCGGTGCTGGACACGGGCCACGACGGCATGTGGCACGGCCAAGGCGGTCGGCGGCAAGGCGGGTGCCGTGCCCGACCCTACCTCTGCTCCGGTCTGTCTCTGAAACGCTCTGAAACCCATCCAAGCCCGCGAGTTCACTTCCGTATTCCTCCAAATTTCAAATACAAACATATCAAACTCCAAATACAGAATTTGTAGCTGGATCAAAGAGCTACAATTTCCTTATAAACATCTTGACTTGAATCACAAAGAATCACAAGTTACAGGACCAAGAACTTGGGCCCATTTTTCTGAATTTTTCTGAAACTCTGATACTCATTCAAAACTGTCATATTAAGATCCAAATTAATCTCAATTTCATATGTAAACTTCAAAAACTCCAAATACCAAACTTGTAGGTGGTACATAGGGCTACCTTTTTCCTTATATGCACTTGAGCTAATTCTTCCTGGATTTCAAGTTATGTTGCACTGAATTTGACCAAAACAAAGGGAATTGTCATATTCAGTTAACTCTTTTCAAAGCTGCCATAATTAAGTCAAATTTTCTTCAAAATCCAAATGTAAACTTTTGAATCTCCAAATACCAAAGTTGTAGTCCTAGCATAGGGCTACATTTCTCTCAATATGACCTTGGGCTAAATCCTTCTAGTTTGAAAGTTATAAGCCCATGAATTTGGATAAAAATCACCATCACATGTGCTTCAACACTTAACCCAAAATCAAATGTTCAAATTGATTTCTTCTCAAATTTCACCAAAATCAAACTTGTTTGATAAATGATTACTATTTAGGGTCCATTTCCAAGTTTGACTTGGTCAATCCTTCCAGGGTAACAAAATTACCAAAATGCCCTTAGGCTAACCTAGCTCAAATAACTCATAAGCTTGGTATTTCTCCTCAAATGGAAGTCCAAATCATCAAATATGGAATCCATTCTTGCTCTACTTTGTAGTCCCATACTTGTACTTTGATACTCCATTATTTTCACCTATAACATTTAAGCCTTTGCTCCATAATTAAGCTTCTTTAAAGTTTTAGTCCTTATCATTTCATGCTTTGAAAGATTAACCAAAAAAAATTCAAGCATTTAAGTTTGAATTCTACTCAAACTTAAGCAATCCAAGCATACTTTGTTATTTACTAAACTTGAGAGTTACTTGATGATAGTTGACTTGGTCAACGTCCTCACACTGAGAATTACTAAGTTACCCCTTAGTTGATCTGGAGCTCTTTGAGTAGCTCTTAATGTCCTAATCCTATATATTTCTCCTCATTAGTCCTTAATGACATGTCTTTAGTCCTTAAGTAACACCTGGGGTGTTACAGCCCTCCCCCTTAAGAAAATCTCGTCCCGAGATTTAGTTAAGACGGGGTAAACATCTGGCTTAAGCAGCGGCAAGGAAAATGTGTCAGAAGCTTAAGAACAGAACATTTTGCATGATCGGGTACAAACAGGATTCTGCCCGACACTTTCAAAGACTGATGACTTCTTACCCAACTTAGGGTTGGTATCCATATGATATTCGTTCTTGCTTCCATCTAATTTTACCTACTGAACGGTTACTTCACAGAATCTTGTAGAACTTGATATTCCTACTTTGAGTACTTGATTCCTTCCGATCCAGAATCTGGATAGGTCTTTCCTCATAGATCAGAGATATGTTTAACTCCCACTCTATATTTACATCTGTTTCCTTTACAAGCTCGTAGACACTTATGTTAAGACATCTGGTATCCAATCCTTTAAACCATAGGATCTTTCTTCAAAAATCTGATAAGGATCAATATGTCTTGAAATTAGCTTACCCTTAACTCCAAACTGAGAGATCCCTTTCTTCTGTGACACCTTCAGGTATACCAAACTTCCTATTTGGAGAACTTTCTAACTTAAGAGCTAAAGTTCACTTTCTTTTATCTGTATAATTCTTCTACTTGAATTCTAAAGTTCACTTTCTTTTATCTGTATAATTCTTCTGCTTGAATTGAGCATTCTCTGAGAGAACTTGAATCTACCATACTTTCTTTTTAACTTTAGTCACAAGGTGTGGTCCAAAAGCAATTCTTGCACTTGAATGTGACCAATTGACCGTAGTTTTACATCTTTCACCTTATAGAGCTTCCAAAGGTGCCATAGTGATACTGGCTTGCTGATTATGATTCTATGAGAAAAGATTAGGGTACATGCCTTTAACACATTCTTAAAACTTGGGTCGGCCTCATGGTGTGTTCGTTGGTCCATGAATGATAGGCTGACCTTCTAACTCTAGTTATGCTGGCAGATATATTCTAATCCATCTTTAATGACTTTTTGATGTCTGGCAACCTAGGACTAGTAAAGCTTCCTGCAAGATCTTTGTAATCTTGAACAGCTTCATACTTGAGTCACCACTTGTGAAACTTCATTAATTATGTTTTCTTTCTTCAGTAGCTCAATAACTCATCTGTCATATTTAGATAATTTGGGATCAACTGGTGATAAAATCTAGCTCATCCCAGAAACTCTGGATGTTCTCGTAAAATGATTGTAGTCTCTTACTTCAAAACATCTTGAGCTATTGCTAGACCATTAGTTATTCTTCAAGCTGAAAGATTGCATCCAAGGAAATGAAAATTTTCTCTTAACCAAATCACACTTGATCAACATAGTGATTACTTAATATTCTCACACTCTCTTTCCAAAACCAAAACTTATATGTTGAGCCATCCCTTTTTCATCCTTGGAGTACACCAAACCGGCTTGCAATGTTACTGAATCACTTTGTCAAACTAAAAGTCAAACCTAACCACTTTTATGAGCTATGTCGAACTAAGGTTGGTATTGATATACCTTCCACCTGAATCTTGCTTTAGAGTTAACCTGATCTTGAATCTATATTAATGAACTCCTTGATTTCCATTATCTTCTTTCTTACAAAAAAGGCAGAACATTTGCAATAAGATAAACTTGGTCTAACCAAGATCTTAGCCTGAAAGTCCTTGCATTCAGTCCCTTAATTCATACCATTCACGATGATCTCCTCTGCGTCATCTTGAAACATTCCATAACTCTTCTTAAGAACACACCATGTCCCTACTCATGTCATGGTCTTAGGCTAAAGACTATGTTTCTCTAAGTTGAACATGGTCCACTGCAACTTTGACCAAGCAATTGACTAACATCTGGATGATCACCATTAGAATCTTCTAGGAAAATCGGTGGATATCCAATCTTATCCACCATATTCTGCTCCCTTACTGTGGCAGACCGCCCCAATTAATCCGGCTTAAGGACATGGGACCGCTATCACAGCAGGGCGCCACACCCCTAAACCGAGTTAATCGTGCAATCCGTCGGATACCTTCCTGATTACACCACATTTTTCTCTTGACCGAAACAAAATAGCAGCAGTCCCACTCGAAGGTGGGCTCAGGCAATACAACTCATCGCATATTTTACATCACATGGTTCACATAGATAATTATACAAATACAGTACATATGTTTTAAGTTATTACAACCCAGAGTTATTTACAGCGGAAGTCTATACATCGAAGCAAAAGACGTTAAGCGGAGCCCTCGCTTAACATCTACTCACCGCGGCCCGAGTCGGACTCGGACGGCACCCGCTCCACAACCCAGCCGTCGGGCAACACGCACGGCCAAGTCAAAGCAGCCACGGGGTCATAGCCAGCACAATCACCTGCAACCAAAAATTAAGCCACAAGCAAGACTGGGTACTAATTACTCAGCAAGACTTACCCGACCAAGGATAAAATCTAGACTATGCAAGGCTTTTTGGCTCTGGGATTTGTTTTGCCAAAAGCATCTACAAATTAAACCTATTTTCAACTTTTAGCCAAGTTATGTTGGACTATCCATTACTAGATTTGCCAAGCTACCCAATACATTCAAGACTAAGCTATACCAAGTAATGTCATACAAGTAATGGTTCATCATTTCATTCCCATAATTCCTCTAGCCACATCCCTACACTCATTGGCCCAAGACACTGACGTATGACAAGCGATCAAGCAGCTTCATGTAACCGCGAAGGACGGACAACTCGAGTTGATTCTTAACCATGCATGGAACAACCTAATCGCACGACCCGCGAGAGACACCCAGGACCTCACGGGGCAACCGTTCCCATCTCTCCCTGCCGTCTGCCATCAGAGCCCACTCCACCCGAGTGCACGCCCCAACGGACCCCAGGTGCCCCAGGCAACCTGTGCCGCGGCCATTGCTACACTCGCCATCATCCCCCCTCGCCCAATGGAGTGGAAGTGTCCGTTAGACGTCAGTTTGCATCAAGTACTAGGTTTACCAGTTTACCATATTTCCCGGCATACGATTAGTACCTTCAAAAGCTTGACCAACATCGCCACACAACCAACGCCTCAGCCCACCATCTCATGTGCAAGCGGGACATTCAACCGTACATACATATTGCACAAGTCCCGCCTGTCAAACTTATTGAACCGATATAAAGTAAAATCCTATATCTCGCGAGTGATTAAGCAACCACCCGACTTCTACCGATCCTAGTTAAGCATAGCCTTCTACACGACCTGCACATGCTAGTTTTAGGTATGGGTACCTAAGGATCATGCAACTATGGTGTCAAACAACTCCTGGAAACTTAAATGCATAATCATAAGGCATAAGCAAGAGTTAGTTCAAACTGGGTTATGCTCCGGGGCTTGCCTTCTTGATCAGCGATGGCCTTGGGCCCTTCCGGAAATTGATCCGGGTCTTGTGTGGCGGCGTAGTTCACCTCGGCGGCGGCGGAGTCACCCTCGGGCTCGACGTCGATCTCGTACACGCCGTCGGTAATCGTGTTTTCTACATTAGATGCAAAAGTATGCGTGAGATGCATGAATGCAAAGGCAAACAATCATAGAAACACTCCTAATCATTCATGGCACTATATACACATTTTATAGAACATTCCTAATTAAGGGGCAAAACTTGCCCAGTAACCGGTCTGACCGGTTTTGGAGACCGGTTAGACCGGCCTGGCCAACCCTGCCCACAACTAACTAGAATCAAAAGTAAATACACTACCAAGTCATATCCATTAAAGATTTACTTTCTTTTGTAAGCCTTCTTGAATTTTTGGACAGCCTAACAAACATTTCCTAAATCTCTTGAGTAGGTATTCCTCTAATACTCTTTCTATTACATGAGTTTAACCAAGTGTTAATCCCTAAAGTCAAGGACAAACTCTAGTCACTAGACATCTACTCTATTCTTGGTTTTGCCAAACCAACCAAGATGGCTTGACCTACTTAGCTCACGTCTAGGATTTAGGAAACCATAGCCACACTGTCTAGCTTACGTATACATGAAGCACCAAATTTTTCCAGCAAACCCATTGTACTCAAGCCCTAGAATCCTTTGGCATAAACCCCCAACTCTACCCAAAATCTTACCCTAGGGTACTTTGGCTTCTTCCTCTCAGCTCATGGCTCGGGCTCGGCTCAGGAAGAGGCCGGCGGTGGTCCTGCAGCTCGGATAAAGGGCGAGGAAGAGGAGAAATGGCCGGGGAATGGTTTGGGCCGTGAGAGGGCTAGGCACGGAGCTCGGGGACGAGCTGAATCGGGGGAATGACGAGTTGGAGGAGACGAACTCGACGGGGAGGAGTCGAGCGCGGTAAAAGAGAAGGACGGGAGTTGTTGAATCGGCCCTCCACGCTCGCACCACCGAGGCCTAAGCCAACCACGAGGCTCGAGCGCCCGCGAACACGTGTCCCCGACGCCTGTGGATGACGTAAGCATCGCACGAACGCCCATACCGCCGCCGGGAAGGCTCATCCCGCGGCGGTGGTTGGCGACCGACTGTTGCGGTGGTGGGGTAAAACACCCACCGCAACAGTCTATGGTGCCAAGAAACACTGTGCCGACAAGTGAAATCCGAAATCCGCGGCCCACCGACTGTTGCGGTCATGGCCTTGGCCTAGCACCGCAACATTCGGTGCTATGAATCCTGTACCAAGGTAGATCAACCACCTAAAGTTGCGGTGGTGCAAAATGGACGGACCACCGCAACAGTCTGTCATTCCAGAGAGGAATTTCACTGTGCGGCCTGACCACCGACTATTGCGGTGGTTACAGTGAGACCACCGCAATTTGCTGTGGTGACGACATTTGCATTTTCAACTAGATTTTGATTTTTGCTTGGGATTTTGATTCGAATTTTTGCTAAAACTAAGTCTTGTCTTTAATCCAAGGGTCCAATATGTAACAAACAATCACTTTCTTGGATAGGGACAATGAAAACTCTCTCTCTCTCTCTCTCTATAACCTTATTTAACTATTCTCTTATACATTGCTTTATAATGTTTGACTTCGATCATCTCTACATACATATGCTCAACGATACCCTATGGTTAGGGGATGACGCATGCCATGATTAGATCAATTAAGTTTATTCATGGTTCTTAATTATACTAGTGACACCGGGGTGTCACAGCCCTCCCCCCTTAGAAAGAATCTCGCCCCGAGATTCCGGTGCAAAGAAAATTAAGTGCGGATAGGATGTTACCTGGGATGGAGCTCATGAAATCCGGATACTTGGACCTGAGATATGACTCCTCTTCCCAAGTAGCTTCATCCTCGGTGTGGTTACTCCATTGAATTTTATAGAATTTGATAGCTTTCCTTCTTGTGACTCTATCCTTTTGATCCAGAATCTTGATAGGATGAGCTTTGTATGTGAGATCGGGTTCCAGAGGTACTTTTTTGAAAGGAATAGATTCTTCTGGAACTCGAAGGCACTTCTTGAGTTGGGAGACGTGGAATACATTGTGTACGGCTGAAAGATTATCTGGAAGCTGTACTTTGTATGCCACGGGTCCACACGTTTCCAGAATGGGGAAAGGTCCAATATAGCGAGGAGCTAATTTTCCCTTTACCCCAAATCTTTGAACGCCTTTGGTTGGTGAAACCCGAATATAGACATGATCTCCCACTTCAAAGGTCAAAGAATTTCTTCTCTTGTCATAATAGCTCTTTTGGCGGGATTGTGCAGCCTTAAGATTCCTCTGGATGACTTGCACCTTATCCTCAGCCTCTTGAACTAGATCTGGCCCAAAGAAATTCCGTTCGCCGGATTCGGACCAATTCAAAGGAGTTCGACACCGACGCCCATACAAGGCTTCAAATGGCGCCATTTTAATGCTTGCCTGATAGCTGTTGTTGTAGGCAAACTCGGCCAAAGACAAGCATTGATCCCAATTTCTGTCATAATGCATGACACAAGCTCTAAGCATATCTTCCACTATTTGATTCACTCTCTCTGTCTGCCCATCAGTTTGAGGATGATAAGTGGAGCTACGGATCAATTTGGTGCCTAGGGAAGCATGTAATTGTTCCCAGAAGCGAGCAACAAACTGAGTGCCTCGATCAGAGATGATAGTTCTTGGAATTCCATGAAGGCAAACAATCCGATCAATATAGATTTCCGCGTACCTTTTGGCAGTATAACCTGTGTTGACCGGGATAAAATGAGCGGTCTTGGTGAGCCTGTCAACAATCACCCAAATGGAATCATGTTTCCTAGAGGTGTTGGGCAAACCCACAATGAAATCCATGGATATATCATCCCATTTCCAAGACGGAATCGGTAGAGGTTGCAATGTTCCCGCTACCTTGAGATGACTTGCTTTCACCCTTTGGCATGTGTCACACTCAGACACATACTTAGCAATTTCCCTTTTCATTCTTGTCCACCAAAAGTTTTCCTTCAATTCTTGGTACATCTTGTTGCTACCGGGGTGGATAGAGAATTTGGATAGATGAGCTTCATCAAGAATTTGCTTTCTTAGCTCATGGTCTTTAGGTACCACAAGCCGTTGTTCAAACCAAAGAATACCCTTCCAGTCTTGCCGGAAGCATTTGTACTTGGGCAAACCTTGAGCTAACCCTTGCTTGATATGAGCAACTCCTTTATCTTTGGATTGGGCCATGATAATTCTTTCTCTCAAAGTGGATTCCACCACCATGTGGCTTAATGAGCCTTGAGGAATGATCTCCAAATTCAACTTGGACATCTCATGGCAAAGTGTGTCATTAAAAGACGTGATTGTGAGACAATTGCACTGAGCCTTGCGGCTTAAGGCATCAGCCACCACGTTGGCCTTTCCTGGATGGTAATGTACCTCAAGGTCATAATCCTTGATTAGCTCTAACCATCTTCTTTGGCGCATATTTAAATCGGCCTGGGTGAAGATATACTTGAGGCTCTTATGGTCGGTGTAGATGTTGCAATGAGTGCCCATAAGATAATGCCTCCAAATTTTCAAAGCATGGACCACAGCAGCTAACTCTAAATCATGTGTGGGATAATTCTCTTCATGAGGCCTAAGAGCTCGAGAGGCATAAGCAATGACTCGATCTTCTTGCATTAGCACACAACCAAGACCCGTGCCTGAGGCATCACAATAAACATCGAAGGGCTTGGATGTGTCCGGTTGAGCTAGGACCGGTGCTGAGGTCAAAAGTTTTCTCAAGGTGTGGAATGCTTGCTCACATTTCTCACTGCACACAAATTTCTCTCCTTTCTTGAGGAGTTCAGTCATTGGCTTGGCAATCTTGGAGAAGTCGGGGATGAAGTGGCGATAATGTCCAGCTAAACCCAGAAAACTCCGAATTTGGTGGACGGATTTCGGCGGCTTCCAATCCAGTACTTCTTGCACCTTTCCTGGATCTACCGCGATTCCCTTGGCTGAAATAGTGTGCCCCAAGAATTTCACACTGGACAGCCAAAACTCACACTTGCTGAACTTGGCATAAAGATGATGATCTCGGAGGCGAACAATGCGAAGGTGCTGAGCATGTTCCGCCTCATTTTTGGAATATATGAGAATGTCATCAATGAACATGACCACAAACTTATCCAGCTCGGGCATGAAAACTGAATTCATGAGATACATGAAATATGCCGGAGCATTGGTGAGACCGAAAGACATCACTAAGTACTCATAGAGTCCATAGCGAGTTGAGAAAGCCGTCTTCGGTATGTCACTGGGCCGAATCTTGATTTGATGATATCTGGAGCGCAGATCAATCTTTGAAAACACCCTTGCTCCAGACAACTGATGAAAGAGAGCGTCAATGCGGGGAAGTGGATATTTATTCTTGACAGTCACCGCATTGAGAGGTCGGTAATCAACACACAATCTCAAAGTTTTATCCTTCTTCTTCACAAACAGAGCGGGGCAGCCCCAAGGTGAAGAGCTGGGACGAATATAGCCCTTGTCTAGCAATTCTTGGAGTTGGACTTTTAACCCAGCTAGTTCTTTGGGCGCCATTTTATAGGGTCTTTTGGAGATAGGAGCTGTACCAGGTTGCAACTCAATTACAAACTCAATCTCTCGATCGGGTGGCATCCCTGGCAATTCATCAGGAAATACATCCGGGTATTCACATACAACCGGGATCTTCTCCAAAGGAGTCACTATAGCAGAGAATGCACAAGAATTTCTGAGATCTTGGCGGGGCAGATATAAAGTTGAAGGACCATGGGTCGGAGAATTAATTTCCACACAACGGGAGGGAATATCTAGATTGACCCCATGATTTTCCATCCTATTCATACCCAGGATAATATCTATCCCCTGATTCTCCAAGAGAATGAAATTGGTCTCATAAACCTTACTACCCAACTGAAGAGGTATATTCTTCACAATTTGATGTGATCCGATTTTACCACCGGGGGTAGATATGACATATTGCTGGGTAGTATGCACAAAAGCAAAATTGTGCTTGGTAGCAAGTCTATTACTCATGAAACTATGAGAAGCTCCCGAATCAAATAGCACTAAGTAGGCATGTTGCGGATAGAGAAAATACCCGACATCACTGGAGCACCAGCAGGGAGTTCATCCATTGTAACGAAGTTGAGGCGACCCTGCCTGACAACTGCCAACTGCTTCTTGCCCTTATTATTATTAGTGGCTGGAGCTGGGGCATTGTTTCCACCTTGCTTGGGGAATTTGCAGTCCCTAGCAAAGTGGCCTGGCCTTCCACAATTGTAGCAGGGGCATTAGTAGGACGAGGCGGCTGCGGGGCCTGAAATGGAGCACGATACCCCTGAATTTGGGGCTGTGGAGGCCTGATGATCCACGACCCTGGCTGAGGAGCCCGCTGAGAAGGCTGAGCAGGGGTCCTCTGGACCAAGCGGAACTTAGGCGGTGGAGAGCTGGATTGGCCAACTGGGGCCTTCCTCTTCTTCTCAGCTCGGTGAGCATTAATGCTGTCTTCCTGGGTGATAGCCATATTCACCAAATCAGCGCAGCTATCAGCCTTCACCAGAGAGAGCCTGTCCTTGAGTTTGGAACTGAGGCCACGGCGGAAGCGATCTTGCTTCTTAGCATCAGTGTCAATGTGATAGCCCGCATAAGGTGCCAATTGATTAAAGGCCTGGGCGTACTGTAGCACATTGCGGGTGCCCTGAGTTAATGCAAGGAACTCATTGAGCTTGCGGTCCATTAGACCAGTAGGGATGTGGTGAGCACGAAAGGCGGTCTTGAATTCCTCCCAAGTCATCACATGATTATCCGGGAGCATTGCATAATGGTTGTCCCACCAAAGACGAGCAGAGCCTCGCAATTGCTGAGCAGCAAAGCGAGCCTTGTTAGCATCTGAGCATGGGGACACCAACAGAGCAAACTTGGACTCAATGTTGCTGAGCCAAGCATTAGCATCAAGAGGATCCTCCGTCCTGGTGAACAGAGGTGGCTGAGTACTCGTGAAGTCCGAGTAGGTTGCCTCCTGGGGATGTGGGTTGTGACATCCGCCAGTTGCTGCGGATTCCCTTGCGCTTCGGTCAAGCGCCGAAGAATCTCAGTCTGCATCGCCAATAGCTCCGCGATATTGGCGGGCGGAGGTGGCGGAGCAGGTAAATCACCACCAGGGTGCGACATCTGCATTGTTCATAACTCACATTAGCCACGCATTTCTTGGAATGATAAAAACAAAGACGATAAAAGGTATTAACAACCATAGAAACATTCTTGGTGATATCAGTACCAAACATCATTCCATTCATCGAAAAGCGTGTTTCTAATTTGCTAGGACATCTAAGGAACTACTCGAAATTTCCCTGTTTTGCCAAAAGAGAGTTTACATCATTATGTAATTCTTTTGGTATTTGGGATTCAAACCATATCCAATCGAAGAAGTTGTGAAGTTCGAAATTTGCGCGGTGGTTTTCGGTAAAGCAGACCACCACCGACTATTGCGGTCAGCCAGCATCAGAGACCACCGCAATAATCGGTCGTCTCAGTAGCTTTATCCAGCCAGGCACCGACTGTTGCGGTGGTGCATGCATTATGCACCGCAACAGTCTGTCACTGACCGCACCGCAACAGTCCGTCATTCCAGAGAGGAATTTTACTGTTCGCCTGGACCACCGACTGTTGCGGTCGCGGTTGGTGTTAGGACCGCAACTTCCTGAGCTCGGTTTGGTACTTTTCCCACCCGGATCTTCTGGTCACCAACTATTGCGGTGCCCTAGGTCAATTGTTGCGGTGCTCACTGTGTGGCAGTAATTCGACCATAACTTTTGTTGTCTTAATCCAAAGGAGTTATTTTGGATATGATCTAGATGATGAAGTTTTGCACAAGTCTGTTATTCATGCCTCACTCGAAAAAAACATCGGTTACTATAAGTAAAATTGAGGACATGCTTGATGCCACAAAGTTGAAATTAGTATATATACATATATGGTTTTTCCATACTAACAACATATATACAATATCCATGAGGTGATTTACTTCATCCTTGCGGAGAACAAAAGTCTACCTAGGCCCAAGGATTACATCTCATGGACACAAAAGAAAATCATTTTCTAAGAACACTCTCTAGTCAGAGTTAACAGGGTAGAGCTCCTCTGGATCTTCCTCGTCGTCGGACCCGTCATTCCCACCATTGGGAGGTGATGCCTGGTTGACTGATCCTTCTCCATCTGACATGGCAGGATCATTCAGCGCAACCGGCAGGCCCGAAACGGTATCCAATCCTGACTCACCCTGTAGGGGTAGCTCTGGAGGTACGGGTGCTGGGGGAGGATTCTGCAACTGAGCAATCACTTCCTGAGCCTAATTCATGTCGTCCTCCAAATGAGCTACTACCTCGTGCTGCTCAACTAGCTCCTCATTGAGATTGTTGACTTGTTGTTCCAAATCCCTCACTTGATCGGCTAGAGCTTGAGCTGCTACGGCCACTGAACGGTTTTGGTAATTTAGCCTGTCTATGAGATCAGCAGATGCTCTCCCATAGTCAATCAAAGCAACAGTGGCGGGGTCTTGAACTGTGGCCCTGCTATCCCACCACGAGATGGCATTGCCGGGTAGTGGTGGAAACAGAGCTGCAGGCGTGTAATGGAGTTGTGTTTGGTGCTGTTGTCCAAACTGCAACAAAGCTTGTTGAGCCACCATCTCACAACCGGGTAAAAAGGCATGGGACCGGGTTGTCACTACCAGGTCTTCTTGCAGTACTCCCGGTGGGCTTGGAATGGTGATTGTGACTTCAAATTGCATCACATTCCACTCATGATGGGGAACTCCAACGTAGCGGGGTGGCTCGGTGTACCCGCAACGTTGCGCGGTTTCCCATAGCAACACAGGAAATCCCCCCAAGTGGAGGCACGTGGAGTGATAGTGTCCTTGTTCATCGATGTGCATGGTACGGTTGCTCGGACCAGCCATCTGAAATAGAACAACAACCAGGACAAGTTTAAGTACAAAGGTACCAAACCCATCAAATACCTTAAGTATAGACAGAATAGACGGATTTAGATTGAATGGCAAAACCGAGATGATTTTATGGGTTAAAGATTTACTACCATCTAGAGTGTTCACAAGTAAGTGCACATTTTATTTTATCCCCTTAACCCACAATTTAGGTCTTTGTGCATGATCATGATGCATGACTGAGCGACCTAATCGTCCTCACCAAAGAAAATAACTGCCAAGTAGCCTTGGACTTACGGAGTTAGTCAGCGGTGGCACATATAATACGTCTCTCCCTATAATAATTAGTCGAGTTTCTAACGAGCACATACCCTATGGTCTCGTAGTTAGCGTACCTGCAGAAAATATTCATCACTGAACCGTTTGTGCCAGCACTCACAAACAGTTCCCATGTACCTCACGCCACATGGGTGACGCATATGCGGTTACCACATATGATGACCACACTCTGTTGCTCACTATAGAAGCAACAGTTCAACCAATAATTTAAAGCATTACAGTCATTATAACACCGTGAAGGTATCATATTGACTGCACCCCAAGTAAGCCACTGCTTGGGGAACAGCGTCCAGTATTAACACCCTCTAGCAATGGGCGACCATACTTTACCTGGAGTCGTCGTTACAGAAAAGTACGTGCTGGAAGTTAGTCACATATACTATATAAGCCACCTGAAAACTACCCAGATAACCCTAGGGCTCACGTTCTAGTACTTCCAAATCCTAGCGCAGCCAACGAATCCTAAGTCCAGATTGAGCTTTTGCACATCAAGAAAATGTTTTTAAGATTTGTTGTAGCACCCGCTGCCTATTTTTCGGCTCTGATACCAGCTGTGGCAGACCGCCCCAATTAATCCGGCTTAAGAGCATGGGACCACTATTACAGCAGTGCGCCACGCCCCTAAACCGAGTTAATCGTGCAATCCGTCGGATACCTTCCCGATTACACCACATTTTTCTCTTGACCGAAACAAAATAGCAGCAGTCCCACTCGAAGGTGGGCTCAGGCAGTACAACTCATCGCATATTTTTACAGCACATGGTTCACATAGATAATTATACAAATACAGTACATATGTTTTAAGTTATTACAACCCAGAGTTATTTACAGCGGAAGTCTATACGTCGAAGCAAAAGACGTTAAGCGGAGCCCTCGCTTAACATCTACTCACCGCGGCCCGAGTCGGACTCGGACGGCACCCGCTCCACAACCCAGCCGTCGGGCAACACGCACGGCCAAGTCAAAGCAGCCACGGGGTCATAGTCAGCACAATCACCTGCAACCAAAAATTAAGTCACAAGCAAGACTGAGTACTAATTACTCAGCAAGACTTACCCGACCAAGGATAAAATCTAGACTATGCAAGGCTTTTTGGCTCTGGGATTTGTTTTGCCAAAAGCATCTACAAATTAAACCTATTTTCAACTTTTAGCCAAGTTATGTTGGACTATCCATTACTAGATTTGCCAAGCTACCCAATACATTCAAGACTAAGCTATACCAAGCAATGTCATACAAGTAATGATTCATCATTTCATTCCCATAATTCCTCTAGCCACATCCCTACACTCATTGGCCCAAGACACTGACGTATGACAAGCGATCAAGCAGCTTCATGTAACCGCGAAGGACGGACAACTCGAGTTGATTTTAACCATGCATGGGACAACCTAATCGTACGACCCGTGAGAGACACCCAGGACCTCACGGGGCAACCGTTTCCATCTCTCCCTGCCGTCTGCCATCAGAGCCCACTCCACCCGAGTGCACGCCCCAACGGACCCCAGGTGCCCCAGGCAAACCTGTGCCGCGGCCACTGCTACACTCGCCATCATTCCCTCGCCCAATGGAGTGGAAGTGTCCGTCAGACGTCAGTTTGCATCAAGTACTAGGTTTACCAGTTTACCATATTTCCCGGCATACGATTAGTACCTTCAAAAGCTTGACCAACATCGCCACACAACCAACGCCTCAGCCCACCATCTCAGGTGCAAGCGGGACATTCAACCGTACATACATATTGCACAAGCCCCGCCTGTCAAACTTATTGAACCGATATAAAGTAAAATCCTATATCTCGCGAGTGATTAAGCAACCACCCGACTTCTACCGATCCTAGTTAAGCATAGCCTTCTACACGACCTGCACATGCTAGTTTTAGGTATGGGTACCTAAGGATCATGCAACTATGGTGTCAAACAACTCCTGGAAACTTAAATGCATAATCATAAGGCATAAGCAAGAGTTAGTTCAAACTGGGTTATGCTCCGGGGCTTGCCTTCTTGATCAGCGATGGCCTTGGGCCCTTCCGGAAATTGATCCGGGTCTTGTGTGGCGGCGTAGTTCACCTCGGCGGCGGCGGAGTCACCCTCGGGCTCGACGTCGATCTCGTACACGCCGTCGGTAATCGTGTTTTCTACATTAGATGCAAAAGTATGCGTGAGATGCATGAATGCAAAGGCAAACAATCATAGAAACACTCCTAATCATTCATGGCACTATATACACATTTTATAGAACATTCCTAATTAAGGGGCAAAACTTGCCCAGTAACCGGTCTGACCGGTTTTGGAGACCGGTTAGACCGGCCTGGCCAACCCTGCCCACAACTAACTAGAATCAAAAGTAAATACACTACCAAGTCATATCCATTAAAGATTTACTTTCTTTTGTAAGCATTCTTGAATTTTTGGACAGCCTAACAAACATTTCCTAAATCTCTTGAGTAGGTATTCCTCTAATACTCTTTCTATTACATGAGTTTAACCAAGTGTTAATCCCTAAAGTCAAGGACAAACTCTAGTCACTAGACATCTACTCTATTCTTGGTTTTGCCAAACCAACCAAGATGGCTTGACCTACTTACCTCACGTCTAGGATTTAGGAAACCATAGCCACACTGTCTAGCTTACGTATACATGAAGCACCAAATTTTTCCAGCAAACCCATTGTACTCAAGCCCTAGAATCCTTTGGCATAAACCCCCAACTCTACCCAAAATCTTACCCCAGGGTACTTTGGCTTCTTCCTCTCAGCTCATGGCTCGGGCTCGGCTCAGGAAGAGGCCGGCGGCGGTCCTGCAGCTCGGATAAAGGGCGAGGAAGAGGAGAAATGGCCGGGGAATGGTTTGGGCCGTGAGAGGGCTAGGCACGGAGCTCGGGGATGAGCTGAATCGGGGGAATGACGAGTTGGAGGAGACGAACTCGACGGGGAGGAGCCGAGCACGGTAAAAGAGAAGGACGGGAGTTGTTGAATCGGCCCTCCACGCTCGCGCCACCGAGGCCTAAGCCAACCACGAGGCTCGAGCGCCCGCGAACACGTGTCCCCGACGCCTGTGGATGACGTAAGCATCGCACGGACGCCCATACCGCCGCCGGGAAGGCTCATCCCGTGGCGGTGGTTGGCGACCGACTGTTGCGGTGGTGGGGTAAAACACCCACCGCAACAGTCTATGGTGCCAAGAAACACTGTGCCGACAAGTGAAATCCGAAATCCGCAGCCCACCGACTGTTGCGGTCATGGCCTTGGCCTAGCACCGCAACATTCGGTGCTATGAATCCCGTACCAAGGTAGATCAACCACCTAAAGTTGCGGTGGTGCAAAATGGACGGACCACCGCAACAGTCTGTCATTCCAGAGAGGAATTTCACTGTGCGGCCTGACCACCGACTATTGCGGTGGTTACAGTGAGACCACCGCAATTTGCTGTGGTGACGACATTTGCATTTTCAACTAGATTTTGATTTTTGCTTGGGATTTTGATTCGAATTTTTGCTAAAACTAAGTCTTGTCTTTAATCCAAGGGTCCAATATGTAACAAACAATCACTTTCTTGGATAGGGACAATGAAAACTCTCTCTCTCTCTTTATAACCTTTTTTAACTATTCTCTTATACATTGCTTTATAATGTTTGACTTCGATCATCTCTACATACATATGCTCAACGATTCCCTATGGTTAGGGGATGACGCATGCCATGATTAGATCAATTAAGTTTATTCATGGTTCTTAATTATACTAGTGACACCGGGGTGTCACACTTACCAATATCCTTTATTTCCTGAAAGTCTTTGATATAACCAAACTATTTAGAATAGAGCTTTCCTTGATTGGAACTTGATGTCTTACTGGTGAACTTATCGAACATCTGGCAACATCGTTAAAGGCCAGAGTACAGCAATTCACAGAATTGACTTAGTTCCTCTCGGTTGCGCACTCCGGATAATGCGCCATCCGTTTGGACAAGTCTCTACTGTTCCTTACAAAATTTCACTTAAAAGCACCGTCTCCAAGCTATACGTTTTGTTTTGCACTACGCCTGGGTAAACCGGCACAATACAAAACTCAAATATAACTTGAAGTTGCGCATTCAACTGAATTTATTTTACACAATCCTCCACAAGATATGCCATGAAGTCGAATCCAAAATAACTTCTATTCTGTTACCATTGTATTGATCCTTCTCTTGAGTTGTAGATTTCTAATAGACAGATTTGGGTCATGATAATTAACTCTGATTTGCAGGGAGCTTCAGACGGTAGATGACCATCAATGATAAAATTATGTTGACTAACACTAATTCCACAGACAGTTGTTATCATCCAATAACTCCTTCTTTGCAATGCTTTCCCTAGATCCCTAACTTCTTTTCCATAATAACTAACTCTCTTTACATCCTTTTTGTTCATCTCCTTACTACAGTCTTGCTTTAATTTTCTTCCCAGAAAGATGGTGCTTGGATTATGGCTTAACTATTCATAACCTTGCTATAGTAACTCTTATCTTCTTTTAGCATTGAAAGAGCTTCAGATATTAGAGATTCTGCAAGTATTTAAAACTTTGCCATGTCATTCCTTTAGTTTCCAAGAAATCATTCCTTCCTTAAGTCCATAACTAAATACAATCTTTCATACATCACTTTGACTTCCAGCACAGATGATGGTGACCCTCAACTAAAGCTATGGAAACTTCTGGTACAAGACTTTAAGTTCAAAAGGTTGGATATGACTAACCTTTTCACATTAAACAACCAAAGCGTCCAACATATTTTTCTCATTCCATCACAGATCCTGTTTCTACCATTCTTCTTGCTTGTCATTCTAATATCCGGTGTAGAAGTTTTAGTCTCTCGGCTACCAGTGTGAACATAGAAGTACTTAACTCCATATGGATCTCCATAGCGATCTGTTTGCTACAATTACCCTCTTGAAAACTTCTCTTGATTATTCCTCCAAAATAGTCCAAGTGCTAGTTCTTGTTAACAGATCTCTAGTAAACAACACCTGCTGGTGACACTTTCAAACTCCTTCATCTTGATGGGGAAAAGAAAAGTTCAGGACTTCTGCATTACTGACATCAAGCTTGGACTACTCACAAATTCTTGTTAAGGCCTTGTGAGTTGCAATCTTCACTGAATCAGAACACCCAAAATTCCTTCTTTGGATATAACTTAACTGACTCCCGATCAAGATGAGCTTCTGTAGCAGGGCTGTAAGATATATCTAATCTTGGTACATATAACCACCATCAAACTTCTTTCAACTTTCCGCTGGTGTTGAGGGTGCTCCAGGCCCTTGAAGATTCCTTATTGTAGCTTGTTGAAGTAAAGCTTCTTCATAGGTCCAAAGGTCACCTCTACTTACTAAGCGCAAAAGCCATCTAACTACAAGAGAAAGGTTTAGGTCTAACGCCACTCCCCCAAAAGAAACCCAAAACAACTATCATGCAATGCAACTAGGATGCAGACGTTTACCTATGTTCCTTGCAAGATGAAGACATACGTGGAGTTTTAAAACTGGTGGCATCGTACGATTCTCATCCCAATATAGGGCTAATCGTATCTACTCGATTCGCGGTTATGTTAGCGTATCTGCAGAAAATCATTCATTACCATTCACTATAGAAATGGCACCCATGCGTTCAACGCTGCATGGACAGCGCTTCATACGTTAACACGTATTCACTTTTCCTATACTCACCACCGTATGGTCGGCGTTTGCATGTCCCATATCATTGCCATATGGGATGCCCCTGAGTAGGCCGCTCCTCAGGGTTAAGCGACCGTGATTACTAAGATCACACGGTGGGAATTCCGCACTCCACATCAGGCGGCAGATGTCGACAAGCCTCAAAGACAAGCCCAACGGGCTAGCCAATGGACAGGTCGCCCCCGAACAATCATTGAACGGGCCACCTCACGCAAGTAAACTTGCGCAAGTCAGAGTCATAATATTATATAAATCGTAAAAACATCTTACCTACTCACCCGAACGAAGGTGCGTCGTTACTGAATCGTAAATTTAGCAGTACGAAATACCGTAGTAACAGTTAGTCTTATTGCCACCTTACTAACCCAAACTAGGTTTTTATCAAAATAGAGCCAAGGAAGGGTCTTCTAGACAATTCCTCTGTTGTTATCCCATGTATGTGCTCTGATACCAGCTGTGGCGGAACCGTCCAGCTTAAACCGGCTCAAGTGCGTCGGATCATCATTTTACTGACAATCACAGCTTACGCACTTCAGACGGTATAAACCCGGTAGTCCGTCAGATGTCCACAGGACATCTGAAACCTCCACTAACTCAGGCACAATTCACATACACAGAATTGCACCACATAGGAGCACAACAGATGAATTCTCAACACACTTAAATATACAAGGAGTAGAGTTATTACAGACGTAGGGAACAAACCTAAGTGCAGGTCAAACTACAGAGTTCCAAAAGAGACAATGGTTGGTCATAACAAGGACAGCTCTGATGTCATTACTTGTTCTAAACAGAGACAAGACAAAGTCACGAGAACATGTTGGGCTCATCAACATGTCTCTTCCTCTTCTGGAGTCCTTCCCTGCCTTACTGAGCATCTTCTGGCGGTTCTGCAACAATTTTAGTATCTTGAGTACAAAGGTACTCCGCAAGACTGACCCGTCTACATAGACATATAAATACAGACACACAAGGGCATGCAAGTCTTTGAGGCTGTGGATAGGAAAGACTTTTGCAGAAAAGCTTACTAATATATATCCTAAACTTTTAGAGAATTAGCCATTAAATATTACCTAAAAGACTAGATTAGGAGCAGAAGTAAAAATCACTCATGTAGTATTTAAGCAAGCCTCAGGTTTCATAAGCATCATTAACATTAACTTGTCACTCTAGTGTCTATCAGCGATCAAGCGGTATTCATACCGAGAAGTGCGGCGATCCGGACCAATTTTTATCCCTGCAGGGGAAAACCTAGTCATACGCGTTGTGTGGCCCCGGGTGGTCCACACAAAGCTCCGTGAAGGTGGCGAAAACATCCCGACCGGCGCATGTGAGATCGGGATCATGGATCCCTGTCATCTTGAGCTCGTAGTCGCCTTGGTGCTCGAACACGAGATCTCCGAAGCGGATCTCCCGTGCAGGCACTAGATGGCGGTGAGCGTAGAGATCGGAAGCGGAAGCAGAACTCCCGATCGCTTCCGACTTGACAGAACTGGGCATGTAGGGCATCGAGGAACTCGACGCGTCGGCGATCCAGACTCCGTTGATGATCGGCATGATCTTTCTTCACGCAAGGGCCCCTACCTGGCGCGCCTCTGTCGAGGTTGTGCTCGTCAGATATTTGTCCGGCAGGCACCCCGCTTCGTGCGAAGATTGATCACGGTGATGAACAGAAAGACACGGGATTTTTATACTGGTTCGGGCCCTCGAGATCGAGTAATAACCCTACGTCCAGTTGCTGCTTGTATTATTTCGTCGAGTACAGATTACAATGCGTAACAAGTACTCTCGGGTGGATTGTCTAAGATTGTAGATCAATGGACATACCCTCTACGCACAGGACCCCCGCTATTTATATCCAGGGAGACGTGCCTTACAAGACAAAACAGACCTAAACCTAGTAGGACTCTAACTATCTTTGGGCTTCCCTTCTGCGATCTGGCCATCGTGTCTTGTTCGGAGTCTTGGTAGTTCGGAGTCGGTAGTCGGTAATCCTCGTGATCGGGCACCCTGGTATTATGGCCTCAACAGTTACTTTGCAAGAGCCGACACCAACCACATGACGTAACCTTGCACCACCGCACTGAGGTCTATTGCGCGTACCAGAGTAAGCTCATACGTTGCTACTTCTATCATCACCGTCATTGACAAGCTTTGCAAACTGCATGTGCGTGTGTACCCTGCAGTAAGGACCCTTGATGGAGTCATGTCTAGACAGACATACCTCTCACATGTGGTCAGGTGTGGCACCCCCACAAAATCATTTTGATATCTGTGTGAAGGTATCTCTCTCACGAGAAAATTGCATATTTAGGACTTCAGTCTTCTCTGCGAAGGTATCTCTCTCTCACACAGTCTTCTCTGGGAGTATGTGACGTGATCCAAACATTGACTTGACGCTGCATAGGTACCTGCTCGACCATCGTTACGGCTCATGAGTGGCGAATCCAAAATCAAGAGAGAGGGGGCTCATTTTTCCATTCTTCCCTCTTTCTATTCTTTTCTCTCCTTCTTCCTCTTCACCATCCCCCAAGTGGATTCTAATGACTAAAATAGATATTCCCTCTATTTTTCTTTGCAAGAGCATCTTCAAGAGGTTCTTTTATCTAACTTGAGCTAGTAAAAAAAGAAAAAGGAGGAAAAATCTCATCCAACAGAATCGGCAATAGGATTGCCATCTTTTCAGGCTCGCTATCCTTCCCCCTCCCCTTGGCATTTTTGTCGAGCGATGCGCGCTCGCTATCTGCTCGCCCGCGTCTGTGCCCCTCGTTCCCACACCCTCGCCATTGGTTTGGAGAGGCTGTTTGGACAAGCCGTTGGATTTCATCACCTTTTTGCTAGCCATTTCATTTTACATAATAGCTAAATTAGAATTTTATTTATTTATTTTTAGAAAGGCTCTTGGAGATGCATTGCATACTATAATTCTAATTTCATAATATTTGACTAATAATTTAGCTTATTTTTTTGTTTTTAATATAGCTTTAAATGTTTGGATTTGCAATCAGATATACTCTATGATGGTCGTAAGTTTATACAATATAAGACCATTCTCAAGGAGTTTCATGAGCAATAAATTAAATGCTACATAAATATTTTCGATGACTTGGCAAAGAGAGAAGTTGGGAGTTTCATAGGATGATAGAGGAGTTTCATCCTCACGACACTCATCTAACACAATTATCTAGTTTGCAGTCATGATAACTGTGCAATGAAACAATACACTGAGATTGACCTAAGATAAGATAAATGAATGGTCAAAGTATAATTTGGAAGACTGTGCCAAATCATACAATACCTTATTATTTGGAAAAATGAATGGAGTGTGCCAAATTATACTATCCTCATGACACTCGTTTGACACAGTTATCTAATCTGTAGTCATGGTAACTGTGTGCAAAAAAGATACATTGTTTGCACGATACGCAATTTGAACAAAAAAATTACCAAGCGTTTACAAGAGACACAAGAGAAGCATTTATAAGAGACCCAAGAGAAAATTCTAAGTGACATGTTGATGTCACGATGAGGTCATCATGAGCTCATACGAAAAAAATTAGCACGCTTTTCAAAATGCTTGGGGTTCGAACCCACCAATCACGTTATTTTCATGTTTTCCAGCGGTGTCACGCCCCCCTGTTTTTTCTCGGGTTGTGCACCGACCACAGCTGGTTGAGTCTGGTTTTCTAGCTGTTCCTTATCTGAAACGGAGGCCGAGAAGGGTCGATGGAGGAAACACGAGTCGACGGATCAAACGCTTCTCGTTTGATCAGAGCTGTCATGGTGGCCCTGAGCTGAGCATGATGATGACATTGCTTCAGCTGTTCATCAGCCAATGATCGCTATGGAGGACGTGGTTCAGAGCATGCCACCGTGGTAGCATAACAGCAGGTTAACCGATATTGAACCCTTGAACCGATATTGAACCCTTGACGAGTTCAATTACAACTCTAACCCGATAAGAAAACCAATATCGTAAGTCGGAGTCATGTTTGGAGTCAAATGGACCAAGTGGACCCACATGTAAGGATGAACCAAAAAAAGAAAAAAGCAATCCTCTCTTTAGAAATAGGTAAAGATAAAGATAAAGATTATTCACCTATGCCATTATGAAAATAGCTTAAAGTAACCCTCTAAATTTATCCCAACTGTTGACGTCCAAAAAGTCAGGCGTTGACTCTCGAAAATTAACACTGTGGCCTGGAAGATTTGCTTCACTTCAGTGCAGGTCCAAAATCTCGAGGTTCGCGGCGTGCCAGTCAATTTGACCTGAAATTGACAAGGTAGAGTTTAATCAGTAAACAACAAGGAACTCATCGGCCAAGGCCCCGATTCGTCCCAACAGATCGGATCAGTGTAAATGGAAGTCCGATTTGAGAGCATAAACCATCGGCTATGAGTCCGATTTGTGAATATATAACATGTATTCAAACAGACCATCGGCTATGAAAAACCGAATCGTGAGGATGCAGCGTTAGATTAAACCATCAACCATAAAGGCCGAATCGGAGATAGATCTAATTTAAACTCATTCTTTAATATACATCTTTTCAAAGGCTATAAACGAACCAAATCTCGTGTCACTAACAATCGGATCGATTTCGAGACAGCGTTGCTAGCAGGGCACCGATTTGCTTGCTTATTCCGTCAGATCAATTTATATCAAAGAACTTTTTTAAATCAAATCTATTTGTAACTTGCTTATTGAATCTAAATCGGCTATATAAACAATATAAACAGATCTATTATGAAAACTTGAGTAACAATGAAGCAGAATAGATCTTCTCTGATAGATGTAAGCCGTAGGATAAAACAGCAAGATACGGTAAAGGGTGAGCGATCTAAACGAAGAATGGCGATACGCCTCAATCTAAAGCCTAGAACAACTTGATAAATTGGTGAATTAGCTAAACGAAGAAGGGCGATACGCCTCAATCTAAAGCCTAGATTAATTCGATAGGGTGTCGGACTTACAGACAAACCGGAGGTCAGGATGATGCAGCCCTGCTTGCTGAAGAACTCGACGAAAAGGGTTTGGGTGGCACGTTAGGCTGAAAGTTGTGTTTGATTGAATGGTTGTGTGAACATTTTTTACAATGGCGCAGGGTTTATATTTATACCCTGAAATCTAGCTAAAACTTGTCGGCTACGACAATATCTCTAATTTAATTAAAGCAATCTAATCTTAAACTATTAAAACTATTACAAATCTTGACGCGCAATTAGGCCCTGAAGAATCTTCCAGACGCGTCTCCCTGAGAAGTCATGCGTGCTCCGGCCTCTTTTGTCCCGTATCCGATCGGGACTCCTATCGGACGGACTCCGATTGGAATCGGAGACTGGCTCAGAATCGGATTCGGCTCCTGTATTAGCTCCATCGCGCACAAGCCTAGTCGAGTCAAAATCTGGTGTCAACACATGCCCCCAATTTTGGGATAAAATATTATTTTGTTCCAAAATTCTCCGAGCAATGATGACCTTGGCAGCGAACAGCATATGGAAACTCGCACCCTTTACTGTTACAATCCTCGAATCCCGTGCGGATTCGGCGCCGTGGCCTTCGGTCGGTTTCTTCTCCCATAAGCCCTATAAATATAAGCCGAACCGTCGTCTTCTTCACCAGTTCGCATCTACTATTGCGTCCACTCGTCCGCCATTATCATCTCTGCAAGCTCTCATCCGGCGACTCTGTGATCTTCAAGCTTCATTTTTTCACCGCGAATCAAGTAAGGAACTCTCCCGCATTTGATTTATGCCACGCATCTGCAACTTACTGCATTCTTCTGCAATCTCTTAGATCTTTTCCTCTTCATATTACTGTTCATTGTAGATCCATTTCATCATCAATGGCGGCTCCTCTTGACAAGGCGGATACTGATCAAGTCCCTGAGGTAAAAATCACCCAAAAATCTTCATTTCAATTTCTGCATTCTCTTTCCAGAACTATTTACAAGCCTTCATCTCCGCATTTATTGTCTTATTTCTCTGAATGTAGCATCTTAAGAACAACCTGGTCAACCCCGTTTCTCATGTCGAAGCCGGGTACTACCTTGGTCCGATGGGTGACCCCGATCCGACGGACCTGATTAATATGGAATCGGAGAGACTCCCTTTCAAAGGATCAGATCTGCAAGTCGCCGATNACAGACCATCGGCTATGAAAAACCGAATCGTGAGGATGCAGCGTTAGATTAAACCATCAACCATAAAGGCCGAATCGGAGATAGATCTAATTTAAACTCATTCTTTAATATACATCTTTTCAAAGGCTATAAACGAACCAAATCTCGTGTCACTAACAATCGGATCGATTTCGAGACAGCGTTGCTAGCAGGGCACCGATTTGCTTGCTTATTCCGTCAGATCAATTTATATCAAAGAACTTTTTTAAATCAAATCTATTTGTAACTTGCTTATTGAATCTAAATCGGCTATATAAACAATATAAACAGATCTATTATGAAAACTTGAGTAACAATGAAGCAGAATAGATCTTCTCTGATAGATGTAAGCCGTAGGATAAAACAGCAAGATACGGTAAAGGGTGAGCGATCTAAACGAAGAATGGCGATACGCCTCAATCTAAAGCCTAGAACAACTCGATAAATTGGTGAATTAGCTAAACGAAGAAGGGCGATACGCCTCAATCTAAAGCCTAGATTAATTCGATAGGGTGTCGGACTTACAGACAAACCGGAGGTCAGGATGATGCAGCCCTGCTTGTTGAAGAACTCGACGAAAAGGGTTTGGGTGGCACGTTAGGCCGAAAGTTGTGTTTGTTGTATTGGTTGTGTGAATATTTTTTACAATGGCGCAGGGTTTATATTTATACCCTAAAAATCTAGCTAAAACTTGTCGGCTACGACAATATCTCTAATTTAATTAAAGCAATCTAATCTTAAACTATTAAAACTATTACAAATCTTGACGCGCAATTAGGCCCTGAAGAATCTTCCAGACGCGTCTCCCTGAGAAGTCATGCGTGCTCCGGCCTCTTTTGTCCCGTATCCGATCGGGACTCCTATCGGACGGACTCCGATTGGGAATCGGAGACTGGCTCAGAATCGGATTCGGCTCCTGTATTAGCTCCATCGCGCACAAGCCTAGCCGAGTCAAAATCTGGTGTCAACACATGCCCCCCAATTTTGGGATAAAATATTATTTTGTTCCAAAATTCTCCGAGCAATGATGACCTTGGCAGCGAACAGCATATGGAAACCCACACCCTTTACTGTTACAATCCTCGAATCCCGTGCGGATTCGGCGCCGTGGCCTTTGGTCGGTTTCTTCTCCCATAAGCCCTATAAATATAAGCCGAACCGCCGTCTTCTTCACCAGTTCGCATCTACTATTGCGTCCACTCGTCCGCCATTATCATCTCTGCAAGCTCTCATCCGGCGACTCTGTGATCTTCAAGCTTCATTTTTTCACCGCGAATCAAGTAAGGAACTCTCCCGCATTTGATTTATGCCACGCATATGCAACTTACTGCATTCTTCTGCAATCTCTTAGATCATTTTC
Organism: Alloteropsis semialata; assembly: GCA_004135705.1. NCBI lineage: Eukaryota > Viridiplantae > Streptophyta > Magnoliopsida > Poales > Poaceae > Alloteropsis > Alloteropsis semialata. The sequence continues at coordinate 79,322,412 of CM014278.1, forward strand.
CTCTTCATATTACTATTCATTGTAGATCCATTTCATCATCAATGGCGGCTCCTCTTGACAAGGCGGATACTGATCAAGTCCCTGAGGTAAAAATCACCCAAAAATCTTCATTTCAATTTCTGCATTCTCTTTCCAGAACTATTTACAAGCCTTCATCTCCGCATTTATTGTCTTATTTCTCTGAATGTAGCATCTTAAGAACAACCTGGTCATCCCCGTTTCTCATGTCGAAGCCGGGTACTACCTTGGTCCGATGGGTGACCCCGATCCGATGGACTTGATTAATATGGAATCGGAGAGACTCCGTTTCAAAGGATCAGATCTGCAAGTCGCCGATTGGGCCGGTTCCTTCCGATCATGGCCTGGCAGTGTCCCAGGATGGCGAAACTGGTTTCTCAGAATGCAAGCTGCCAAGTCCCCTTTTTGGGATGAGAAAGATATCAGCCAATGTCTTACACTCTCTCTTGCTGACATGGTCAAGGACGAGAATTTACTGGCTGCTTCCTCCCTCTTTTGGTCCGATGCCTTAAATGCTTACATATTCGGTCATAGTCCGATGACGCCAACACTTATGGATGTGCACATGCTGACCGGCCTCAACACCATCAACGCCATGAACCCAAGAAGGCTTTCCAATGAACTGAATTACAAATTAGTAGCCACAGGCTCCAAGAGTTGGAAGAAATACGTTGCCGATCATTGTAAAACCGGCACTATCGGAGACAGAGAACATGCAGCTTTCCTTAACATGTGGTTGGAGAGATTCTGTGACACCTCTAGTGCCACTATTGTAATTAAGAACCCTAAATAAATTTAATTAAACTAGTAATGGCATGCATCATCTCATGATCATATTGTTTGGGCATATGCGTATGCGTATGATCAAATTTAACCATCATAAGGAACTAGGCTTAGTTTAGCAAAGTTTAGATCGAAAACCAATCCGAAAAGTGCCAATACAGTTACTTAAGGAAGCTGCGGTGCCAGGGGAGTGGCCACCGCAACAGTCGGTCACCCAGGAAGATTTCTAAAATGCTCTCTGGATTGATGGACTATTGCGGTGGATCCTCAGTTGTGCACCACCGCAACTTTTCATGGTCGATTTACCTGTAATCAATACTCGAACCACCAGATGTTGCGGTCCTATTCCAAATGCACGACCGCAACAGTCGGTGATCCGAGTTAAATAGTGGAATTCGTCTCTGGATTGAGAGACTATTGCGGTGATATCAATGACAAACTGTTGCGGTGCTGCATGCCGGCTGCCACCGCAACAGTCGATGGCCCGCGAGTTTTCAAATTGAACTTCATCGGCACAGTAATCTCGACACCACAGACTGTTGTGGTGGGTGTTTTACTCCACCACCGCAACAGTCGGTCGCCAACCACCGCGCCGGTATGGGCCTTCCCGACGGCAGTACGGGCGTCCGCGCCGCTTTGAGCACGTGTCCGTGTCTCCTGTGCCCCGTCCGTGGTGTATGCCCCGCCCTTGCGACACGTACAAGCTCGAGGGGCAGGTGAACCACCCCGTCGTCCCCTTTACCACGCCCGAGGGTTCTTCCTCGGTTCCACTCTCTCCACCTCGCTCATTCTTCGATACATCCTGTCCTCCACCTCCTCACCGAGCTCTCATTCCGCCCGCGCTATCCCTGGCCCTTTTCCTCCCTCACCCCGCCTTCCTTCGAGCCAGGCCGCCACCGCCGGCCCCCCTAAGCCGGGCTTGGGCTTGGGCTCGAGGAAAAAGAAGCCAAACGAACTCAGTGGTAAGGAGTAGGAGGGGAGAGGGCGTTTTCGATGGAATTTTAGGACTTATGTGCAGATGTTAGTTTGAAGGATGTATTGCTTTATGCACCAATGTGAGCTAGAGAGTTGGTTATTGTTTCATAAACTTAGGCTTGAGCTAAAGGTGCAAACCACCTCTAGTGGTTATGTTGTTGATATGGGTGGAGTAAGTATTTCCATAACTAGAATGTATTCATGCTTTGGGGGTAAAGGAGAGTGGTTAAGTTAATGTGATAGAAAGAGTCATCCATGTATACCTACTCAATGAAACTAGGCCATTTTTGTTAGGACTACCCTAAGGTTTAGAAACCCTCACCCAAAAGAATTAGCTCCTGAATACGTTTGGATTGGTAGTTGTGATTTAGATTTTTGTTCTAGCTAGTAGTGTTGAAAACCAGCTCAGACCGGTTAGACCGGTATGGCTAACCGGTCAGATCGGTTTCCTATGTAGGCTAAGTTTCTTAGTTATTTATACTCCATAAATGAGTGGCCAATGATTTGAGTGCTGTGAGTATTCTTATGGTTGCTTGCTTATGCATTCCTGCATTTCATGCATATTTTTGCATTTCATGTAGATCACCCCATCGTTGACGGCGTGTACGAGGTTGAGGTTGAGTCCGAGGGTGACCCCGCCGTTGCTGAGCTGAACTTGACGACTGCACAAGACCCGGACCAAAGTCCGGGAGGACCCAAGGCCGTAGCGGCTCAAGAAGGCAAGCCATGGAGCATAACCCACTGTGAAACTAACCCTCTTGTTTGTGTCTTATGTTGTGCATTTAAGTTTTGAGGAATTGATTGAAACCTTAGTTGCATGATTTTCTAGGTACCTATGTCCTAATACTAGTATGTGTAGGTCGAATAGAATGCTATGCTTAATTAGGACCAGTAGAAGTCGAGTGATTGCTTTGTCACTTGCGAGATGTAGGTTTTTACTTTATATCAGATCATGAGGCTCAGCAAGCGGGGCTTGTGCGATATCCATGTTTGGTTGAATGCCCCGCTTGCACAGGTAATTGTGGGCTAAGGCATTGAGGGTGTGGCCTTGTTGGTCAAGCTTTTGAAGGTACTAATCGTATGCCGGGAAATATGGTAAACTGGTAAACCTAGTACTTGATTCAAACTGACGTCTGACGGGTCCTTCCTACTCCATTGGGTGAGGGGTTGATGGCGAGTGTAGCGGTGGCCGCGGCATAGGTTTGCCAGGGGCACCTGGGGTTCGTTGGGGTGTGCACTCGGGTGGAGTAGGCCCTGATGGCAGATGACAGGGAGAGATGGGAAAGGTTGCCTCGTGAGGTCCTGGGTGTCTCTCACGGGTCATACGATTAGGTTGTCCCATGCATGGTTAAAATCAACTCGAGTTGTCCGTCCTTCGCGGTTACATGAAGCTGCTTGATCACTCGTTGCACGTCAATGTCTTGGGCCAAAGAGGGTGGATTTGTTGATAGATGAGGAATGTGGATATTATTTTAGGCAATTGTTTTTCAACACTGTTTGTTGTTGGATAGATTGGCAAATATAGTAATGAGTAGCCTCACTTTAAAACTTGGCTAAAATATTGAAAATAGAAACTTTTGAGTAGGCGCTTTTGGCAAAACAAACCCCCCGCCATAAAGCCTTGCATGTCTAGAATTTTAACCTTGTCGGGTCAGTCTTGCTGAGTAATTAGTACTCAGCCTTGCTTGTGGCTTGTTTTCAGACTTGGAGGTGATGAGCTACGACCCTGCTGCTGCTCTGACTTGGCCTTGCACGTTGCCTGATGGCTGGGTCGTGGAGCAGGTGCCGCCTGAGTCGGACTCGGGCCGCGGTGGTTAGGTGTTGTGCGAGGGCTCCGCATAATACCTTTTGTTTCGATGTTTAGACTTTTGCTGTACATAACTTTTGTTTGTAATAACTAAAACGTATTCACTGTATTTGTATAATTATCCATGTGAACCCTGTGTTGTAAAATGGTGATGCGTTGTACTGCCTGAGCCCACCATCGAGTGGGACTGCTGCTATTTTGTTTCGGTCGAGCGAAAAAGGTGGTTAATTGGGAAGGTATCCAACGGATTGCACGATTAGCTTGGTTTAAGGGCGTGGAGCACTGCTGGGATAGCGGTCCCATGCTCTTAAGCCAGATTAATTGGGGCGGTCTGCCACAGCTGGTATCAGAGCCGAAAAATAAGCAGCGGGTGGTGCAACGAATCTTAAAAACCTTTTTTCTTGATGTGCACAACTTAAACTGGACTTAGGATCTTGTTGGTTGTGCTAGGGTTTGAAAAGAATAGAACGTGAGCCCTAGGGGGAATAATGGGTATGCTTAGGTGGCATATTATGTATATGACTAACTTCCAGCACGTACTTTTCTGTACCGACGACACCAGGTAAGTAATGGTCGCCCATTGCCAGAGGGTGTGAATACTGGACGCTGTTCTCCAAGCAGTGGCTTACTTGGGGTGCAGTCAATATAATACTTTCCGATGTTATAATGACTGTAATGCTTTAATTCATTGGTTGAACTGTTGCTTCTATAGTGGGCAACAGAGTGTGGTCATCATATGTGGGCAACTGCATATGCGTCACCCATGTGGCGTGAGGTACATGGGAGCTATTTGTGAGTGCTGGCACAAACGGTTCAGTGATGAATATTTTCTGCAGGTACACTAACCACGAAACCATAGGTTGTGTGTTCGTTAGATTTTCGGCTAATTATTATAGGGAGAGATGTATATATGTGCCACCAGTGCTAACCCCGTAAGTCCAAGAATACTTGGCAGTTGTTTCTTTTGTGAGGACGACTAGGTCGATCATTCATGCATCATATTCATGCCCAAATACATAAATTATGGGTATAAATTGTGCACTCACTTAAGGGTATTCTAGATGGTCCTTAGCTTGAATATTTCGCTCAATGGGGTCACCTCAACTGTAAGAATCCCACGGGGAAATATTGTTTCAAACCCCTTAATTAGCCCATGTCAAAGATCTGAAACTTTCAACGTTCCCAATTGGGAGTTATGTCAGTTTTGTCTTTGTATTGAATTCTGTCTATACTTAAGGTATTTGATGGGTTTGGTGCATTGTACTCAAACTTGTCCTGGTTGTAATTCTTTCAGATGGCTGGTCCGAGCAACCGAACCATGTGCATCGACGACCAAGGGCACTATCACTCCACTTGCCTCCATTTGGAGGGATTTCCCGTACTTCTATGGGAAACCGCGCAACGGTGCGGATACACCGAGCCACCCCGTTACGTGGGAGTACCTCACCACGAGTGGAACGTGATGCAATTTGAAGTCACAATCACCATTCCAAGCCCACCTGGAGTAATGCAGGAAGACTTGGTGGTGACAACCCGGTCCCATTCCTTTTTGCCCGGTTGTGAAATGGTGGCACAACAGGCTTTATTGCAGTTTGGACAACAGCACCAAATGCAACTCCACCACACGCCTGCAGCTTTGTTTCCACCACTACCGGGAATGCTATTTTGTGGTGGGATAGCAGGGCCACAGTTCATGATCCTACCACCATTGCTTTGATTGACTATGGGAGAGCATCTGCTGATCTCATAGAAATGCTCAATTACCAGAACCGTTCAATGGCTGTAGCAGCTCAAGCTTTAGCTGATCAAGTGAGGGATTTGGAGCACCAAGTCCATAATCTCAATGAGGAGCTAGTTGAGCAGCACGAGATAGTCGCTCATTTGGAGGACGACATGAATGAGGCTCAAGAGGTGATTGCCAAATTGCAGAATCCTCCCCCAGCACCTGTGCCTCCAGAGCTGCCCGTGCAGGGTGAGTCCGGCTTGGATACCGTTTCAGGCCGACCAGTTCAGCTGAATGATCCTGCCCTGTCAGATGGAGAAGGCTCAGTGAACCAGGCACCACCTCCTAACGGTGGAGATGATGGGTCCGACGACGAGGAAGATCTGGAGGAGCTTTACCCTGTGGACTCTGACTAGATAGTGTTGTAGGAGGTGGTTTTCTTTTGTGTCCATGAATGAAATCCTTGGACTTATGGTAGACTTTTGTTCTGCTGCAAGGATGGTGTAAATTATTTCATGGATATTGTATATATACCACTAGTATGGAGGAACCATCTATGTATATATA
>CM014278.1:79328559-79340363 GCA_004135705.1 Alloteropsis semialata
TACTAACGTTACAAAGAATATTTCTATGGTTGTTAGTACTTTTTGTCGTCCTTTTGTTTTTATCATTCCAAGAATTGCGTGACTAACGTGAGCTATGAAACAATGCAGATGTCGCAACCTCCAGGTGATGGTTTGCCTCATCCGCCACCTCTACCCACCAATGTCGCGGAGCTATTGGCTATGCAGACAGAGCTTCTTCGGCGCTTGACCGAAGCCCAAGTAAATCAGCACCCACATGGCGGACATCACAATCCCCATCCTCAGGAGGCGACTTACTCGGACTTCACGAGTACGCAGCCACCTCTGTTTACCAAGACGGAGGACCCTCTTGATGCTAATGCTTGGCTCAGCAACATTGAGTCCAAGTTTGCTTTGCTCGTGGCCCCTTGTTCAGATGCCAACAAGGCTCGCTTTGCTGCTCAGCAATTGCGAGGCTCAGCTAGACTCTGGTGGGATAATCATTATGCAATGCTCCCGGCTGATCACGTCATGACTTGGGAGGAGTTCAAAAATGCTTTTCGTGCTCACCATATTCCTACCGGTTTGATGGACCGCAAGTTGAATGAGTTCCTTGCACTAACCCAGGGCACACGCAATGTACTGCAGTATGCCCAGGCTTTCAATCACTTGGCACCATATGCGGGCTATCACATTGACACAGATGCCAAGAAGCAAGATCGCTTCCGCCGTGGCCTTAGCTCCAAGCTAAAGGACAGGCTTTCTCTGGTCAAAGCTGATAACTACGCCGACGTATTGAATATGGCTATCACCTAGGAAGACAGCATCAATGCCCATAAAGCTAAAAAGAAGAGGAAGGCCCCAGTTGGCCAATCTAGCTCTGCACCCCCTAAGTTTCGCTTGGTCCAAAAGAATCATGATCAGTCTCTTCCGAGGGCCCCTCAGCCAGGGTCATGGATCATCAGGCCCCCACAGCAGAATCAGGGGTATCGTGCTCCCGCTCAGGCATATTAGCCGCCTCGTCCCCAGAATGCTCCTTGCTACAGCTGTGGTAAGCCGGGCCACTTTGCACGAGATTGCCAGTTTCTCAAGCAAGGTGGGAATAATGCTCCAAACCAAGCCAGCAATAGAGGCAAGAAGCAAGTGGCAGTTGTCCGGCAGGGTAGGCTCAACTTCACTACCATGGATGAACTCCCTGCGGGTGCTCCAGTGATGTCGGGTATTTTCTCTATCCGCAATGTGCCTAGTTATGTGCTATTTGATTCTGGAGCTTCACATAGTTTCATGAGTAATAGATTGGCTGCCAAACACAATTTTTCTTTTGTGCATACCACCCAACAATATGTCATATCTACCCCTGGTGGTAGAATAGGATCTCATCAGATTGTGAGAAATGTGCCTCTCCAGTTGGGTAGCAAGGTATATGACACTAATTTCATTACCTTGGACAATCAAGGGATAGATATTATTTTGGGTATGAACTGGATGGAAAAACATGGGGTCAATTTAGACATTCCTTCTCGTTGTGTGGAGATCAATTCTTCAACACATGGTACTTCAACACTTTATCTACCTCGCCAAGACATCGGGAATTCTTGTGCATTCTCCGCGATCGAGACCCCTTTGGAGAAGATCCCAGTGGTATGTGAATTCCCGGATGTATTTCCTGCCGATTTACCGGGAATGCCCCCTGATTGGGACGTGGAATTTGTGATTGAATTACAACCCGGTATAGCTCCCATCTCCAAAAGGCCCTATAAGATGGCACCCAAGGAACTAGTTGAGCTAAAGGTCCAACTCCAAGAATTGCTAGACAAGGGCTATATTCGTCCTAGCTCTTCACCATGGGGCTGCCCCGCTCTATTTGTGAAGAAGAAAGATAAAACTTTGAGGTTGTGTGTTGATTACCGACCTCTCAATGCGGTGACTATCAAAAATAAGTATCCACTTCCCCGCATTGACGCTCTCTTTGATCAATTGTCCGGAGCAAAAGTATTCTCGAAAATTGACCTTCGCTCTGGGTATCATCAAATCAAAATTCGACCAAGTGACATACCAAAGACAGCTTTCTCAACTCGCTATGGACTCTATGAGTACTTAGTGATGTCTTTCGGTCTCACCAATGCTCCGGCATATTTCATGTATCTCATGAATTCGGTCTTCATGCCCGAGCTGGACAAGTTTGTGGTCGTATTCATCGACGACATCTTGATATATTCCAAAAATGAGGCAGAACATGCTCAGCACCTCCGCATTGTTCTCCAACGCCTCCGAGATCACCACCTCTATGCAAAATTCAGCAAGTGGGAGTTTTGGCTGTCTAGTGTAAAATTTTTGGGGCACACTATTTCAGCCAAGGGAATTGCTGTAGATCTAGGAAAGGTGCAAGAAGTACTGGATTGGAAGCCTCCTAAATCCGTTCATCAAATACGGAGTTTTCTGGGTTTAGTTGGGTATTATCGCCGCTTCATCCTGGATTTCTCCAAAATTGCCAAGCCCATGACTGAACTTCTCAAGAAAGGAGAGAAATTTGTGTGGAGCGAAAAATGTGAGCAAGCTTTCCACACCTTGAGAAAACTTTTAACCTCAGCACCGGTTCTAGCTCAACCGGACACATCCAAGCCCTTCGATGTTTATTGTGATGCCTCGGGCACGGGTCTTGGCTGTGTGCTAATGCAAGAGAATCGAGTCATTGCTTATGCTTCTCGAGCTCTTAGGCCTCATGAGGTGAGTTATCCCACTCATGATTTGGAATTAGCTGCTGTGGTTCATGCCTTAAAAATTTGGAGACATTATCTCATGGGCATTCGTTGCAATATCTATGCCGACCATAAGAGCCTTAAATATATCTTCACCCAAGCTGATCTTAATATGCGCCAAAGGAGATGGTTAGAGCTAATCAAAGATTATGATCTTGAGGTGCATTACCATCCTGGAAAGGCCAACGTGGTGGCTGATGCCCTAAGCCGCAAAGCTCAATGCAATTGTCTCACCGTAACTTCTTTTAGTGACACTCTTTGCCATGAGATGTCCAAGTTGAATTTGGAAATTGTTCCTCAAGGCTCATTAAGCCACATGGTGGTAGAATCCACCTTGAGAGAAAGAATTATTATGGCACAATCCAAAGATAAAGGAGTTGCTCATATAAAGCAAGGGCTAGCGCAAGGATTGCCCAAATATAAATGCTTTCGGTAAGATTGGAAGGGAATTCTTTGGTTTGAGCAACGGCTTGTGGTCCCTAAAGACCATGAGCTAAGGAAACAAATTCTTGATGAAGCTCATCTATCAAAATTCTCTATTCATCCCGGTAGCAACAAGATGTACCAAGATTTGAAGGAGAATTTTTGGTGGACAAGAATGAAAAGGGAGATTGCTAAATATGTGTCCGAATGCGATACATGTCAAAGGGTGAAAGCAAGCCATCTCAAGGTAGCTGGAACCTTGCAACCTCTTCCTATTCCCTCCTGGAAATGGGATGACATATCCATGGATTTCATTGTGGGTTTGCTCAACACCTCTCACAGACATGATTCCATTTGGGTGATCGTTGATAGGCTCACAAAGACCGCTCATTTTATTCCAGTCAACACAAGATATTCTGCCAAGAGGTATGCGGAAATTTATATTGATCGTATTGTTTGCCTTCATGGGATTCCAAGGACAATTATTTCTGATCGAGGCACCCAGTTTGTTGCCCGCTTTTGGGAACAATTGCATGCTTCCTTAGGCACCAAATTAATCCGTAGTTCCACCTATCATCCTCAAACTAATGGGTAAACTGAAAGGGTGAATCAAATAGTGGAGGATATGCTCAGAGCTTGTGTCATACATTATGGCGAAACTTGGGATCAATGCTTGTCTTTGGCTGAATTTGCATACAACAATAGCTATCAAGCAAGCATAAGGATGGCACCATTTGAAGCCTTGTATGGGCGGCGGTGTCGAACTCCTTTGAATTGGTCCGAATCCGGTGAACGGAATTTCTTTGTGCCAGATCTAGTCCAAGAAGCTGAAGATAAGGTGCGAGTAATCCAGAAAAATCTTCAGGCTGCACAATCTCGTCAAAAGAGTTATTGTGACAAAAGAAGGAAGCCTTTAGCCTTTGAAGTGGGTGATCATATTTATATCCGGGTTTCACCAACCAAAGGCGTCCAAAGATTTGGTGTGAAGGGAAAATTAGCTCCTCGCTATATTGGAACCTTCCCAATTCTAGAACCTTGTGGACCCGTGGCATATAAAGTTCAACTTCCAGATAATCTTTCAGCCATACACAATGTCTTTCATGTCTCCCAACTCAAGAAATGTCTTCGAGTTCCAGAAGAATCAATCTCTTATGAAGAAATTCCTCTTGAACCCGAACTCACTTATGAAGCCCATCCTATTAAGATTCTTGACTAAAAGGATAGGACCACAAGAAGAAAGGTTGTCAAATTCTATAAAGTCCAGTGGAGTAATCACACTGAAGATGAAGCGACTTGGGAAGAGGAATCATATCTTAATTCAAAATATCCGGAATTTATGAAGTCCTTCCCAGGTACCATTTATTCTGCACTTAATTTTCTGCACCGGAATCTCGGGGCGAGATTCTTTTTAAGGGAGAAGGCTGTGACACCTCTGGTGCCACTATTGTAATTAAGAACCCTAAATAAACTTAATTAAACTAGTAATGGCATGCATCATCTCATGATCATATTGTTTGGGCATATGCGTATGCGTATGATCAAATTTAACCATCATAAGGAACTAGGCTTAGTTTAGCAAAGTTTAGATCGAAAACCAATCCGAAAAGTGCCAATACAGTTACTTAAGGAAGTTGTGGTGCCAGGGGAGTGGCTACCGCAACAGTCGGTCACCCAGGAATATTTCTAAAATGCTCTCTGGATTGACGGACTATTGCGGTGGATTCTCAGTTGTGCACCACCGCAACTTTTCATGGTCGATTTACCTGTAATCAATACTCGAACCACCAGATGTTGCGGTCCTATTCCAAATGCACGACCGCAACAGTCGGTGATACGAGTTAAACAGTGGAATTCGTCTCTGGATTGAGAGACTATTGCGGTGATATCAATGACAAATTGTTGCGGTGCTGCATGCCGGCTGCCACCGCAACAGTCGATGGCCCGCGAGTTTTCAAATTGAACTTCATCGGCACAGTAATCTCGACACCACAGACTGTTGCGGTGGGTGTTTTACCCCACCACCGCAACAGTCGGTCGCCAACCACCGCGCCGGTATGGGCCTTCCCGGACGGCAGTACGGGCGTCCGCGCCGCTTTGAGCACGTGTCCGTGTCTCCTGTGCCCCGTCCGTGGTGTATGCCCCGCCCTTGCGACACGTACAAGCTCGAGGGGCAGGTGAACCACCCCGTCGTCCCCTTTACCACGCCCGAGGGTTCTTCCTCGGTTCCACTCTCTCCACCTCGCTCATTCTTCGATTCATCCTATCCTTCACCTCCTCACCGAGCTCTCATTCCGCCCGTGCTATCCCCGACCCTTTTCCTCCCTCACCCCGCCTTCCTCCGAGCCAGGCCGCCACCGCCGCCCCCCCCTGAGCCGGGCTTGGGCTTGGGCTCGAGGAAAAAGAAGCCAAACGAACTCAGTGGTAAGGAGTAGGAGGGGAGAGGGCATTTTCGATGGAATTTTAGGACTTATGTGCAGATGTTAGTTTGAAGGATGTATTGCTTTATGCACCAATGTGAGTGAGAGAGTTGGTTATTGTTTCATGAACTTAGGCTTGAGCTAAAGGTGCAAACCACCTCTAGTGGTTGTGTTGTTGATATGGGTGGAGTAAGTATTTCCATAACTAGAATGTATTCATGCTTTGGGGTAAAGGAGAGTGGTTAAGTTAATGTGATAGAAAGAGTCATCCATGTATACCTACTCAATGAAACTAGGCCATTTTTGTTAGGACTACCCTAAGGTTTAGAAACCCTCACCCAAAAGAATTAGCTCCTGAATACGTTTGGATTGGTAGTTGTGATTTAGATTTTTGTTCTAGCTAGTAGTGTTGAAAACCAGCTCAGACCGGTTAGACCGGTATGGCTAACCGGTCAGACCGGTTTCCTATGTAGGCTAAGTTTCTTAGTTATTTATACTGCATAAATGAGTGGCCAATGATTTGAGTGCTGTGAGTATTCTTATGGTTGCTTGCTTATGCATTCCTGCATTTCATGCATATTTTTGCATTTCATGTAGATCACCCCATCGTTGACGGCGTGTACGAGGTTGAGGTTGAGTCCGAGGGTGACCCCGCCGTTGCTGAGCTGAACTTGACGACTGCACAAGACCCGGACCAAAGTCCGGGAGGACCCAAGGCCGTAGCGGCTCAAGAAGGCAAGCCTCGGAGCATAACCCACTGTGAAACTAACCCCCTTGTTTGTGCCTTATGTTGTGCATTTAAGTTTTGAGGAATTGATTGAAACCTTAGTTGCATGATTTTCTAGGTACCTATGTCCTAATACTAGTATGTGTAGGTCGAATAGAATGCTATGCTTAATTAGGACCGGTAGAAGTCGAGTGATTGCTTTGTCACTCGCGAGATATAGGTTTTTACTTTATATCAGATCATGAGGCTCGGCAAGCGGGGCTTGTGCGATATCCTTGTTTGGTTGAATGCCCCGCTTGCACAGGTAATTGTGGGCTAAGGCATTGAGGGTGTGGCCTTGTTGGTCAAGCTTTTGAAGGTACTAATCGTATGCCGGGAAATATGGTAAACTGGTAAACCTAGTACTTGATTCAAACTGACGTCTGACAGGTCCTTCCTACTCCATTGGGCGAGGGGTTGATGGCGAGTGTAGCGGTGGCCGCGGCACAGGTTTGCCAGGGGCACCTGGGGTTCGTTGGGGCGTGCACTCGGGTGGAGTAGGCCCTGATGGCAGATGGCAGGGAGAGATGGGAACGGTTGCCTCGTGAGGTCCTGGGTGTCTCTCACGGGTCGTACGATTAGGTTGTCCCATGCATGGTTAAAATCAACTCGAGTTGTCCGTCCTTCGCGGTTACATGAAGCTGCTTGATCACTCGTTGCACGTCAATGTCTTGGGCCAAAGAGGGTGGATTTGTTGATAGATGAGGAATGTGGATATTATTTTAGGCAATTGTTTTTCAACACTATTTGTTGTTGGATAGATTGGCAAATATAGTAATGAGTAGCCTCACTTTAAAACTTGGCTAAAATATTGAAAATAGAAACTTTTGAGTAGGCGCTTTTGGCAAAACAAACCCCCCCTCCCCCGCCATAAAGCCTTGCATGTCTAGAATTTTAATCTTGTCGGGTCAGTCTTGCTGAGTAATTAGTACTCAGCCTTGCTTGTGGCTTGTTTTCAGACTTGGAGGTGATGAGCTACAACCCTGCTGTTGCTCTGACTTGGCCTTGCACGTTGCCTGATGGCTTGGTCGTGGAGCAGGTGCCGCCTGAGTCGGACTCGGGCCGTGGTGGTTAGGTGTTGTGCGTGGGCTCCACATAATACCTTTTGTTTCGATGTTTAGACTTTCGCTGTACATAAATCTGGTTTGTAATAACTAAAACATATTCACTGTATTTGTATAATTATCCATGTGAACCCTGTGTTATAAAATGGTGATGCGTTGTACTGCCTGAGCCCACCATCGAGTGGGACTGCTGCTATTTTGTTTCGGTCGAGCGAAAAAGGTGGTTTAATCGGGAAGGTATCCGATGGATTGCACGATTAGCTCGGTTTAAGGGCGTGGAGCACTGCTGGGATAGCGGTCCCATGCTCTTAAGCCGAATTTATTGGGGCGGTCTGCCACAGATTCGTATTTTGTGGGCCAACTCTTGGTGCTACTTCTAACATGCAAGCAATTGCAGAAGCATTATCCCGTGGCGAATCGGTCCCTCTTGGTCGTCTTCTTCTTGGAGCTGTCCATCATCTTCTCCACCAGGTATCAGCCAGACTGTTAGATGGCCAAGAAGTTGGACATGTCGGAGGTCCCTAGTGGTTTATCCAACTATGGTTACACACACAGTTCTGATCTGCTTTTGGATATAATTTCAAGGAACACCAATTTCCAAACTATTATGCAGAAGAAGAAGATGCAACCAGCCGCCGATGCACATCATTTGGAGAAGCAGCATCGGTCTGCCCCGGATCAAGGCTCGAGTCAAAGGATATGGCCATATAATTTGAAAGTTTTTACCATGGTATCGCATCAGAGCGCTTCAGCTACTTCGCCTATGGCGATACCGATCGCAGCTATGAGCTACCCTTGTTCAACATTCAGAATGAGTTGTCATCAATCATGCCGATTCTCAAATCTTTCATTACAACGGCTATTCTGGGTAGCAACATTGCATTCGGCAGCAAGACCACATCATATGAATTTTACAATCCATCGGTGGCAGCTCATCAGTTGGGCTTTGGTCAACTCCCGATCGGCCTTTACTTCTCCGATAAAATCAAGCACAGAGAATCGGTCACATCATCCTTAGAGATGGACAGGATTTTATCTCTTGCCCCCCAAGCCAATTTTGAAATACCAGAATGGCTATGCACCAGCTTCTCATCTAGACTCTTCAGAAATTGGTGGAAAGAATTGCGCCTTCACATGTTCAGACTTCCGGCCATCACCTATTGCACACTCATTGATTCCGATTTTGGGGCCCTTGAAAATACGGTAAGTCTTTGAAATCTCCCCACCTTTATTCATCTTTTATTGAACGAACTCTTCATAATTTGAATCCCATCCTTTTAACAGCCAGTCGAAGAAAACGCTCCATCGGTGAGCAACAGTGGAAGGCCGATTCAGTACTTTGTCAAAACCCCGTATCCAAGAATCGGCTCCTCCGCCTCGTCTTTGAAGGAAATCATGGATGGTAAGGGCAAGAGAAAGACCGCCTCTACTACAATGACTGCACCAAAGAAGCCGAAGAAAAGCCAAGTGGTATGATTTTTATCCTTCCGATTCTCTTTTTCGATTCTTGTTCCCGATTCACATCTTAAGCAAACAACTTTCTATTCAGCCTCCCGGAAAAATTCTCGGCCAATCAACTTCCAGAGCCGACGAAGAAACTGCACAAAAAGCTGCTGAGGGTGCAAGAATGCTTCTTGATGCAGTATCGGTAATAATCCGATTTCATTTATCCCATATTTCTTTATAAATCGGCAATAACAATTTCTTTTTTCGGCAAACAAATATCACATTGCCTGATCCTCAACTAGCTCCAACCCAAGGTTTACAGGCAGAATCGGCCCATCAGGTAAAATTTAACCCGACTCATACTATCTCCAAATTTATATGCTTGAACTAACCGATTCAATCGTAGACTCCTGTTCAACAACCTATCATCGAGGAACCAAGTACAACCGTTCAATCGGAGGCTAACCCTGAACAAATCGGAGAACCAACTGCAAATATTCAATCGGAGGCCATTCCTGAGCAACAAATCGGAGGCCAAGCCGTAAATGTTCAACCGGAGGCAATCCCTGAGCAATCAACGAAAACTACCCCACCGGTATCTCCTCCGATCGAACCATCCCAAATGCTTCAGATAGCTGCTCCAAGCTCAAGCACTGCCCAACCTCAAGTAATCCCTAATTACGTCCGAGAGGGACAATTCAAACTGGTACCAATTCATCATGCGTCAATATTTACTATTTTAAATAACACTTGCTCATCAACATTCTGTTTCAGGCACACGATCCTTCGGCAACGAGCTTCACATCATTCGATTTGGACGCTGCCATCGGAGAAGAAGAAGTCAGTTCCGCGCAATCATCTTCTACCATCTCCGATGAGGCCAAGGCAAAGCTTCAAGAAATGCTAAATCATCTGAACAAAAGCATTGCCATTCTTGTAGAAGACGCCGAACCGATTCGTCAAATCTTTAAGGAACTGAAGGGTCAGCTGCCATCGGAGCTGGAAAATGCAATCATCCCGGCCGCCTTCATCGAGGGTCATCAACCCCAAGTCTTTGCTGCTCGCCATAGGATATCGGAGCGGCTGGCCCAGCAAGACTTAACCAAAAAACGCGACGACGGCCGAGATGAATTAAAAGCTATACAGGCCCAAATCAAGACCCTCCAAGCTAAACCAACGCAGCTAGAGAATCGGATGAAACATCTCAAGGGCGTTGAAGCCGAACTACTTAAACGGCTCGTAGAAGTCCGCAAAGAGATGTCAGAGACCCAAGAAGAGCTCAATCAGATTCCAGCTTCCATCAAATCGGCGCAAGAAAATTTAAACAAACACCTGGAGGAAATTCGCAAGATTCATAAAAGCATCAAGAATATCCCCGGCTCCGATGTGGAAGACTTGGAAGAAATCCGCAAAATTGATAACATCCGATTGAACGCGATCGAGGCGATCCGCAAACTCTTGTAATAATTAAACTTCTCTTAGCTGCACTGCTCCGATGACATCGATCATCGATAAACTCTGTTAGATCCGACGATGTCGATCGTCGATGAACATTTACTTTGTAAATATTTTTGCCCTTAAGGCGATACATATCGTATCGGCTATCTTAGACGATATTGCTTAGAATATCGGCTTTAAGAATCGATCCAAATACTTGGATAATACTTCTTCAAATATTTTCCATTAAGCGCTTTTGAAAACTCCTCTCCTTCCAATGTTTCCAAAATATACGCATTTCCTGGAACGCACCGATTCACTCGATAGGGACCTTCCCAGTTTGGCGACCATTTTCCAAATTTAGAACTTTTAGTCCCTATCGGCAAAATCGGCTTCCAGACTAATTCTCCTTCGATGAACTCTTTTGGCTTAACCTTTTTATCATAATACTTAGCAATACGTGCCTTATTATTCTCAATATTTTCCAACGCTCTCAATCGAGTTTCAGCCAAATCGTCCAACTCAAAATTTATCAAACTTTTATATTCATCGGCAGTCAAGTTTCCTTGTTCCGATATTCGTCTTGATCCGATTTTAATCTCCCAAGGCAAAACAGCTTCATGTCCATAAACCAAATGATATGGGGACAATTTAGTAGATCCATGACATGCCATCCGACATGCCCATAATTATTCGGTCAACGTTAGATGCCATCGCCTTGGTTGTTCATCAATCTTCTGTTTGATGATTTTGATAATAATTTTATTTGATGCTTCTGCTTGACCATTAGCTTGTGCGTAATAAGGAGAAGAATTCAATAATTTAATACCCATACTGGCAGCAAAATCCTGGAATTCGTTAGACATAAACATAGTTCCTTGATCGATCGTAATAGTTTGAGGAATTCCAAACCGATATATAATATGCTCCTTAACGAATTCCACCATATTCTTGGAATCACCAACCTTCAAAGGAATCGCTTCAATCCACTTAGTGAAATAATCTGTTGCCACCAATATAAATTTATGACCCTTGCTTGACGATGGATAAATTTGTCCGACCAAATCAATTCCCCATCCTCGAAAAGGCCATGGCTTGATAATCGGATTCATGGCTGACGCAGGCGCTTTTTGCACATTTCCAAACTTCTGGCATTCTTGGCAACCTTTATAATATTCAAAACAATCTTCCAGAATCGTTGGCCAAAAACAACCTGTCTTTCGAATAATCCACTTCATCTTATAAGCCGATTGATGTGCACCACAAACTCCTTCATGCACTTCATCCATCATATCTTTGGATTCCGATTTACTCAAACATCGGAGCAAGACACCCTCAATCGTCTTGTAATATAATTGATCATCAAGTAATACATATTTAACAGCCATGAACCTTAACTTTCTGGAAACCTTTTGTGATGGATCTTTAAGATAGTTTACAATCTCATACCTCCAATCTCCGATTTCTGGCTCAATCGTCATGATCTCATGAAAACGCCGATAGCCAGAAGCAGCTTGCGCCAAATTGTTAGCTT
>CM014278.1:79341436-79359623 GCA_004135705.1 Alloteropsis semialata
ACTTTGTTCGCAAGTTAGTCTGGTCCGATCAGGACTCTCCATGACCAGGGTATAAATATGAACCCTCGTCCATTGTAAAGAACAATCTCACAATTCAATACAACCCGGCTTCACGCCAAAACCCTAGTAGTAGTTACCGACGAAGCTCATTGGTGGACGGGCTGCATCAGTTCTGATCTCTGGCTTACCAGTAAGTTAGTCAATTTATCGAACTAGTATAGGCTTTGAATTGAGGCGCATCGCCCTTTCTCGTTTATACTGTTCAACCGATTTATCTCTGGATAATCAAGATTGATAAAGATTCCCTACGTCGGAGCTAGATCAATATTGATTATTCAACAGATTATCGTTTATCGGACTATACTTTAAGCCTAGATTCCCTACGTCGGAGCTAGGTATCAAGATTAGTCTAGATTCCCTACGTCGGAGCTAGAATAATCTTGATTGCTAAAGATAGTCTTTGCGGTTTTGTTGGAGTTGCTAGATTGGTTTAGATCTACGCCATGTGAATCAATTCTACTTCTTCAACGGCTTTGAGCACAGGTCTTGGTCCGATTTAAGCAATATTTATCTTACAGCATCGTTCTATGTCCGATCTTGCTTTGTGGTTTAATCTGGTTGTTCTTTGAGTATTACACTGGTGTAGATTCCCTACGTCGGAGCTGGATCTTTGTAATACGCTTAGATTAATCTTTGACTGTCATGTTTGGTCTAGATTCCCTACGTCGGAGCTAGGTTCATCTTGATTAGTTAAAGGAAGCTTTGATTATGCCTTATTGCTATTTGAATGTTAAGTGTGGTGTAGATTCCCTACGTCGGAGCTGGATCATGCTTAATTGTTTGGTAGCATATCTTAGAATCAGAACGTATCTGTTAATGTTTTACTTGCTTATTTTGCTTAATCTGATCAACACCTGTGCGAGCATCTTGTTTAATTGACAGGTTGATAAGTCAAGTCTGGTTATCTAGCTATCTGATCTGATCATAGCTGGAGAAATCTAGATTCCCTACGTCGGAGCTAGATTTCCCCGAAAAGGCTATAGTCCGATTGGCTGGTTAGATGGTCCGATAAGATGAGTCAAATTGGCAATTAGACAAGATGGACAATGTATCGGCTTACACTGTGATTATTTAATATCTTGTTTCAAGACACAGCTGATCCATTATTTTACATATTGGCCTTGTTTTATGCTTTATTTCATTATTTAAAGGCTGGTCTGTTATATCAATCAAGGTCCGATCCTGATTGGTCCGATCTTGAGGTCCGATCTGGTGTCTGATTGAGGTCCGATTACTCGGTCCGATTGACGTCATCATTGAGGTCCGATTCTGAGGTCCGATCAGTATCGGCCGATGCGTGTCTGATTGGGTCTTGGCTACAATTCGACGCTACTCCATCGTCTGAAATAGAGCCGGCACAATCATAGAGCAATTTAACTGTTTTATCCCCTTGTCAATTTCAGGTCAAATTGACTGGCACGCCGCGAACCTGAACTGGAGTGTAGACTGGCACTGGAGCGAAGCAGACTCTCCCCGGTCATCGTGTGCTGCACGCGGGAGATACGTCCGCCGATTTTCCGCGTCAACACATTTTTTGGCACGCCCAGTGGGACACGAGAAACAAATCCAAGATGTCGTCGTCTGATGCTGAACAAGAAACTGCAGCAAGACTTGCTGCTGAGAAAGAAGCTGCTGAGAAGGCCAAGAACGACAAGAACAGGGCGCCTGAGGTGACCATGCCCATTACGAAGGCCGATCTATCCAAAGCTCAGTTGGATGCAGTTCAGGCCCAGATAGATGCGTTTGAGAAGCTCTGCCTTGGTCAGTTCGGGCGTAATCGTTCAGGTCCTATACTCAAAGGTCCTCTCCCGGATCCAGAGTTGATCAAAAAGACAACTGAAGCTCGGGAGCACCAGGTTAATATGTCAGAGATGATTCACCAGGCTGTTCATCATGCAATGATCAACCAATCAGGCACCCTGGTGAATTCTTTGGACAATCTTATCAAGAAGGCGGTAGACGATGCTATTTGCTTGAAGGGTCCAGTATTTATAGCAGATTCTGCAGGAGCATCAGGATCAGGAAGAGGCAAAGAAACTGCAGATAATACAATGACCGTTGCTCCACAGATGCCGATTGCTCCACCACCTCCTGTTGAACTGGCCAGCGGATTTCTGTTGATGGCTGATGGAACTATTGTCGGCCCACATGGTGAAAAGTATGCCAGGACTCTGAGCGAACAAGAGAAACAGCCTGCTGCTGCAAGGCTACGAACAGAAGTTCCTTCACATCAGCGTATGGTTGGAGATTACAATAACTATGTGATGGACATAGCTGATGGGACGCCACATGGAAATCAACAGTCCGATTGGTCACAAAAGATAGCCGAGGTGATCCAGAATCAATTCGGCTTGAAGCCTAAAGATGAAGCGAGGTTGTATCGGCACCCGTACCCATCTTACTTTGATGCAGTGCCACTTCCTCCACGTTACAGAGTGCCGGATTTTTCCAAATTCTCCGGGCAAGATGATATGACCACCATCGAACATGTGAGCCGATTCTTGGCTCAGTGTGGTGAGGCTGCTTCTGAGGAGGGACTCAGGCTCAGATTTTTCCCTCTGTCATTGTCAGGGCCGGCGTTTACCTGGTTTACGTCGTTGCCAGCAGGATCAGTCACAGGGTGGTCCGACATGGAGAAGCAGTTCCATAAATACTTCTTTTCTGGTCTCAATGAAATGAAGATCTCCGATTTGATTGCCATCAGGCAAAGGAATGACGAGACCGTCAAGGAGTACATCCAACGATTCCGTGATACTAGGAATCGATGCTATAGTTTAAAGCTGTCTGATATGCAGTTGGCCGAGCTTGCATTCCAAGGTTTGCTCGCGCCGATTAAGGAAAAGTTTTCTGCCCAGGAGTTTGAGACATTGGGGCAATTGGTTCAGAAAGTGTCAGCTCATGAGGTCCGATATCAGGAGATGAAGCGTATGAAGTTTTCTAAACAAGTATCTTATCTCTCTGATACTGAAGAAGAAGCTGATGTTAACATAGCTGAATGGACTAAATCCAAGAAGCCAGTGTCACTCCCGTGGATCAAACAGAATCCTGAGAAGTTTGGATTCGATATAACAAAGGCCGATAAGATCTTTGATTTGCTGCTCAGTGAGAAGCTTATCCAGCTTTCTCCAAATCACTCGATTCCATCGGCCGATGAGTTGAAGAAACGCAAGTATTGCAAATGGCACAACTCGACATCTCACGAGACCAATGAATGCAAAGTGTTCAGAAGGGAGATCCAATTGGCTATTGAGTCAGGCAAAATCAAATTTGAAGACAGCAAGAAAGCCATGAAGATTGATGGTCATCCCTTTCCCAATAACTTTGCTGATTTCTCCTTTTCTGTCAATATGGTTGATGCTAATGAGAAGGGGAAGGTCAAGGTGCTTACATCGGACCACGCCAAGAGTTCTGGTGCCGTTGATCCTGTGGTTCAAGTTACTGTTGAAGAGCTACGCAGGAATCATCAGGCATTTGGGCGTGAATCTAATGCTCCTGGTGGATATCGGCCACGTGTGACCTCCCAAATGCTGATCAACAAATACAAAAGGCAGCAGGCAGCAGTCCGAGCGTGGAGGGAACGTGAGGAGCGACGACGTCAGAGGCGTGAATATCAAGCAAGGCGCCATGATGAAGAGTTTGATGATCGGCGCCGACGTGATTACAGGTCCGACGGCCGACACCGATATGATGAGTGGTCCGATGACCGACGCTGGTATGATGACAGGTCCGATGATCGGCGCCGGTATGATGATAGAGTTGATGATCGTCATCACTACGGTTATAGGTCCGATTGGTATGGACGTCAAGCTTATAACCGGTGCGATCAAGATGATGATCATTGGGGATGTCCTTTCTTCGTGTATTGCTGGAACGAGAAGCTTAGACTGCCATCAAAGGCAGATTGTCCTGAATGCAGCTTCCAGTATGAGGAGTATAGAGCTTCCAAGAGAGGTCGACGATCAGTTCATGAACGGATCGGCGTCAGGATCGATGATCATCGTCAAAGAGATGAAGGCCGGGTTAACGCTCATGGCCACAAAAATAATGAAGGCCGGGCTGATGCTCATGGCCCTGAAAAAATGGAAGAGAAGGCTCCAGTTCAGAATCGGACTGAAGAACCTCCAATGAGGCCTGGACAGTGGTGCCCATCGGGGATTTCTAAGTCTAAGAAGAGACGTGTTCAGAGGTTGCGTTATAATGAGCAAATCCAGGAGCAAGAGTTGGCAAAAGAGAAGAAGTGGCGTGTCAAGATGGCCAATGATGATGAAGCAAGTACATCGGCCGCAATAAATATGGTTTTGATGTTGCCGTCCGATTTCGCTGCTCCTGATGAACAAGACGACCAGGAGGTCGATTATGAACTAGAAGAAGCCGCTGCATGCTTGGTTCTTGATTCAGAAAAGGCGGTTTTTGAGAAACCAAATGCAAATGGGTATCGGCACCTGAAGCCTCTGTACATCAAGGGATACGTTGATGGAAAGCCGATGACCAAGATGCTGGTTGATGGAGGAGCTGCTGTAAATCTCATGCCCTATTCCACATTCCGCAAGCTTGGGAAAGGGATTGATGATCTGATTAAGACAAATATGACGCTCAAGGACTTTGGTGGGAACGTTTCAGAGCCTCGGGGGGCAATTCATGTGGAATTGACCATCGGCAGCAAGACATTGCCGACTACCTTTTTTGTGATTGATGGCCAAGGTTCCTACAGCATGCTCCTCGGACGTGATTGGATCCATGCCAATTGCTGCATCCCATCCACAATGCACCAATGTTTGATCCAATGGCAAGGCAATAAAGTGGAAATCGTCCCAGCTGATGATTCGGTTAGCATTGCTACAGCTGAGTCAACAATTTGGGAGTTTGAAGGAGTTGAGTGCCTGTCAGGGAAGACGTGGGATGGTGACTTTCTCAAGGTGTCCGATCAAGGACTAAAGCCGATCCAAGCAGTCGGCTCTGAGACATTGTTTTAAATGGATGATCCAACGAAAACAAAGGCCGATATGGTTAATCAATTCTTTCAGATATGTATTTTGGAAGTTCTTCTTGTAAATTGAATCGGCCTGATTGTTATTTTACCTTGGGGGGCAAGGTTCGAGTTTGCTTGTTCAATAGTGTTACTCCAACATTCGAGTGAATTTGTAAAGCCGATGCTACGCGTCAGGCTTGAAAGCCGATGAAAAATCGCCTCAAGAACAAAAATAAGAGCCGATGCGGTGTGCATCGCCTTAGGAATTATATACAACAAAAGAAAGATGTATTATAGCATTAAGCCGCTCGATGGCGGAGCAGACTATTAATGTATCAGATTAACTGGGTAAGACAGGCAGATCTCAGTGTTCAAGGCTGCAGATATTTAACCACTAAATCAAGGGCAGTCTGACGGATCTTGTCAACGTCAGCAATTGTCTTGGCGTCAGCTTCAGCATTCCCTTCTACAGGCTTGATTGTCTTATGGATCTCCTTTGCGGCCTTGATGTGGATTTTGTAATCTTCTTCGGCCTTTGCTTTCATGGCTGGGAGATCATCAAGCTCTTTCGTCTCAGCCTGGATGCTTAATAGAACTTGGGCAAGTTCCTGCTCTAGTTGTTGTTTTCTGGCATGAAGATTGTCGAGCTTTGATTGGATAAAGGCAGGACGAGCCGATAGTTCTGCAATCAGTTTGGTTGATTCATCAGCCTGGGCGCGTTTTTCATCCCTGGCCTTGATTAGATCTTGCTGAGAAGTCCGATTGATGATTCGGCGGTTGGCTTGCAACACTGGAAAGGAGTGGCCTCCTATATATGCCGCCGGAATCAGTGCTTCCTCCAGGTCCGATGGGAGTTGACCTTTTAGAGTTTTGAAGATCTTGCGAATCGGCTTTGCATTCTGGACAAGATCAGTGATGTCTTGGTGAAGGAGAGCGGATATGTCAAGCAATTTTGCCTTCACTTCGTCAGACAGCAAGCTTTGCCTAGAGCTGATTTCCTCCTCTTCAGCCTGCAGCCGATCAAAATCGACTGATATGCTCTGGGTGGGTTGAGGAGTGTCTTGAGCCTGCAAAAGGAATGATTAGATATAGTATCAAAAAGCTGGTATAGTTGTATCAGGCTAGAAGGTATACTTGTTTCCAGGCTACTTCTTGCTCAGGTCTGATCAGAGGGATGTTGCTGCCCTGGATGTTTATTTGGGCAATTTCAAGATCCGTCAAGACATTCTAGATTATTTGCTAGAAGAAAGAAAGTAAGAACAGGATGGATATCAATTATTGAATGAATCGGCTGATAATTACCGTTGCTTCCGGATCAGGGAGTTGGATCTGTAGAAGAGTTTGGTCTTCTTGGTCCTGATCCATTTGTACTTGTTCTGCTTGAGGTGGCGGGCTTGGTTGATGAGGCGACCCAGTTATAGTCCTTTCAGATGAGGATGTATGGCCCGAATGTTCCTGAGTTGGACTTGATCGCATTTGAATAGGACTTGGTGATTTTTGTGGGTCCGATTCTGGTACTTCTTCGGCCGATGGACTAGAAGACTTGATCGGACTGGGCTGTCGTGCAGAGGGTTCTCCGATAACCTAAATTTATAGGAAGGATTAATTTCAGTAAAGAGATAAATCAAGTTAATGAAGTTCTTGAACTTACCAGAGTGGTCTTTGGGCGCTTGGGAATTTTAGAGGACGTCTGCTTCTTCCTCTTTCGACTGTCGCCGTATGCCGATAGAAGCTTGCCGATGGTGGGAGAGTCACAGCCGATCCACGGATCTGGCGAGATACTACTATAGACGACTTGTCTCCCCGATCGAGTTATTGTTGGAGGGGTACGATCGACATCCTGATAGAGAATTGGTTAGCAAAATAAAGTTATGAGGGAAACAAATTCACAAGTATTACCTCTGGCTTGCCCTTGAAAGAAGGCAGCAACTTCTGGACATAAGTTTTGAGGGCGATGCAGAATAAGTGTTGATGCCATTCAGCCCACCATGTGTTGAAGGTCCGATGAACTACAAGGCAGATTGCCAAGGTATCCAGATTGGTTTGGTCCATAGGAGGCTCAAGTCTGAAAAGGCGGTCCCATTCCACGCCTGTATCGATTTTTCCCCTTGGAAAGATTTGATCGGCCAAGGTTAAGTAGGGAGGAAGCTGTCCCATGCCAAATTGTCGAGCAGCCAGGTTTGGATGATAGAATTCATAGGTTGATTGCCCTGACTTGCCCTGACTGAGGCCGATCGGAAGAAATCGAGCATTAATGCAGGTTCGGAAAATTGTTAAGGCTTCTGAATCTGCCTTTACAATCATGGTGAGTCTGAATTTGTAGGGCAACTCAAATTCATCGGCATGATCGTACAAAAACCAAACCATTTTTTCATCAGCAATGCCTTTGTAAAAGAGTGCAAAATACTTGGAAGATTCCTTGCCTGATAATTTCTCAGCGGGAAAGCCCATGGCAGCTTCACCAAGTGAGGTACACCGGCGCCAGGTGATCTCTTCCGATTCAGGCTTGCTCTCTGGGAATTTAAGCCTTCGAACATCTACCTTGACAACTTTGCTCAGATGTAGCATTAGCCACATCTGGATGAACCACCACGGCCCGCCAAGGTTGGAGATGGGTGATCCAGCTCTCAGGCGCTTGGCAACTTGATGAAGCAAATTGTATGCTGCTCCCAGGAGAAGTTGACCAAGGCTGATAACATGGTCACTCACAAGCAATTCGGCCAGATGTTGGAAGTTGCCTGTTGGACCAAGGGTGGTACCGCAAAAGAAAAATCTGTCCAACCACATGTTCAAAAAGGCCACATGTTCACGGTCGGTCACAGATCCGGTCCGATGATTCTTCTCCATATATCCCGTCCAGCCGCCACAGCTCTTGGTTTTGAAATGGTGTTTGACTTTGATATTGAGCTGAGAGGGACGCTTGTCGCCAGTGACATTGAGGCCAAGAAGCATAACTACATCGAGCAGTGTTGGGGTCATCGGACCATGTCCGAAAAGGAAAGCATTCAGAGCATCGGACCAAAAGTGTGATGCGGCGATCAAAAGATTCTCATTCTTGGCCATGGGGCCGATACTGAGGCCGATGCATTGGGCGATATCCAATCTGTCCCAGATTGCAGACTTGGAGGCCGATATCCTCAGATACCAGTTTTTCCATCCGGGGAGAACTGTCGGCCAGGAGCGAAATGCATTCTTCCAATCTTCGAGGTCAAATCCGGAAGTTTTGAATGGGAGGCGCAAAGTTTCCAGATTGATAATCTCGGCCGGATCCGGATCTCCCATTGGACCAAGAAAATAAACCCCATCGGCTGCGCCCGAAGGGATTAGGGTTTGGGCACGAATATCCTAAAAGAAGATTGCGAAAATGGGGATAAATTTTAAAAGCCGAATTTCAGGCAGGAAGTAAAATCGAGATCAGTAGGGTACCTCTGGGATTGGATGATGTAGTTCTCCTACTGATGATTCCGCGGGTGTCGAAGAGGAGCCTGAGGCGAAGACAGTTGATGAAGAAGGGGTTGAAGAGCTTGTTGCTGCCGCCATTGTTGAGGTCATGACCGCCGCCATTGTTGAGCTTGTGACTGCAGCCATGGTGGAGGGTATAGCAGATGGAGAACCCGCTGAAGCAGATGCGGAGGTGGAAGCGGATATCGAAGAATGGAGGGCACCCATGGAGGATGATTGAGCCATTTTGAGCAATTTGATGAAGGTTTGAGCGAATGAGAATGGCCGCTCGGGAAAGAGAGGAGGAAGAAGATGAGCAGTACAGGCTCTGGAGAAGAAGGAAAAGTGAACAGTGTAGCTACCGGCAGTAATTTTATAAGGTGAAAACGGTCGTGGCCCGAAGATTGAGGAGCCGTGCAGTACAGGGATGGGAAGTTTCGGCACGAAAATCGGTGAAGGAGTTATGATGACAGATACGAATTTTGGAACAAAATGATATTTTATTCCAAAATTGGGGGCATGTGTTGACACCAGATTTTCGCACCTGACATACAGAGTCAGATGGTGACATGAGACTGTGCGGTGGACCCATTGACTGGTCAAAGCCAAAGGTGACAGAGAAGGAAGCCGATGCCAAAGAGGAATCCGATGAAGCGGGAGTCCGATCCGATGACGAATACAGGGAGGAAAGACGTGTCGGCTAAGAGGGAAGCGTGTCAGATCCGGGGAATATTTCCTTTTCAGAAGGCGTATGAGAGTCCCATTGTATCTTAAGATTAGTTTGCTTTATTTAGTTAGTCTGGTCCGATCAGGACTCTCCATGACCAGGGTATAAATATGAACCCTCGTCCATTGTAAAGAACAATTCTCACAATTCAATACAACCCGGCTTCACGCCAAAACCCTAGTAGTAGTTACCGACGAAGCTCATTGGTGGACGGGCTGCATCAGTTCTGATCTCCGGCTTACCAGTAAGTTAGTCAATCTATCGAACTAGTATAGGCTTTGAATTGAGGAGCATCGCCCTTTCTCGTTTATACTGTTCAACCGATTTATCTCTGGATAATCAAGATTGATATAGATTCCCTACGTCGGAGCTAGATCAATATTGATTATTCAACAGATTATCGTTTATCGGACTATACTTTAAGCCTAGATTCCCTACGTCGGAGCTAGGTATCAAGATTAGTCTAGATTCCCTACGTCGGAGCTAGAATAATCTTGATTGCTAAAGATAGTCTTTGCGGTTTTGTTGGAGTTGCTAGATTGGTTTAGATCTACGCCATGTGAATCAATTCTACTTCTTCAACGGCTTTGAGCACAGGTCTTGGTCCGATTTAAGCAATATTTATCTTACAGCATCGTTCTATGTCCGATCTTGCTTTGTGGTTTAATCTGGTTGTTCTTTGAGTATTACACTGGTGTAGATTCCCTACGTCGGAGCTGGATCTTTGTAATACGCTTAGATTAATCTTTGACTGTCATGTTTGGTCTAGATTCCCTACGTCGGAGCTAGGTTCATCTTGATTAGTTAAAGGAAGCTTTGATTATGCCTTATTGCTATTTGAATGTTAAGTGTGGTGTAGATTCCCTACGTCGGAGCTGGATCATGCTTAATTGTTTGGTAGCATATCTTAGAATCAGAACGTATCTGTTAATGTTTTACTTGCTTATTTTGCTTAATCTGATCAACACCTGTGCGAGCATCTTGTTTAATTGACAGGTTGATAAGTCAAGTCTGGTTATCTAGCTATCTGATCTGATCATAGCTGGAGAAATCTAGATTCCCTACGTCGGAGCTAGATTTCCCCGAAAAGGCTATAGTCCGATTGGCTGGTTAGATGGTCCGATAAGATGAGTCAAATTGGCAATTAGACAAGATGGACAATGTATCGGCTTACACTGTGATTATTTAATATCTTGTTTCAAGACACAGCTGATCCATTATTTTACATATTGGCCTTGTTTTATGCTTTATTTCATTATTTAAAGGCTGGTCTGTTATATCAATCAAGGTCCGATCCTGATTGGTCCGATCTTGAGGTCCGATCTGGTGTCTGATTGAGGTCCGATTACTCGGTCCGATTGACGTCATCATTGAGGTCCGATTCTGAGGTCCGATCAGTATCGGCCGATGCGTGTCTGATTGGGTCTTGGCTAAAATTCGACGCTACTCCATCGTCTGAAATAGAGCCGGCACAATCAAAGAGCAATTTAACTGTTTTATTCCTTTGTCAATTTCAGGTCAAATTGACTGGCACGCCGCGAACCTGAACTGGAGTGTAGACTGGCACTGGAGCGAAGCAGACTCTCCCCGGTCATCGTGTGCTGCACGCGGGAGATACGTCCGCCGATTTTCCGCGTCAACAGGTCCATCACAGTCTGCTTCTCGGTGGCACCGTCATCGGTCTTTTCTCCCGCAAGCACTGGTTCGGGAACTTCTTTTCCCTTGTCCCTTGATCGGGCCTCTGCTGCTCGAGAGGTTTCTGCCCCTGCTGCCTTTGCGGCAGCCTTTGGCAGGCTCTTGGTATTTTTCCTGGCAGGTTCGGCATCCTTGGCTGGCTCCTGCTCGTCTCCTTTGATCATGTCTAGGGTCTTCATGTCGCACTGGACCGCGCCCTTGCGATCGCCGCAGACGGTGATCGGGCCCAATGGTCCTGGGACTTTGATCATGGAGTAGGCGAAGTGGGCGACCGCCATGAACTTTTTCAGGAACGGTCGGCCCAGGATGCAGTTATAGGCCGACGTGATGTCAGCCACCTCAAAGGTGAGGAACTCTGTTCGGATGTTTTTGCCCTCCATGAGGGTCACCTGCAGATCGATCCTCCCTAAGGGAAAGGCTTGGATGCCTGGTATGACCCCGTAGAAAGGCTTTTCCACCGGGGACAAGGACCTCCTCGGGATCCCGAGCTCGTCAAAGGCGTTGACGAACAGCAGATTGAGGGCACTTCCACTGTCGATCAAGGTTCGCCCGATCTTGCGGGGCCCGATCCAGGGTTTGATGCACAGTGGGAGTAGCGGCCCATCGTACAGCGTCTCAGGGTGATCCCTCTGATCAAATGTGATCGGGATTTCGGACCACCTTAACGGATGCTTGCAGGGCTCGGTGCTTGCTATCTGCCTCTCGACCAGCTTTAGCTGGGACTTGGAGGTTCGGGTAGAATAGCCACCGAAAATTGTGGCGATCTCCAGATCCTCGGGAAGGTCTGGTTCATCATCACAATCCATGTAGTTCGCCGTTCGAGGATTATGAGTGGCTTGGTCGCGTGGAGCCCCCTGCTGCTGGTTCTCCTCCTCCTGCTTCTGCTTTTTGTACACCTTGCAGTCCACAAAGTGATGCTTTGTTGACCGATGAATTGGGCAGTACATCGGGAGATCGGTAGGCTTGCCTTGACGCCTGTACGGGGGTTTGTTGTCCACGGCCATGACTTCATCACCCTCGGTCTTGCGCTTTTTGTTCTTGTGCTTATTCTTTTTCTTGCCTTCCCCAGTTGGCTGGCTTTGTTCGGGCTTTCCATGGACCCGTGCTCGGGCATCCGCTATCTTGGCGGTCTCTTCCAGGATCCCGTAGAGCTCAGTCACCGTCTTCGGGTTCTTCTTGGCAAGCTCCTCCACCGTTCGCTCGTCCTTGCAGCCTTGATTAAAGGCCACAATCACCCGATCATCCACCATGTCGGGGATGGTGTTACGGGTGTCACTGAAGCGACGGATGTAGTCCCGGAGGGACTCTCCAGGTTTCTGCACACAATTGAGCAGATCTCCTTCATGTCCGGGGCGTTTGTAGATGCCTTGGAAGTTGGCTTCAAACGTCTCCCGGAGGTGGCTCCATGACTTGATGCTGGCTTCGGGTAGGTTCATGAGCCATGTTCGGGCTGATCCCTACAGGGCAATCGGCAAGTAATTGGCCTTGACGTAGTCGTCACCCCCGGTGGCGTCGATGATCGTGGAATAAATCTGAATCCACTCGCGGGGGTTGGTCGTTCCGTCATACTTCTCGATGTTAGTAGGACGAAACTTTTCCGGCCACCTGACCTTGCGCAGGCCTGGGGAGTATGCGAGACATCCTCCTGTGCCTGGTCAGGAGTCACGTGGCGGCGAATCTGGATGGGACCAGTAGTAGCCCTCACGTGCTCGGTAATCTCGATTGTAGTTGAGAGTTTCCCGAGCATCGCGAGTGCGACGGTTGCATTCGAGCTGCGGCCTCATGTCATGTCCTTCGTGCGGGCGATAGAGGGGTCATCCGTTAACAGATCGGGAGCGAACCGGTTGTGGTTGACCAGGCCTGTTTGATAGAGCCGGTGGTGCGGCAGCGGCGGCCTCGAGGCGCTCCTTGGCCTTGTCCGCTGCTTCCATTGGGGTTCCCTCAGCCATTGCCTCCATCGTCTCCAAGAGAGTTCGGATCTGCAGGTTGTCCTGCTCGGCTGCCCAGAAATCGTCGTTGAGATTTCGGGGAGCCAGTGAGGACGCGACCTGCTGTGTACGGGTTTTAGCCGTCTGAAGAGTTGGTGCGTTGCTGAAACGCGGAGGAGGTATGGATCTGCGCGAGTTGGAGGACTCGGCGGCGGCCTCGCTCCCGTTTGCAGCTAGCACATGGATGCGGCGGTCTTCGGGCTGTTCCGACCCATCGCTAGATCCACTGTAGTCGAGATCCAACTGTGCAGTGCGATCGGCAATGTCCTCGGGAGTTAGCTCTGTGAAGGTGGCGAATACTTCCCGACCGGCGCATGTGAGATCGAAATCATGGATCCCTGTTAGCTTGAGCTCGTAATCGCCTTGATGCTCGAACATGAGATCCCCGAAGTGGATCTCCCGTGTAGGCACTAGATGGCTCATGAGCGTAGAGATCGAAAGCGGAAGCAGAACTCCCGATGGCCTCCGACTTGACAGAACTGGGCATGTAGGGCATCGATGAACTCGACGCGTCGGCGATCCAGACTCCGTTGACGATCGGCATGATCTTTCTTCACGCAAGGGCCCCTACCTGGCGCGCCTCTGTCGAGGTTGTACTCGGCAGATATTTGTCCGGCAAGCACCCCGCTTCGTGCGAAGATTGATCACGGTGATGAACAGAAAGACATGGGATTTTTATACTGGTTCGGGCCCTCGAGATCGAGTAATAACCCTACGTCCAGTTGCTGCTTGTATTATTTCAGCGAGTACAAATTACAATGGCGTAACAAATACCCTCGGGTGTATTGGCTAAGATTGGAGATACCCTCTACGTGCAGGACCCCCCACTATTTATATCCAGGGAGACGTGCCTTACAAGACAAAACAGACCTAAACCTAGTAGGACTCTAACTATCTTCGGGCCTTCCTTCCGCGATCCGGTCGTCGTGTCTTGTTCGGAGTCTTCTTCATTCGGAGTTGGTAGTCGGTAATCCACGTGATCGGGCACCCTGGTATTATGGCCTCAATAAGGCTCTTTGCCGTGTGTCCCAATCTTGACACACGGCAAAACATTGACACACGGCAAACCGGCTCTTTGCCATGTGTCAAACAACCAACACACGGCGAACTACATGTTTGCCGTGTGCCCTTGACTCGGCACACGGCAAACCACATCTTTGCCGTGTGCCTTTGACTTGGCACACGGCAAAAGTTAACCACGTGCCCGATGAGCGGTAACGGTCGGGCAGACTGGCGTCGACCGTTAGCTTTGCCGTGTGCCCCCAGGCTGGCACACAGCAAATCTATTCTTTGCCGTGTGCCCCAAGGCCGGCACACGGCAAACACATTCTTTGCCGTGTGCCCCCAGGCTGGCTCACGGCAAACCCATTCTTTGCCGTGTGCCACTCCGAGGCACACGGCAAAGAAACCACAAAAAATCTGTTACTGCCCTCCAAACTTTTTCTCCACTCCCCTTACTTTGTTTGGTACTTCATTCTCAAATTTGGTACATTTTTATATCTGTTTGCTATATTTAACAATTTATTTGCACTCAAAATATTTGTTTCGAATAATTCACTTTTGAACTGCAAGTGCATGTAATAATACAATAAAGTTAGTTGAAAAATGATATTCATGATATTGAGTCCTGTGTAAGATCTTATCCAGAAGTTGAAACAAATTTTCAAAAATTGTGTTCACGAAACATTACCAAACACGTGGGGCCAGATAGATTTTAAATTCTATAAAATTCAAACGAAGTCTGAAATTCATGAGATTTGTCAGTATCTCATGCTATCATGCATGGAGTTTTTGGTAAAAAAAATTGAGTAGGATCTGCATATTTTGTCACGTATGATGCTTACAAACTGAAACTTCTCCGTGATGTTTGTTTGAGGGGGGACCTTTATACGTGAAAAAACAGCAAAAAAAGGGACAGTTTGGTCACTTCGCCATGTGCAGCACACGGCAAAGGAGGCCTCCTTTGCCGTGTGCTTTTACCAAGGCACACGATGAAGTGACCAAACCTGTCACTGGTGAATGGATCTTTGCCGTGTGCCATTTTTCGCCATGTGCTTTTACAAATCTTTGCCGTGTGCCTGGCCAGAGGCACACGGCAAACTGTGCCTCTAGCCTGGCACACGGCGAAGTTTGAATGTTTGCCGTGTGCCTCTGGCCCGGCACACGGCAAACTCTGAAACATTGCTGTGTGCCGCGTCAGGGGCACACGGCGAACCCAGTGGGCCCACTCTGTGTAACGGCCGCCGTCGCCGTCCCCTGCCGTCTTCTCCTAGGCTTTGCCGTGTGCTAGTTCTGACACACGGCAAAGGTTTTGCCGTGTGCCCGACAAAAAGCCCACGGCGAAGCTGGCTTTGCCGTCGTGGCTAGCCGCCGTCGGGGCTTCGCCGTGGGCCACGCACGGAAAACCCTTTGCCGTGTGTTTTTGTGCCTTCGCCATGTGTCCTAGGCACACGGCGAACTGGTGGTTTGCCATAGTGTATGTTATGATGAAATATCAGCAAGAAGACATCAAATCTCGTGAATGAACTACAAGCAAAGTAACAAATCAACTAACTAATACGTTTCAGAAGTGGCACAGCTGACCTTTGGCCAATACGGGCGCTTCACGACAGGCTCTGCAGCTCTCCTTGAGGATTACTGGCTCTTCCTAGGATGCTTGTTGGAGTGGTTGCAGCCTCGCGGTTTTGGGAGAGGTGAGGCCGTGAGGCATATAAGAGGTATGCCAAAGACACTCTGAAAGTGGTTCATATTAATAAGCTTCTTGTGGTAGGAGGGGAGATGAAGCGGAAGCAACTGTGACAGGAGGGGAGATGTTGCATGGATGCGCGAGTTTTTACTCTCTAGTTGCCGAGAGGAAGGTCAAGGGACGGAAAGTGCTGTGGAGACTCAGTGGATG
The DNA here is from genome assembly GCA_004135705.1 of Alloteropsis semialata. Lineage (NCBI taxonomy): Eukaryota > Viridiplantae > Streptophyta > Magnoliopsida > Poales > Poaceae > Alloteropsis > Alloteropsis semialata. Next base: position 79,357,213 of record CM014278.1, read on the forward strand.
AAAATTAATGAACAGATGTAGTGGTGTGACCAGTAGCCATTCATTGTTGATTTTTGAAAAGTGAATGATTAATGACGTGGATAGGCCGAGAGTCAAGCTTTAGAGATGGTGGACTGCTAGTGGGTATGAACTATATAGAATTATAGGATTTCTATTCGACAAGAAAGAATTATCACTCTACCCACATGATAGAGCCACTAGATTGATACACCTTTTACATTGACAAGTAACATCCTAGTGGAGATATCACGACGTATCATCTCCATTTCCTCGTTCAGTTTTGGACTCTTCACCATTGACTGACTTTATACTGTTTGAATCTGAAGTCTACAATATGACTCGTATGCTCTAAAGTCCAGACATATGAAGATTGAACAACACACTAGCGTAGCGAGCACAAGGATGCCTTTGTGCATCTCGTTGGCCATGGACCAAATCAATACATGTCTTTCCACAAAAGGTTATGGGATTGTCGTCTCGCAAAATTCTAAGGCTTGTATGCACAAGGATGAAAATGTTGGAAGGGACTAAGATTTTGTCAGTCGGTAAACTTTTATCTCAACCTAGCAGAAGGACAACCAGAAAAAAAAAGATCGGGGCACCCAGCTCTGCTATGAGCTATGACTAAGACTATATATCATGGCCACAATATGTAGCTACACTAAACAGAAGCACATTTCTTTTTGGCCACAGAAGACATCATTGGCAAAGTGAGATCATGAAGATCCACCACCATGAGCAGTGATAACATGACTCCCTGCATAAACCTTCAGATAATGCATGTCACCTTCATGGAATCATGGGCACCAACAACCCATTACCAATGTAAAACATTTGAATCCGGCACTGATGAGCCGGTAAAAAGGAACACCACTACAAAATGTTCTAATACCAAACTCGGTTGAATCTCAAAATTCCACACGTAAACAGTTTCAATTTCCCCTACCAACCCAAAAACACTCACAAATGGTAGCTTATATAAGCATGACACCCCATGCATATTGCAACAAACCCAACTGATCTGCCAACATGGCACCAAGAACAGCTTCCACGCATGTGGAAGCACTCATCAAGATGTCATACGTGGTGGCACTCACCATCGTGCTGCTCTCGCCGTGCTGCGTGGCATCGTCGAGGTCATTGCTGGTCTCCTCCTCCTTTGCCGATGCACCGGAAGGTAGCCGAGCCGCCGCCCCGGCGCCGGCGGTGCTAGAGTCGCCGGTTGCAGATACAGCCCCGCCGGTGCCAACGCCGGAGTCGGCCCCTGCCGCCGTCTCCCCGGCGCCGGCGGTGCTAGAACCGCCGGCTGCAGATACATCCCCGCCGGTTCCGACACCGGAGTCGGCCCCTGTCGCGGCCGCGCCGCCGCCGCTGAAGGCCCCCCACGGCCAGCACGTGAAGAGCAAGCACGGTGACCACGACAAGGCGCCGTCGTCACCCAAGCCGAAGAAGCACCACCCCAAGGCGCCGGCGCCGCCCAAGCACCATGGCCACCACGCCCCTCCTCCCGAGCCGGACGTCTCGCCACCCGCGCCGCCGGCGGAGTCCCCCGACAACGGGCAGCCACCGGCCGCGCCGGCGCCGGACGGCGGCCCGCACGGCCAGAGCCCGCCGTGGCCGTTCCCGTGGCCGCACCCCGGTCCGGACGGCAAGTGGCCGCCGCTACCGCCGTTCCCGTTCCACCCGCCGCCGAGCCCCGCATGGCCGTGGCCGCACAACCCAGGGAACAACCCGTGGCCGCCGCTGCCGCCGTTCCACCCGCCGCCGGTCCCAGCGTGGCCGCACCCCGGGCCGGACGGCAAGTGGCCGCCGCTTCCGCCGTTCCCGTTCCACCCGGCGCCGGTGCCCGCGTGGCCGCACCCGGGGCCAGGGGGCAAGTGGCCGCCGCTTCCGCCGTTCCCGTTCCACCCGCCGCCGGTGCCCGCGTGGCCGCACCCGGGGCCAGGGGGCAAGTGGCCGCCGCTGCCGCCGTTCCCGTTCCACCCGCCCCCGCTCCCGGCGTGGCCGTGGCCGCACCCGGGCAACCCGTGGACGCCGGCGCCGCAGAAACCCAAGAACTGATGCGCTTTTGACCCTCGAAGCTTCGATGATTGCTAGTTTGTTACTACTGAGTCTAGATAATACTTAGAGTAAGTTAACAATAAATTTGTGTTTCGGTACAACGAGATCGATCTAGTTCGATACGGCGATTTGTGATAGACGAATTATGTTAAGTTGGTCATGCTTAAGAGTCATTCATGGTGGTATGATTTGGATAAAATCACTAATAAGTTCCATGTTCTTGTGGCGAATTTCGCTGGTTTATCACTTGTGTTTTGCCGCGATTATTCGTCAGAAGAAAACTAGTCATCATGAGCTGAGAACTCTGCGTCTCTGCAGGAAATAGAGCAGTCCCATTTTTTGGAGGGAAC
>CM014278.1:79360623-79435019 GCA_004135705.1 Alloteropsis semialata
GCAATAATCTTGGCGTCAGCTTCAGCATTCCCTTCTACAGGCTTGATTGTCTTGTGGATCTCCTTGGCTGCCTTGATATGGATCTTGTAATCCTCCTCAGCCTTTGCCTTCAAAGCCGGGATGTCATCAAGCTCTTTTGTCTTAGCCTGGATACTTGATAGAACTTGGGCGAGTTCCTGCTCCAATTGTTGCTTTCTGGCTTGAAGATTGTCAAGTTCTGACTGGATAGAGGCAGGACGAGCCGATAATTCTTCAATCAATTTTGTTGACTTGTCAGCCTGGGCACGTTCTTCATCCCTTGCCTTGATTAGGTCCTGCTGGGAGGTCCGATTGGTGATTCGGCGATTGGCCTGCAACACTGGAAAGGAATGGCCTTCTATGTATGCCGCCGGAATCAGTGCTTCCTCCAGGTCTGACGGAAGTTGGCCCCTTAGAGTTTTGATGACCTTACGAATCGGCTTTGCATCCTGGACAAGATCGACGATATCTTGGTGAAGAAGAGCAGATATGTCAAGCAATTTTGCCTTCACTTCGTCAGATAGCAAGCTTTGCCCAGAGCTGATCTCTTCCTTTTCAGCCTGCAGCCGATCAAAATCAATTGATAGGGTCTGGCTGGCTTGAGGGGTATCTTGGGCCTGCAAAAGAAATGATTAGATATGATGACAAGAAAGCTGATACGAGTATATCAGGCTAGAAAATTTACTTGTTTCCAGGCTAGTTCCTGCTCGGGTCCAGTCAAAGGATTATTGCTGCCTTGGATGTTTGCTTGGGCAATCTCAAGATCCGTCAAGACATGCTGGATGATTTGCTAAAAGAAAGAAAATAAGAACAGAATTGGATATCAAGTATTGAATAAATCGGTTGATAATTACCGTTGCTTCTGGATCAGGGAGTTGAATCTGAGAAGTTACTGGTTGTTCTCCCTGAAGGCCCTGGCTTGATTGTGCTTGTGGGCTTGGCTGACGAGGCGAGCCAGTTATGGTTCTTTCAGAGGAGGACGAATGAGACGAGCCGGCCTGTGTCGGACTTGGTTGTATCTGAGCTGGGCTCGATGATCTTTGTGGGTCCGATTCTGGTAATTCCTCGGCCGATGGGCTTGAAGACTCGGCCGGACTCGGCTGGCGTGCAGAAGGTTCTCTGATGACCTGAGCTTGCAGAGAGGGTTAGTTTCAATAAAAAAGAGAAATCAAATTCATGAAGTTCTTGAACTTGCCAGAGTAGTCTTCGGGCGTTTTGGAATTTTTGAAGACATCTGCTTCTTCCTTTTTCTACTGTCACCATATGCCGATAGAAGCTTGCCGATGGTGGGAGAGTCACAGCCGATCCACGGATCTGGCGAGACACTACTATAGACGACTTGTCTCCCCGATCGAGTTATTGTTGGAGGGGTACGATCGACATCCTGGTAGAGAATTGGTTAGCAAAATAAAGTTATGTAAAGGAGGGAAACGAATTCACAAGTATTACCTCTGGCTTGCCCTTGAAAGAAGGCAGCAACTTCTGGACATAAGTTTTGCAGGCGATGCAGAATAGGTGTCGATGCCATTCGGCCCACCATATGTTGAAGGTCCGATGAGTTACAAGGCCGATTGCAAAGGTATCCAGATTGGTTTTATCAAGAGGAGGCTCAAGTCCCAGGAGACGATCCCATTCCAAACCTGAATCAACTTTTCCCCTCGGGAAAATCCGATCGGCCAAAATTAAGTAGGGTGGAAGCTGTCCGATACCAAATTGACGAGCAGCCAGGTTTGGATGATAGTATTCATAGGTTGCTTGCCCTGACTTGCCCTGACTGAGGCCGATCGGGAGAAATTGGGCATTAATGCAAGTTCGGAAAATTATCAGGGCTTCTGAATCTGCCTCTACAATCATCTTGAATCTGAATTTGTAGGGCAGCTCGTATTCATCAGTGTCGTCATACAGAAACCAGAGCATATTGTCATCAGCAATGCCTCTGTAGAGAAGTGCAAAATACTTGGAGGATTCCTTGCCTGATAATTTCTCAGCCGGGAAACCCATGGCAGTTTCACCAAGTGAGGTACATCGGCGCCAGGTGATCTCCTCAGATTCAGGCTTGTTATCTGGAAATCTCATCTTTCGGAGATCTACTTTGACAATCTTGCTCAGATGTAATACTAACCACATCTGAATGAACCACCACGGCCCGCCAAGATTGGTGATGGGTGATCCAGTCCTCAGGCGCTTGGCGACTTGATGAAGTAAATTGTATACTGCTCCCAGGAGAAGTTGACCAAGGCTGATGATATGGTCACTTACCAGCAATTCGGCCAGGTGTTGGAAGTTGGCTGTTGGACCGAGGGTGGTACCGCAAAAGAAGAATCTGTCCAACCACATGTTCAGGAAGGCCGTATGCTCACGGTCAGTCACAGATCCGGTCCGATGATTTTTCTCCATATATCCTGTCCAGCCACCACAGTTCTTGGTCTTGAAATGATGTTTGGGTTTGATATTGAGCTGGGAAGGACGTTTGTTGCCAGTGACATTGAGGCCGAGAAGCATAACTACATCAAGTAGTGTTGGGGTCATCGGACCATGTCCAAAGAGGAAGGCATTCAATGCATCGGACCAAAAGTGTGATGCAGCAATCAAGAGATTCTCATTCTTAGCAATGTGTCCGATGCTAAGGCCAATACACTGGGCGATATCTAATCTATCCCAGATTGCAGACTTGGAGGCCGACACTCTCAAGTACCAATTCTTCCATCCAGGTAGAACTGTCGGCCAAGATCGAAAGGCGTTTTTCCAATCATCCAAATCAAAACCTGAGGTCTTGAATGGGATCCGGTGGGTTTCCAGATTGATGAAATCAGTGGGGTCTGGGTCTCCCATTGGACCAAGAAGGTAGGCCCCTTGATAGTTGCCTACGGGGATTAGGGTTTGAATGCGAGCGGCCTAAAAAGAAGATGCGAAATGAAAACGAGTTTGGAGAAGCCGAATCTAGTGCAGAACTTAAAATAGATTTGGATTTAGTGAAATACCTCCGGGATTGGACAACGCGTTTCTCCTGCTGGATCTGCGTGTGCCGAGGAAGAACTTGAGGCCAAGAAGATTGATGGGGAGGGGGTTGAAGAGCTTGTTGCTGCCGCCATCGTCGAGGACATTATCGCCGCCATTGTTGAGCTCGTGACCCCAGCCATGGTAGGAGGCGTGGTAGATGAAGAACCCGCTGGAGCAGATGTGAAGGTGGAAGCGGACATAGAAGAATGGAGGGCACCCATGGAGGATGATTGCGCCATTTGAAGCAGTTCTTGGTGTAAGCTCGAGTGAATGTGAATGGCCACTCGGGAGAGAGAAGGAAGAAGATGAGCAGTACAGGTTTTTAGCGAGAAAGGAGAAATGTACAGTGTCGCCGCCGGCAATAATTTTATAAGGTAAAAACGGTCATGGCCCGAAGATTAAGGAGCCGTGCAGTACAGGGATGGAAAGTCTCGGCACGAAAATCGGTGGAGGAGTTATGATGGCAGATACGAATTTTGGAACAAAATGATATTTTATTCCAAAATTGGGGGGCATGTGTTGACACCAGATTTTCGCACCTGACATAATGGGTCAGATGATGGCGTGGTGAGGATGAGGCTGCGCGGTGGACCTGTTGACTGGTCAAGGCTGAAGGCGACAAAGAAGGAAGCCATTACCGAAAAGGGGTCCGATGAGGCAGGAATCCGACCCGATGACGAGTGCAAGAAGGGAGACGTATCGGCCAAGGAAGAAACGTAATAGATTCGGGGACTATTTCGTTTTCAGAAGGTGTTTAAGAGTCCCATTGTATCTTAAGTTTAGTTTACCTTATTTAGTTAGTCTGGTCCGATCAGGACTCTCCACGACCAGGGTATAAATATGAACCCTCGTCCATTGTAAAGAACAATTTCTCACAATTCAATACAACCCGGCTTCACGCCAAAACCCTAGTAGTAGTTACCGACGAAGCTCATTGGTGGACGGGCTGCATCAGTTCTGATCTCCGGCTTACCAGTAAGTTAGTCAAATTTATCGAACTAGTATAGGCTTTGAATTGAGGCGCATCGCCCTTTCTCGTTTATACTGTTCAACCGATTTATCTCTGGATAATCAAGATTTATATAGATTCCCTACGTCGGAGCTAGATCAATATTGATTATTCAACAGATTATCGTTTATCGGACTATACTTTAAGCCTAGATTCCCTACGTCGGAGCTAGGTATCAAGATTAGTCTAAATTCCCTACGTCGGAGCTAGAGTAATCTTGGTTACTAAAGATAGTCTTTGCGGTTTGTTGAGTTGCTAGATTGGTTTAGATCTACGCCATGTGAATCAATTCTACTTCTTCAACGGCTTTGAGCACAGGTCTTGGTCCGATTTAAGCAATATTCATCTTACAGCATCGTTCTATGTCCGATCTTGCTTTGTGGTTTAATCTGGTTGTTCTTTGAGTATTGCATTGGTGTAGATTCCCTACGTCGGAGCTGGATCTTTGTAATACGCTTAGATTAATCTTTGACTGTCATGCTTGGTCTAGATTCCCTACGTCGGAGCTAGGTTCATCTTGATTAGTTAAAGGAAGCTTTGGTTATGCCTTATTGCTATTTGAATGTTAAGTGTGGTGTAGATTCCCTACATCGGAGCTGGATCATGCTTAATTGTTTGGTAGCATATCTTAGAATCAGAACGTATCTGTTAATGTTTTACTTGCTTATTTTGCTTAATCTGATCAACACCTGTGCGAGCATCTTGTTCAATTGACAGGTTGATGAATCAAGTCTGATTATCTAGCTATCTGATCTGATCATAGTTGGAGAAATCTAGATTCCCTACGTCGGAGCTAGATTTCTCTGAAAAGGCTATAATCCGATCGGCTGGTTAGATAGTCCGATAAGATGAGTCAAACTGGCAATTAGACAAGATGGACAATGTATCGGCTTACACTGTGATTATTTAATATCTTGTTTCAAGACACAGCTGATCCATTATTTTACATATTGGCCCTGTTATATGCTTTATTTTATTATTCAAAGGCTGGTCTGTTATATCAATCAAGGTCCGATCCTGATTGGTCCGATCCTGAAGTCCGATTTGGTGTCTGATTGAGGTCCGATCACTCGGTCCGATTGACGTCATCATTGAGGTCCGATTTTGAGGTCCGATCAGTATCGGCCGATGCGTGTCTGATTGGGTCTTGGCTACAATTCGACGTTACTCCATCGTCTGAAATAGAGCCGGCACAATCATAGAGCAATTTAACTGTTTATTCCCTTGTCAATTTCAGGTCAAATTGACTGGCACGCCGCGAACCTGAACTGGAGTGTAGACTGGCACTGGAGCAAAGCTGATCTCCCTGGTCTTCTTGTGCTGCACGCGGGGAATACGTCCGCCGATTTTCCGCGTCAACAAGATCGACTTAAACCTAGCATCTCGTAGTATTCCCAAGAAAAACAATCACGATACTCTTTTAATAACTTTATTAATTCTTGTTTAAACTCAGGATCCAACTTTGCACTTACATATGTCGGCCGAGGTCTATCTCCTAAACATATATCTATTTCCTCTAGCTCATCGGCCGACATAAACCCTTGACCAAGTTTACCCTCATCTTCAATAAAATCATCCATTAATACAAACTCTCAGAGCCGACTGCTAGGATCGGCTTTAAACCATCATCGAATACTTGGATAAAATTGCCTTCCCAATTGCTGCCCGATAAGCATTCAATTCCTTCAAACTCTCATACCGTTAAATCGGCGGTGGTGACGCTGACCGAATCATCGGCTTGGACAGTCTCGATGTGATCTCCATGCCATTGAATAAGACACTGATGCATGGTAGATGGCACACAGCAATTGGCATGAATCCAGTCACGACCCAGGAGCAAACTGTAAGACCCTTTACTGTCGATGACGAAGAACGTAGTAGGCAAAGTCTTGTTCCCGATCGTCAATTCAACATTTAATGCCCCCCGAGCCGGCGATGGATTCCCGCCAAAATCTTTAAGCATCATATCGGTCTTGATCAAATCATCAGGCCCTTTGCCAAGCTTCCGATATGTAGTATAAGGCATCAAATTTACAACAGCTCCCCCATCAACAAGCATCTTGGCCATCGGCTTGCCATCAACATATCCTTTGACATATAAAGACCTCAAATGTCGATACTTCTCATCAACTGGCTTGTCAAATACAGCTTGTTGTGGTTGTAGAATCAACTGTGCCATAGCCTCTTCAACTTCATCGGCCTCATCATCGGTTGAACTTGCATTGTATTCAGCAGGCAGCACAAAAACCATGTTCACCGATGCTGACGGTCCATCATCATCACGTTTGGGCTTGGCTCTCCAAACCTTGGAATTGTCATCTTTTTGACGCTTTTCCTTCAGCAATTCCTTGAATCAGAGACGCTGAACTCTTCTCTTTTGAGTCTTGGTCAAACCTTTAGGACACCATTGAGGATTGACTCCTGGGCGTAGGTCCGATTTGACCTCTTCCTCCGATTCCTATGCGTCCTCTGGCTCTTGAATAATTTCTTTTTTCCTATACACCAGACGATCATACACAGAAAGATGGTCTCCTTTATAATTTAGGCGATCATCATACCTTCGGCGGTCATTGTCCCATCGGTCATAGCACCGATTTTCATATTCACGCCGATCATGGTATTCACGCCAATCTTCGCGTTCTTGTTGATAAGCCACTTCATCATGCCAGCTACATCGGTGTCCGAAATCCAATCGGTCATGAACAGACTGACGTTGTCTTTTTGAATCTCTGTAGCTTTCATACTGATCACTGCATTCTGGACAATCGTAAATTGATGGAAGCCTTAACTTTTCATTCCAGCAGAACCTAAAGAACGGACATCCCCAATGGTCTTCTTTGTCAAACCTTCTCGTCGGAGGGCTCCGATCCCTTTCCTGCTGTCGCATATATTTGTCAGTGAGCTGTCCTGATGTAACCCTAGGTTTCTCGCCATGTCGGTGATCATCCCGATAGTGCTGATGATTCCGATTCTGCACGTCATCGGTCGTCACTTGGCAATCTGGGTCAACAGCTCCCGATTTCTTCGCATTCTCTGACGTAAGGACTTTGGCTTTCAACTTTCTGTTTGGTGCTCCGATTTCCACCATATTTTGAGGAAATGGGTGTCCATCGAGCTTCATTGGCTTCTTACCAGTTTCAACTTTAATGATTTCCTTTTCAATCGTCGATTGAATCTCATTGTGGAATACTTTGCAATCGTTGGTATAATGAGAAACTGAATTATGCCATTTGTAATATTTCTTTTTCTTTAATTCTTCGGCAGAAGGAATTGTATGATTCGGGGAAAGCCTGATTTGTTTCTCTGCTAATAATAAATCAAATATTTTATCGGCTTTTGTAATATCAAAACTGTACCTTTCTGGCTTGACCTTAACCCATGGGTAGGCAACAGAATTCTTATTCTTGGTCCACTCAGCCAAATCGATCTCAGCTTCTTCCCCATCGGAGTCATATTCTATGTTAGCAATTTTCCTCTGGAACTTCTCTCTCCGATAGTCATTGCCACGTCCTTCATGCTGAGAGAGCTTTTGAATCATGTGCCCCAAGCCTTCAAAATCTTGACTTGTATATCGGTCTCTGACCTGAGGCAACAAACCTTGAAATGCTAAATCGACCAGCTGTCCCTCCGATAAATTTAACGAGTAACATCGGCTACGCACATCTCTGAATCTCTAAACAAACTCGCTAACCGATTCACCGTTTCTCTGTCGGAGTGCTGTCAAATCGGACAACCTGGTTTCTTGTACTCCCATGAAGAAATAGGCGTGAAATTGTTTTTCCAAATCGGCCCAACTACTGATGGAATTTGGTGGCAATGATGAAAACCATGCAAAGGCCGATCCGGAAAGCGACATGGGAAACAGCTTAACTTTCAATGGATCAATCGATGCTACTTCACCACACTGAATTGTGTATCGGCTGATATGTTCAATAGTGGTAACATCTCCTTGTCCCAAAAATTTGTAGAAATCTGGAATCCTGAATCGGGCTGGCATAGGTAGTGTATCAAACCAGTCCGGATACGGCTTCCGATACAGATAAGATTGTCCCTTAGGCTTCGGACCAAACTGATTCTTCATGACATCAGCAATCTTATCTGCCCAATCCTCCTGAGTGTAGTTTCCTTGACTAATCGGAGCACGATTCATTATGACGGGTGTCTCATTAGGTCCGATCGACGGCTCCCAATTGTCAGCTCCCTTATTCTTTGGTGGATTTTCAGTGTTGAAGAAAGCAGGATACACCATCTTGCCATCGACTACAGGAATCCGGCTGCCGAACTGATCAATATGTTGAGTTCCGCCATATTCCTTGTCTTCCGATTCCTCTTCCTGTTCCTTTTCTTCACCTCCTTCTACCGCCTTAGCTTTTGCCTTTTTTATCTTGGGAGTCTCATAACACTCAGGGTGTGTTTCTGGTGATGTAGACGAATTGAATTGCGTCATCTTCATTTTGAGATCCTTAATTGCCGAAGCAGCACCAGTATCAAAGTAAGCAGGTCCCTTCTGGACATCCTTCAATATGACTCCATCCAGCAATTGGGCAATCAATCCCACCACCGTGTTAACCAGTATTCCAGATTGATTAATCAAAGCATGACTCAAACCAGCGTCTACAAAATCTTGAAGAATTTTCTCTCCTCGGCAGTGATCCGATCGAACGCTTCCTGAGGAACAGGAAACTGATTTTTCTTAATCACCGCATTGCGAGTTTTGCTGAATGAGTCTAGGCACAGGTTCTTGAATTCTTCAATTTGTGCTTCCACGAGTTTCTTCTGCTCGTCACTGAGATCCTCCATCGTGATCGTAGGGATCGCAGCTGCTTTGTCTCCAGGTGCCATCGCAGAAGCTTTCTTGTCCCACCGAGCGTGCCAAAATGTGTTGACGTCCAAAAAGTTAGGCGTTGACTCTCAGAAATTAACACTGTGGCCTGGAAGATTTGCTTCACTTCAGTGTAGGTCCAAAATCTCAAGGTTCGCGGTGTGCCAGTCAATTTGACCTGAAATTGACAAGGTAGAGTTTAATCAGTAAACAACAAGGAACTCATCGGCCAAGGCCCCGATTCGTCCCAACAGATCGGATCAGCGTAAACGGAAGTCCGATTTGAGAGCATAAACCATCGGCTATGAGTCCAATTTGTGAAGATATAACATGTATTCAAACAGACCATCGGCTATGAAAAACCGAATCGTGAGGATGCAACGTTAGATTGAACCATCAACCATACAGGCCGAATCGGAGATAGATCTAATTTAAACTCATTCTTTAATATACATCTTTCCAAAGGCTATAAACGAACCAAATCTCGTGTCACTAACAATCGGATCGATTTCGAGACAGCGTTGCTAGCAGGGCACCAATTTGCTTGCTTATTCCGTCAGATCAATTTATATCAAAGAACTTTTTTAAATCAAATCTATTTGTAACTTGCTTATTGAATCTAAATCGGCTATATAAACAATATAAACAGATCTATTATGAAAACTTGAGTAACAATGAAGCAGAATAGATCTTCTCTGATAGATGTAAGCCGGTAGGATAAAACAGCAAGATACGGTAAAGGGTGAGTGATCTAAACGAAGAAGGACGATACGCCTCAATCTAAAGCCTAGAACAACTCGATAAATTGGTGAATTAGCTAAACGAAGAAGGGCGATACGCCTCAATCTAAAGCCTAGATTAATTCGATAGGGTGTCGGACTTACAGACAAACCGGAGGTCAGGATGATGCAGCCCTGCTTGCTGAAGAACTCGACGAAAAGGGTTTGGGTGGCACGTTAGGCCGAAAGTTGTGTTTGTTGTATTGGTTGTGTGAACATTTTTTACAATGGCACAGGGTTTATATTTATACCCTGAAAATCTAGCTAAAACTTGTCGGCTACGACAATATCTCTAATTTAATTAAAGCAATCTAATCTTAAACTATTAAAACTATTACAAATCTTGACACGCAATTAGGCCTTGAAGAAGCTTCCAGACGCGTCTCCTTGAGAAGTCGTACGTGCTCCGGCCTCTTTTGTCCCGTATCCGATCGGGACTCCTATCGGACGGACTCCGATCGGAATCGAAGACTGGCTCAGAATTGGATTCGGCTCCTGTATTAGCTCCATCGCGCACAAGCCTAGCCGAGTCAAAATCTGGTGTCAACACCAACTCTGCCATTATATAAAATAAACATAACCCTCTAATCTTCATCGCAATTACCCACATATGCCATTATAAATAATATTTAAAATAACCTCCTAAATTTGCATACAAATTACCCACATATGCCATTATAAATAATATTTAAAATAACCTCCTAAATTTGCAAGTAAATTACCCACTATAAATACTAACAAATAACTTAATGTAACCCTTAACTTTACGTTTATATTACCCACATGTCATTACTAAAGATAACATGAGGTAAACCTACATTTGAATCCAAATCACCTTAATAGAAAATATACACCAATATAAAATTCTAAATCGTGTATTTCATACTTTACTGGTTTATGATATAGTGATTAAGGCATATAGGCATGAAGTGTGTTGTCATTTATAAATATATAGGGGAAGTGATGAGAATATAGATTTCAGTATTAAATTATAGTTCAAACTGAGGGTTTATTAAATAAATTCGAGCGCATATATGTGATGCAAAGTGAAAATTTAAAGATTATAAATGTGTATGAAAATATTATCGAGTAATTACTCACTAAAATATATCACAATTGGATGAAACAAATAAGTATATATCTATGTAGGTATTGTGTTCAAATATTTAACAAATGAGAGATAGGAAGGTAATAGTCTGGTAACAATGTAGCCTTAATTTTTTAATTGGAGACTCCACATTAGTTCTTACAAGACACGCTAGAAAACAAAAAGACAAATTCTAGAAATTCTCACAAAAATCAAAAACATCAATCATGCACGCTCTAATAACCATAGTCATTGGTCTGTTATAATTTTTAAAAAGTTACCCACCACTATCATTATAAAATATTATAAATAAACTCTAAAACTATATCTAAATTATCGAGCTATGACATTATGAAAAATAATTTAAATAAACCATAATATTTATCTAATTTACTCTGCATGTCATTATAAAAGATAACTTAAAATGATATCCAAATTCAAAATTTGTATCTAATTAAGTTCCCATGTATGTCTTTATTAAAGATAACCTAAACTAAACACCTAAATCTTAATCTAATTATCTTCGTGTCCATCCTACCGAAAAGTCCAAATGTAAACTAATATATAACTCTAAATTACCTATTTATTATTATTAATATAGAAATAATAAGTTCAGATATACACGCATGATAAATGTCTCCATGTAGACCATTTATACATGTATATGTGAGGAAGTGATGAAAAATATTGATTTTTATGCTAAATATAATGTATGGAGGTGTGATACAAAACAAAAAAAGTGTGAATGTGTATGAAAAAGGTTATACAGTAATTACTAATTAAAAATAAATATATTAAAAATGTATAAGTGCACGTCTATATGATTATTATGTTGAAGTATTGAAAGAAATGGAAGAATAATATGTAAACAATTTTGTTTATTAGGTAGGAGTTTAATTTATAAATAATTTTGAACACAATTGCTTTTTAAAATGTTAGCTTGTGCGGAAGCATGGGTTCATGGACTAGTGCATGTCAAACCGTAAGCTAAGAGGGGTTCATGGACTAGTGCTTGTCAAACCGTAAGCTAAGAGCATGTACAACGATTAGACAAAAGTTAGGCATGTAAAACTTTCTATTTAGTTGTCTAAGCTGTTGTACATGCCCTAACCAAAGAGAGGCCGCAACAACTGGATGGATGGCGAGTGCGTCGAGGCGAGCAACAGGCTGGGAAGGGCGTGTCGGGTTGAGGCCTTGAGACCATCTCCAACCCATGGTGTCCATACTACCACGGTAGCAAAATGTTTGCTAAGAAACTCTAACGTCCAACACACGGTTTCTACGCATGGCCCCGTAATAAAATTTTCACATCTCTACCCTACTTTCTCTCTCACATCTTTCCTTTTCCTTTCATTGTTTCTGTAGATAGATAGAGACTAGCATGGCTTGCCGCCGGCCATGCCTCAGGCCCTTAGCGACGACCAAGCACGGCGAGGGCGGTACCCGGCGGCACGACGAAGTTAGCGGTTGGGTCGCCCATAGGTGTGTGCTCATGGGGCGACTGCGGTGATGCGACCACAAGGCGCTTCACGCTGAGGTACTCCATACAGCGGCGAGCGGGCGAGCCGGTGGGCCGCGAGATCGCCACTGCGGTTGTGGCAAGCTGGCGGAGCGCTCCGCACAATGACAGGGAGAAATCTGCGATTTCACCATTCTCAAAAATGGGCTTCGCCAGAATGCCATTCTTTAATTGGGCTTCACTATTTTGCCATTATAAATGGATGCCAACACGATGGAATGCGTTTTGGTGATTTTACAACTTGTTCCACCATTTGCCTTTTTTTCTTAGAACTTCCCAAAATACCCTTAGAACCCTGTCCTTTCTCACGGTTCCTCTCCTCTCCCTCGTCCTTTCTCTCGCGTGGCATCTGCCCATCGCCGGCCCTCCCTCCCGCTGCTGCTTCACTTCCCGCTGACCTCCTCCTCGCGCGGCCCTCACTGCTCGGGCGTGGCGTGGCCGGCTTCCTCGTGTGCGGCATAGCAGTGGTCTAGTACTTGTACCCCTTGACGTACAAGCTCTCGGAGGCGGCGGCGTCCCTGGCGCCGGAGCCGGCGTACTTGCCAAGCGTGGCCTCAGAGTTGGCCTTGCAACGAACGAGGAAAGTGTCCTGCGCGGCGGCAATGTACTCCTTCTTGCCACTTCTTGAGGGTTCTCTGCTGCAGCGCACGGCCGAAGGAGAAGGACAACGTCCATGGCTTGAGCACCTCCAGCTTGTTCATGGTGTCCAGGTTCTGTGTCGCCTCCTCCTCGCTCTGCCCACCCAACAGGAACACCACCCCGGCCACCGCCGGCGGCATCGTGCGCTGCAGCGCCGGCACCATGTACTCCGCGCCAACCTGTGCACAAAATCACAAATTGCAAGTGGCACCCATGAGTAATCTCGCATGGTGCATTGGAAAAGATTAGAAGCTAGAACGATTGGAGCACGACGACACGTGCCTTGGGGCTGTCGGAGCCAGGGGTGACCATGTTGGGCTTGAGGAGCGTGCCTTCGAGGAGGACCTTGTGGTTGTTGAGCGACTTGTAGACGACGGCAAGGACGCGCTCGGTGACGGCGGCGCAGGTCTTGATGTCGTGGCCGCCGTCGGTGAGGATCTCGGGCTCGACGATGGGGACAAGCGCGTTCTCCTGGTAGAGCAGCGCGTACCGCGCGAGCCCCTCGGCGTTCTGCTTCACAGTGAGCTCAGATGGCTCCACCCACAGGCTCAACAAGCACGGCGGCGGCGGGTGGCTCAGCGCCGGCGGACTAGGGCGGTGCCGGGTGGATGAGGGACCGGCAGGGACTGGGGCGGCAGCGGGTGAACGAGGACCGGTGAATGAGCTATGGGAGAGACCGAGGAGTCAAGTGAATGGATAAGAGAAGGCCTCAAGGGCATTATGGTCAGTTTAGGTAGAAAAAACCCAAGATAGAGAAAATCGCGAAAAGGCACTGTAGCCGTGCGTCACCGTTTCGTAATGGCAATATAGTGAAACCCATCTGTGGGATGGAAAACCGGCGAAACCCACTTTTGACAGTGGCAGAATTCCAATTTTCTCAATGACAGGCGACAAACTAGTGGCAGGTCTGCCTGCAAGCAGCAAGGGTTCTGAACTCAATCTCGCTGCCTCTGAGGGCTTGTTTAGTTGGTGGAGGAAAGTTTGCGAACGTTGCTGCAACAATTTTAAACTGAAGAATAGAAGGACTAAACATGATCTAATTATAAAACTAATTACACGGATGGACGGGAAATCGCGGGACGAATCTATTATGTCTAATTAATCTGTCATTAGAGATTGTTTACTCATTAGATTCGTCTCGCGAAGTTAACCAGGGTTATAAAATGGATTTTGTCATTAATCCATGTTTAATACCCTTAATTAGTGTTCTAATATTTGATGTGACGGGTGAATAGCAAAAAGTTTGAAAAGATGATCAAACTTTTCCTCGTAAATTGAAAATCCATTTGTTCCTGTTGAATAGCTTCTCCACCAATCGATATTGAACAGCAAAAGTGATCTCGTTGGTTGCCAAATCGAATAAACTAGTTGAACACCCCGCGCGTTGCAGCGGGAATTCAAATGTAATTTATTTCGAGAGAAAGTTCTGTTATATATGTTGAATAATAGGCTATGCAGCCTATGCAATGAACTTCCAGATTAGTACCTTTCTTTATTTTTGTGAGTACTGACCCCGATAAATAGTTTCTGAAGATTGACAATTCCTTCTGACCTCGATAATCCTAAAGATTCAGGAGAATTGGAGAAATTGAGAAAAGAGCTAATAAGCCAACTTAACTGAACACAATGGCTAATAATCAGGAGAAAAGAGCTAATAAGCCAACTTAACTGAAAAGAGCTAATAAGCCAACTTAATTGAGAAAAGAGCTAATAATCAGGAGAATTGGAGAAATGGCAGCTTATTCATGCACGTTCCTTGTCAACTTTATTTTATCTATAATCAGAACACAATGGAACTTGGGCCTCCAAATAAATAAGCATGCAGATGAGTGTCTGATAGAATTGGCTGACATCATGTGCTAGCATGTCGCTCTCCCCTCTATAGAAAATAAGAGAATTATTTTGCCAAGTATAGTTGTAGAGTGGGCTTCGGCAAGTTTAGAGGATGGATGGACAAAAAACAACACTGCGTATCGGAGAGAGACAGAGAAGGGAATACCGAACCATAAGGTTGGGAGAATAAAAAGGAATGAAATCAGGAGTTCATGACTGTTCACCTAGCCTCTTTCTTGCCCGTTCACATGACTCCATCACAAACTGATAATCTTGAAGTGGATCAACCAATGCTAGCTGGGTTAGAGCATGATGTTAATGTAGAATAAAATGACACCGAGAGATAGAATGTCAACTGATATTTGGTGGGAATTAAAATGAGCGAAGGGAGTGATGATGGATTAGTGGAGCCAAGATGGAAATTAAATGCTTGATGACGTGGATAGGCTGAGAGGCTAGCTTTAGAGGTAGTGGATTGCTAATGGGTAGTATGAACTTTATAGAGATATAGGATCACCAACCAATTTGAAGTCCCCAATGTCCAAACCAAGATGTGACAACCTTCGTCCTCCCTACTGTGCGACAGTGGCCAGCTTGTGTGCGGATCGGCGGCGGAGGTCCGTCGCTGGCCATGTGCCGCGCTGGTGCAGGAGGCGCTCGTGCTGGTAGCGAGGGGGAGCGAGGCCGGCCATGGTGACACCGGAGACCGGACGCCCACGACGGGCAACGGCGGGCGCGGTGACGCGCTGAGAGTTAATCCTGGTGTGGGTACCACAAAACTCGTGGGGGAGAAACTGCATCCGTCCAACGCGAGCCAAGCCGTGTCCTGTGGCATTGGAGGTTGAGCCAAAACGGTGTCATGCGTGAGACACTTTTTCTCTTTTTTCTTCTTTTTCCTCTTTAACACATGTGCTACATTAGATTTTTTGTCTAGTTGACATCTTATTTAATTCTATAGACACCAGATGACAAGGAAGGTTGGAGATGCCCCGGAGGTTGGAGATGGTCAAAGGGCATTTGCAGCAGCGATTCGATGCATGAAAAAAAAAACTCAGCCACCTTCACTGATTGATTCACAGAATGGTTCATTGTCCTCTAGTGGTGCGGGACCCAATGCTGACGCATCTCCTTCCTCTCCCTGATGTCGCCTGCATGCATGCTCGGCCAGATGAAGTGCTTTCCGTTATTTTATTTGCCATGCACCGATGCAAAGAGATGCATCGGACTCCTTTCTCTCTCCTCTATGATTTGGTGTCCTCCAAGCAATGAAAGCGACTCTTGCCCATGCCATCAAGGATGATGTATCGCATTTTTCCCTGACTGGAGAAGCCCTAAGCCCTAAGGGCATCCCTAACTCTTCACCTAGGATAGTTTTCATAGCATTTAATAGGGTGTCATGTCAGAAAAAATTATGAGCTTGCTGTTAAGTTAACAAGAAGATTGAAGAAAAATAGACACCGTTCTTTCTTTTGAGAAACCGAGTCCACTCGTATTTGTATACCAATGCCGCAAGACACGATTGAGCACGCGTTGGAGCGGTTCCTCGTTTCTTCCCCTCCATTTTTGTGGGACCCATTGGACTGGGCAAAGCCATGCCCACGCAGCAGACATGGTGACATGGCCAGGACCTTCCTGTCGGTTTTTTATACCGGCTAGCCTACTATGGGGGGTCCCTAAGTAGTCGAGTTGTTCATGAGGGCCTCGTCGGAATCAGAAGCACGATGGTGAACACGAGACGATTTAGACAGGTTCAGGCCGCCTCGAGTAGAGAGCGTAATACCCTACGTCCTGTATGGTGGATCTTCTCGTATTGATGGTTATGATTTTACAAGGGGTCCCTGCCTCACCTTATATACTCGGGAGACAGGGTCTACAAGGAAAGAAATACAAACTCCTAGTCGGATACAATACACAGAGTCCTAACATGAGTAGGCCGGGTTGTTTCCTAGTACCCGACTAGTTTCCTTAAGCTGTACGCTCCTTCCTTGTATCAGTCAGAGTTGCCGGCCCAATTTCCTAACGGGACTGTGGCCCATGAGGACTCCCATGGATCCTGGACCGTCAAGCCCCCGAGCGTCTTCATGTCTTCACGCCTGCCGGGTTGTTTCTCAACAGTTTCAACATCAGCCGAGTTGTTTCCTCGTCGTCTTGCTTGTTGAAAACCTTCAGAAGTGGACATGATGTGCTCCTTTGCTGACTTCTTTTGCAGCCAGCCCCCGGGCCTTGGTTCATGAACCAAGATTGATGCAAAAACTTCCCCATTTACTATAATGGTGTCCAGCTTTTGAAAAAAGATGGACCCATTATGGGTCTAGCCCCCGAGCCTTGAAATGTTTTCAAGGATTAAAAACAATTCCAGG
The DNA here is from genome assembly GCA_004135705.1 of Alloteropsis semialata. NCBI lineage: Eukaryota > Viridiplantae > Streptophyta > Magnoliopsida > Poales > Poaceae > Alloteropsis > Alloteropsis semialata. The sequence goes on from CM014278.1 coordinate 79,377,690, forward strand.
GTCTTTATTGAAAAAACTTTCCAAAAGAAATATACTATTCCCCCCAGCCCCCAAGCTTAAAGCAGATGACAATAAGCTTAAAGACTTCTGTTGAAATATGTATATTCTTTGATGTGGAAATAAATCCTATTAAGCATCAGCCCCCGAGAATGAAAATTCATCGGAAAATGACCTAGCTCGTTAGGAAATGGCCGCACAAATATGCATCTGGTTTGTAACCGCGAATACATAAGTGTTGGTGTATTTTGGAAAACGGGTTACAGAAAATACGCTTAGGGTTACCGCTTCAATCGCTTCAATCTTATAAGACAGAGGGTGAACCGTTCGTATTCTCCTCCCCGCCGCCGTCGCTTTCACAATTGAAATCCTCAAATCCTTTTCGCCTCCGCGCGCAATCCCCAATCCACTCGAGCCCCGTCCGAGAGTCAATCCAAGGCCTCATCTGGCAGGATGGGTCGAAAACCTGCTTCCAGCAAGCCCATTGAGAGCAAAATCGCCATGAGCAAAAAGAAATCTAAGATCCCAATCACAGATATGCCGGTGTTCAAGAACTTCCCTGCGCCGGGTCTTGCCTGGAAGCCATCCAAGGCGACAGAGGAGATGGTGCAGGTTCTTGTAGAGCAAGGCTACCTCCTGGAGAAATCAATCTCCTGTTGGCGCACCGATGCTAGTAAGGCCTGGCCTTTTGAAGAAATCCACGAAATCATGGTTTTTGTTGCTTTTTATGAACGCGGATTCGCCCCCCGCTCATGATTTTCTCCGAGGGCTTCTCTCCTACTATAAATTAGAATTGATTCATCTCAATCCCAATTCCATTCTTCAAATTTCCCTCTTTATTCATCTTTGCGAAACCTTCTTGGGGATCGATCCCCACTTCAATCTTTTCCGCTGCCTCTTTCGTGTGAAATCCACCCCAGACAAAGTAGTCGGTGGAGCCGGATTTCAGCTTCGTCAGGGGATGAAGAACATCTACTTTGACTTCAGGATGAATGACTCCATTAAGGACTGGAATGATAAGTGGTTCTATGTAGAGAACCAGCCCCCGAGACTTTCCAAACACTCCGGTCATCTGCCTCGGCCGCAAGACTCATGGAATGAATCCCTTGATAGGGATAAGGTTGATGGAATCGCCAGGCTATTGAAGATGATCACTGCTTTGAAAGATCAAGGCCTAACCACCATCGGGATCGCCAGTTTCTTCCTGCGCCGGCGCGTACAACCCTACCAGAAGCGGGTTCACGCTGGCTATGAATATACTGGCCCCGAAGACCCGACCAGGATCTCGACCAGCGATTTATCATCAGATGAAGTCACCGTCCGCGTCCAGGCGCTCTTCATGGACGCCCAGGATCTGCCACGCCGAGTACCCGAGTACTCGGCAAGTTGTCCCTCGTCATTGGTAAGCTCGAAAACAACCTGAATACCAATTATGATATACACCTTCTTGCTTCTTGACAACTAATCAATTGCTGTGTTATCCAATGCCAGGAATTGCGGACCAGACTTGCTTCCTCACCTCCGGAAGTAGCAGAGAACCAATCCGGGTTGCCTGGATCTCCCCCACCCCCGCAAACTGGTGAAACCTCAGGGAAAGGGAAGAAGAAGGCATCACCAGATATGGAAGAAGTAATTCTGGAGGAAGGATCATCTTCTAACGATGATGCGCCCCGACCACCTCCTAGGAAAATACTTGGGCAAGGAGGATGAGGTCTGAAAAGATCTAATGCTGAAGACGCCCCAAGCCCACCAATCCCGAAGAAGAAACGAGCTCTGCGAAAGAGAGTATCTCTTTCGCTGAAGAAATCATCTGATACTATTCTTGATGAAGCGGAGGCATTTGAAGCAGAGCCTGAAACCAATGTGGAGATTCCTGTGAGAATCCCACTGCAGTCATCTCCATCCAAGGTACCCCAATTGACTTGTTGGCAAAAAACCTTAGTTCTTGCCTCTTGCTGAGTTGTTTTCTGACTTGAATGTATGATTGCAGGAACTTCAAGAAGAAGAACCCGCTCAGTCGGAAGAGCGTCAAGGACCTCAAGACAACCCGTCTGAAGGTTTTGACTTCATTGTGGATGAGCCTGAATTCAACATGGAATTTGCCAGGTAAATCACCCAACTTAATGGAGCCAAATTCTGAAATGCGAATATTGCTAATCTTCAGTTGTTATGCAGCCGTTCGCCTACTCCTGCTTCGACAGATGTACCAAAGACTCCAATCATGGAAACAGGAGGAGGAGAAGGGCCAAGCCCCCAGGCATCTCCACAGCTCCACCCCCAAGTACCAAGCGACAACGTCACACCGCCAGCCCAGGTTCCAGAACAAGCCGCTCCAGGTACTTCGGCCTCTGGATCATGGCCCGGAGCCACAGAAAGTATCCGGATGGCGAGCCTGCGGACTGCGGAACTGAACGCCGCCACAAGCCTAGTGAAGGAGACAGAAATTGAAGAAATCATCCGAGAACAGAAGAAACCCCGCGAGCCTTCACCAGAGCCATTCCAGATCTTCACGGGCACACCCGGCGTTAACGCAAGTGAGGATGAAAACGCCTTTCTGTTCAACTCTCAAGTTGACCAGGAAGATCTAGAGAAGACCGCTGAGCTGCATGAACAACTCTTCAAGCTCACAGAGGTTAGTCAAAATGACGTATTATTGTAAACATACTTATCTCCTTTGTTCTTTAATCAACTCTGCCGCCTTGAACATGGATGCAGAGTGTGCTTGTACGATCTCAACAGAAGTCTGAGATACTGCGGAGAGTCAGCACGTCCATCGCCCGCGCCGAAAAAGCCACCGCCGATCTGGCCAAGGGGCAAGCAGCCTGGGACCAAGAACGTGCCCAATTGCGCCGAGAACTGGATGAGGCTTACAAGAAAATTAACTTGTACCAAGACCAGCGCGAGGACGTCGTTGAGAAGAATAAATCTTTACGACAAAAACTCTCAGGTATGTACACCAAGTACTTCTTCTCTGTCTGCACTAATCATATATCTGAATAGAATATGATGTGTTGTCTGCAGAGAGCGACAAGCGTGTTGAAGCTCTAAAGGGCGAGTTCATCGATATGAAGAACCGCTTTTATCAGGAGCAAGAGCGCGTAATCCAGGTGGAGCGGCAGGAAACGGAGTGTATGGCGGATCTTGCTGAAGAGCAAAAGATGTGCCAACATGCCGATGCCCAACTCATTGAAGACCTGACCAAGATCCGCAACCAAGAGGCTGAAATCTAGGCTCTTCGCGTAGAAGTCAATCGTCGTGGCGCGGAAATTGAATCTTGGAAAGAAGCCGCCCTGCCTTTGGTTGATGTATACGCAAAAGTACCCGCAGGGAGTGTTGCTCCTCCTCTCCTTGATCGCCTTCGAGCAACTCCTGGGCAGGTGAAGGTGTATTGCCAACGGATTGCCCGTTCGTGTACTAAGCAAGTACTCGGGGTTGTCCGGTCATAGTTCCCTTCACAGCCACTAGGTATTACTGAAGGAAGAATCAACCCGGCTTGTACCCGGGCCATGTATGATACCTACATGGAGGAGGAGAAAGACACTGTAGAGAAAATTGTATGTCGGCTTAAGTTCTAGAGTCTCTTTTGTAAGAAAACCCTTTGTAAAGAACTTGGTTTCAGATGTAAATACTTAATGTTTTATTAACAAAAAGTATCTGTTTATCTGATTGTGTGCGCCCGATCTCTCTGTGTGGAACAAAGAGTAGATGGCATTTGAACGTAGTGTTCCTGGATTGTTTTTAAACAACCCAACTAGATTCAAAAATAAGTGCGCCCGATCCTTCTGTGTGAAACAGAAAGTAGATGGCTGTTTTGACTGCAGCCCTTTCTGGATTGTTTTTAAACAACCCGGGATAAGTCAAAATAAATGCGCCCGATCCTTCTGTGTGGAACAGAAAGTAGATGGCTTGTTTGAATTCAGCCCTTTCTGGATTGTTTTTAAACAACCTAGGGATGATTCAAATATGTAAGTTTGTATCTGAATTCCAGGCTTGAAGACAATAGAATATTGACACTTTATTATTATTGGGCTAACAAGCCGATATCAGTACACAGAAAGGACTGACTTTTATTGACTCTTGATAAACTCTAATAACTTCTTTAAGGGTAAAAGCGCCGCAAGTGCTCAATGTTCCAAGCATTGGGCACCTCTGTTCCGTCTTCCCGTTGTAGCTGATAAGTACCCGGACCGATGACCCTTGATACTATAAACAGACCTTCCCAAGGAGAGGACAGCTTGTGCTGATCTTTTGTACTCTGAATTCTTCGAAGAACCAAATCACCAATGTTGAATGACCTTATTTGGATGTTTTGGTCATGATACCTCCTGAGTCCCTGCTGGTACTTGGTTGTCCTGATCAACGCGGCTAGCCTCGCCTCTTCTAGCATGTCCATATCCTCTGCCCTACTTTGCTCTGCTGCTTCCTCCGTGTAGTTTTGAATTCTTGGAGCATTGTACTCAATGTCCACCGGGAGTACCGCTTCTGAGCCGTAGACCAGAAAGAAAGGTGATTGCCCCGTCGCGCGGTTGGGCTGGGTTCTAAGCCCCCATACCATGGCTGGCAATTCTTGCACCCACTTGCCGCCGTACTTTTTGAGTGGTTCATAGAGCCTTGGTTTGAGTCCTTGAAGTATGAGGCCGTTAGCTCTCTCAACTTGTCCATTGGTTCATGGATGTGCCACTGATGCGTAGCGGACTTCAATTCCTAGGTTATCGCAAAAATCAAAGAACTCGCTCCCTGTGAATTCTGAGCCGAGGTCAGTGATAATGCGATTCGGGACGCCGAAATGATGAGCAATGTCTTGGATGAACTCGGCCGCCTTTGCTGCTGTAGCGTTGACCAGCGGCTTGACTTCAATCCACTTGGTAAACTTATCGATCGCCACATAGAGATACTTGAAACCTCCTGGCGTAGTCTTGAGTGGTCCAACCATATCTAGCCCCCAGCATGCGAAGGGCCAAGAGGGCGGTATGGTGTTGAGGACCGTTGCGGGGACATGAGCTTGCCGGGCGAAGAATTGGCAGTCCTGGCAAGTCTTCACGATTTCTTCTGCATCAGCCACAGCGGATGGCCAATAGTACCCGGACCGGAAAGCCTTGCCTACGATTGTGCGGTGGGCAGCATGGTTGCCACAGATTCCACCATGGATTTCTTCAAGGATTTCCCGTCCGACTTCTGGAGTGACACACTTCATCAAGACTCCGAATGAGGCACCGCGTCGAAAGAGGGTGGAGCCGACTACTATGTAGTGCTTGCTTCGCCTGATAACTTGCTCAGCCTCCACCTTATCTTCAGGCTCCCTCTGGTGTAGTATGTACTCGATGAAGGGCTTTGTCCACTCAGGTGTAATCACCATGACTTGCTGATGAGGTGGTGTTGTAGTCGGCTGTACTTCCTGCTCCTTGATGGATGGTTGTAACAGCTCATGGACGAAAATGCCGCCTGGTACTTGTGCTCGGTGGGAACCCAGCTTTGAAAGTGCATCAGCAGCCATGTTGTTGTCTCTAAGGACGTGATGAAATTCGAGCCCATGAAAGTGCTTCTCGAGTTTGCGCACCTCCATGCAGTATGCATCCATGTTCTCCTTGGTGCAGTCCCAATCTTTATTGACTTGATTGATCACCACAGAGGAGTCACCGTACACCACCATATGCTTGATGCCAAGGGAAGCAGCCAGGCGTAGCCCATGCAGTAGAGCTTCATACTCGGCTTCATTGTTGGTGGCTTTCCAGAGGATTTGGAGCAAATATTTGAGCTGATCACCTTTTGGAGATATGAGTAGTACTCCTGCACCGGCCCCTTCAAGCTTCAATGATCCGTCGAAGTACATGATCCAATGCTCGAGAGGTTCTTCTGGTACTGCGTGTTGTATTTCTGTCCACTCAGCAATGAAGTCCACCAGGGCTTGAGATTTGATGGCAGTTCGTGGGACGAAATCGATAGCGTGAGAGCCCAACTCGACCGCCCATTTGGAGATTCGCCCTGTCGCGTCCCGGTTGCGGAGGATGTCGCCAATTGGAAAAGAGGTGACTACAACAACCCAGTGAGCATCGAAGTAATGGCGCAACTTGCGAGATGTGATCAAGACAGCATATAACAGCTTCTCAACCTGGGGGTATCGCACTTTTGATTCTGAAAGCACCTCGCTGATGAAGTAGACTGGCCGCTGTACTTTGTATACATGGCCGGGTTCCTCCCGCTCGACAACGATAGCAGTGCTCACAATGTGAGTTGTTGCCGCGATGTAGAGGAGCAGTGGTTCCTAATCAGCTGGTGCAGTCAGTACTGGTGGTGACTGGAGAAATTTCTTGAGATCTTCAAACGCCGTATTAGCTTCTGGAGTCCATACGAACTTGTCTTGCTTCTTGAGGAGCTTGAAGAAGGGTAATCCTCTGTCACCCAGCCTTGAAATGAATCGGTTGAGGGCCGCCATGCATCCAGTCAGCTTCTGAACGTCCTTGAGGGATTTTGGAGGCGCCATGGATGTAATAGCGGTGACTTTCTCGGGATTAGCTTCAATTCCCCGGTGGCTGACTATGAAGCCCAGCAGTTTTCCCACGGGCAAACACACACTTGGTAGGATTGAGCTTCCATTGGAATTCCCTGAGATGTGCAAAGGTCTCGGACAAGTCGTCAATGAGACTATCCGGGTTCTTTGTCTTGACGACGACGTCATCAACATAGGCTTCCACATTGCGGCCAATCTGAGCCTTGAGACAACTCTGAATTGCACGCTGATATGTTGCCCCTGCGTTCTTGAGTCCAAAGGACATTGTAGTGTAGCAGTAGGCGCCGAACGGAGTGATGAACGCCGTCTTGATCTAGTCGTCTTTGTGCAGGCTTATCTGATGATAGCCCGAGTAGCAATCCAGGAAACAGAGTAGAGAGCAGCCAGCTGTGGAATCCACCACCTGATCAATGCGAGGTAGCCCGAAGGGATCCTTTGGGCAGTGCTTGTTCAGGTCGGTGTAATCGACACACATCCTCCACTCATTGTTGTTCTTGTTGCGGACCAAGACAGGATTAGCGAGCCAGTCAGGGTGGAACACCTCTTTAATGAACCCGGCTGCTAATAGTTTCGCCAGCTCCGAACGGATGGCTTCCTTCTTGTCCTGGGCAAAGCATCGTAGGCGTTGTTTCTTCGGCTTGGCAGCAAGATCGATGTTGAGTTTGTGCTCAGCCAACTCCCTTGGGACTCCCGACATGTTAGATGGCTTCCATGCGAAGATGTCGCGGTTGTCCCGTAAGAAGCTGGTGAGCGCGCTTTCCTATTTGGTAGGCAGGTCGGCGCCGATCAGCGCCGTCTTGGAGGGGTCGCCCGTCCCTAGGTCGATTGCCTTGATTGGAACTTCCTGGGAGGGCTTCATGTTTGACACGGCTGGCTTTTTCGTTGGGATGTCCAACTCAGTCTCGCCGAGTTGTTTCGCCATAGCTGCTACGATTGCTGCCTGGCTCGGTTGCTGCATGCTTGCAGCAATCGTCATTGCCTCGGTGTCACAATCGTAGGAGGTCTTCAGGTCGCCCTTTAGGGATAAGATCCCCTAAGGGCCTGGCATCTTCAGGACGAGGTAGATGTAATGTGGGATCGCCATGAATTTTGCCAGAGCAGGTCTTCCCAGGATCGCGTGGTACGATGATTCGAAGTCAGCGACCTCGAATGTGATGTACTTGGTCCTGTAGTTGGCCTCGGTACCAAATGTAACTGGAAGTGATACCTGGCCGAGGGGTACGGCAGCGTTGCCAGGAACGATACCGTAGAAGGGTGAGTCAGTGGGCTTGAGCAAGTTGGTGATGTCCTAGCCCATCGTTTTCAGCGTCTTGGCGAACAGGAAGTTGAGTCCACTTCCGCCATCGATCAATGTCCTTGTGAGTCACGCGCCAGCTGCCACAGGGTCAAGTACCAGGGGGTACCGCCCCGGGTTCTTGATATTGGTCCATTGATCGTCACGAGAGAAGCTGATTGGGGCTTCTGACCACTTCAGGAAGGTAGGGATGGCAGGGTCAATGCAAGTAATCTCGCGCTGGATAAGCTTTTGCTTGCGCTTTGATTCTGACTGAGTAATTCCCCCAAAGATGACATTGACCACCTTGTCGGCTTGTTAGTAGCCGGTGTCTTTGTCACCCTTGTCTCCTTTGTTGTCAGGGTTGTTTGGTTTGGGGGCGCCCTCTGCTGCGAACGCTTTCTTGAGCGACCAGCAGTCCCTGCTTGAGTGCTTATCCTTTGGGTGGAAAGGGCACTGCTTGTCGATTAGTTTTTCGAACTTCCTGCGGGAAGAGTTCTTCTCAGCAACGTTGACCGTGACTTCGGGTTTGCGCTTCTTGTCGTTGAAGTCGCGTTTGCTATTGTTCTCAACTTGCTTGCCCTTGTTACGGTCATTGTTGTTGTTGCAGTCTCCTCCCGACTTGTTGCGGTTGAATCTTTCATGCTACAGATCTTCAGCGTCTGACCAGCGACTGATGAGGTCTCGCATCTGTTCTAGTGTCTTTGGCCTGTTCCTTCCGAAATCGAGGTGCAGCACGGGGTCTGTAAGGCCGCCGTGGAAACAATCAATGACATCTTGGTCGGATAGGCCTGCACAGGTTGAGCGCTTCTCCCAGAATCGTCGGTTGTAACTGCGCAGGTACTCGTTCTGGCCTTGTTTGCACTGTGCTAGGTCAAAGCGAGTACCCAGCTTCTGCCATGAACCCTGGAAGTTATTGATGAAAGCTTTGCATAGCTCATCCCAGGAGTCGATGGAGCCTAGATTGAGCCCTTCTAACCAGGTCAGTGGAGCCTGGTCGAGGACTACTGGGAGATAGGTGCCATGGTGTCGGTGTTGCCCCTCGCCGCCTTGATTGCCAAGTAGTAGATGCGAATCCACTGTTCAGGATCATGTTTCCCATTATATCTATCGATATGAGCTGGTTTGAACTTGTCGGGCCAGGAAGTAGCGCGGATGCGGTCTGAAAAGGCTGAGAACCCTTCGTACTTGTGGAGGTTGTGGTGATCCTGACCCGGCGGCCCGTAGACTTGGTCGTACTCCTGGTGTCTGCGGCGTTCTTGTTCTTCGCGATCGCGCGCCCGTGATGAGATGATGGTGCGCGCATCCCTGGGTGGCAATTGTTCTCGCAGATCCCTGTTGTTGTCATGATTGGCGGGGCGTCCATCCCTGTTTCGATTGCCGTCACGCCCGCCGATGTGGCTTTGCTGAACCTCGCGGTTGCTTGGTCCGGCGCCGTGGTTATGACCTCCGCCGCCGAGTACCATGCCCCGCTCGATGTTGCGGTGGCGTTGTTCTCTGCTCGGGTGATGGGACAGGTTCCCACGATTTCCAACTTCAGGAAGTCGGCTGCTTGCCTGGCGGCTTGGTGCTCGGGTGATGGTCTTCGCCGGGTAGACTGCGTCATGCTGGATGGCCGCTGTCTCGAGCATTGTCTTCATCCTGAGGATTTCAGGAGTTTCAGGCATCTGCCCCAACTTTGTGACGACAGCCATGATGTTGGCTGCGGCGCTGGAGTAGACATCTTGGCCGGCGACTTGCCTGAACTTGGCGTTGAGGTCCTGTGGAGGTAGCCTATGTCCGACGCGGCGGCGACATTCTGCGCGAGCAGCATTTCGCTCCCTGCGTCGGTTACGGTCAGCTTCAGCTTCGTTCTCCATAGTTGGCTCGTCGTTGGAGACTTCTTGTTCTTGGGCGATGATCACCATGGCTTGACGCCCTGGTGAGTAGCTTCCTGTGCTTGAAGTTACTGGGACAGTTGAGCCGCGGCTGCTTGAAGAATTCAGGGGTTGCCCGTGTTGAAACGGGAGTGGATCGATGCACGCGATGATGCGAGACATGTCCAGGTCCTCCTGTGGTGTTGCTCCAAGCATTGGCTTGTGTCCCGGCTAGTGAACAAATCGTCCTTCGGGGGTTGAAGTGATGACGAGTCCGACTTGTTTCCCGTTCAGGGGAAGTTCGTCAAATTCGACCAGAGATCGGAGTTGTTTTGAGGACGCCGCCTGGAAAGCGGAGGTGGGGCCCACGAGTCCAAAGGGATATTGGCTCGGGGTGTCGGCCTCACGCTTAGCAGTGGCTGGAGTCCTTTTCTTCTGGATTTTTGAATTGGCGGATTTTAGCATAACCGATGGTTCAGAAACCGACTCGGATCGCTTGGCCCGCTTCGAAATCTTCCCAACCCGAATTGAAATCGAGCTAGGAAGAGTGGTTCCTTGAGTCCGAGTTCAGTTCGAACCCGAGGTTCCCCGAGCCCGAGTTGAATTCGGACCCGAGGGCGCGATCTCGTCGAGCTTGTCGGCGAGTTGCTCCGGAGTCGGCGACTTGAGGACACGGTCGAAATTGCCCACGCCGTCCGCCGTGCAGACCCAGGAGCCGAAGACGAAGGTGGCACCTTTCTCGAATGCCATGTCGCCGTCGCAGTTGATGATGACTAGTGCCATCGAGCTTGCTGAATGATTCTCGACGAGAGCCCCTACCTGGCGCGCCAGCTGTCGGTTTTTTATACCGGCTAGCCTACTATGGGGGTCCCTAAGTAGTCGAGTTGTTCGTGAGGGCCTCGCCGGAACCAGAAGCATGATGGTGAACACGAGATGATTTAGACACGTTCAGGCCGCCTCGAGTAGAGAGCGTAATACCCTACGTCCTGTATGGTGGATCTTCTCGTATTGATGGTTATGATTTTACAAGGGGTCCCTGCCTCACCTTATATACTCGGGAGACAGGGTCTACAAGGCAAGAAATACAAACTTCTAGTCAGATACAATACACAGAGCCCTAACATGAGTAGGCCGGGTTGTTTCCTAGTACCCGACTAGTTTCCTTAAGCTGTACTCTCCTTCCTTGTATCAGTCAGAGTTGCCGGCCCAATTTCCTAACGGGACTGTGGCCCATGAGGACTCCCATGGATCCTGGACCGTCACTTCCTCGCCTTGTCGGGGAGATGCCCTACAGTGGCCGCCACACCCTGCAGACACAACTTGGCTGAAGGAGACATGGCCACTGCCCAGGCCCGTCAGATCCACGCTGTGGACTGATCGAGGCCCGCCGCTGTCATCGCTTGCAGCTTTGTCTCCACGGCCACGCACACTACGCTTGCTGTAGCTCAACTCCGGTACAACCTTCATCGTGTGCAGGTGCTTCTTTTCTATATGTAGAGATAGGAGAATGGAGATGTGATACTGATGCCACCTTGTTGATATGGCATCAGTAGGAAGTGCCTTGTTGATATGCCACCTTCTAGATGGAGATAGGATCATCGCGCACACTTCTTTTCTAGGAAGTGTCTTGCTGATATGGTAACATAGAAATTACCTATGGAAACTATGTGTGAGACACTTTTTCTCTTTTTTTTTCTTCTTTTTCCTCTTTAACACACGTGCTACATTAGATTTTTGTCTAGTTGACATCTTATTTAATTCTATAGACACCAGATGACATGGAAGGTTGGAGATGCCTCGGAGGTTGGAGATGGCCTAAGGGCATTTGCAGCAGCGATTCGATGCATGAGAAAAAAAACTCAGCCACCTTCACTGATTGATTCACAGAATGGTTCGTTGTCCTCTAGTGGTGCGGGACCCAATGCTGACCCATCTCCTTCCTCTCCCTGATGTCGCCTGCATGCATGTTCGGCCAGATGAAGTGCTTTCCGTTATTTTATTTGCCATGCACCGATGCAAAGAGATGCATCGGACTCCTTTCTCTCTCCTCTGTGATTTGGTGTCCTCCAAGCAATGAAAGCGACTCCTGCCCATGCCATCAAGGATGATGTATCGCATTTTTCTCTGACTGGAGAAGCCCTAAGCCCTAAGGGCATCCCTAACTCTTCACCTAGGATAGTTTTCATAGCATTTAATAGGGTGTCATGTTAGAAAAAATTATGAGCTTGCTGTTAAGTTAACAAGAAGATTGAAGAAAAATAGACACCGTTCTTTCTTTTGAGAAACCGAGTCCACTCATATTTGTATGCCAATGCCCCAAGACACGACTGTGCACACGTTGGAGCGGTTCCTCGTTTCTTCCCCTCCATTTTTGTGGGACCCATTGGACTGGGCAAAGCCATGCCCACGCAGCAGACATGGCGACATGGCCAGGACCTTCCTCGCCTCGTCGGGGAGATTCCCTACAGTGGCCGCCACACCCTGCAGACACAACTTCGCTAAAGGAGACATGACCACTGCCCAGGCCCGTCAGATCCACGCCGTGGACTGATCGAGGCCCGCCGCCGTCATCGCTTGCAGCTTTGTCTCCACGGCCACGCACACTGCGCTTGCTGCACCTCAACTCCGGTACAACCTTCATCGTGTGCAGGTGCTTCTTTTCTATATGTAGAGATAGGAGAATGGAGATGTGATACTGATGCCACCTTGGCCGTGGCTAGTGGGAGTGAGCACGTGACGCTGCTGCTATTTGCTTCACGGGATGGAAAAGGGACAACCGCTGCTGGGATTTGAGGAAAAAAATAGATAAATGGAAGAGAAACTTGCTGGTTTGTTTTTGGTAGACTAGTCTATAGGAGAGAGGAAAAATGCTACTTCAGATAGATAGAAGAACACAGAAGTCATCAGGAAAAGAGATATGGAGGTGGGGGACCCACGCTAAGAAACCGTGGGCCGAAGACCATGGTTTCTAAAGGCAGTGTCTTGTTGTTATGGTAACATAGAAATTACCTATGGAAACTATGGGTTGGCAAGACACAGGAAGGGCGACGGTGGGCGAGGACGCTAAATAGTAGGGCCTTGAGGGGCAGGACGCAAGAAGTGTGTTGTTTGGCAGAGGCGTTTCGATGATCATGCCATGTTCCCCTCACTTCTTGCACCACTCTGAAGTCTGCACAGCTAAACCTAGAGAAAGATTGTGGTGGTGATGAATTAACACCCTACATCGTTCAACAGGAGCTTAGACCTCCTTCTCGTAGCTCCAAAGGAAAATTTCAGACTATACCTTGTTCACAAAGTTTTTTGTCAAACTGCGAAATATTAGCCTCGAATTACTGAAGCCATAAACCTAAGATAACGGCTACTGCCATTCGTCACCAGTTTCTTCCTCAGCTGTCCCTGACCCCAAAGTTCAAGGCAGAAACAAGGGTGTTTAAATCCTCAAAGTCACCAAAAGTCACCAAAAGTTTTCACACTGATAACCGTGCCCCCTCTGATAGGACACACTTCTCAATGTCAAAATCTTTCACCATTCTTCATCAATTCATCGGATTTAAACACCCCAAGCTATATCCTGAGCTTGATTTCTTAACATGTTGACCTTTTTCTCATCTAAGCATGCAATCTTTCTTTTCATTTGGTTCTTCTAATCCATCCAGTCGATCTGTGCGGTGCTCTCTATCTCGCTCCAACAAATGGCTTGGGTTCAATGCAATCCGATCTATATGATTTAAAGTGTTTGATGCCGGTGAGATAGTTCCCACAGTGGTATGCATGTAATGTCGCTCGGTACACTTTTTTTCAAACGCGTATTTCATTAGGAGAAAAAAAGAGTAAAACACAACATGAACACGGTCAGACGCTAGAGACGCTTGAAACAACAACTACAACAACAGCCTAGAAGAACTATAGATTCGCAAGCATCAGAACGCCTTCTATTGAACAAAATCAAAGAGCTCCGACGCCAGCCATCAGCAACACAACAAAAGCAAACCTCTACAAACGTCCTCCAGAGGCTCGAAACGACCCAAAGAACTTGCAGCTACCAAAAAACAACCAAGCGATTAACCACAAGCACACAAAAATGAAGGCGAGCTTGCTAGCGACAAAGAAAGGGAATGCAAGGGCTTGATCGCTTCGAGCCTGTACGAGGAGTGCATCCGGATAGTTCTCGTAGGACCTGCCGTCACTTGATGTCTTCTGCGCACGCTAAGGATGTTGGAGCTGCACTCTTCTCCTTCCTTTGGTGTGGATGTGTGAGCATCCTTTGCTCCTAGATAGTTTGTGTGGTCGTGTGCTTGTTGAGTTTCTTTTAGATCATGTTTCTATTTTGTAACTGTTTTTTCTCTGTCGATGAAATACGTGCTTATGGTGACTTCATCGATCTCAAGATCGTAACAACCGATACAGTCTTCCAGAGGTGCTCATAAAGTTAGGCCTAACATTCGTGAATTCATAGTGGTGAGTACGACCAAACCAATCACTGGATAAGGTTCAGACCGTTATTATCAATACACAACATGGATGAGATACTTGCAAAAATAAAGGAATTCCTTAGTTACATGTATCTATATTCAAATATTTGGACAAGGCACATGAGGTATAGGTCGTTGGTCTTCCTCTGAGAACTGGCGAAGTTTGTCCGAGTGTCTTGTTCCCCATGTCCACCTTGAGCACGCACAACGCCTGGTCCTTTGGTTTAGCCTTCGAGATGAGGTAAACTGCGTCATTATCATCCAGGCTAAGGGTTGGGAATGTTGTGAACAGCTGCTTCAATGTCAAATTAGGAGCTGTGCTGCTCTTAAGCTCACTCAAGAAAGCAGTGTGAACTGGGTCGTTGACAAGCATGTCATCAACATGAACCAAAGACTCCTTATGCCAACAGGTGCACAAAATTGTCCTGCTCCATGTGACGACCCTCCAACCAAGGTACTTGCAGCTCTGCTGGTCCGTGCCCTGCTTCGTGTCCTCTGCACAATCCAGCATGTCCAAATCGAGCAGTACATCCATGCTGGATACATCTTCAGGTGCTTCGCCATTGATTGTTCGTCTGTCCGAGCAAGCTTCAAGCTCGGCGCACTTGATCAGACCATCTGCGCAAACGACCACGTCGCTGAACGACCGTGCTGGACCCAGATGAGCGTCGAGCTGGTTGTTATCAAACACGTTGCTGGGTAGCAACTTGGGTAACGGGATGAACTGGGCTGTGGGGTCCTCCTTGAGCACGTTGCAGGCCAGAATACCATTCCAGAGGTCCACGAAGCCGAGCTCTTCGCAACCAATAGCGATCACCTTCTCAACATTATAGACTCGGCAGCTTGCAAGCACCAGCACCTTCTTGGTCCATATGCGTCGCCCGGACCGGAAGACATGGAGCTCGTACTTCCCGGCGGCCAGTGTGAAGCCGAGAGCGGCCAACACAAATTGCTCACCGTTGCCGCCGTGGGGGAGGATGCCGACGGAGGCCACGAACAGTACTTCCTGATGGAGATATGCGAATTATTCTACCAGATATTAATTCAAGGCATATTTTGTAAGTAATTGCTACTACTATGTAATACAAATAAATAGGCATAAAACTCAAGAATGAGGACAGCAGGAACATCATAGATATAGCCAGCATATATGTGATAAACATGATCAAATGCATCGCTGAACTATCACCCATCTATGGACTTACAGAGTAGCGCTCCGTCCTCGTGTAGATTCGGTGTAGAGGCAGTGCACAATGAAGTCGATCAGCTTCGAGCGGTCGCGCAGTTGCGCTGCCCAGAAACCTTATTGCCGCCCCTCGTGCAGGCTTCACGACGGCAAGGACTCGGAGATACCACTCCTCTCCTTCTCAGTGCACGCCAAGAAGAAGAGCCGGCGAGATCCGGCAGCTCAGCACCACAGCACACTTCTCCCGAAATCAGAGAGAAATTACAGAAAGAGTTCGTGGAGATTTTCTCATGTAAGACCTTTTTCTTGGACGTCTCCAGGTTCTCTTATAGAGATCTTGGCAGCTTTCTGCTGACCGTTTCGTCTATTATGACGCCCCATTAATTGGCAGTAGTAACCGCCCACATAACTCGGGATTAAGGCATTGACTGCGCACTTATCCTATCTAATGACCGTTGTCAAAAGATTAATACACAGATGGCAAAAAGATTACACAATCTTTGCTGCTCGCTGCGTCGCAAGTCACAAGTCACGCGATCATTCACGCGAAAAGGACGCGAATACGCGCGTGCGCGCGCGTGTGTAACCTTAGTCCCATTCTCTCCAAGTGTTCAGACTAGTGAGAGAGCTCTTGTATTTAAGTTGGCATGCATCAACTCAATCCAGCAGTATGGGACATCTCTATGCCATGCACTCTTGCTTTGGGATTTAATTAAATGGGCCTCTCCATGGGCCTATTTTCCAACAATCCCCCACCAATGCCAAAGTAAGAAGAAGAAGAATGACAAAGGATAAATGTGCTATTGTACTGTTAATATACCAGCGTTTCAGTATGAGTCCCGTACGGGTTGAACTTATACCTAGAACAACAAGATTCATCTTTCCGCGGCCGGAGAATGGACTACGCCTTGAATTCCCAGCTTTAGTGCAGTCAGATTTCACTTGAAGTCATAACTGATACTAGGCTGCCAAAGTAACCTCGCCTAACCGGAGCGTTAATGGTCTACCCCCGTATCTTTTAGTGAGCTTTCAATGAGAGCGCCCTGTCTCAAGAACTGCGACCTACAGTTAGGCTCAAGTAGGTGTTCTCCTTCAAGAATATCCTGCAGGCTGATATCTTTTCCAACGGAAAACATTAAGGCTTTATGCCAACCTTCTATGCAGTAAAGAGTACTTTATTTGTCATTTGGACACGGGTACATTTTATTATGTAAATGTACTCTTTGAGTTACACCATCAATTTGTTCTTCCTATTACCTACTTCACGGGATCTCCGATCACATAGGATAGGTTGTCATTGTGATGCAACATATTCAAATGGGCCTCATACCCATGTCCTTAGACATCATAGAAATCGCATTCCGTGTTAATCCCTTTGTAAAAGGGTCTGCCAGATTCTTTTCAGTTTGCACGTAGCTCACAGCTATAACTCCGGAGTTTTTCATGTTTCTGACAGTTTTAAGCCTCCGCTTAATATGTTTGTTGGACTTGGAATTATCCTTTGTATTCATAACCTGAGCTAGCATTGATTGGTTATCCCAATACATTAGGATGGGTGGTACCGGCTTCTCAAGCAAAGGCAAGTCCATCAACAGCTCTCTTAGCCATTCAGCCTCATTAGTGGCAGTCTCAAGTGCTACAAGTTCTGCTTCAGCCGTAGACTTTGTCAGGACTGTTTGTTTGCAGGACCTCCACGCAACTGCAGCACCCGCTAGAGTGAATAAATAGCCACTAGTAGCTTTCATCTCATCCGCATCTGAGATCCAATTGGAATCACTATACCCCTCTAACACATGGGGATATCCCGAGTAGTAAATTCCAAGCACTGTAGTGCCTTTCAAATATCGCAGCACTCTCTCTAGTGCTTTCCAGTGATCTTCTCCTGGATTAAATGTGAACCGACTTAATTTGCTCACAGCATAGGAGATATCAGGTCTCGTGGCACCAGCAAAATACATAAGGGATCCAATTATTTGAGAATATCTCAGTTGATCTCTTCCCTGTCCTTCGAATTTTCGAAGTTTCACACTCGCATCATAGGGAGTTGGAGAGACTTTACAGTCCTCAAAGCCAAAATGGCTAAGGATCTTCTCTGTATAGTGGGATTGATTCAGCATGATCCCATTCTCCATTTTTATCAACTTAATATTCAGAATAACATCTGCCAGTCCCAAATCTTTCATATCAAAACAACGAGATAAGAAAGTCTTGATCTCATCAATCACGGCAGTGTTGGTCCCAAATATGAGTATGTCATCGACATACAAACACAATATAACTCCTTCACCCCCACCATAACGGTAGTACACACACTTATCTGCCTCGTTCACTCTGAACCCCGCAGATCTCAAAGTGGTGTCAAATTTCTCGTGCTATTGTTTGGGAGCTTGCTTTAGGCCATATAATGATTTTATTAATCTGCACACTTTATTCTCCTCCCCAGGAATTACAAAACCATCTGGCTGCTCCATATATATTTCTTCCTCCAACTCTCCATAAAGGAAAGCCGTTTTCAGATCCATTTGATGGACATGTAAACCATGGCACGCAACCAGCGCAAGGAGAACCCTTATGGTAGTAATTCGGGCAACAGGGGAGTAAGTGTCAAAGAAATCTTCTCCTTCTTTTTGGGTATAACCCTTGGCCACAAGCCTTGCCTTGTACTTCTCAATTGTACCATCAGGCCTCAATTTCTTTTTAAAGATCCACTTACATCCAACTGGTTTACACCCGCTTGGACATTCAGTGATCTCCCAAGTCCCATTGGACATGATGGAGTCCATCTCACTACGGACTGCCTCCTTCCAATACTCTGCATCAGGTGATGCATAAGCCTCTGGAAGTGTTTTTGGCACATCATCCACAAGATAGACAATAAAGTCATTACCAAAAGATCTCGCTATCTTTGGTCTCTTACTTCTGCGTGGAGTCTCATTGACTATATCATCATCTTCGTCGGATGTAGTTGGTTCACTATTTGGTTCAGGTGGAATCAGTGGTTCAGGTGGAGTATAAACCTGATTTTCGCTGTCTGTTATTCTCATAGGATACACATCCTCAAAGAATGAAGCATCTCGTGACTCCATGATTGTATTTATGCTCACATCTGGAGTATCAGATTTTACTACCAAGAATCTATAAGACGTGCTATTCTGTGCATAGCCCAAAAATACACAATCAACTGTTTTAGGTCCAAGCTTTCTCTTTTTTGGCGCTGGTATATTGACTTTCGCCAAACAACCCCACGTGCGCAGAAAATTGACATTAGGCTTTCGCCCCTTCCATCCCTCATAGGGAGTGACATCTTTACTCTTTGTCACAACTCTATTTAGGACAAAAGTTGCTGTCAAAATAGCTTCCCCCCACCATTCATGACATACCAGCACTCTCTAACATGGCATTCACCAAGTCTGTAAGTGTCCAGTTTTTCCTCTCAGCCACCCCATTTTATTGTGGTGAATATGGTGGTGTGACCTCATGGATTATACCATGATCAGCACAGAATTGAGAGAACTCAGTGGAGATATATTGTGCTCAAGTGCATCCCACAACTTTGTGGGGTTTGTGTAATTCATATACACATCGTAGAGTTGATATGACAATAAAGTCAGAATGCATCCAAGTGCAGTATCACACGCACTAGGAAAACTGGTCTCTTGTTCAATCGTGAACGGCATCGCCGGGTGGATCACCCACCACAGCCCCATAGACATGAGCCAAAATTTGACTCTAGTCTGCCATCTACGAAAGTTACCACCAGAAAACCTCTCAGGTTTCATTGCATCCGAAGCACCAGCCATTGCTGAATTAGAATAAACGCATAAATAATGTTTCTAGATTGATGGAGATATGCGAATTATTCTACCAGATATTAATTCGGGGCATATTTTGTAAGTAATTGCTACTGCTATGTAATACAAATAACTAGGCATAAAACTCAAGAACGAGGACAGCAGGAACATCATAGATATAGCCAGCATATATGTGATAAACATGATCAAACGCATCGCTGAACTATCACCCATCTATGGACTCACAGAGTAGCGCTCCGTCCTCGTGTAGATTCGGTGTAGAGGCAGTGCATAACGAAGTCGATCAGCTTTGAGCGGTCGCGCAGTTGCGCTGCACAGAA
Source organism: Alloteropsis semialata (assembly GCA_004135705.1). Taxonomy (NCBI): domain Eukaryota; kingdom Viridiplantae; phylum Streptophyta; class Magnoliopsida; order Poales; family Poaceae; genus Alloteropsis; species Alloteropsis semialata. The sequence continues at coordinate 79,397,114 of CM014278.1, forward strand.
ACCTTATTGCCGCCCCTCGTGCAGGCTTCACGACGGCAAGGGCTCGGAGATACCACTCCTCTCCTTGTCAGTGCACGCCAAGAAGAAGAGCCGGCGAGATCCGGTAGCTCAGCACCACAGCACACTTCTCCCGGAATTAGAGGGAAATTACAGAAAGAGTTCGTGGGGATTTTCTCGTGTGAGACCTTTTTCCTGGACATCTCCAGGTTCTCTTATAGAGATCTCCGTAGCTTTCTGCTGACCGTTTCGTCTATTATGATGCCCCATTAATTGGCAAGTCACAAGTCACGCGAAAAGGACGCGAATACGCGCGTGAGTGCGCGTGTGTAACCTTAGCCCCATTCTCTCCAAGTGTTCAGACTAGTGAGAGAGCTCTCGTATTTAAGTTGGCACGCACCAACTCAAACCAGCAGTATGGGACATCTCTATGCCATGCACTCTTGCTTTGGGATTTAATTAAATGGGCCTCTCCATGGGCCTATTTTCCAACAATCCCCTACCAATGCCAAAGTATGAAGAAGAAGAATGACAAAGGATCAATGTGCTGTTGTACTGTTAATATACCAGCGTTTCAAAGTCGGTGAGATAGATGCCGGTGAGATAGTTCCCACAGTGGTATGCATGTAATGTCGCTCGGTACGCTTTTTTTCAAATGCGTATTTCATTAGGAGAAAAAAGAGTAAAACTCAACATGAACACGATCAGACGCTAGAGACGCTTGAAACAACAACTACAACAACAGCCTAGAAGAACTTTGGATTCACAAGCATCAGAACGCCTTCTATTGAACAAGATCAAAGAGCTCCGACGCCAGCCATCAGCAACACAACAAAAGCAAACCTCTACAAACGTCCTCCTGAGGCTCAAAATGACCCAAAGAACTTGCAGCTACCAAAAAACAACCAAGCGATTAACCACAAGCACATGAAAATGAAGGCGAGCTTGCTAGCGACAAAGAAAGGGAATGCGACCGTTGGGCTTGATCGCTTCGAGCCTGTACGAGGAGTGCATCCGGATAGTTCTCATAGTGTAACACCCTAAAAAATTTCTTTTCTAATATAGTAATTAAATTGCTAAGTTCTTGGGTGTGCATTTACAAATTTAGGTAAATATAAAACCTTTTTGTAATTAAAATCAACCATAGGTTTAGAAACTTGTTCTGTGCATTTCATGCCGATGCATTGTTTTCTTGTCTGAGTGTTTTTTGTGCTAAGCCCTAGAGTCCAAACTCGGCCCGGTTTTGTTTTCTCTTTTCTTTCTTTCCCAGTGTCCAAGAACCCGACCCAAAAACCCGGGCCTGTTTCTTTCTTTCCGAAGCCCAAACCCCGTCAACCAAACCTGGCCCGACCTGTTTTTCCCTCCCTTCTTTCTTTCTTTCTTTCTTGCAGGCCCATTCTCTCTTTCAATTCTCCCTGGGCCCAACCCAACTCTCCCCCTCTCCCTTGGGCCCAAACAGATCCAACCCAGGCCCAAAGTAGATCCATTCTCACCCCCTCAGCCCCTCCCCTCTCCCTCACGCAAAAAAATCACGCACGCAGGCAACCAGGCGTCGTCGCCCTCACCCCTTTCTCTGCGTCGCCCCAGAGACCGTCGCTCGCCCCTCCTTCTCCCCTTCGCCCCTCCCTGTCATCTTCGACAAAACGAAACCGACGCCCCTTCAATCCCCTTCAATGGCATTCATGCCACAGCAGTAAAACAGCCCCCCTTCTTTTCACGCAGGAACCGTCACCCACCAGAAACCGCGCCCCCTCTCTCCTTCTGTCTCGCGAACACAGACAGGAAGCCGCGCCCCCACTTTCCTCCCTTCGCCCTTCTCTTTCTGCGATGCCAAGGGCAGAAGGAAAGCATCGCCTCCTCCTTCCCTACCCTGCAACTCCAATTCCATCCCCGACATCTGTGTCCGTCGGTTCTCGTCGCCTGCAGCGAAGGTAAGGGCTGCTGTTATCGCTAACTTCCTCCTCCATGGGCGCCCTACTGATTTTCCCCTTCCCTCGTTGTTTCTCTCTGGTGCGAAGGACTCCAGGAAGATGCGCTGACGCCCTGCAACTCCGGACAGAGGCCGCAGCCCCGTCTCCCATGCCCGCCATCCAACCTGTCTGCCCCCTTCGTGGTGCGGCATCTTCACTGATTCCCTGCCCAAATTGTTAACCAAATTGGGTTCGGCTCGTCGTCCTCTTTCCGTTCCACTGCTCGTTACGCAAATCGGACCACCGTAACCCTGGGGCCCCTCAACGCCGGCGAGCAGAACGCCGTTCTGGGCGGCGCTACCCATTCTGTTCGCGAGAAACGACGAAGACGGCGTCGTTCTCCTCCCCCTGAACCAATCAGACCGAGCAGAACCTCCATCCACCGCCCATTGCCCATCCAACGGCCAACTTTAGATCAGAAAATACCCCTTCGCTCTTTTTCTAAAGAGACCCTGCAAAAATCCCTAATCAACCGCCATCCCTGCCTCTGTTCAATGAATCTTCCTTGCTACCCCTGTGATATAGGGTTAATCACGTTTAGGTCCTCGTTTCATCACAGCATAGACCTTCGATCTTGTTTTTAGTGTAGTTTAATCACCGTAAATCCGATTAGAGTGATTTTCACGTTGTTGTGTTCGTAGAAATGCGTAGAATAGCTTTTTGCTTCTGTTTATACTGTATGGTGTACTGTCCTAATAGAATTATATTTGTTTGCATGTACTGGCTTGTGATGGATGTATGTATGGTGATTGGAATGCGTGTTTAGTTTGCGAGCAGTACGAGGCCGGCTTTGATCAAGAGTTTGAAGACCCGGTTCAGCAGCAATATTTTAAGGAAGGCAAGTGTAACATGATTCATCCTTGATACCTATTCACCTTATAAACATTTTATTCATTCATGCATGTGTCTAATTTTGTTAAACCATAAGGTTGACTGGATTTGTTTATCCTATATTCCTTGTTTACCCTGGGTTATGCATATGGGTAGATATGTTAGTTGTCGCTATGCTTGCCAACCGCTAATGTTCGTTATGAAATAATAATCCTGACTAATGGTATACTTGGAACCTTATTAAAATATGCTTTTTAGCAACTTGGTTTAGGGAGCTTGAGCATGTGTTTGGATTGCTCTAAGCGTCTCTTCTTAAGGTTCTGTTCTTAAAGCGGCAACCCAGGAAAACCGTACAACCACAGGAATCACATGGCTCTGGTCTTGACTAAGTAAACTGTATGGCTCTAACTTGTCTAGTGGTTACCGAAAGGCGCAAGTGGGGCTGCCAGGTTTAAGTGTGGACCTCGGTCAGTTCTCGTTGGGGTTTGTGTGTGATGGATTTGTGTGATGTTTTGGCTGGAGCCTGGAGGGGTCCATGCGCCTGTCAGGAAACCGTAGCGGCCACTAGCTTGTTAGGGTGTCTTTTGAAAGGTCTCGTAGTGATACCCTGTGCTCGTTTTGGGAGTGCATTGCCTATGGCAAAGGGGTGTCGCGACCGGTGGTGAAAGTGTACAACCTCTGCAGAGTGTAAAACTGTTATAACAGCCGTGCTCACGGTCAAGAGCGGCCTGGATCCTTTTCGAACGGTTCCTTGTTTTCTGGATAAATGGTTTAATATGATGTTGTTCACTTATAATATCTCACATGTTTTTCTAATGTGGGTTACAACCGGGTTGTCATATAATTCTAGTAATTCAGGTTAATTCTAAATTCAATCAACTAAAATTGCTAACCGCAGTTCAAACCTTGTCTAGCCTTTTGAGCCTCATTTAATCATGTTATGCTTGCTAAGTAAGATGGATTACTTACACTTGCTTTACATCAACAAAATCCCGGATGGGTACTCAGATGAGCCGCCTGTGGATGCTTTTGTCTTCCCCGAGGAGTTCCCGGACTTCTAGGCAGTGCATTCCCCCAGTCAGAGTCCCTGTGGAGATGTCTTGGAGTTAGATTACATCAGGCTTCCGCTACTTTGATAAACCCGTTAATAAATATAATGCCTGTGATGTAAGACTTGTTATGATTTATGTTATCGAGCACTGTTTTCCCTTTCTTTGATATTCATTTCTGAGCTATATGTGTGTAAAGACTTCCTGGGTACACATATAGTAGCATTCGGATTTCCTTCGTAAATCCGGGTGTGACACATAGGACCTGCCGTCACTTGATGTCTTCTGCACTCGCTCAGGATGTTGGAGCTGCACTCTTCTCCTTCCTTTGGTGCGGATGTGTGAGCATCCTTTGCTCCCAGATAGTTTGTGTGGTCGTGTGCTTGTTGAGTTTCTTTTAGATCATGTTTCTGTTTTGTAACTGTTTTTTTCTCTGTCGATGAAATATGTGCTTATGGTGACTTCATCGATCTCAAGATCGTAACAACCGATACAGTTTTTCGGAGGTGCTCATAAAGTTAGGCCTTACATTCGTGAATTCATAGTGGTGAGTACGACCAAACCAATCACTGGATATGGTTCAGACCATTATTATCAATACACAACACGGATGAGATACGTGCAAAAATAAAGGAATTCCTTAGTTACATGTATCTATATTCAAATATTTGGACAAGGCACATGAGGTATAGGTCGTTGGTCTTCCTCTGAGAACTGGCGAAGTTTGTCCGAGTGTCTTGTTCCCCATGTCCACCTTGAGCACGCACAACGCCTGGTCCTTTGGTTTAGCCTTCGAGATTAGGTAAACTGCGTCATTATCATCCAGGCTAAGGGTTGGGAATGTTGTGAACAGCTGCTTCAATGTCAAATTAGGAGCTGTGCTGCTCTTAAGCTCACTCAAGAAAGCAGTGTGAACTGGGTCGTTGACAAGTATGTCATCAACATGAACCAAAGACTCCTTACGCCAACAGGTGCACAAAATTGTCCTGCTCCATGTGACGACCCTCCAACCAAGGTACTTGCAGCTCTGCTGGTCCGTGCCCTGCTTCGTGTCCTCTGCACGATCCAGCATGTCCGAATCGAGCAGTACATCCATGCTGGATACATCTTCAGGCGCTTCGCCATTGATTGTTCGTCTGTCCGAGCAAGCTTCAAGCTCGGCGCACTTGATCAGACCATCTGCGCAAACGACCACGTCGCGGAACGACCGTGCTGGACCCAGATGAGCGTCGGGCTGGTTGTTATCAAACACGTTGCTGGGTAGCAACCTGGGCAACGGGATGAACCGGGCTGTGGGGTCCTCCTTGAGCACGTCGCAGGCCAGAATACCATTCCAGAGGTCCACGAAGCCGAGCTCTCCGCAACCAAGAACGATCACCTTCTCAACATTATAGACTCGGCAGCTTGCAAGCACCAGCACCTTCTTGGTCCATATGCCTCGCCCGGACCGGAAGACATGGAGCTCGTACTTCCCGGCGGCCAGTGTGAAGCCGAGAGCGGCCAGCACAAATTGCTCACCGTTGCCGCTGTGGGGGAGGATGCCGACGGAGGCCACGAACGGTACTTCCGAGAGGTAATCGCCGATGCATCGGAGATGTTGGAGCGACGGCCGCCGCCCAAGCCCGGCCCTGTACAATAAGTACTCGGTCGAGGGACCGCAGGCGAAGGCGACGCGGATGAGGGCGAGGTTGTCCACGGAGCAGAGGACGCGCGGTCTCCCGACAAAGTCCCATTCTTCGGAGAGGCCAGGGCAGTGGACGCAGAAACGGGAGAGACGCGGTGGTTCAGCGGCGACGAAGGAGACCTTGACGGATTCCCCTGAGCTCGTTCGGGTCACAGCTGTTGTAGCGTTCGAGATGTCGTCGATGTACGCCGCCTGGTCGAGGAGGCACCAGGCGCAGCCGGGGAGGCCCGAGGTGGTGGTGGTGGCATCAGAATCAGTGCCCGGCAGCGCCGGAAAAGCCCAGGCCGAGGCCATAGTTGGATCTCCCCAGGTCTGGGAAGAGGATCGTATTCTTCTTCCTTTCTGAGTTGTATAAACCAGAAAAGCAGAGGTGGGACGCTTTTATAGTTTTATTTCTCTCCCTCGGATCGGAACAGAACTCAGGTCGGTTTCGGACTCTTTTTTCCGCGAGATATCCTGAACCTCACGATACCAACCCAGTGGCCGTCTCTATCCCTAGAGATGGGTAATTAAGTAATTCGCTAATTCGGGATGAAAATGAAACCCCACTAATCCCAGCCCGCGAGATCTGGCGCGAGATTCAAGGCCGGTGGTGAAATCTTATTACGTGGCTCCTTAAACATCTAGGTGAAACCACCTAAATCCTATAGGTGGACACTTTAGAAAACAAGAGAAATCGTAAAAATTCAAAAAAACAAAACATCTAGTCATCAATTGAAACACTAAAATCATCATATTCATTAGATCTGTTATTTGTTATGTTTTTTTAAAAAAACTAGCAAATATACCCGTGCGTTGCAACGGGAGAAAAAGATAAATTTTATATTTTGTTTAATTCAATTCAATAAATGTTTCTCCAAATTGACTCCAATTCTCAAACTCTGCAAAGTTTTGTGACGAATTTACCTGCTTACTTTTGACATTTTTGTTGTCGAGGTCGCCAAGGTCCGTTTCGTGCTTTAGCGTCATTTAACACACCGTCGTTGTCACCATATGTTACTGTCGAGGTTGTACTCGTCAGATATTTGTCCGGCAGGCACCCTGCTTCGTGCGAAGATTGATCACGGTGACGAACAGAGAAACACGAGATTTTTATACTGGTTCGGGCCCTCGAGATCGAGTAATAACCCTACGTCCAGTTGCTGCTTGTATTATTTTGTCGAGTACAGATTACAATGCGTAACAAGTACCCTCGGGTGGATTGTCTAAGATTGTAGATCAATGGACATACCTTCTACGCACAGGACCCCCGCTATTTATATCCAGGGAGACGTACTAGTCAATGGGTCAGCGGGGTCAGAGGTCAGTAGGGCCTGCATGTCAGTGAGGTGCAGAGCATGATAGGTGGGTACGAGCGGTCAGCAAGTCACGGGTTGGCTTTTGATCCTTAGGTGGGCCGGCCGTGTGCTGAAAACGGGGAAGGGGAGTCCATGGGCCGCAACGAATTTGGCCCATGGCCTATCTGTCTTGGGAGACAGAGATGAGGCGGCAGGGTCCACATGTAAGAGAGAGCGAGATTGGGAACGGTGGGGTCCGGTCATCATAGAGAGAAAGGTTGGCGCTGGGATTTTCCGTGGCCCGTACGGCTGGTTCTTCGTGTGGTCCTTCGTGTGGTCGATGCCGAACAGATTGGCAGCGATTAGAACGGCGGCGGGCGGTGGGTTCAGTGCGGGCGGTCGATGAGTGCGAACAGATCAAGGAAAATAGCAGAGAGAGCAGGCGAGGATTGAATAGAGCGATGAGGCAGGGAGAGAAGAGCGAGATCGAGGGGAAGGGAGCACGGGAAGAGTGGTGGCGACCGGCGACGAAGCAGAGATGTGGCGGCGACGAGCGCGCAGGCGATTGTGATACCGGGAGAGGTGATGGTCATGTGCGGTGATGCGTGTGTGAGAGCGACGGCAGGTGGTGGTGGCTAGCAGCAACGGGCGGCGGCGAAGCTAAACAGAGCGGCGGCAAGACCGACGGGCACGAGGGAGAGGGAGAGAGAGGAAAGGGCGTGCGGTGAACCTGCAGTGGAACTCGGCACGAAAGCCGAAAAGGTAAACTACACAAATGGAGCAGAGCTCCTTCATCCATCCATGGCACCATGACAGCGGCACACATCTCAGAACAGAGCAGAGAGGGTGAGGCGGCGAGAAGGCTCACAGTGTCGGCAGAGGCGAAGATGTGGCCACGCTCGGTGCAGTGCTCGCGGTGTGGCTTCCCAGGCAGTGCTCCCCGTCGTCTTCAGTGGCACGACGTCCTCTTGCTTTGGTGGAGGCGAGGATCGGGCGGCGATGGAGCCGTGGCTGTTCCCGGTGCAGCGCTTGCGGTACAACTGTGAGCTCGGCAGCGACGATTCCCGATGCGGTGAGGCTTCTCCCTTCAATTCCTTCAACGAGAGTCTCCACCGGCACCTCCTACTCCTCCTTCTTGCTTCAATTAGGTCGGTGGTGAGGTGGAACAGGGCTTCCGCCCTTTGGGAAATTTTGGAGAACAGAGGAGAAAGGAAGGGGATTAAGTAGAGGGGGTTGCATGGGGAAGGAGGAAGGGGCTGGGGTTCGGCTGGCGTGGGAGCGACGCGGTTCCTTGGGGGCACGGCTTCCTTGGGATCCAAGGGAGAACGGGGTGGGAGAGCACGTGGGCGCGGAGCGGTGCGGAGGGGATCGACGCGGTGCGCATCGCGGTTGGCGTCAGGAGGAAGAAGGCGCTGTGCGCCGGGCCCGCATGCCAGAGACAGAAAAGAGATGAGGGCCGGGAGTTGCTGGTGGGCCGGGACGAGATGGGCCGCAGGGCGGGCCTGCGCCGGAATGAAAGAGAAAGAAAAGGGAAGGGAGAGAGAGATGGTTTGGGCTAGATTTGATAGGGAGATTGGGTCCAAGACAGGTTAGGATAGTTAGATGTTAGCTTTTGAATTTATATTTGAACGGCTGAATTCAAATATAAATTCCACACAAGCACTCACGTAAAACCAAAAAGAACCAAATCACCCTAGCACGAATTGTCCTATGCAAAAAATAAAGGTTAATTTTAATTTCCTAGGAATTTAGGGAGATTCACTAGAAGACAATCTAAGATGTTTTCACAACAATGCAAGCAAAAATTTTTGAAATCCACATTTTTGAAATCATCAGTGGAATTGATTTCAGCATGACGTCATCAGTGGAATTGAAGCTTGAGTGCAAATCAATATGGGCTCACTCAGTACGTATCAGATACGCTAAGGTTCTACGCGCGCATTGGTGCACGCAAATCACTACTCTAGATCTAGGACAAACACGAAACTTACATAATGGAAGGGGATCAGATCATCCTAAAGATAATCATGCATCTCATCTTCCTGAAGAGACCAGGGACCTCTCCTCAGACCCCAGCTCCCCGACTGTTAGTTGGCTATTGTATATCCCAGTCGGCTTAGGTTACCTCTCCCCAAGTGCAAAAGTTTCTAATCCAAGAACCAAGATCATAAATCTTTAAGGCCTTTCTTTGTTTAAATTTTGAAAGCATCATAACAAACTCAACATTTGATTCCAAAATTGAACATGAAATAAACATATCAGTGTTTTCCAGCTCCATGAAGTTCCCAACGCCATCCAGCTTCTCAATGGCATGTTTAAGCTTGGCACAGTGGACCTTCAACAACGCGTGGGACTTGGCCTTCTCCCTCATGACCTGTGGATTGAGAACATATACTACATATGATGTGTTCGGCGGGCAATTTTGGGACAGCAGATTTCAGAGCCTCCAGAGAATCCAGTGATATGTGATCTGCAAAGCGGATATGAATCTCTGCCAGGCCTTTCTCTTGCTTGAGCCGCAACAGTCGCTCTACATCGGCGAGCATAGAAACCAGCCCAGTGATAGTGTTACTGGACACCACCTCGTTGCTCAAAAGTGGCATCGGCACGTCATGGCTGATAAGGGTCTCTGGAAGCGAGTACCACTTCCTAAGCAGGCAGTAGTCGCCCGCTTGTGCAGGTGGTCGGTCTTCGTGCTGACTAATGTTGGGTGTGGGTACCCTTCCTCCCCATCCATCTTTGTCGGTTTCAGACAGCTCATTGTTAGGATCAGCAGAAAACTTACCTGCAAAAAAAGTATTCAGTAGAAAGCATTTTTAGATTCATGGAGTCTAGTTGCACAAAGATGAAAAGGTGACACATGTTGGGTAAATAGCCGAAGCCGAAGGACCCAAACAACAGCTGAAACGGGACAACTGAGACAAGCAACAATAAATTACTTATCTACAGTATCCTGGAATCAACAACCTTTACATGAAGGGGAGGGGTCCCCTTTTATAGGGAGACCAAGGGTCTTTACATTCCCATTGTACCCCTGAGATCAGGCATCACCCTCTAGACTATACAATACAAAAAGCCTATGGACACTTTGGTACATTTACTCCTCCCAAATGTGAATGCGTAGACTTGCGATTCCGTGTTTGACTCGGCTTGGACTTGGTCTCCTTTGACTCGGTCCTTGTCAGCTTCGCCTGCTTTCATGAGCTTTACAGCTCCTGGATTTGGCTTCCTCTGAGTCGAGACGACCCCAAGCCGCTTCCCAGTGTTCAGAAAGCCGATGACTCCTCCAAGGACCTGCAGTATAGAGCTAACCGAAGCTTGCCATTAACTCATTCATAGCTTTTGGCATTCAACAGTATCAATACTTCACCAAATTGGCTTCTAACTTGGTTCCAATAACGCCACTTCGGCATTCTGCTATACGATGACCGAAGCCAATTGGCTTTAACATACAGCGAGATGCGGTCACCGAAGCCGATTGGCTTTTGTATACAGCGGGATGTGACCACCGAAGCCGATTGGCTTTTGTATACAGCGAGATGTGATCACCGAAGCCAAAGTAGAGATATGTAGAGCAAATGAAGCTAAAATGGCTTGATTTCCTTGGTTCATAGTTGCCCTCACGCATGAGATGAAGCAAAACAAGTAGAAGGCGTTTGTCGGCGGGCCAAATCCCCAACAGTAGCCCCTCGAGGATGAGGGCTTTCTTCAACAGGCCGAGCTCCAAGAAATTAGGATTGCTTGCCAGCCAGACAAACGCCTCCTCCTTGTTGGAGAAAGCCCCTTAGTATTTTGTCATGATTGTTCTATTTTTGCTTCGTTTATCTGATATGTCATGTCATTTAGTTTCGTTTATCTGAAAAATGGTTAAATTGTTTTCACCGTTGTTGTAACTTTTGCTTCGGCTTGACCGAATTTGAAACGGCGGTTCGTTTTTCGAGATTTTAACGGTCAGATTTTACTGGCCTATAAATAGGACCGAAGGGGGGGTCGATTTTGCTTGCTTCGTTTCGCTTGTCTTGAGCTTGACGATTTCTCTGGATTTTGGAAGCTTTTGAGTTCAAGCTTTGGCTTTCTTCTCTCAACACAAGTAAGTTTTGCTTTTTGTGCTCTACTATTTCCTTCGTTTTTTCCTTTGTCTTTTTGCTGCTTTGTTTTCTTATTATTTTTTCCTGTTTGTTGTAGCGGCTCGTATGAAGCAAACCGCTCGTCTGATTGGCTACGTCTCTGACGAAGACAATTCAGACGGCGTTGATATGGATGCTGCCGAAGCTGCGCAGTTTGCTCAGGAGATTGAGGGCGGCGTGGCCGTGGACCCCGAAGCCGGAGCTGCTATGATTATTGATGATCGAGGCAAGGGACCTGCCGAAGAAGATACAGCTGCAGGTGACGACACAGAGGACGCTGGATCTAGAGCCGAGGATGCCCTTGAGGACGTAGAAGCCGATGCCTCAGATCTTGTGGATTATAGGAAAAAGCCAAAGACCACTGTCTTTGGTGAGTCTCGTGTTACCCCTTCATTGATTCGCTTCTATGAGGAAAAGGGGTATTTTGAGGCCGGCCAAGGACGAGCTCCTGGTACAGAGACTACCCCGGCGCCTGGGCCAGACAAAGCTGTTGTATTCAAGGAGTTCTTCACCGCTGGGCTTCGGATGCCCGTAGACAATATTATTGCTGATATTCTTGGGAAGTTTGGCTTACAGCTTCATCATCTCACCCCCAATGCTATTACTCACTTGCTTCGCTTCTTCTGGGCCGTAAAGACCAATGCGTCGGATGTTAACGCGGATTGCTTCGTCCGTTACTTTGAGGGGCATCGGCAGACGAAGAGCGTCAAGGTTGATGGCTTTGACTATGAGCCGGATTATAGTAGTGTTACCTTTTGCGCGCGGTGGAGGCAGACTGACAAACAAAAGGTGGAGCTTACTTTTTGTCAGAGAAACACATGGGACAAGAGCTGGAAGAACTATTGGCTCTATGTCAAGGTGCCGGCGCTGGAGGCTGTGCTAGAGGACGGTACGAAGCAAATTTCATTTCCTCTGCACAGTTCTATCGGCACTTGTGAGTTTGTCGCTTGCCCTTCCTTCGACAGAAATGCCCCCGGCTTTGATCGATGTGAAAGTGCTTTTTTCAAAGCTAGTCGGGTTTCAAGCAGCCGAGACTTGATTGAGGAAGGGCTTGCTGTTGGAGTGAATATCCTATCTGCTTCGTGGAAGCCATTTGCTGTTGAGACTAGGCTGTACAGAGGTATTCCTCATGTTTGCTTTCCCAAGTTTGGGGTGAAAAAGCCAGAGAATATGTCTGACTTCGCCTTCGTTCAGTCCATTGAGTTAATGGCTGAAATTATTTGTGGGAAGTATACTACTAAGGAACATGAGAGTTGCTTGGCTTTGGTGGATGGGGTCCGGCTTAACAGGGTGTTCGATGAGATGGGCGTTAGCTATCCTCAGCGTTCGGCCCCATCCAAGCCCTCAAAGAAGTTCACTGATCAGGATCACCCTAGCGTGCTACCAGCCCCGAAGCCGGGTCGAGGCCGTGGGAGGAAAGGACGTACTGGAGGCCGTGGTAGCGGCCAGTCGGACGAGGGCGGTGACGAAGCCGGAGCCCCTTCAGGCCGCTCGAGGGTAGCTGCCACTAAAAAGCGAGTTGCCTCTTTGGAGACTTCCAAGCGTACTTCTGCCTTGGAGTCCTCCAAGCGACAAAAACTTGGTAAAGCTCTTCCTATCGTTCCACTTGCCAGCGCACCTCCTCGTCCCATTGCTTCGGCTGCGGAAGCGCCTCCCGCTGTCGCCCCTAAGCAAGTTGTTCCTGCAGCTTCCGCTGCAATTGATTTGCCCTCTTCTGGAGGTTTGTTTCTTGTGCAACTCATCTTTTTATTTTTAGCTTCGGTTTGCTTAATTGTTTTTTGTCATCTTATTATAGTTAAAGCTGCTGTTGGACCTCCTCGTCGTGAACGCCTACTTGAATGCATCGACGACGAGGATGATGAAGTAAGCTACAGCCATCTTTTGAGGGAGGACGAGACAAAGGATTTTACACTTAGTGAAGCTGAAGTGTCGTCTGTCCCTCTCCAGCCATCGTCCTTGGATTTACTGGCTGGTGTCGCGGCCAAGTCCCTTCAGATAGAGGGGCGTGCAGAGCCGGCTTCGGCTAATATTGATGAAATTCCGTGGACGATTGCGGGTATCACTGAAGAGCCGATGCAGTTGGCTTCGACTGACGTTGAAGAACCTGCACAGATGGCTCTTACTCTTGAGACTGTGCAGGGCCCTGTCGATTCGGCTCCATGCACCACTGAGCCAGTTAAGCTGGTTCCTTCAGTTATCGCCGAACAATCTGCGTCGGCCAAGGACGTTGAACCAGCCCCTGAGAAGCCAGCTCCTGAATTAAAAAGGTGTGTTTCGCGAAGCAATTATGTTTGCGTTTTTAGCTGAAATGATCTTTCTTTTGATTTGTTGATTATTTTGTTTCAGAAACAAGTTATGCTGGGTATGGACCCTTTACAGATCGGCTTCGTCAAGGCAGCTTTTGTCCTCCAAACGATATTCCGGTTATCGTTCCAAATGGTTGGTAATTTTTAACTGCTCACCCAAAACTGATTGATTTTGGCTTTTTTTGTCTAAACATTGGTTTCAGTCTTTCAGAGCTTGAGACTCGTGTCAAATCCTTGGATTTGTGGCGGCATCCAGGTCTGTTTCTTTTCCTTCGTTTTTGAGTTTGTTGTCCGGCTTTTTGATACTTATGCTTTTCTTGTTTTAGTCTATAATGTCCATGCAGGAGCTTTTCGCTCGCCTTCCGCTTCGTCTCAACGATGTTGAGAGCGAGCGGGCCAAGCTCGAGGCTCTAAGGAAGGAGCGCGAGGGCTTTCTTCTGCTTAAGAAATCTTTGGACGATGAGAAGGAGCAGCTTCGTCTTGAGCGTGAGTCTGCCTCGTCAGAAATTGCTTCGCTCAAGCGCCAGGTTGCTTCGCTGAATCTACGCGTGCACTTAATGCTCAAACAATTGAGGGGCTTCGGGGCAAGGTAATCGATGCTGCCACTTTGGAGCATGACCTGAAGAATCAAGTCAAGTCTCTCGAGGCTGATAAAGAGAAAGCGACGTCGGATGCTGAAAAGTACAAGAAGGAGCTTTTGGTTGCAGTTGACTTAAAGAGCACCCTTATTTCCGAAGCCAGTCAGCTTAAGGCTCAGGTGGGGCAGCTTAAGGCCGATAAGGAAAATTTAGATTCTGAACTGCTCAGTCGCAGCTTGGGCGTTTATGCTGAATACGAAGCTGCTCTGAAACAATATGGAGCCTAGCTGCTGCCCTTCCCCTCTGATGACTTTAGCGTTGGGAAGCTTTTTGACTGGCTTGATGATGAGTTCAAGTGCTTGCCCGACGTCTTGTCCAGAGTGGGTGATTATGCTGCCCGGACATGCATCACTAACGCCTTTAAGATGCTGGCGGATGACGGATGCTCTCATTACAAAGGCTTTTTGAGGAAAGACTTTCAGTTTCCTTCGGCTCTGAATCCTGATAGGAAAGATCTTTTCAGTGAGGCTGTTTTGGCAACTCGCGGCCTCTTTCTGAGGAGGTTTTGGTCAGAGACAGGGAGGGAGTGTGCTCGGCGCACTGCATATGATCGTCTGGTTAAGGTTGGCTTCTTTCATCATTTCGGATATTTATTTTGGCTTTAGACATGTCTTGTTAACTTTGCTTTCGGTATTGATTGTTCTGTTTAATTTCAGTACAAGGAGGAGCTCGCTCTCGAGCAGCGTCAGAGAGCCGAAGCCGAAGCCGCTGCTGCCGCCGCCACTGCTGGGGCCTCAACTTCAAGAGCTGGTGCCGAAGCTGGTCGTGATGGTGCTGAAGCCGGAGCCTCTGATGCTGATCCGAAGGTTTAGCTTCAATAGAGCTGATGACTTTGATTCTTTTGTTGAGGGATGTTAAAACTTTGTAAATTTGTATATACTCAGATCCCTGATGAGGGAGGTGTTCTTGAACCCATGCCGATCACTATGCGCGATGGCCCCTTGTGTGTATCTGGCTTCGCATGGGAACAATATCGAAAGTTATGTCCAAGTCAAAGAATTGACGATTTCTGGGAGTTTTGCCATGAGTTCTTTAGTCACTGTGAGTTCAATGTTTTTGAGTTTTTTAACTCCTTCATCGTTCGATGTTCTCCTCGTGTCGAACTCGCTCGTGCAAGAAATGCCGAAGCTGCTCGTCTGCTTCCAGTTAAGGTGGAGCCAGAAGATTTAGATAATGATAGGGATTTTGCTTATGTGTATAATGCTCCCAGATTTAGGAGATCTGGCTAGCTTTTTGACGGCTATGTTTTTGAGTTGTTCTGAGTCCTCTCTTTGTAAAACACACTGTATTTCGCTTGGTCATTGTTTTGATTCGAAACACTTGAATGAATGTAAGCTCGATTTGGCTTTGTTGCGAAAGAAACGCCTCCCCCCCCCAAAGCGGGGTTTTATTCGTTCAAGTGTTTTGCACTTTTGGTTCGGGGCCGCCTTGACTCCTTTGAGCTTTGTGCGGAGATATACTTTGCGTGGTTTGCCGAAGCCCCTTTTATTTTAATCGCATTTAAAATACTGATAGCCGAAGATGATTTTAATTTATAATATATGTTTTAGCCAAAGCCCCTTTTGATCTGTTTGGAGTAATCGCTTTTGGACCGAAGCCCCTTTCGCTATGTTCTAGAGTGGGCTTTTTGTTAGATCTGGACTGGCCTTACTCTCGGTAGGGCTAATTCAGTTCTATCTGAGTTATCGAATATCAGTGACTTGGTCGAAGCCAATCGCTTTCGATGCTGTTCTTGTGTGTTCTAACAAGTTGCCGAAGCCCCTATAGGCTTTTTAGGGCGCTGCTAGACGAAGCTGCTGAAGCCTTTATAAGATTTTAGAGTACTGCTAGCCGAAGCT
This sequence comes from Alloteropsis semialata, assembly GCA_004135705.1. Lineage (NCBI taxonomy): Eukaryota > Viridiplantae > Streptophyta > Magnoliopsida > Poales > Poaceae > Alloteropsis > Alloteropsis semialata. The sequence continues at coordinate 79,412,831 of CM014278.1, forward strand.
GTTTTCGTTTTATAGCAATTGTTTGGGTCAGAGCCCCTTTTACTCTGTTTTTAGAGTAAGCGTATCTGGACCGAAGCCCCTTTTACTCCTCTTTGGAGTAAGCTTTNGCTCTAAGGAAGGAGCGCGAGGGCTTTCTTCTGCTTAAGAAGTCTTTGGACGATGAGAAGGAGCAGCTTCGTCTTGAGCGTGAGTCTGCCTCGTCAGAAATTGCTTCGCTCAAGCGCCAGGTTGCTTCGCTGGAATCTACGCGTGAACTTAACGCTCAAACAATTGAGGGGCTTCGGGGCAAGGTAATCGATGCTGCCACTTTGGAGCATGACCTGAAGAATCAAGTCAAGTCTCTCGAGGCTGATAAAGAGAAAGCGACGTCGGATGCTGAAAAGTACAAGAGGGAGCTTTTGGTTGCTGTTGACTTAAAGAGCTCCCTTATTTCCGAAGCCAGTCAACTTAGAGGCTCAAGTGGGGCAGCTTAAGGCCGATAAGGAAAATTTAGATTCTGAACTGCTCAGTCGCAGCTTGGGCGTTTATGCTGAATACGAAGCTGCTCTGAAACAATATGGAGCCTAGCTGCTGCCCTTCCCCTCTGATGACTTTAGCGTTGGGAAGCTTTTTGACTGGCTTGATGATGAGTTCAAGTGCTTGCCCGACGTCTTGTCCAGAGTGGGTGATTATGCTGCGCGGACATGCATCACTAATGCCTTTAAGATGCTGGCGGATGATGGATGCTCTCACTACAAAGGCTTTTTGAGGAAAGACTTTCAGTTTCCTTCGGCTCTGAATCCTGATAGGAAAGATCTTTTCAGTGAGGCTGTTTTGGCAACTCGCGGCCTCTTTCTGAGGAGGTTTTGGTCAGAGACAGGGAGGGAGTGTGCTCGGCGCACTGCATATGATCGTCTGGTTAAGGTTGGCTTCTTTCATCATTTCGGATATTTATTTTGGCTTTAGACATGTCCTGTTAACTTTGCTTTCGGTATTGATTGTTCTGTTTAATTTCAGTACAAGGAGGAGCTCGCTCTCGAGCAGCGTCAGAGAGCCGAAGCCGAAGCCGCTGCTGCCGCCGCCACTGCTGGGGCCTCAACTTCAAGAGCTGGTGCCGAAGCTGGTCGTGATGGTGCTGAAGCCGGAGCCTCTGATGCTGATCCGAAGGTTTAGCTTCAATAGAGCTGATGACTCTGATTCTTTTATTGAGGGATGTTAAAACTTTGTAAATTTGTATATACTCAGATCCCTGATGGGGGAGGTGTTCTTGAACCCATGCCGATCACTATGCGCGATGGCCCCTTGTGTGTATCTGGCTTCGCATGGGAACAATATCGAAAGTTATGTCCAAGTCAAAGAATTGACGATTTCTGGGAGTTTTGCCATGAGTTCTTTAGTCACTGTGAGTTCAATGTTTTTGAGTTTTTTAACTCCTTCATCGTTCGATGTTCTCCTCGTGTCGAACTCGCTCGTGCAAGAAATGCCGAAGCTGCTCGTCTGCTTCCAGTTAAGGTGGAGCCAGAAGATTTAGATAATGATAGGGATTTTGCTTATGTGTATAATGCTCCCAGATTTAGGAGATCTGGCTAGCTTTTTGACGGCTATGTTTTTGAGTTGTTCTGAGTCCTCTCTTTGTAAAACACACTGTATTTCGCTTGGTCATTGTTTTGATTCGAAACACTTGAATGAATGTAAGCTCGATTTGGCTTTGTTGCGAAAGAAACGCCTCCCCCCCAAAGCGGGGTTTTATTCGTTCAAGTGTTTTGCACTTTTGGTTCGGGGCCACCTTGACTCCTTTGAGCTTTGTGCGGAGATATACTTTGCGTGGTTTACCGAAGCCCCTTTTATTTTAATCGCATTTAAAATACTGATAGCCGAAGATGATTTTAATTTATAATATATGTTTTAGCCAAAGCCCCTTTTGATCTGTTTGGAGTAATCGCTTTTGGACCGAAGCCCCTTTCGCTATGTTCTAGAGTGGGCTTTTTGTTAGATCTGGACTGGCCTTACTCTCGGTAGGGCTAATTCAGTTCTATCTGAGTTATCGAATATCAGTGACTTGGTCGAAGCCAATCGCTTTCGATGCTGTTCTTGTGTGTTCTAACAAGTTGCCGAAGCCCCTATAGGCTTTTTAGGGCGCTGCTAGACGAAGCTGCTGAAGCCTTTATAAGATTTTAGAGTACTGCTAGCCGAAGCTGTTTTCGTTTTATAGCAATTGTTTGGGTCAGAGCCCCTTTTACTCTGTTTTTAGAGTAAGCGTATCTGGACCGAAGCCCCTTTTACTCCTCTTTGGAGTAAGCTTTTGCTTAGATCTGAATTAGCCTTACTCTTGGTAGGGTCAATTCAGTTCTTTGTGAATTGTTGAATATGAGCGACTTGGTCGAAGCCAATCGCTTTGGATGCTGCTTTTTTGGGGAATACCTCGTTCATATATGATTTGACGAGTTACAGTAAGCACCGCCTCGTTAAAAACCTCACCCCTTGGTCAGGGTCCCCTTGTGAGGAAAAGAGTACGGGCTTTTTTGAAAGAAAGTAAAAATGCTAATCTACTCAATGACTTCGTTTATAGAGTACGAAGCCATTTTACATCTTTTTTACAAGTAATATTTGCGTAAGCTGTTTGCATTCCATGAATGCGGCAGCTCATTTCCTTCGTCGTCGCCTAAACGAAATGAGCCAGGCCTATTGCTTTTGATGACCAGAAATGGGCCTTCCCACTTCTGTTGCAGCTTTCCAGCGGGCATGCTTGGATTTTTCCTTAGGACCCAGTCCCCTGCCTTGATATCTTTTCTGATTACCTTTTTGTCTCGCCACTTTCTTGTCTCAGCTTGATACTTGAAAATGTTTTTTGCTGCCTGGAGCCTGTATATCTCAACGAGATCCTTGTCAACGGCTTCGCTCTCTTTGGGAGCTTCTTGTTGGGTGCGAAGCCCTTTGTGCAGTATTTCCTCTGGGCATACTGCTTCTTCACCATAAAGCAGTTTGAATGGAGTAAACTGTGTTGCCCTTGATGTGGTGGTGTTGTGAGCCCAGATCACCTTCGGCATCTCTTCTACCCACTTGCCTTTTTTCTTCACAATTTGCGAGGCACTTTCGGATGGCTGTAAAGATTAAGCCATTGACTCTTTCAACTGCTCCATTTGTTTGCGGATGATATACCGAAGCGAATTTAGCTTTTGTTCCAATTGACATGCAATATTGCCTGAATTCGTCACAGTCAAACTGCTTCCCATTGTCCACTGTTATTTCCCTTGGTACTCCGAATCTGCACACAATTTGCTGCCAGAAGAATTTGATAACTGTTTTTGCTGTGATGTTAGCCAAAGGTCTGGCTTCGATCCACTTGGTGAAATACTCAACTGCTACTATGGCGTATTTGAGATTTCCTTGAGCCGTTGGAAGTGGGCCAACTAGATCAATGCCCCATCTTTGCAAAGGCCATGTTGGAGTTATCAGCTGTGATTGCTCCGAAGGAGATTTTCTGTTCGCTGCACACTTTTGACACTGATCACACGTCTTGACCGTGTTTGTTGCATCCATGATGATTGTAGGCCAGTAGAATCCTTGCCTCATTGCCTTGCCCACTAAAGCTCTTGCCCCAAAGTGTGCCCCGCATAAGCCGCTATGTATCTCTTGGATCAGTTCTTTTCCTTCGTTGTGAGAGATGCAACGAAGCCAAGGAGCTACAACTCCTTTCTTGTAGAGGACATCATCTATCATTTGATAGCATCTTGCTCTTTGTTGCATAGCTTTTAGATCATCTTCGTCAACTGGCTCATAGTATCCCCGAAGGAAAGCTATTATTGGGGATCGCCAATCCTCAGAGCTTATTGCATTGATCAGCTTCGGTGGGTCGTCTGAATCTTTTATTGATGGTGATGTTAATGTTTGAAAGAACACATCAGGTGGAAGCCTGTCCCCCTTTGCAGCTGCCTTAGCCAGAGCATCTGCCTCGTCATTTTTTGCTCTTGGGATGTACTCCACAGTGAAACCTTTGAATTTTTTCTCCATTGAGCGTACAGTGGTCAAGTATTTGATGAGTTCTAGTTGCTTCGCTATGCTCTCTTTTTCAATGTGATCTGTCACCACCTTAGAATCTGTTTTGACAGTGAATCTCTGAGCTCCCAAAGCCCTGGCTTTTCTGAGCCCAAGTAGCACAGCTTCGTACTCAGCAACGTTGTTTGTGCTTCTGTCACTGCATTTGCAAAACTCTAAATTTGCTGCATATCTCATTTTCACGCCCGAAGGCGATTGCACAATTGCCGCGATGCCGGCTCCTTTGTCCCCCCAAGCACCATCACAATGTATCAACCAATTTTCCTCTCTAACAGCATTTTGTGGTGAAGGCGATGTCCACTCTGCGATGAAGTCAGATAGGACTTGCGATTTGATTGATGTTCTTCTTTCAAAATCCACGACGTACTCTGAAAGCTCCGCTGCCCACTTGCGAATTCTCACCGAAGCTTCTTTGTTGTTCAAAAGCTCCTTGAGTGGCTGATCCATGAGGACTTTGATGTTGTGGCCCTCGAAATAGTGTCTGAGCTTTCTGGAAGCCATTATCACTGCATAAATCATCTTTTCAATCTCTGTGTAAAACAGCTTCGATGCATTCAAATCTTGGATACATAGTAGACTGGCTGTTGAATGTTTCTGCCATCTACCAGTTTTTCTGTGATGAGCGCTGCACTAACTGCTGATTGTGATGCTGCAATGTACAGTAGGAGTGGTGTTTTTGGGTTTGGTACTGTTAGCTTCATGAGTTGCATCAGGTATTGCCTTAGCTCGTGGAATGCTTTTGACTGCTCTGGCCCCCATTGGAACTTAGCTGCGTTTCTGAGTGTTGCAAAGAATGGTAAGCTTCGCTATGCTGCTTTTGCGATGAATCTGTTGAGTGCGGCAATTCTGCTCGACAGCTTCTGCACGTCTCTCATGCACTTTGGTTCTTCCATGTTAAGGATTGCATTTATCTTGTCTGGATTGGCTTCTATCTCATGAGCTGAAATCAGACAACCAAGTATTTTACCTTTTGTCACTCCAAATACACACTTTTCTGGATTTAGCTTGAGACCGGCCTATCTCATGCGAGCGAAGGCGGTTGCTAGATCTGATACGTGGTCTTGCCTTTTGGCACTTTTGACCAAGATGTCATCAACATATGCCAGTATAGTTTTGAACAATTCGTCCTTGAACACTGTGCTTGACATTCGGCAAAAACTGCTTCCTGCATTCCGAAGCCCCTCAGGCATCCTGATGAAGCAAAAAGTGCCAACTGGTGTGATAAAGCTGGTTTTCTCCTCATCCTCCTTTTTCATCCAGATTTGGTGATAGCCAGAAAAGCAATCTAAGAGGGACATCATTTCACTTGCTGCTGCTTGGTCGACAATCTTGTCAATTCTTGGTAGTGGGAAATCATCTTTTGGGCAAGCTTTATTGAGGTCTATGAAATCAATACACATTCGCCATTTTCCATTCTTCTTCTGAACTGGTACAGTGTTTGCTAGCCATGTTGGATATTTGACTTCACGTATGACATTAGCGTCCAGCAGCCTTTGCACTTCGGCTTTTACTGCATCAGCTTTTTTTTCTGACACCTTTCTCAACTTTTGCTTTTTTGGCTTCATATCAGGACTGATTGCCAGCTTATGCTCAACTATGCTTCTGTCAACACCTGGTAGATCTTTGCTTGACCAAGCAAACACATCTTTGTTATTTCTGAGGAATTCGATGAGCCTATCTTCTTGGTCCGGCTCTAGATCTGAGCCAATGATCACTTCTCTGTCAAAGACATCGGGTTGCAGCTGCACCTGCTTCGTCTCTGTAGCTTTCTGCATCTTCCTGCTATCTTTCTCGATATTTGGCTTTTATTCTGGGTAATATGGATCTTTTTCTTCAAGCAAATGCACTGACCAGGTGCTCTGGCTTTTTCGATGTTTCTGGCTTCCCTCTGATCGCCATATACGGTTATAACTCCTTTGAGAGCTGGCATTTTCATACATAGGAATGACTGCCTAATGATGATATCAAAAGCATTTATGACTCCTCTTCTGAAGATGACATTGTAATCAAAGACCATGTCCACTACATCAAAGGTGATGTATTCTATTCTTGCATTCGATGTGTCACCGAAGGATACTTGCAGTGAAATTTTCCCGAATGTTTGGGTTCGCTTCCCCCTGAAGCAAGAGTTCGGGAACTTTTCTGGCTCTCATGCACAAGTGATTGACGAGGTATTAACATATCCGAAAATCACCCGAAGAGCAAAAAGACCCGAAGACTATTGAACAATCAACCTTTTCTGAACAAGATAAGCTCGGGGGCTACTGTTGAGGCCATAATACCAGGGTGCCCGATCACGAGGATTACCGACTACCGACTCCGAACTATCAAGACTCCGAACAAGACACGATGGCCAGATCGCAGAAGGAAAGCCCGAAGATAGTTAGAGTCCTACTAGGTTTAGGTCTGATTTGTCTTGTAAGGAGCTTCCTGTGTCCACTAGCACCTTTCCAATCGTCCAGCCAGCAATATTGGCTTTGATCGGCATAGCATCGTTGTGTGGGTAGTTGTGGAGCTTGAGATCTTCCTCAGTGAAAGTGATGGGCATATGAGACCATTTCGACTTCTTGTACGGGCCATCAACAGAGAAGTTATTGACTTGGCGAAAATAGCTTTTTCTTTGCTTTTTGTTCTCAAAAGCAAGCGATGATCCTCCAGAAATGGGCATGATGTGTCCATAGCTTGGGAGTGGACTTGGAGCTTCTTTCTGATTGGCTTTTTGCTGTGAGAGTGGTGGTGGTGGTGGCGGCAGCTCCTCAACCTTTATGTTTTGCGAAGCTGCTTGCTGGGAGGTTTGAGGGTATAAGTGAGGATATATGGCTTGTGGGTAATAGTGCTGAAAGGTTTGTGGCGAAGGTAGATATTGGGTTGCCATCGCTGTTGATGGATGCACAGTGTTTGAGTTTAGCGAAGGATATACTGGGCAGTATGGTTGGATAGCTTGCGAAGGGTTTTGGGTATTTGGTTGCGAAGCCGATATTGGCTTCGTTTGGGTTGCTTGAATCTTCTCTGCTCATAGCTTTTCTATTGTTTTCTTGATATCTCTGCACTGTTCTGTGCCATGGGTATGATTTTTGCCGTGGTATTGGCAAAACAGCTCAGGTCCCGCTGGACCTCTTCCTCTTCCTCGGCCTCTGCCGGCTTTTCCACCCCTCTAATTGGGCTCATTTCTCTGGTTGTGGTATTGGCTTTCTGGGTAAGGTTGTTTGGTTTCGTAGGAAGGACGCGGATTGTCCACCTTCATGATTGTTTGGTGGGAGTAGTTTTGGTAGTTGTGGCTGTGGTGATGGGTTTTGGCTTGTGACTCATATTGGTTTCTCATAATGGCTTCTCTTGCCAATCTCATTCGGTTGTCATTGTCAGAGCGACAGTATTTTTTGAACTCTTCATACAGGTCTGCCAGAGTGGCTGGTGTCTCTCTTGCGATATGCTGCGCAAACAATCCTGGGCGAAGCCCTTGTATTGCTGCGAACTTTGCTGCTTCATCAGGGATATGTGGGGCTTGAGCACGTAGAGTGACGAATCTGCGGAAGTAGTCCTCTAGTGGCTCCTTCGGCTGCTGGTGTAGTGTGAGTTCGGCATATGAGAGTGATTGGTCTCCCATAATGCCAAAATTTTTGATAAGCTCCCTCTTCAGATCATACCAGCTGTTGATTGATAATCCAGGCAGCTTCGTGTACCAGTTCATTGCTGTGCCATCGCAGACAATGATGAAGGATTTTGCTAGGACAACATCATCTCCCCCTGCCGAAGCTATTGCAGCTTCATAGCTCATTAGGAATTGCTTTGGGTCGGTGAGGCCGTTGTATCTTGGTAGAGAGATGGGTTTATATGAGGGTGGCCATCTTGCCAGTTGGAGGCTTTCTGAAAGTGGGCACATATGGTCGATGGGATGAGTGTGGAGTGTTTGGAAGCCAGTTTGGGATGAAGAGTTGTGGTTTGGTGGGTTGATGGTGATGTTTGGCTCATTGAGCTCTGCTTGGAGCTCAGCGACTTGCTTTTTGGCTTTCTCGAGCTCTTGACGTAGCTTTTCAGATCTGGAGCTTGTGTTGTTCAGCCTCCTCTACTTCGCTTGCCTCAGCTCCTCGAGCTGCTTCCTGACTTGCAGCAATTGATGCTGCTGCTCCTCTTCCTCCTCTTGCATTTGTTGCTCTAGTTCGAGCTGTGCAGCATCCAGCTCTCTCTGTTGCTCAAGGCGTCGGAGACGAAGCCTTTCTTCGATTCGTTGCATTCTCTCCTGGGTGGTAAGGGTTTCTTCATCGGTCTCTTGATCGTCGAGAATGGTTTCGGTTATTGGTGGTGGGTTTGTTGGTGGACTTGTGGGTCGGGGGGCAGCTTCGATGCTGAGGGTTGCGTTTGACGCGGTGGTGGTTGGTTTGGTTGGCTTTTTGGATGGCATGGTGGTTATCGTGGGTTTTGTTCATGCACTGCACAAACGGTGGGCGCCAGTTGTTGGGTAAATAGCCGAAGCCGAAGGACCCAAACAACAGCTGAAACGGGACAACTGAGACAAGCAACAATAAATTACTTATCTACAGTATCCAGGAATCAACAACCTTTACATGAAGGGAGGGTCCCCTTTTATAGGGAGACCAAGGGTCTTTACATTCCCATTGTACCCCTGAGATCAGGCATCATCCTCTAGACTATACAATACAAATAGCCTATGGACACTTTGGTACATTTACTCCTCCCAAATGTGAATGCGTAGACTTGCGATTCCGTGTTTGACTCGGCTTGGACTTAGTCTCCTTTGACTCGGTCCTTGTCAGCTTCGCCTGCTTTCATGAGCTTTACAGCTCCTGGATTTGGCTTCCTCTGAGTCGAGACGACCCTAAGCCGCTTCCCAGCGTTCAGAAAGCCGATGACTCCTCCAAGGACCTACAGTATAGAGTGAACCGAAGCTTGCCATTAACTCATTCATAGCTTTTGGCATTCAACAGTATCAATACTTCACCAAATTGGCTTCTAACTTGGTTCCAATAACGCCACATCGGCATTCTGCTATACGATGACCGAAGCCAATTGGCTTTAACATACAGCGAGATGCGGTCACCGAAGCCGATTGGCTTTTGTATACGGCGGGATGTGACCGCCGAAGCCGATTGGCTTTTGTATACAGCGAGATGTGACCACCGAAGCCAAAGTAGAGATACGTAGAGCAAATGAAGCTAAAATGGCTTGATTTCCTTGGTTCATAGTTGCCCTCACGCATGAGATGAAGCAAAACAAGTAGAAGGCGTTTGTCGGCGGGCCAAATCCCCAACAACACATTGTATATATTGCCAACAAAATCTTAGGGAATCAGTAAAATCACCATGCCACCCAACTTTGTAAATTAGTTTAGTGGAGAATGACCCACCAACCTTTGTGTAGCTCATGATGCCCAATCTGCAGCTTATTTTAGTGGAGATGGGTCATGCTGATTATTCTTCTGCAGCTTCATGTCATGTTCAGGTATATATGAGGTTCAGACATCTTGCTGCAACATGGAGATACAATAATGTTAGCTCAACAAAAGATGGCAGAATCTATCAACTTCATACAACACGAATCCGAGTTGTAACCAGTGTCCTCCCCACGTTCAAGACCTCATTGAACATGACTTTTATTTCAAATATTAAAACAGCAGCGATTTAGAACAACAAACGAAAGAATACTATAATCTCAAAATATTAGTTACTTCAATGACAAGAAGATCGGCGATCGAACAAATTCAGGGGGGGATTTCCCAGTCTAGCCTTCTACTTCATCATGATATATCCCTATCTCTACTACTAAGGGCATGTTTGGTTGGTGAAAGTTGCAAAACTAGTTTGCAGATTTGCAACCTTGGAACTAAACACCTCCTTCAACTTTTGGTTTCCACAAGTTTGCAAACTTTGGAACTTTGCAAGCTAGTTTCCAAAGTTTGCAAACTTTCACGAACTAAACATGCCCTAAAAAGAACCTAACACTATGTTTGGAAGTTGATACTGAGGGCTGGAATTAGAAATTGGTAGGTAATTCAACTGTTTGGATGGCTTCAGAATTGACAGCCGGAATCACGCTCCAATGCCGTGAGGTATTCGCCCACCCTTTCGTGAGCCCGCCCACAATTCGGAGGCCTCCTGCTCCGTATTGCACTGAATTGCTCTCTCCCCCGCTGCCCCGCGCGTACCCCTTCATTTTGCTCACGAAAAAAAAGAAGAAACCGCCCGCGGGAGACAGGCGAAAGGGCGACCGAGGCGGCCTCCGCCGCCGGCCGCCCCCCACCTCCGCCGCCCCCGTTGCCGGCCGCAGGTGCGCCTCCACCGCCCTTGTCTCCACCTTCACACTTTTTCTTTCTCATTGCTGCATCTACTCAGACCACTTGACAAACGAAAGTGGGACCAGGGAGGTGCCTCCGCCGCCAGCCGCCCCTGCCTCCGCCGCTCCCGTCGTCGCCACAGGTACCCCCTCCACCGCCCCCATCTCCGTCCTCGCCATTTTCCCGATCTCCGCCTCTGCCGCCCCCATCTGCGCCTCCCTCATGGCCTCTATACATCCCCTTCCCCTTCTCTGGCACTTCACCAACGAAAGACACATCAAGTCTAAGCCTCAGCCACTCAACTGATTTGGCTGATTGAAACCCTAAAAAAGCTATGTTGCTTCAATTTTTCAAGGTACTTCACCAAGCGTTTGGGTTCATACTTTGGCCGATTGAAGGTATGTCAAGCCTATTGATTGATGTGTCTCTGGTTGTATCTAATATGAAGGTATGTGAAGCCTATCCTACGTACTGAAAGTTTCTTTGGCATAAAGGATCAGGTAACAAAAGTACATATGGTAAAATCTGATGACTAAAATTTGAATGGTAAAATCTGATTACAAATATTATTGCAGATTGGAATTATTAATGGTTGTTGCGTGTTACACAACTTTGCAAGGGATAGACAACATCAAATGGATGATTTATTATTGCGGGAAGTAGACAGTGAACTAGCAGTTATGCCAAATCAGCCTGTAGATGATGCTAACTTAATTACAAGTGTTCAAGTAACTACTGAATGGAACTATTTTAGAGATCAGCTAGCTAATGGCATGTTTGATGAGTACTTTTTGAGGCATGGTGAATTAGACATTAGCTACACAACTCTTTTGATGAAGTAGGCCGTGTGGGATAGCTTTTGTGTGCTGCATTTTGTGTTGGGCAGCTAGTTGGTGGTGCACCATGTTAATATTATATACTCTAACTTTTATGGTCTTTTGCAAAATATATGTGAATAGAACCATGGCTACATCAAAGGGAAATAGGAGAGTCCACCTCACTTGGACTGATGAGATGGACGCCGCATTGTTAGCACATGTTTACAATGCTGCTATAAGGAATGTGTGTGAGAAGTGTAACGTGGAGATCACAAAGGACAACATAGCGTCAAGGTGTAAAACTTTTGACAAGCACTATGAGATCATTAGCAAGATTCTTTCTCAAAGTGACTTTGGCTGGGATTGGGAAAATTACAAGCTGTTAATTGATAGTGATGATGTTTGGAATAGATATGTGGAGATACCTCTCTATTTTTTGTTTGCTGATTTTTTTGTTTGTTGTTTTCTGTTTTTTGTTTGCTAATACATGTATGTTTGTTCACTGTGTAGGCTAACAAGACAGCTGCTTGCTACAAGAGCAAAGTACTGAAGAATTGGGATGCAACAGTCACTATTTACTCAAAAGATCATTCCAATGGCGAAGGTGCCCGGACAGGTGTTGAGAGTGCTCAAGTTCCAATTGAAGAAGTTGATGATGCATCCCCAGATTTACCCCAAAAGAGGCCGCGAATGGTGAGGCCATACTATCCATGCTCGGAGATATGAGGACCTCTTTCAATGATGCTTTGAAGTCCACCGAACAACCACCATTGCCACATGTTACTCCTCCTGCTGAAATCCTTGCAACACTTCAAATGATACCAAGTACATGTGACATGCTGAAATCTTATGGGAAGTTGATCCTTAATGAACGCTTGTTCCAAGGGCTTATGGAACTCCCTATGTCCATGAGGAAGGAATGTCTCTTGATATTGAACGAGAAGAATGGCATTTGAGGGATGTATGCTTGTTATGTAATGCTTGAGTACTTGTTATCCTAACTAGGTGCTTCCTGTTGTGATGGTCAAAAACATGTCTTTTGTGAAATGCTTGAGTACTTGTGACAAAATTGGAAGATATTATTGTTGTCATGTTATTGCCTATATAATGGCCCCTGTTAAATTGTTCCTGTCAATATTTTTCTCACATTTTCCATGATATTCTTGTTGTTTTTTTTTTTTTGAATATTCAAGCTATTTTTAGAATATGCATGCTGTATTTTAATTTTATTATAATTTATTTGTGAAATCATTCCAATATATGCACAAGTTATGGAAAGTACATTTGCATTATTGTACAACACAATACAATGTTCAAACTCATCCAAATATACAATCCAACAATTTGTGCATCCAAACAGAAATTGGAATTGGCTGCTACCTTTGATTCTAACCATCAATTGCTGATACACCCAAACAACAACATTCGCATTGAAGGCCATTTCCATTTCCACTCACCTTTGGCATTGTTAGCCCAATGCAATTCCTCAGCCCCAATACCAACATCCAAACAAAACAGAAAACCTTGACACCCCGTGGTTGTGGGAATCAGATCCTCTAACGTCGGTCTCGGCGACTTCAGGCTGCAGTCAGCAGCATCCAACCGTTTGCTCCGAATGAACGGCCACCAAATCCAGGCAATGCTCCACTCTCCACGTGCTAGGCCTCGGCGCAACAAGAGGACGCACCGCTGAGGCCGTGGAGGCCATGACAATTAAGCCGCCGATGTCCAGCACCCCTGCTGATGAGAGCTCCGGCGTAACATCGACATGCGAGAGGAAACCCAACAACAGCATCTCCGACGGACCAAGTGCACTGCTCTTAGTGCGGTTTTCATCTAGGTACTACGACGACCAAAGTTTCTCCAGCGACGACCATGCGCTATGACGCGATGTTGCTTGCCGATTGCCATTGTCGCGCGCTGCTGATGTCGCCGGCGGCCACGCGCTCCTCCGAGCCCAAGGCACCGCCTGCAGTCGCGCCCGCTCCGGCCACGCGCACCGAGGCCGCAGGGCGGAGCCAAGATTTTGAAGTTGGGTATTCCCAATTTTTGTCAGTGTTTGCCTACACGGGTTATACAGTCGTGTACACGCGTGTAAACGGTACATGACTGGTTGTCATGCAATTTATGACCTAAATGATACATTACACATTACACGGGATTACATGGGTTACATGGTGTGTACACGGCCAAAGCGGGCTACACGGCATGGGGAAAACGTCCTAAATGGGTGAGTAGCATGCTATTTAGGAGATACAACATATCTTTCATAGGTTTTGTTTAAGTATTCAATATTAATTCGTGCAAGGCGCATTCTCACTTGAAATTACTTATTTGCATCTTGTCATTAAAATTATTTTTAGCCAATTTTAGACATATATACATGTTATTATAATTATTTTTATCAATATAGTAAAAAGTGTGAAATCTGTGTGAATACCACGTACACGTCGTGTACACAGTTTATACGCTACACAGACCCACACCAACCGTTTAGCGCCGTTTAGGTGAACATTGATTTTTGTACACACAAAAATATACGTGACAATGTAAATTTGAGTGTAAATGTTAAATGGTTCACACTATAGACATGATCGCTAATTTAGAGAAAATTATTCAATTGTGCTATAAATTTAGACTTGAAATTAGTGGGGGGAAAATCAAGCATGGAATGTTCTGCTCCTCCTATAAGTCGGCATTCGTGTCTGGGTCATCATACAATATTGGGAACAATTGGCTTGGTCTATTAGCCTAGCCCAAGTTTTGAATTTGAGAAGAAGTAAAATAGATGGAGAATGACAATTAAAACACGATGTGATGGACTAGCTAATATGTTTGTAGGCTTAAAACAATTTAATTTTACCCAAGAAAAATTATACATATGTATATACTTTATACATAATTGTTCTTTTGCAAAATAAGTTGGGTATTCCTGGGAATACCAGGAATACCCTCTGCCTCCGCCCCTAGGCCGCACCAGTGCCCGCTACTGGCGTGGTTGGCGGATCCGCGCATGCTCTGCCCCAGCCCAGCAGAGTGCTGCTCCCGCCACCAGCAGCAGCTAGCGCTGCGGCGGAGGCGTGCGTGGTCCGGCGGCAGCCCTCGCCCCAGCACAGCAGGGAGCTGCTCCGCCACCACGCATCTCGGGCTGCTTCCGGTGGAGGCGCGAGTCAGCAGACCCCCTCCTAAGTCCATCGTGGAGCCACACTGCCGCCACCCATGCCAGCCTCCAATTGGAAGACGGAGCAGGCCGTTCTGGGCGTCGGCGGCGGCGCAACGCCTGGCGAGCAGGGCATCTGGCTTAGGGATGGCAACGGGTACATACCCGCTGGGTACTGTCAATCCATACCCGTACCCGCTACATATAGTTTTATCCGCTAAAATACCTATACCCGCACGCGGGTACAAAAACTTACCCATACCCGCACCCGCGCGGGTATTTTTACCCGTCGGGTAACCCGTACCCGATGCATAGTTGGTGTAGACTATCAAAATTATATGTCTAGCACATAATAAAAACCACATAAATACATATAAAAAATATAAATAAATAAAAGCAAGGCAAGTAACAACTCATACCAAATTAATAGTATAATAGATTATAAGATCATTAGCTTATGAACAATATCAAATCACCACTCACTAGCAAATTACAAGTTTATGTGTTCATCACATGCATTAATGACGGGTATATTTTACCCACGGGTATGCGGGTATGGGTAGTATACACCCGTACCCGCACCCGCCTATCCGACGGGTAGAGATTCTTTTCTATTAACACATCTGCGGGTGGAGATATCTTTCCATACCCACCTCTTTATCGGGTAAAACCCGTCGGGTTTTTGGATTTCGGGTACCCATTGCCATCTCTAGATTCTGGCTCTCTGCCGCTATTTTCGTCGGAGGAAGGCAGCGGAACTGTGGAAGACGACAACGTGATCTCGTGGGCTTGGATGGGCCGCGGTGTGGGTCAGTGGGTGTGGCATGTGGGTAGAGATATCTTTCCATACCCAGCTCTGAGCCTGGCGAGGCGATAGGATCACTACGAACGGCGGAGATGTGGTGAATGCAGAGTGCTGCCAAAAAAGGTGACGTTAGAGGATCTCGTTCTGTGGTTGTGTCGGCAGGACCACGAGCGCCTCCGCCCCTTCGCCCTTGCCCCGCGTGGGACTTCGACACCGTGGTTCCGCGGCAGAACCACGGGCGCTCCCGCGTCTGCTGCTCGGCACCGACAAGTAGGCCTCGCCCTTCCCTTCCTCCCTCGCGCTCACCATCTCGCAGCCCTCGCTCAGTGCGCCCTGCTCGCCAGTCGCCCTTCTCGCCGCGCACCCTGGAGCTGATGAAGCCATGGTCGCGTTGGACGACCTCGAGCACTGCACCGGATCCCGCTCGATGCTGTTGTTCCTCCTGTGCACGTCTCTGCGTCCCCCTCCCTGCGTTCGGCTCCACCGCCTCCTCGCGGCCGAAGCCCGGCGAGATCTTGAGCTCGCCGCATAGATCGATGCGGCAGGGCAGGCCCGTGCCCCAGGTCCAATGGTGGCACGAGATCGAGGTCGTCCTCCACGTCCGGAACGAGGTCCCGCCGCCGCTTCGCGCCCGCCGCTCGCCAGGCGGAGCGGAGGCGCGCAGGACAGAGCTCAGCCACCGCCGCATGGGGAGGTGAGGCCGCGAACCGCCGCCCCGCTGCCATGGAGCCGGTGAGGCTGCGCTCGCTCCCCTCGCGACCGGCGTGCGCACGCGGGTGCTGCACAGGTGTAACACTCTAACTTTCGTCGCAAGATATTGTAGACATATTTTCTGATTTTCTAGGATTTATTTAAGGCACTAGCATAGACGCACGTGCGACACGCACGTGATTTAAAACAACCATTTTGGTCTTAGTTTGAAAAATACATTGAAAGTATTAATCAAATTAGTATTTTGCATGTGCGGGACTTGCTAGCTCAATGATTCATACTGATGAGAATGGAAAGTGTAACTTGCACACTTTGCTCACAGTTGCATAGAACCAGTAGAGTCTTGTCTACTAACATGATGTATATCAGGCAAATGTCAGTTTATTTCCATACATAGGATAGCTTATTTCCATACATAGGATAATTTAGAACCCAAGCTAAAATCTCTACTTATCGGAAAAAACCTAAAATCTCTAAATAATAAGGAAATCAAATAACGTGAGTTTTATGAAGTTGCTCTTAAATATCATCTATTTTCTCTATCCAATGAATGCTTCTAGAACACTTACTGATATTTAGCAAAATGGAAATAAAAGCATATATTCAAGCTGTTAACAATAGATGCATGGCTGAAAGGGAGCAGTAAATCTACCGTACTATAATTTTAGTTTGAGAAGCTATCTTTGCAGATGCTGATTGCAAAAAATAAGCACTCCATTAATTGAAAGGATCTAGATAGACAACATGCAGATGAATTCAACTGCCACCCAATGACTCAACCCAATAGTGGCGGCACTCCCACCTGCCTTGGTGATCAAAGAGATTTATGCTCGGAGCAGCAATGCGGGCAGGCAAATCGGCCCTGAACTGGCAGCACGATTAGCACCGCGCCCTTCTTACCGTCACCAAGGCCGAGCTCCACGGCCGCCGCGTCGTCACTGAGTCCGTGGACGGGCATGTGGTGGCGAAGCTCGTGACCCCGGCGCCGGTCGTGGCTACGCACCTGTCCGGGGCGCTGGGCGAGGACGCCATGACCGTCGGCCGCGCACCGGATATGCACGCCACGGGCCCAGCGTCATCGCCCCCGGAGCCGTGGCCGCGGCGACGCATGCGGCGACTAACCAAAACGCACGCACGATTCCCCTACTCTCTCGTTTTTTCCTAATAAGTCTTTTGAAGTGCTGTGGGGAACTCCCCCACAGTTTTGCCCTTAAAAAAACGCACGCACGGCGAGGAAGTGGTGGACGGCCTCTCGGTGCGCTCGTTTTACTGGGCTGGGCCGAGTCGGCCCAGTGCGGGAAGAGGATAAAAACATTGATGCTTTTTCCTCTTACCATACCATTACATGAAACGTATTCATAACACGTACGTGAGGTCAGGGTTTTTTTTACCGACCGCTACCGGTCCGGTTCCCGCGGGAACCGCTCTTACCGGTCCGGACCGGTAGCGGTAACGGCCGGTTACAAACCGCCGGATTTCAAAATTTTCAAATTCAATTTCAAAAAATGGAAAAATGTGATAAAAATTCCTAAAAATACTTCAAGGTGCGTGTAATCTATTGGTGTAAAAATTTTTCAAATATTTTCTCATTTGATATTTTTTGCGCCAAATACAAGCGAAATAGAAAAGGAAAAAGAAAAATTCCCCGGCCGGCCCATTAAGGCCCGTTTAGGCCCAACCTTATCCTATCCCCCTAAAACAACCCCCCCCCAACGGCCAGGCGCCCAGAGCCCCAGACGCGCCCGAACCCTCTCCCCTGCCCCTCCCCTCGTCGCCCAGAGACGCGCCGCCGCTCCCCACCGCCGCGCGGAGCCGGTTAGCCGGGCCGGACGGTCGGTAAGCCGCCGGATCTACTCTCCCCCGGGCGCGCGGGGCGGACGGCGGTAAGCCGGGCGCGCACGCCGGTAAGCCGGGCGCGGACGGCGGTAAGCCGGGCGCGGGGGCCGGTAAGAGGAAGACAAAGGCTCTTGATAAACAACTTGATTTCCTTTTAGGTCAGAACCTTGCAATGATTTAGGTAGTATTTCATTTAGGTATATTATGATTTAGGTATTATTTGATTTAGGCAATGATTTAGATATATTTTGATTTAGGCAATGATTTAGGTATTGTGATTTAGGTATGATTATGAAAGGGATGTAGTGATTTTGGTGCATAGACTATAGAGAATAAGTGTTTATGTTCGTTCCATGTTTGCAGATACAAAATGTCAGGCAGAGAGAAAGATATTGTATGGGAACACGGTGACAATCTTTACCCCGGTTGGAGATGCAAATATTGTCATACGTCCAAAGGAGGAGGTGGTGCCACTAGATTGAAACAACATTTGGCAGGGCGCGGGACCGAGGTCGTCCATTGTAGGAAGGTTCCAAAGGAGGTGCGTGAGTACTTTCAGCGTGACATTGAAAGGGTTCAGAAGGCAACTTCTGACCGGGCTCGAGAGAAGTTGAGAAAGGAGAAGGTCCTATACCTGATTTGAGCACGCAGCCACCGATGAGATGGATGTACGAATGGCAAGACCCCCATTGGTACAGTATGTTACTTCAGGAATGGCAGACGACATCGGCGTGGAAGGGCCAAACTTGGCAAGACTACAAAGCTGAGCTGCTTCTAAGGCAAGGTTTGAATGTGATGTCCACCGCCGAGTATGAAATGGCTAGGCAATACTACCGTTGATCTATTTCTATGCACAATTATTATTATGTATGGATGTTTGTATGTATTTGTGGTCATTTTCTTTTGTCCAGTTACATAGCCAAATGAAAAAAAAATTAAAGTCTCCAAACCGGCCGGTATACCGGTCAAACCGGCCGGTATACCGCCCAACCGGCAGGTAAGCCGTTCCCTACCGATTGCCCTGCGCGTTTTGTTTTGAAATTTGAATTTGACCGGTTTTTACCGGTAACCGCGGGAACCGGTCCGGTAAACCGCTACCGCCGGCCGGCGGTTTCCGATACCGGCACGAGAAAAAAACCCTGCGTGAGGTGACGGGTAGGAATAGGAACGGTAAAAAAAGTTAATGATTTTTGGCAGATTCATTTTCTAACTATCGATTTCTATGGGTCTCGATCCTTTTCCACCTCCCTCGGCCCTGACAGGTGGGTCCAGAGGGGTACGGTGGGCCTAAATCAGGTGAGAAATATTTTTAATTATTTTCATTCTTTATAGTATAGATAAATAAATTTCTAGGATTTAATTGGAATTATTTAGATTTTTATTCAATTAAATAATTAATTTATAGTCTCAATAAGTTTATGGTTGCATGCTGATGCATTGTGTTTTGTATTATTGACAAGTTAAAATTGAATTTAAATTCGTGTAAATTTGAATTTGTATTGCCTTTGTTTGAGAAAGTTTTTCCGTTTCAAGTTTGGTTTTCCTCCCTGACTTCTTCAAAGATCTGTTTTTTTCTCACTCAATTTCATTTTCTCTTCCACCTTCACTCCCTCCGATCCGGCCCGTATCCTCGCCATGGCCCAACCCTGCTCCTGTCACGCTAAAAACGCCCTGCCCGAAACTGCCTCCGTCTCCTCCTCCTCTGTGAGTAGGGATGGCAACGGGTACATACCCGCTGCTGGGTACTGTCGATCCATACCCGTACCCGCTACATATAGTTTTATCCGCTAAAATACCTATACCCGCACGCGGGTACAAAAACTTACCCATACCCGCACCCGCGCGGGTATTTTTACCCGTCGGGTAACCCGTACCCGATGCATAGTTGGTGTAGACTATCAAAATTATATGTCTAGCACATAATAAAAACCACATAAATACATATAAAAAATATAAATAAATAAAAGCAAGGCAAGTAACAACTCATACCAAATTAATAGTATAATAGATTATAAGATCATTAGCTTATGAACAATATCAAATCACCACTCACTAGCAAATTACAAGTTTATGTGTTCATCACATGCATTAATGACGGGTATATTTTACCCACGGGTATGCGGGTATGGGTAGTATACACCCGTACCTGCACCCGCCTATCCGACGGGTAGAGATTCTTTTCCATTAACACATCCGCGGGTGGAGACATCTTTCCATACCCACCTCTTTATCGGGTAAAACCCGTCGGGTTTTCGGGTTTCGGGTACCCATTGCCATCTCTATCTGTGAGCCGCTAACCTGCGGGCCCTACTTGTCATTGCCTTTCTCCCGTCGTGTCCGAGCTGGATTCTGCTCGAGTCCGAGCCGGATGCCGCGCCGCCCGGCCTAGCTGGCCCGCACGCCAAGGCACACAGCCCCGGCCTGTAAAGCTCCGCCTTCTGTTTTTCTCTTCCGCATATCTTTGCAGCGTCGCACGCGTGCCCTAGCTCGTTGGCTCTCTGCTGCCGCTGCCGCCGCCGCCGCCGCATCGAGGACGACGAGGCCAGGCCTGTTGTCATTTGGTCTCGCTGCTGGAGACCTGGAGCACGCCGGCCGCGTGAAGCTCGGCCACCAACCACGTCGAATCCATTGAGATTAATTGTGTCGCTGCCTGGTGGTGAGCAGCCTTGCTAGTTCTTTATTCTTCTCGTTCTGAGGCCCTATTTAGATCCTGTGAAACTTTTAAAACTTTGAAACTTCACTATTCATCAAAAGTAATTTTACATACGAGTATTAAACGTGTGGTAATGATAAAACCCATTTCATAACTCCCCCGGTAACTTTGCGAGACGAATCTAATGGGCCTATTTAGGCCATGATTAGACAATTAATTAGGCTTAATAGATTCGTCTCACGATTTCCCGTCCATCCGTGTATTTAGTTTTATAATTAGATCATGTTTAGTCCTCCTTGTGACACCCCAGTGTCACTAATATAATTAAGACCTTAATTAACTGAATTAAACTCATTGTGACATGCATCATTTTATAATTGTGGTGTTTGTGCATAATTGTGTGTATGTGTTGACTTAGTCAACCAGAATAATCAAAATAGTCAAAATACGAAAATTATACCAAAATATCGCAAATAATGTCAACTACATGTATATGAACTCAAATGAGTATGGAAAGTTCAAACAAAAATTCGAAATTCGATTTTGAACTCATTCGATCGTCATTTCATGTGATGCGAGTTTTGCTTTTTACCCTTCTCGAGCGGCTAATATTTTTATATTTTGCCTAAACACTTGAAATTTCACCAATATAAAAGTTGGTGTACAAAGTACCCTCTTTATAATGGTGGTGATGTGGATCAAGAAAAACTTGGTTTGGTCATTCAAAATCTTGGCCAAAATCGGGTAAAACCCTGAATTTTCAGCACTTAGACGAAATCGGCTAAGTCTGAAAAACGTGGTTTTTGCCCATTTTCTTCACCCTGTAACTTTCAAACCACGGCTCAAAAGGAGTGACACTCTTTGTAAGAGTTGTAGCCTAATGTACCAGCTATAACTTTTATATTGGATGATCTCAATGTTCATATGTAAATATTTGAGAAAAGGCCATCGAATTCGGGTCAAAACCAATCGATTCAGATTGGAAAATTCAGTTCGTCAGTTTGACAGCATTTTTGGCCGGTTTTCTCCACGGTTTATCTCTCAAACCATTGATCAAACGCTATAACTCCCTTTGTAGAAGTTGTAGCCTGATGTGCCATATTTAACTTTCGTATTGGGCGAATCAACTTTTTATATACGAAAAGTGGAGTTTAGGTCAGTTGAAGTCGGGCCCGTGAGCTGAACTGAACTCTGAAGATTTCGAAAATTCGAATTTTTGGCTGAGATTTAGGGCCTTGCAACTTTCAAACCATTGAGCAAATGGTATAAGTTTCTTTGTAGGAATTGTAGCCCTATGAACCCTCTACAAACTTTGTATTCATTGCTCCCTGAGTTTCTACACGGAATCGTGTGAAAAATCGAAGGGAGTCAGCTGCGTCGCTCGGCCTAACAAACTGAATCGGCATTCTTCAGTTCGACGACGGTCAGGAGGTCGACCTCAGCGTCGTCGACGCCATCCACCGCGCTCCAGCTGTCTCTCCACGTGTTCATCGCTGCCCCGTCCCATTTGGCATCGCCAAGTGGTCCATCCCTGATAGCGAGCCACGAGGACGCTGGAACGGCCGGGAGGCCACCTCATCGGGCATTTACGAGCTCAGTCACTTCCACCACCAAATTCGTCGGATATACTCGACCATTGTGCAATTAACCCGCCCAGAGCTCCACCACCTCGCCAGCTCCGCCCTCCACCTCCTGGTTTCCTCCGCCATAGCCCAGGCTCCGGGAATTTGGAGAAATTCCGGCCACCATGGCCATTACGGTCCGAGCTCCACCATTTCCGAAATCGTAGCTCATCGCTCATCCTACATCCAATCCAAGCATCAAAACACGATCCCCATGGTTCCTTGATACTCCCCGGCCATTTCCCTTTCTTCCTCCTCCG
>CM014278.1:79435729-79448720 GCA_004135705.1 Alloteropsis semialata
TAAAAAGAAAACCACCCAGCTTTCTTTTTGAGTTCTTAGTTTATTTATAATCCATAAATGATTGTCCAGTGATGTATTAGTGAGTTGTTGCAGTAATTTGGTGATTGTTTTCTTGTCCGCTGCTGCATCTTATGCATCCGCATTTTATGTAGAGCAAACCCTTGTTGACGGAGTATACGAGATCGAGGTCGAGCCCGAGGATGATCCAGCTGCTGCTGAGTTGAACATTGCTGCTGCACAAGACCCGAACCAAAGTTCGGAAGGGCCCAAGGCCAGCGGTGATCAGGAAGGCAAGCCCCGGAGCATAACCCACTGTTACAACTAACTCTCTTTACTTTATGCCTGAATTTATGCATTTAAGTTTTGAGGAGTTGAATGAAACCCTAGTTGCATGATCCCTAGGTACCTATGTCCTAATACTAGTATGTGTAGGTCGTTTAGACTGCCATGCTTAATTAGGATCGGTATGTCACTCGCGAGTTATAGGAGTTTACTTTATATCAGTTTATGAAGTTCGGCAAGCGGGGCTTGAGCGATATTCCTGTTTGTTTGAATACCCCGCTTGCACAGAGAAATGTTGGCTAAGGTATTGAGTGTGTGGCCTTGTTGGTTAAGCTTTTGAAGGTACTAATCGTATGCCGGGAAATGTGGTAAACTGGTAAACCTAGTACTTGATTCAAACTGATGTCTGACGGACATTTCTACTCCATTGGGCGAGGAGGGTGATGGCGAGTGTAGCAGTGGCCGCGGCACAGGTTGCCAGGGGCACCTGGGGTTCGTTGGGGCGTGCACTCGGGTGGAGTGGTCCCCGATGGCAGATGGCAGGGAGAGATGGGAACGGTTGCCCCGTGAGGTCCTGGGTGTCTCTCACGGGTCGTGCGATTAGGTTGTCCCATGCATGGTTAAAATCAACTCGAGTTGTCCGTTCTTCACGGTTACATGAAGCTGCTTGATCTCTCGTTGCACAACAATGTCCTTGGGCCAAAGGGGTAGAATGTTGTTAGATGAGAATTGTTGATATTATATTAATTAATTATTTTTCGACCCTGATTGTTGTTGGATAGATTGGCAAACTTAGTAAGGGTTAGTCTCACCTTAAACTTGGCTAAAATATTGAAAATAGGGATCAACTTGTAGATGCTTTTTGGCAAAACAAACCCCTCAGCCTTAAAGCCTTGCATGTCTAGTATTTAACCTTATCGGGTAAGTCTTGCTGAGTATTAGTATACTCAGCCTTGCTTGTGGCTTAATTTTTCAGATAATGGTGATGGTTATGACCATGTTGCTGCTCTGACTTAGCCATGTATGCTTCCTGATGGTTGGTCCGTGGAGTTGGTGCCGTCTGAGTCCGACTCAGGCCGCGGGAATTGAATGTCATATGTGGGCTCCATGTGATGTTATGTGTACCGACGTTTAGACTTCCGCTGTATTATAACTCTGGTTTGTAATAACTAAAACTTATGAACTGTATTTGTATAATCATCTATGTGAACCTCGTGTTGTAAAATTTGTGATGAGTTGTACTGCCTGAGCCCATCTTCGAGTGGGACTGCTGCTATTTCGTTTCGGTCGAGAGAAAAGGTGGTTTAATCGGGAAGGTATCCGACGGATTGCACGATTAGCTCGGTTTAGGGGCGTGGAGCACTGCTGTGATAGTGGGCCCATACTTTTAAACCGGATTAATTGGGCCGGTCTGCCGTACTCCTAATCTTCGATTTACAATTGGAAACTTTCTTTCGCAAACTTACTTTCCAAACACCATGAGTTTCCTCACCGCGTGCTGCCCTGATGGGCCGACGACCATGTCTTGCTGCCTGCATCTATGCTCTGTACTCTGCCCTTCACAAGCAAGACCTCGGTCACGGATCAAGTGGGCTGTCGTCAATCTTGTTGTCTTTGCGTTTGTCCCTTTCCGTACGTGTCAAGATCATTGACAAGCTAATTTTCTTCTACAGGTCAGGAAGGTGGACAGAAGAATTAACTCTAGTGATGTCTTAACTCCAGTGATGTCATGTAGTGATGTCATGTATCCATCATGTTGAGCTCTTATTCTTTCACTCCATGCACGTGTCCATCCACTCATTATTTATTTATCTACCATACATTCTAATTACTTTTGGCCACTCTATATTTCGCCTTGTCAAATCCAATACCATATATTTGTGGTAATCAAATGACACTCCATGACGTCATTGTGTGATCTAATAATTTTCCTTTTCCTTTAAAGACCCATATCTTATTCATCTTTATCCCAAATTTAGTACTTTGTTTGCTTTGTATTGATATATGTTTGGTGTATTGTTTCTTATTTGTTGTAATGTTTCTTTGCATGTGCCCCCGTGATGCGTATAGGAGGTGCAGCGTTCGTGGTGTTCAAGGTTTGTTCGAGAGCAGTATTTTGAAGACTTGAGCAATACCCTTTATTATTTGGATTTAAGGTAAGCGTATTCTTGATCATATTCTAAAACTAATAACCAAATGACATGCTCACATTTTATAGATACGCTATACTTGCATGCTTTTAATATGATGGGTTCTATGTTAAGGATTGACTAGTTTCAATTATCATACCTTGTCAAACCCTGGGTTTATATTTTAATGTTGGGTAGTTGATGCTTAATTGCTTTAACTTGGGAATGGTTACACTAAGATCAGATAATGAATTTGTGCCATCATTTATTCATGTTCTTATGCATTTGATAACAAGAACACTTGTGTTAATTGGAACATGGAATGACCACCCAGGAAAACAGTACAACCACAAGGACTAATGGGTTATGATCTTGGCTAAGTAACTAGAGAATCTCAATGTTGTGTGGAGGCACTGCTTGTTTTGGATGGGGCTGGTTGCTACCGGCAAGGTTTGTGTGCAGAGGCGCGGGAGAGGAAGGTTTTTCTTCTAGAGACCTGCATGGTAAGGGAGCACACACACATTGAGAGATTCTTTGGAAAGGCCTCGCAGTGAAATCCAGTATTTTGTTTACGTGGTGTAAGGGAGTACATGCCTTTGACAATGGGAATCATGACTTGTGGTGAAAGTGTACAACCTCTGCAGGGTGTTAAAAACTGATATATCAGCCGTGCTCACGGTCAAGAGCGGCCTGAACCCTCGCATGATAATTAAACTTGAAGATGAATTAAACTAGATCATTCATACATTGGATATGGTTATGGTTTATGGTATATATTTATGTTTAATTGGGCTGGTATATACTTACACTTAATAATTATACTGCTAATTAAAATATGACTCTAAAGTGCTTAAGCTAATTAAATAGCTAGCTATTCTTTGTTAAGTCTTGCATGTCATTTGTTTTTGCTCTACACTTGCTGAGCACCAACCATAAGTATACTCAATCTTGCTTATCTGCGGCTCAGGCTTAGACAGAAAGTTTCAGTGGAGTATTTTGGAGTTTTCTAGGCGTAGTGTCCCCCCAGTCAGCTGCTTGTGGTGAAGATTTGAAGTTCCGCTGCTAGTTATCCTCTTCGAGTGAGTGTAATAATATTCTTTAATATCATTTACGTTTTGCACTGTCTTTTGATTCACTGATGAAGCCTTATATGTGTGTAAACTTAATCCTGACGTACATATGATAGTCATTCGGTTTTGCCTTTAAAACCGGGTGTGACAACAGGGCGGCAAGAGGCCCGAGGCTCCCCGCTCTCAGGGTGGTTTTTATTGCAATTTCGTGTGTTTGTGTTCGCCTTGTTGAATTTCTGATTATCTACGTTGATTTATTCGTGAGTGTGTTAAATTGCTCAGTTGGTTCCAGTGTCGGAGGGCGGAAACAAATTGAGGTATGGCGCAGATGGACTCGTGAAGCAACAGGATGCAATATAGTACTTGTTAATGTTCAAAAGATTTAAAATTCTTCACAATATAGTTAAGCTCATAGTTGAGCATGTACTCATAATAAAATTTGAGATATGGCGGTGGCCGTATCTTACCCTACCGGGCCTTCCGCCACTGGTTGTTTCGGTCTTAACCGAACTAACCGAGACCAATTTCACTCGGTCTCGAGTTTTCGCAAGGACCTATCGGTTGGATGACCAAACTCTCTGAAAACCGAGAAACTGATCGGTTCGGTTCGGTCAGACCGAATACCTCTCCTACCGGGAGAGTATTTTTCTTTTTCTCCGTGGCAAGGGCGGAGCAAGGGGAGGGGGGGCACCCAGGGGCCTTGGCCCCACCTAATGATTTGGTAACACCAAAGGGTCCAGCGTATCGACCATCTATTCTTCTTCCGTTGTCCCGACCTTTTATCGCCGTTTGTCTGCGTATATCGACGCTTGCCTTGAGACACCCGGCGCCCGGCATCGTCGTCCGATGTCAGTCACCCGATCCACCACATGCAGCGCTGCTGCTTTAACTTGCAGAGAAAGTATTAGGTGCAAACCCATATTCCAGTGCAAACATGAAAACCCAGATGCCTTCCGTTGGTTGCAGGATGGACCGTTCAGATGAATCTCTCAATAAATCAGCACACTTTGCAAACTCCCCACCTCCACCTACAACATTTCGCGAGTAACTCCACATTCAGGGGCCGTTTGGTACAGTTCATCCAAAACAGCTTTTCTGGATGAGCTGTTTTAATGAAGCTAAAAAAAATCAGTTTTATACAGTTTTCAGTTCATTTTTCGAAACAGTTTCACACTATCGTGCTTCGTTTTGCGCAAAACAGGTGAACCTGAGCCAAAAAAAAAAAGCTCTACTAAAGGAGCCCTCAGATGAACATTTGCAAAGTACCGCCTCTATCTGCATCTCCAGACCGAGCTCTCATGGAGTGAATCCTCGGCGGCGGCGCGCGGCCTCCGTCCAGGGGCTCCCATCCCTCGATCCAGCGGCTCCTGCCCCTTCCGCTGATCCATGCCGCATCGATTTTCTCTGCTCCTACTCCATCCCCATATCCAGGATCTCACTGGCTCGCCCCTCTTCTGCCATTTTCGACTCCTCCCTGATGGCACCTCCTTCCTCCACCTGCTTCCCTACCCGCCGGTCTACTCATAGCACACTGGTACCTCTTTGTCTCCCCTCCTTCACTCTGCTTGTACTTGAATGTCCTCTGGTGCTTGTTTAGTTGGAATAGTAAAGTTTGCGAATTTTACTGTAGCAATTTTAAACCAAAGATTAGGAAGACTAAATATGATCTAATTATAAAACTAATTACACGGATGGACGGAAAATCGCGAGATGAATCTATTAAGCCTAATTAAGCCATCATTATAGATTGTTTACTGTAGCACAACGTTGTCTAATCATGGCCTAATTAGACTCATTAGATTCGTCTCGCAAAGTTACCCGGGGTTATGGAATGGGTTTTGTCATTAACACACGTTTACTACTCCATGCATATAAGATTCCTTTGATGAATAATGAAAATTCAAAAAAGTTTGAAAAGTTAGAGGGACTAAAGATGGCTCTGTTTGCCTGATGGCTAATGCATCTGCATGTGCCTACTTTGCTGCTCTCCTCTGCAAATTGTGATATGTGCCTCGTGTTTTTTAAATTGACTGTGCCATACTGCCATGTGCTTTTACTGCTTTGCTATTCAGGGACTGGGCGGCAATGGTGGCCAATCTGGAGAGGATACCTATGACTGGTGACTACTGAACCAGAATGAACAAAGGCTCGGTGGACCTAAACGGTTAAAGGAAATGGAGTGAAGCGCTGCAAAGAAAAGTCGGAAGTGATGGCCAGGGAACAGCAAGACCGCCGCTGATTTTTGCAGGCCATTTGATGGTTGTCGCCTAATTTTTATGTTTGTGGAAACATGTAGCTTGGTTAGCAACTGTTGACGCTAAAACTCGCGGAATGCAGACCTGGCTGCGCAGAAACCGGTAAAACCGATTTGGGAAACCGGTAAAACCGGTTTGCTAGGGTTTCCTGTGAAGACCAACGAACGCTTACCCGGGAGGGACCCCGTCAGGGTGTGCGCACCTTGGGTTGTTCTAGGATCGGTCAGGCCACCTAGAACGTCCTCAATCGTCGTGGAGACGAAGGAAGAACAGCAATTAGGGTTTGGAAGAGCTAGGGTTTGAGAAACATAAAGTAGAGACAAAAAGTAAAGACAAATAAAAGATAAATTGTGTTTGATCGATTGGATGATACTCAATCGGCCGCAACCCTTTATATTTATAGGGTGGGGAGGTCTTGCCCCGCAAGAAAAGTTCAATTACAATTCGGATCTACAAAAAGAGTCCAATCCTATTACAACTCAGGGAAAACCGGTTCCACCGGTCCCAAATCCGGTTCTACCGGTTTGTCTTGTCAGACGCATCACAGTGAACCAAAACCGGTTCCACCGGTTCATAAATCCGGTTCCACCGGTTTCCCTGCAGAACTTATTCCTTGCCAATTTTGATCGTCAACATATGCCCCCCTGTTTTCTAGTAAACTTGTGCACTAGAAAACACTTCTAAGATCAAAATTCTTCTCTGGACGATGTTAAACATATAAAGCATCGGCCATGTCATGCGTCTCACCTATGTTGAAGTTGAAGCAACTTGTTTTGGTCTCCACACCATCCTTGTAGGTGCCGCTGATTTTTGTTCAACTTCTGGCTCCATTGATTGCCTGCGCATCCTTTGTAATTTTTTCTTTTGAGTGCAAGTTAAGCCTGAGGGACACCACCTCGGCTGCATATACTTAGAATCTGATTTGCTGCTGTTCTCACACTGTTTAGGATTAGTATATGCTTCCTTTTTAACCGGATTACCTTCGTAAGCAATCGGTTGTTGCGAGACACCATAATTTGGATAAGAAATAATATGTGGCGGCATGTACATACTACCATAGTCACTAGGAGCATAATAACAAGGATATGACCAAGACAACGGCATATATGGTCCACAAAAATTATATGGTGCAGCAGCATAATTACCTTGATGTTGGTGAAATTTTTGTCTATCTTGATGTTTGGTGTTGAATTTGCATCTCTAGTGTTATGTGATCGACTTATTTGCTCCTGGACAGCTTCCTTCTTCTTATACTTTTCCAAAAGCTCTTCGAAGGTCGGCCTTGCTTTCTTCTTTGAACCACCAGAACTTTCAGGTAAAAACCGGTTATACCGGTTTGAGGAACCGGTTCCACCGGTTCTATCAGAACCAGCACATTTGCTCTTGATTTGCCCCCCGAGTGTCGAATTCTTTTTTGCAACTTGAGGGTCTTTTTTCAGCCATATCTTCTTACTCCTTTTCTGTTCTGGTCGTGCTTCACCAATGATTACATTTTTTCCTTTTGTTGTATCGGCTTGATTCGGCCGGATCAACACTTTAGGATTCTGTAATTCAATGGTATTGACAGAGAAATTCTTAGGAAAAGGATCAGAATCAACTTTCATTTCATGCAAAGTCAAATGGCCTTCATTAAGGGCCGATTGAATTCGCCTACGAAATACATTACAATCATTAGTTGCATGTGAAAAAGAATTATGAAATTTACAATATGCACGTCGCTTCAACTCATCAAGCGGTGGTAAAGTATATGCACATCTGATATATCCGTTTTTATGCAACTCATCAATTATCCTATCACATTTGGACACATCAAAAGTAAATTTCACTTCTTCTTGCCGATTTTTGTGGATCGGCTTAAGTGAAGGGCAACTATATGATTGGGACTTGCTTGGCCATGTAAATTTAGCAGCACAAACTTCTCCATTCTCATCGTCCAATGAATCATAGTTTAACATATGCATGTTAGGACGATCAGATTTTGGCCTAGCATCTTTACTTCGGCTTTCTTGAGCCAAAGCCTTTTGTAATACTTGGTTAATGGTAAGAAACTCATAGCCTTCTAATTTATCTTTGATATGAGATTTCAAACCTTTAAAAGCTAATTCGGCAAAATCTTTTTCAGAAATAATCAAACTATAACATTGGTTTTTTGTATCTCTAAATCTTCTAATATAATCAGCAACAGATTCATCATTCTTTTGCATAACCGATGTTAAGTGAGATAGCCTCAATTCATTATCACCACTATAAAAGTGCTCATGGAATTTATGTTCTAATTGAGACCATGTATAAATAGAATTAGGAGATAATGCCGAAAACCATGAAAAAGCAACGCCAGATAATGATAAAGGGAATAATCTAACTTTCAAATGATCAACACTACCATAAATACCCATTTGTGCATTAAACTGGCTAATATGCTCCCATGTAGTCCTATTGTCTTCTCCAGTAAATTTGATAAATTCTGGCACTTTAAAACCTTGAGGATAAGGCATAGTATCAAAAACTGGAGGATAAGGTTTCTGATATACTAAAGTTTTATTCTTAACCTCTACGCCAAAAGTATCCTTAATCAAAATAGCCAAATCTTTTTTATATTCTTCCATCAGACTCTGAATATAAAGATCATTTGAGCTTTGCTGATCATTGACATTTGGCACATGTTGTGACATTTGGTTCAGTGATGCATGTAATGGTTGTTGCAAATAACCCGAACTTTGGGAAGACATAGGATTTGTAGTATATATCATTGGAGTACATGTAGGTATATGACCAGAAACACCATTAACTCGGCCAGAATTAGCCTGAACAATTGGCATGCTAGTTATAAGCTCAGGTGTTGTCTGATATGTAATAACAGGATTAGAACCGGTAGGACCGGTTCCTACAACCGGTTGAACCGGATTTTGGCCGTTCTGCGTGATGGTGTTAAAACCGGTAGGACCGGTTACAGAAACCGGTTTCACCGGAATTGCCTGGCCAAATTGTCCCTGAGAATTCTGTCCTGTTAACTGATTCAACGGCATCCCATATTGTGGATTTTTGGGTGGTACTGCTGCCGATGAATTTTGAGGTACAATTGCATGCTGTGAAGTACCCACTACATCAGAATTAATAGCATTACTAATTACGGTCGAAGGTTGTTTTCCTACGGATTTATCAATCATGCCTTGAACTATTGTAAGAAGACTTTTTTGACCAGAAAGTAATAAGCCATTAATTTGATCGAGGGTAACAGGCGCGGATGCAGCACTTACAGTGGGTGTTACCTCATCTTTTCTTCTTCTTCCTCTGAAAGAACAACCACCTCCTTGTCCTTGGAGATAGCACCCTTTCGATCCTTAGAGAACTGTGAGAGGAACCATTGTGCCTTGTCTTCAAGTTTCTTCTTGGCCCATTCCATCTCCTCCTTTTCTTGCAGCAGGAGTTGCTCAAATAGATGACGATCCTCAGCCGATAGCTCATTAGCAGTCAGCCTTTGAATATTGTCAGGATCAACTTCGCCTGGCTTCGGTAAGTTCGACATGATAGTAGATCCTTTTTTTTCTTTTTCCCCAGCGGAGTCGCCAAAAAGTGTGTTGACGCTAAAACGCGCCGCGCCAAACACTCACACGCGCGGAATCGCAGAACGCAGACCTGGCTGCGCAGAAACCGGTAAAACCGGTTTGGGAAACCGGTAAAACCAGTTTGCTAGGGTTTCCTGCGAAGACCAACGAACGCTCACCCGGGAGGGACCCCGTCAGGGTGTGCGCACCTTGGGTTGTTCTAGGATCGGTCAGGCCACCTAGAACGTCCTCAATTGTCGTGGAGACGAAGGAAGAACAACAATTAGGGTTTGAAAGAGCTAGGGTTCGAGAAACATAAAGTAGAGACAAAAATTAAAGATAAATTGTGTTTGATCGATTGGATGATTACTCAATCGGCCGCAACCCTTTATATTTATAGGGTGGGGAGGTCTTGCCTTGCAAGAAAAGTTCAATTACAATTCGGATCTAAAAAAGAGTCCAATCCTATTACAACTCAGGGAAAACCGGTTCCACCGGTTCTACCGGTTTGTCTTGTCAGACGCATCACAGTGAACCAAACCGGTTCCACCGGTTCATAAATCCGGTTCCACCGGTTTCCCTGCAGAACTTGTTCTTTGCCAATTTTTATCGTCAACAGCAACATTTTTGTTCTTTCTCACCCAGATGGAGGAGGGCCAGTGTGTTATTTCCAGCAAGTTGTGGTCTTGCTGTTTGGTCTATTTTACTAGTATAAAACAACACTAAACCTGTTTTGTCCTTATGAATGCATTCTGATTGAAGGTTGATCCCTGAAATTCTAAAAAAAAACATCATCTGGAGTAAACCGTGTAACATAACTGCATCCAAATAACATGTACCAAACGGAAAATACAAACATTGAGCATTCCATGTGCATCTACATGAAGGGCTTGTTTAGTTGGAATAGTAAAGTTTGCAAACTTTACTGTAGCAATTTTAAACCAAAGATTAGAAAAGACTAAACATGATCTAATTATAAAACTAATTACACGGATGGACGGGAAATTGCGAGATGAATCTATTAAGCCTAGTTAAGCTATCATTATAGATTGTTTACTGTAGCACGACGTTGTCTAATCATGGTCTAATTAGGCTCATTAGATTCGTCTCGCAAAGTTACCTGGGGTTATGGAATGGGTTTTGTCATTAACACACGTTTACTACTCCATGCGTGTAAGATTCCCTTTAATGAATAGTGAAAATTCAAAAAAGTTTGAAAAGTTGGAGGAACTAAATATGGCCGAACAATCAATACTGCACTAGAACTAAAACAGCAATCACAGAAAGTACGGTTTGGATGGATATAATATACCGGATGTAATAGCATCCATGATCATGAAGACTCGGTGCAAACCAGTAAGAGCATCTCCAACAGACTTTCTTTTTCCTTTTCCTTTTTTCTGTCTATAGGGGAATCCCGTTTCACCAATTCAAGAT
Source organism: Alloteropsis semialata (assembly GCA_004135705.1). NCBI lineage: Eukaryota > Viridiplantae > Streptophyta > Magnoliopsida > Poales > Poaceae > Alloteropsis > Alloteropsis semialata. The sequence continues at coordinate 79,446,448 of CM014278.1, forward strand.
ATTTGGGACAGAAACTACAACAGATCCCTTTTCCCCTTTTCCCTTTTCATTTAATCTGATTTGTGGGCCCCGGATGTCAATGACTTATTATCTTTTTTCTCTCTCATCGTTTCTACGCTCGTGACTCGTGAGATGGAAGACAGCCGGCTCAGGGGCGATGGCCGGCACACACGCAACTCACGCCTGTGCTGCAAGGCGGCGGCGCCGCCGCTCGGGCCACCGCGCATGCGGCCGAGGCTGCGATTGGCCGGCGCGGCCTGCGCGCTCCTGAGCAGGGCGGCCAGCAGTGCCATCGGCGGCGCTCGGCCCATCACGCTCGCGGCCAAAGCTGCGGACGCGACCTGCTCACTCCTGAGCGAGGACGGGGTGGCAGCACCCAACAGTAGTGCCGTCGGCGGCCCTCGGCCAGCAGGGCCAGCAGTGCCGGCGGCGCCGCACGGCCAGCAGAGCTAGCACTTCCGGCAGTGGCGCACGACCAGCGCGTCCGGCATCGGCGGCGCTTGGTCAATAGCTCGGCGGCGCTCGTACAGTAGCTCGGCGGCGCTCAGCCAGTAGCTCGCCCACACGGCCGGAGCTTGGCCTGCTCAGCTCGGCGGCGACGGTGCTTGCCCGCGGCACGGGCCCGTGTGGAGTCTGGTGGACGGCCAGGATTCAACCATCGTGTGGCCAGGATAAAAGGAGGAAAAGGGGAAATAGAAAGGGGATAGGGGCAAATCCCCTTTAGAAAGGGGAGAGGAGGAGGGTTAAAGGGGATTGAGAAAAAAATAAAGAGAAAGAGATATAGAAAGGGAATCTGTTGGAGAGAGTTTTTTCCATCTCAATCTCTTTTAAGCAAGAATATAGAGAAAGGAGATTCATATTCTCAATCTGTTGGAGATGCTCTAATGTCCAGAAGTTAACCATTGTCGCTGCCGCAGCAGTCGCCATGGCCACGGCTACAGTCATTGTTGCCACCTAAACCATTTATGGTAAGTTGCTCCAGGGATTGTCCGATGGGAGGAGTGGCGCTGGTTTGGAGCCGTTGCTTGACCTGAAGTCCTGAGCCCAGCTCAAACGATTTGAAATTTGGGGGCGATGGAACTTGACGAAGAGGGCACTATTTGCAAATGCTTAATCAAACTGGGTGTTTTATGTGAAATCATCTGACTGAGTGCGGGGGGTTAATTGCAAAGTGTGTTGGGGATTTCGGGAGCTCATGAGGTTGTCAGTATGAGATATTAGGTAGTATCGTTTTTGGCCCGACAGTATCGAATCGTAGAATCGTATCGTAGTATCGGGATACTATGAGATTTTATATAATACATATTTTATATAAGATTTGCAATATATTATATAGATTGATGTCAATAATATCTTTTTAATTAATTAAATTGACTTTTTGCAAATTTAAGTGCTCTAATTGACATTATATACAATGCATTTTGTCTCAAATAATATTTTATCACCAATAAATCATTTAAAAAATCATTTATATCAATTATTATATGGTATCGTAGGATCGTAGTGAAGCGCCCCTGCCTAAGCAGAGACTAAATGTGCTACAAATATCAGTCCCAGGAGGCTGACAACACATTATTACAACAGATAGTTCAAAGCTTACAGTCCCCGATGGGGAGGGTACTTGATACAAGCCAGGACAACTAAGAGGTAGATAACGACTGCGAGCCAAGCTATGAACCAAGCGGGCTCAACAAAGGGATCAGAGCTACGCGACAGCGGGGTCATCTTGGTTCGGGCCAAACTCCACAGGCAAAGTCGGGTGCGGAAGCGACCACCTACTCGACGTCTTCAGCAACAAAGTTCGGGTCCACGTCTGAAGCAACAAAAGCAAGGGTGAGTACAAAGTACTCAGTAAGTCCAACCCCAACCATGGAGGGGTTAAATACAGAAGTATGCATATGAGACACAAGGATAAGGCTAAGTTTGATTTGCGATAAAGCTAGTTTTTACACATGCAAAGGTTTAAATCCTAAAGGTGAAGGCAAAGCAGTTTTAGTATCCGAGTCATTAAGTGGGGGTTGATCCAGAGGATCCAAATTTTAATGCTACCGGATTCCCCATCCGCCGTAGCTCCCAGCACAAAGCCGGACTCTTTCCAAAACCAACACACTCCAACCCATTCCCAAAAAACTTTGGTATTGTGACCAAGCCATAACTCGCCCATAACCGTGGGCACGGCTATTCGAATAGATTAGGAAACTCTGCAGAGGTGTACACTTTCACCACAAGTAGGGTACCGCAACACGAGTCACCTTAGTGCCAGCGCGGATCCT
>CM014278.1:79454413-79468124 GCA_004135705.1 Alloteropsis semialata
CGCGCGGGCGCTGCCCCTGCGCGCGGCGCGAGTTCGTCGCCCCGGACTTGGCCGTCCCGGCCGTCGTCGCCCAAGAAGGTATGAATTTTTACCTTTAGTTTTAGTTTTACTTTGAGTGAGGTTTTAGTTTTAGTTTGAAATTAGGTTTTAGTTTTAGTTAGGTTTTAGTTTTATGTTTGAAATTAGGTTTAAGTTTTAGTTTTAGGTTTTAGTTTATCATTAGTTTTAGTTGTTGGTTTTAGTTTATCGTTAATTTATCATTAGGTTTTTGAAATTAGGTTTTAGTTTTAGTTTTAGGTTTTAGTTTATCATTAGTTTTAGTTGTAGGTTTTAGTTTATCATTAGTTTATCATTAGGTTTTGAAATTAGGTTTTAGTTTTAGTTTTAGTTTTAGGTTTTAGTTTATCATTAGGTTTATCATTAGTTTTAGTTGATCATTAGGTTAGTTTAAAGTTTATCATTAGATTGATATAATTTCGTAGTATTTATGTGTTAGTATTATTTAGGTATTAGTATTATATATTATTTGTTACTATATATTAATAGTTATTACCTGTACTCATCTAAATTTTTTTGTATGAAAATTTAGATGGATAGTCTAGTAACCATGTATTATGGAGGTACTGTTGAGAGAGATGAAAACTATGGATATGTTCAGTTTGTTGGGATGCAAAGTTTGCCTTTGCTATTCAATGAGAAACCAAGTTTTAGTGAGTTGGTTGGTCGGGTTCGTGAGGAGTTACATGGTTCTGGAATTAATGATGACATTGCAGTGGATGGAGTATTTTATGTTGGCTCTCCATCCAACATTCTAAGGCGACTCATCCCAATTGGGTGTCAGAATCAATGGAATAATTTTATCAGAGCAGCATTACAGAGTCACATGCAATGTTTGGACATTCTTGTGCGTCTGGTGTTTAGAGCTCCCACCCGGCCCTCTCTCAGACGTGTAGCTCATGTCCGAAAAGTGCCAGATGCTAGATCCGCTCCAAATGAGCCTCATATTTCTTTTCCTTTGGGAGGTGATGTTGCTGGAAATGAGGTTCATGATGTCCCTTTGCCACTCTATGAGGGGATTCCATTCACGCAAAATGAGGACATTCCATTGACACAAAATGTGGAGATTCCATTGACTCAAAATGTGGAGATTCCATTGTCACATAATTCACCTAGTAAGTGTTGCACTTGTCTCTATCAATCATTCATTATGGTCCCAATGAAATCTATTTGTCTCATTCAATTATTGTCTTCGCACTTGTGTGTGCAGCATTTGTCCCCGATAATGTGGGTGGTCACTTTGGTGATGGATTTCGGGCTTCAAATAGTGTTGAAGTCGGTGTTCAGTCAATGGATTTTCATGAGGATGATGATGAGGATGACGATGAACCTTACCCAAGTGTGGACGAGGAGCCTTATGAGTTTGCTCGAGCATTAGATTCTGATGATGACCGTCCAGTTGGAGAGCTTTCAGAGAGTGATTATGAGATGATGAGGCGTATTCTCCCTGGCCGTGACATAAGGGTCCATGCTTTCAGCGATGCTGGACTATCAAATGAGGCATATGCACAAGGACGGGATGACGACCTTCTAGATGCTCCAGAAACTAGCTGGAACATGACAATTGAGAAGGGACGCGTTTTTAATGACCTTCCAGCGTTGAAGAGGTGGTTGCAGCATTATGCAGTCATACGTAAAAGGCCATACAAGGTTCTCCATTCTTATGCAGAGCGGCGGTACACAATTGTGTGTGACAAAAACGGTTGTCAATGGAGGGTTTGTGCAAGGAAGCAAAAAGACACTGGTAAATGGAAGATTACCAAGGTTGTTACCCCACACACTTGTGCTGCTGCAGACCTCATAACGAAACATCAACAGTTGACATCTACACTAATAGCGATATGATACACGGAAGGAAGATTGGCCAAAATGCATGCATGGTGAGGACTGCTTAGTGCAGATGGAGACAGAGGGGGACAATGGAGGTCGTCGTTTCTTCAAATGCCCACGAGCATGGGTAATCTCTGTTACTATTACTATGGATACACATGTCTAATTCGATTTCCTGCACTAATTCCTTTTGCTTATTTTTTTAGTGTTCCGACGCTCCAGAAAATTGTGGGTTCACCAGGTGGGTTGACCCTGCCCCGATTCATCCACATCAGGAGTACATCAGCTACCTGCAGAATCGTATATTCGATCTCGAAACAGAAGTGAGCCACCGTAACAACGCCGAGGAGGAAGATGATGGCGTCGACGACCATGATGATGCGGCTTCAGGGGAAAAACTATGCACCATTCCAGGCTGCAGCTGCCCTTGTCACAAGAACAAGGGAACTCCACCTTCACCACCACCACCACAGCAGCCATCAACGGGACAATACTATGGAGAAGGTTCAACACAGTTCGCTATGTGGTACAACTACTAGAAGTAGCCACTGTTGTTAGTTTATTTTTTTTAAGGCATGTTAGGTTTAAAATAGCTAGCCAACGTTGTTAGTTTGAATTCCCTAAGGCATGTTAGGTTTAGTTATGAAAGGACTAATTTACCCTGGTTCGGTAAAAGTCCTCACACGCCATTTAATCGTCATTCATTATGTACCTACACCAATTCATTTATGATTCAGTGCGTATTTCACATTCCCATCACAACACAAGAAAACATCCATAAAGATAAATGAGATACATCAGAACACAATGCTAGGTCCACAATAAAGGTTCAAAGATAACTGAAATCAAACACAGCACAATCTTAAGTCCACAACATGCCTGCGTAATGAAAGGTCCTGCATGACATGACAGCCATAATCCTAGCTAACTACTGAGTGCAGCGAGGCCACTTCCCCTTCCTCAAAGCATCGGGATTCTCCTCCAAAGCAGCCTTTGCACGACGAACACGCTCAAGCTTCTTCTCCCTCTCCTCCCTCGCCTGAGCCTGTAGCCTCCTTTGAAATTCCTCAGCACGCTCCTTTTGTGCTGCCTCCTCCTGACGCCTCCTCTCCATACGCTCCTTGCACTCCGCCTTCCACTGCTTGTCTTCCTCCAGCCATTTCTTGTCTTTCTCTTTGATCTCAGTGTCGATCCACTGCTCAAAATCACAGAGCGGGGGAGGGGTCTGCAAATGAAAAATGCACACTTCAAAACTGTAAGGCACCGATTTAAACAACCATCATGTCAATCAAATTAAGCAATAACAATTTCTCACCAACAAGCCAATGATAACTTGGCGACGTGTAGGCTCAAATTCATAGTTGGCGCACATCCAATACCTCTGCCTGAAGGTTTCCTCTTCATCGGACACGGCGACCTTGCAATCATCACCGCAAAAACACATAGGCACGGGAACACCATCAGGCAGCGGCAAGACTTCATATGCACTTCCAAAGCGACGACTGTTACAAATAAAATTATATACATAAGAGCTACCACAAGCGAACAAAAATTAACGGTGCAAATTTATATAATGTACTGGACATTACCTTGGCTGCAAGGTCTTACTACTTTTACCACGTCTCGGCATCCTAAAATCCAATGAAAGACATATAAACTATAGGTTTAAACACTAACTAAATATGTGCCTAAAGTGTCAAATACATTAAACATAGACCAAATCAATGCCGAAAAAAAGAGTAGACAAGAGAGTAGACCTTGCTCTCGAAGATGGATGGAGCCAATCGAAGTTTCCGCGGTTGAATGTGTGGATTTGTGAAGTTTTGGCGGCGAGGAGATAGGAAAAACCGAAAGAGAACGAGGAGAATGTTGTGTTTCTGCGTTCGGAAGAGAAAGGCCGGGGCGTTTTGCCTGGGCGCTGAGCTCAGCGCCGTGGATCTTGGCGCTGAGCTCAGCGCCAAGATCCACGGCGCTGACCTCGCGCCACGTCAAGGCCACGACGGCCAAGCCGTATCCACGTGGTGTGGACCTCAGCGCCGCTATTCACGGCGCTGAGACGTTATATCTCAGCGCCGTGAATCACGGCGCTGAACTCAGGGTCCATTTTTGAAAATCTTTCCTCAAAGGGTCTATTTGTGAAATTCTTTCCCAAAAAGGGCCAAAAAGCAAAAAAAAAGTCAGACCCTAGCACCACCAATCGCCTGTCCGCGCGGCGCGGCTCGGTCCAGGCGAGGCGATCCGCTGGGCGGCTGCGACCGTGAGATCGGCTGCGTTCTGCGGCGCGCGATGGTGTCGGCGTTGAATGGGACGCGGGAGGCCGGAACTCCGGTCGCCGATAGGGATACTCCGAAGGTAAAATCTTACCGCCCTCCCGTGCTCCACATTGGAGGAGGAGGTTATGGTGCCACTTGAGCCTGTTCGGCTGGTCTGATGAACAGTACTCGGCTGGCTTCTTTCGGCTTATTTTCTCTCACACAATACTATTTATTCTATCAGCCGAGCACTATTCATTCTACCAGCCGAACAGCCTCTTGGTGTCTGATGTACTTCTACCTTTTACATGGCTAAATCTGTATCGCGCCCTCGTTATGCTTGCGTGCTAAACAGTACCTACCATCCTTCCACCTCTGTATCCCTTCCATCTCTGTACATGTTGACACTAAAATTTTATCTTATAACCTTGAATATTTCCATATAGCTTATGTATCCAGTCCTAGCACGTTCATGACTTGTCCATTTTTTTACTAGCAGTTGCTAATTTAATGCATGAGGTCGTGGATTAATGTATGCCCCTCTTTTCTTTCTTTAGGGCTTGTTAGAATAAAATAAATCGGACTTCATAGGTTTTTACTAGCAATTAGTCAAATTATATATGTTCAATGGACAAAAGCTGTATCAATATATTATATTTCGCAAATATTTTAATACGATATTGGTTTGATTACAGTTGGTCCTATGTTTTAAAGATGTAATAGTCAAAGTGCAGTAAAGCGTTACTCCCTGTAAAAGGAAATGGAGAGGGAGTAGTATTTGGCTGACATGTTTGGAAGTACTTGACTGCAATTTTTTTAGTGATTCTGTTATACATGATTGCTAGAATGTGAGGGCTTCAGGGGGAGGCCAGGAGGGTGGCCATGGTGGTTGTGTATTAGTAGTAGTTTTTGTTAATACTTCTTCTGTATGTGACAATGTTTTGGTTTGTTGCAGGAACCAGATAAGTGCTATGTACAGACTGTAGTTGACTGGATTACACCTGCAAATGATGTCCAGATCTGTGGATCATGGAATAACTTTGAAGAGTGGATGCCACTACAGTGCTCTGGGCAGACACACTCTATGGTTCTTAACCTTCTACCTGGACTATATTGGTTCTACTTTTTTGTGGATGGGAAGTTTTGCCATCATCCAGGATTTGGTTCACAAGCAGATACGGGTGGACGTATTGTCAATTTCCTACATGTCGGTGTAAGCTTGTTCAATTCCTGAATTGAATTCACTAGGAGGGTATAGCACGGGTGACGGTCAATTATATTTTATTTGATGTGTTGCAGGTATCTGAACCTACTAGTGGAAATCATCCGCTTGCCGAGTCCCATGTGGCTCTGTCATGGACGGGAGGTGAAAGTGTGTTAATCGAGGGTTCTTGGGACAATTGGAAATTGAGGTGATTGCCAATACCCAACTGCGACAAATTTCATTTTACCTGCCTCTCTGTTTTTTGACAATCCCATTGACATGCAGGAGACCGATGCATAAATCAAAACAGCATCACTATCTGCTTTTTAGTTTGCCTCCCGGCAGGTATCCATTTAGATTCGTAGTTGATGGTGTTGGAATGGTTGACATGAATATGGAGCTGGCATTTGATTCAGATGGAGCCGTGTGCTGCAATGTTCTGTATGTCCAGGTAAGTCCAGCTGGATATTTTCATTCCAAGCTATAAGAAGTCCATCATTTGACACACCATCTGATGGCACAAAGCAGTAACTTATTGAGGTTGATGGCACATTTTATACTGATAAGTAGAGTAAAAATGTTACCCCTTAGTGAATTCTTTAGTGAATTCTATGTATCTTTTCAATTTCTTCCTCATTTTCTCGAATGCTGAGTTGATCCCCCCTGATGTTCTGATTCAGCTCATTCCAGCTGTTACACGACATACTCGACATAACTCAAAAGAGAGACACTAAAACATCCCTGGCCCAGCCAAGGGAAATTTAGGGAAACTGAAGCAAGATGGAATTAAAACGATACTGCACGTAATAAACCTTTATTCTGTAACGTTATCTTCAATTCCAGCCAATTTTCCGTTCTTCCGCCAGCTAATTGGCAAACCTGCAGCCAGCAAATTCAGAGGAGGTGCACCTGATTCTGTCACCACCTTAGTTGTCTTGCATGTCTGCAGCAGCTCTTTAAGAAATGGGGACATTTTATTTTGTCTCTTATCTGCAACAATGTGCACTGGGCGCAGTGAGCTTTTGATGTACGTCATTTAATCCAGCAATGCTTAGTTTCCAACAACTCCTCTTTAAACATATTATAAACATGTTCGAAATGCTCTAGCACCCAAAATCTGAAGGGAAATTCAATAGACTAATCCAAGCTTTTCCGGTGAACTCAGTTTCTCTGTGGTTTTAACCTAATTATAGCTTTTCAAACAAATGATTACCTGTTGCTGTTTCCTCCACTCTTTTAATGTTTTTCAATGCTTTCTTCTTATGACTCGCCTTCTCTTTCAGCCTGATGCAACTGAGACCATTCTTGGTAATGATGATGCCATGTTACTAGATGATTTTATGGCTTCACCACATAATGAAGTCTCAACTGCATTCCGTTTCAATGTCGGCAGCTCGCTTGGAAGTATTAGCTCTGATGAGGAAATGTACCCATGTACTGCAGTGGGGTTTATGCTATGTAATGGATTTCTCCTTTGTGCAAAGCAAGTGCACATGAAAGGTCTGAGTTGGGGAGGGTGTTACAAGGAAACGGAGATGTTTGTTCTTGACGGCAGGCACTGCCAAATCAGGAAAAAGGCTACCAAAAGCCTTACAAGGATCAACATTTTACTAGACAATTATCAGATGAAGCAGAATCTTCTGTTGAAGTTCAAGAGAGGCGAAAAGTTTCCCCCATATTTTGAGCATCTATTCTGGCTATTAGACAACCCGCCCACTGATTTTGACTCAAATTTTCTCAGTAGATTTCATTATCTTGAGACCCTCTACTACCACCCTGCTCTAGCTCCTCCACCTCGGAGAATGCTAGTATTGGTCAGTTTTGCGCAGTTCTACAAATCTCTGACAGAAGTGGAACAGTTCCATTTTTGACGGATTGCTGCAAGACTATCGTGATTGGCAGAAGACAGTTCACAAGGATGTGTTGCTAGAGAAAATGTACATGGACAGGAGAACCATGAAGACAGGTCAGAGAGGAAATTTGCTGGAACCTGTTAAAAACACTGGTTTTGAATTCAGTAACTTCCTGAGAGTATTTTTTGTTCACTCCCCTGATCAAACCCGGGTATGTTATAATTGTATGGTTAGTGTAGTTTGACTTCCTTTATCTTTAAAAGTAAAACTTTCCCTGCTGGCCTGCTGGAGTGTCTGTTACTGTTTTCACAATATCGCTACCCTGCTCGTGTGTTTTTTTGGTAGTCAGTCATGTACAGTAACTATTTTAGTGGTCAATTCTGGTCCAATTTCATTTCTATCTAGAAGCTAACGTGATTATGCAATGGACACTGTTTGGAGGTACTGTTGAAGTGCTGATTGGCTGATTGTTCACAGATATGTGACCGAGTTGAATAATTTTCCACCATCTTATACATGAACTTATTGTGCATTATATAACTGATTAACTGTATTATTTGTTATTACGAAACTGAACAATCTTTAATCAATTCTGCATTCTTGTTTTGTAGGATGTGAATGATCTGCAGCTCCTGAACTCATATCTTGAAATTGACCTTATTATTGCTTTTTATTTTGGTAAAGTTCTGCCTCAACTGCTCATTCTTATGCGGGATTATATGCACAAACATCCATTGTACGTAACTAATGTTGTTTCCCATATGTTTTTTGCACTAGTTATTAAATTTACACTTCTTAATATTTTCGCACTAATTGTAGGCTTAAGGCAGCTTGGAATTTCTATTGTGATGGCACTGCACCCAATTAGGTTTGATGTAATCATGTAAGGTAGGGTTAAACTTAAAATGCTCCTAATATTATCTTATAATTTAATTCTTATTTTCTGAACTAGCTGAATGCCCAAAAATAAAAGAGGAACTAGCTGAGGCCCTGTTTGTTTCAGCTTCCTGGGAGCTTTTGGATCTCGGCTTTTCGACCTTCAAAAAGCTGCGGGAGTGAAAAGCCTAAAAGCTCACTTTGAGGAGCTTCTGGCTTTTCACTCCCGTAGCTTTTTGGCTTTTGGAAGGTTGAAAAGCCGAGATCTAAAAGCTCCCAGGAAGCTAAAACAAACAGGGCCTGAATGCTCATGGTTGCTATGGAAATAAAATTATACATACGAACATACTCAAATTATGTATCAATACTTGAATTGTTCCTACAAATATCCCTAATCTCATGTTCTATATACTCATTTAGTATGAATTCAGATGCAAAAAGGATAGCACTACAGGCTAATTTCATCATGAAAATAAGTTTTAAATTTTTGTGTAAGTTCCATGCAAGTATCTCGAGAGTTTTCATGCAAAATATAGATGTTTTTTTTTTTCATTGTACAGCTTGATGTTGCTTGTTCTGGGGATGTCAAAAGGCCTTTTGTACTTAACTGTTATGGCAATATAATCTGAGCTATGATGTTATACTATTAAGTTAGCATATTAACATGCTGATGATGGTAAACAAAAAGGAACTGAACATTTATATTGTATTTTGTTTTGTAGGTACTGGTGGTTTGTGGAACATGATACATGTGGGGACCCTTATTGGGTCATGTGGTGTACTGGGTGAAGCCCACCCTCGCCATTTCAGTTAACCTATGGCTGAATGCATCGTATATTATGAATTGAGCTATGTTTAGGTTGTTTCCTTGTTCACTTTCCATACTCTATTGTTTTTTTCCCAGAATTGTTCACTGTGTTGTAACTCTGTTTCATGAGTTAAATCTGAGCAATTGCCATTGCAATAATATCTGTGCATGATTGATAGCGAGCTTAAACAAGAAAGGCTCTTGAACATTTATAACCTGGTGTTCATTTCAAACGCAAAAGGTCAGGTACACAAGTTGAGGGATTCATGAAGTAGCTTGCATCTTTTTAGTTCAGCCTATTTTATCTATCCCGACTAAAGGGGCGCTATTCTCCCTCTTATTTCACATCCATGATAGATGGCGAATTCTAGCTTTGTTTGACTATGAACCAAGCTGACATGGATAATTTAGTAAAAAGAAAGTTTGTTCGAAGATAAGCACCCAAAAAAACGGGCTGCACCTAAATTGCCAAAGTGACATCACAATAGGAAAAGAAATTTCAGTGTAGAATGAATAACGAAAATGCACCAGGAAAGCAATGGGAATATTGATCTTGAGCCTACACATGATGGTCAATGCTGACTTTTATTAGAAAGAGGCAGCTCCAACTGGTAGTGTTCTCATTAATGCCTCTGATAAAAGAAACAAAGGCTTATCTAAACATGCATCAAACTACATATGCCTTAATACAGGCTGTCATTTTCAAACAAATACTCCCTCATATTTCAAATACATGTCCATCTAGCCTTTCTTACTCTTCTACAGACATAAGTCCAAACAGGCTTGCATTTGGAATTGGAGGGAGTAGCTTTACCTTTGCTCCAACTAATAGGCCCAATGACAACACAAGCCTGAAGCGGAAGTCAGGGCTGTCATTCAACAGTAAGTACTTCCCAAGGTTTTTCAGTATCTGAGAATCTGCTATTTGCTCATCAACATCCTTTTTTGAAGAATCTTTCTGGACCTTGTCATTAATCGGCTTCCCAGCTGTCACCGCATTGGCAGATGTGGAGAATGCATGTCCTCTCTGCATATATAGCAAGAATCAGAAAATAAGAATTTTGAAAACATAAAAAAGGCAGTAACTTGGCCCTTAGATCAACTGTGAGAAACTCCAATTTTGGGATGGAATTAATACCACGCAAATAGAACATTAGGTGTGATACTACTTTTCCTCTGCATCAAACTTATCCTTGCTTAGTGCCTTGATGGACTAAGCACAAAAATATCCTCATGAGCTAACAAATTGTAAACCATACCGAAAGCACCTCGATAGAGATTACTTTATAGAAGCAAAGGCTGATACTGATGTTTTGCAAATGTCAATTCGCAGCAACTTAACAATAAAAGTATAAACCTGAGCACAAACAGGGCTTCCAGTGACCATCTCCAATGGGGGTTGCCTATATGTTGTTATCAGCAAAGCTAGCAAGGAAACACTACTGTTATTGCCCCCTGTTTTACCACCAATATTTTCACTTTGTCACTAGCCACTAGGTCTGCTTCGACAGTAAAAAAAAAGGCTACATAAACTACTGCCTCTAAACGCCCATGATCCAAACGGAGCCGGATTCAGGGTCTTGAATCAGCAAGTCACCATGTAACTTGAGGCATTCTATCCGACGTCGAGAGCCCAGCTAACGGTTGTAACTCGTTCAACACTCAGTCATCCTTTTCACAGAGAAAACACGGATCGTTGCCGGGAGGGGCTCAGCCACCCGGCGCCGCCGGCCAATTCCATCACCGGTAATCAACGATTCACACCAAAAACAGGTAAAATTGGCAGTCCATGGTCTCCTCTTCTCTCGCATGTTCTCAATTTTGTTAGAGATGGCTTAATTCTCTGTTGGTCGCTGCCGCTCTTAGCGTGTCCGCTAATGGCAGTTCCGCATGCCCGACGGATCCGCCGATACCGGTAGCCACGGCGCCAGGTGGAGCGGCAGACCTATCATTGTCGCACCCGCGACGAGAGGCGCGGCGACCCTGGCGCTGTCCATGACTTAGTCCCATGCCGCTTCCGCCGTTCTGCGTCGGCGATGAGTGCCCGCTGTCTCACGGTCACGGCCAGGCGATGATGGCCCGGGCGTCACGCTTGGATCTGCGCCGATCGACCTGCAAGCTGCAACCAAACAAAAGATCGCTCGCATAAGATGCTTTTGGTACCCGATGGAGATGGGGAGTTCAGGGACCAGGTGGCAGTGGCTCGTGAAATCGTGGTGAAGACTGAAGAACGACATGAACTCTTGAATGTTGGGAGGAGGAGGAGGAGGGAGGGATTGGAGGGCGGCTAGCGTGGTCAGGCAACTGAGAGCAGTCGATGGGGAGGAGAGATGGACGGGCCGCACCGCCGCCGCTGCCCATCGGATGCCACACAGAGTTAGGGAGAAAAAGAAAAATAGTCCGAGGCTGCCAAGTAGGCTCAGAATTGTTTTTTATTTCCTTTTAGTCGGGATAGAAAGATAGCCGTTAAAAGGTGCCCTTTGCCACATACCACTAAAAAATTGGGTCACTGCCAGGGACCATTACAATTATGTGGCCATTTGCTGAAAGACATCATAGCTCTCATATAATGAAGCGCCCCTGCCTAAGCAGAGACTAAATGTGATACAAATTATCAGTCCCAGGAGGCTGATACACATTTATTCAACAGATGATACAGAACTTACAACCCACGAGGAAGCGGGCACCTAATACAAACTAGGACAGCTAAAAGGTAAACTACTGCGGTAAGCCAAAGGATGAACCAGAACGGTTCAACCAAGGGATCAGAGTTCTGCGACAGCGAAGCCATCTTGGGCGGGACCAAACTCCACAGGCAAAGTTGGGTGCGGAAGTGACCACCTATTCAGCGTCCTCAACAAAGTCCGGGTCTTCTTCTGGATTAACAACAACAAGGGTGAGTACAAAAGTACTCAACAAGCCCAATCACACCCACGGAGGGGTTAACACAGAATTATGCACAAGGAATATCAAGGAATAGGCTAAGGTTCATTTGCAATAAAGCCAGTTTTACACATGCGAGGGTTTATCAAGGAGCATTTTAGCAAAACAAGTTTAGTAACAAGTCATTAAGTGGGGGTTGATCCACAAAGGATCCATCTTTTAAGTGCTACCGGATTTCCCATCCGCCGTAGCTTTTGGCACAAAGCCGAACTCATTCCAAAACCACACACTCCAACCCATCCCAAAACCTTAGCATTGTGACCAAGCCATAACTCGCCCATAACCGTGGGCACGGCTATTCGAATAGTTTAGGAAACTCTGCAGAGGTGTACACTTTCACCACAAGTAGGGTACCGCAGCACGATCACCTTAGTGTCAGTGCGGATCCTATCGAAGTCATTACCCACCATAGCCAAAACTGACTAGCCATCGCGAGAAAAACACCAAGGGGTTTATGTCACTAAGACGGCAACCATGTCACTAAGACGGCACTTGGTTTTCCCGCTGCACACCTGCCTCCAGACAACTAACAGCACGGCTAGTGGGATTTAGACTAAGCCCTTGCACCATACAAGAGTCGAGTGGTTGTACGAGATAAATAGGTTAGGCAAGATGGACACATCACCTCGGTTTAAAACCAGACAAAATGGATATCTCCCAACTTGCTTAACCACAAAGGTACAAGCCTCCTTTTGGCATTTCACAAAGTCATGCCCATCCATTTTATCCACACAGTTTCACTCTTTTCAAACCCAAAACCCAAAACCCAACTCACACATTTATTGTTTTGATAAAACAAGTGTATAGTCATGATTGGGTAAGGAGTAACAAATCCTAAGCATTCTAGAGTTGGTTATCATCTAAACAGAGCATATCATATTTAGTGATAACTAGGTTGTCAAGGAATGTCATAGCAATCAAGGAGTGGCTAACCAACCGGGTTTTGAACTAAAATAATGCAATTATCAAAGGCTTAATAGGTTGTGTTTATAAAACATGGGATAAACATGCATCAAAGGATGGGATTGGACTTGCCGTCAACAAAAGCTTCGGGAGATCCTGCTCGCGGTACGGGTCCTCGGGGTCGGGCTCGCGGTACTCTCCTGCGTACTCCGGCTCGCGGTACTGCTCCTCCTCGTTCACTCCGTCGTCTAGGGCACGATCAAACAAACACTCAATAAGTAAACACATTCCTTTACCGATGAGTTGGAAACAGGAAATAACAAAATAAAATAGGAAATGAAATTATTTTGGGATGATTTGTGTAAAGCTCGGCCGGAATGGATATAAGAGAGACGTGTTTGAGTTTGGTGGAGTTCTGGAGGAATTTGGCGCATGAAATGACGAGTTAAAGGAGGTTTAGGGCTTAAACGGGGATTTTAGGACCTCTTTATGAAGATTATAAAGGGCCAGGGACTTATCTGTAAAGATTCTTATATGGTGGAAGGATCTAAATGTAATATTTGGAAAGTATATGGGGGTTTGGTAAACAGCCAGGGGCATATTTGAGATTATCCTAAAAGGACAGGGGGCTTTCTTGAAGATTGGCTAAAGGGGGAAGGGTTCATATGTGAAACTGGAAATGGGCAGGGGGTTATTCATGAAATGGCCGGCCTTTTCTCCTTTTCCTCCACTCGGCCGGCAACAGAGAGGGGGGGGAGAACGGCGGCGCCCGGGCGCGGCTCTGTTCGCCGGCGTTCCCGGTCCTCCGGGCCGCGGTGGCGCCCGGTGAGCGGCGCATGAGCGCGAGGGCGGCGAGGGGAGCCCAGCCCCGTGCTTACCAGGGGCAGGGGGAAAGCGAGGCGGCGGCTCCGCGTGCGGGCAGTGGGAGGCGGCGGCGGTGAGGTGGGCGGCGGCGCTGTGAGCTGCGTGGGAGCGAGGGAGAGGC
>CM014278.1:79471846-79487550 GCA_004135705.1 Alloteropsis semialata
GTAAACTGGGTTCCTCGATCTGAGACTATCCTGCTGGGTATACCATGTAACTTGACAATGTTGTCAATATAGAGCTGAGCTAACTTGGCTCCACCATAGCAGGTGCGCACGGGTAGAAAATGTGCGACCTTGGTGAGTCTGTCCACAATTACCCATATGGAGTCATTTCCTTTCTGAGTCCTGGGTAGACCATTGACAAAATCCATGCCAATTTCATCCCACTTCCAAACGGGGATGGGTAGCGGTTGAAGTAATCCGGCTGGTTTCTGGTGTTCTACCTTGACTCTTTGACAAATATCACAATGAGCTACAAACTGTGCCACATCTGCTTTCATTCCATTCCACCAATACTTTTCCTTTAAGTCCATATACATCTTAGTTGCTCCTGGGTGGATGGAATAGGCCGAGTTATGGGCTTCATCCATGATAACTTGTCTGAACTCTCCTTCCTTAGGTACACAAATCCTGTTCTTGTACCATAGGGTCCCTTTATCATCTACTCTAAAATCTGGGGCTTTGTTTTCCCCGGTATGAGCACGAATCTTCATTAGGTCCTTGTCCTTACTCTGGGCTTGTCTGATTTGGTCTTCTAGTGTGGGTTGCACACTGATGTTGTAGTTGTGGGCCTGACGGACTATGTGAATGTTTAACTGGGCCAACTCTTCTTGCAACTGGGCATTCTTGGGCTCATAGGTCTTTCTGCTCAAGTCATCAGCTACCACATTAGCTTTGCCCGGGTGGTAATGGATTTCCAAATTATAATCCTTTATCAATTCTAACCACCTTCTTTGCCTTAGGTTCAGGTCTGACTGGGTGAATATATACTTTAAGCTCTTGTGATCAGTATATATCTCACACTTATTCCCAATCAGGTAGTGTCTCCAAATTTTAAGAGCATGCACAACTGCTGCAAGCTCCAAGTCATGGGTAGGATAATTCTGCTCATGAGGCTTAAGCTGCCGGGAGGCATAAGCTACTACCTTTCCATCTTGCATGAGCACACATCCTAATCCTTGCCTTGAGGCATCACAGTATATCACAAAATCCCTCTGAATATCTGGCAAGGTCAATACTGGTGCAGTTGTCAGTCTTTCCTTCAACTCCTGGAAGCTCCTTTCACAAGACTCTGTCCAGACAAACTTTTTATCCTTCCGGAGTAACTCTGTCATTGGTCTGGCTATCTTGGAAAATCCTTCAATAAATCTCCGGTAATATCCGGCTAATCCAAGAAAACTCCTGATCTCAGTCACATTGGTGGGCTGCTGCCAATTGGATACTGCTTCTACCTTTTCTGGATCTACAGCTACACCTTCGACAGTCAAGATGTGGCCTAGAAAAGCTACCTTCTCAAGCCAAAATTCTCACTTGCTGAACTTGGCATATAACTTATGTGCTCTTAGCTTTTCCAAGATTACTCTTAAGTGCTGTTCATGCTCTTGGGCACTCTTAGAGTAGATCAGTATGTCATCAATAAAGACTACGACAAACTTATCCAACTCCTCCATGAAGACTTTATTCATGAGATTCATGAAATAAGCCGGGGCATTGGTTAACCCAAAAGACATCACTGTGAACTCATACTGCCCATATCTGGTGACAAAGGCTGTCTTCGGGACATCACTTTCTTTGATCTTGAGCTGATGGTAACCCGATCTTAGGTCAATCTTGGAGAAAAACTTGGCTCCTTTTAACTGATCAAAGAGATCATCTATTCTGGGCAAAGGGTACTTATTCTTAATGGTCACCTCATTTAGGGATCTATAATCCACACACATCCTTTGACTACCATCTTTCTTCTTCACAAATAAGACTGGTGATTCCCATGGTGATGAGCTGGGTCTGATAAAACATTTCTGCTGAAGCTCTCTCAACTGTTCCTTAAGCTCTGCTAATTCTGCGGCTGCCATCCGATACGGCCTCTTGGCTATGGGTGCTGTTCCGGGGACCAGGTCAATTATGAACTCTATATCCCTGTCGGGTGGCATTCCCGGTAGGTCATCCGAAAATACATCTGGGTATTCACATACTACCGGAACTTCTTCTATGGCTTTGGTCTTCATACTGAAAACCATTGGGTCTGATCCACTTCCTCGGGTATGGCAAGTCACTTGCATACCGTCCTGGTTGGTTAGGTGTACTACCTTATCAGCACAACCTATATGACCATCATGTAGGCTTAACCAATCCATTCCAAGGATCACATCTATTCCTTTAGACTCAAGTACTACTAAGTCTGCTAAGAACTCTACCCCACTTAAATTGATCCTTACCCGGGAACAACCTAGTTGACAGCGAATGTCAGCTCCAGGCGTTCGGGTTACTAGGGGTAACTTTAGTAGTACCGTAGGTATATTGTGCTTCTCCACAAAGCTTGATGATATGAATGAATGTGATGCTCCAGAATCAAAAAGTACTGTTGCCAAAACTGAGCTGACTAAAAACTCACCGAGTACCACGCCCTGAGCTTCTTGAGCCTCTTGCGCGTTGATGTGGTTGACGCGGGCTCGTCCGAATGATTGCTGGGGCGGCCTCGTCTGCTGGCTGCTGTTGTTGTTGCTGGGGTTGCTGCTGCGGACGGGAACACGATTGGCTCCTGACAGTGCTGGCCTTGGTCCATTCACAGAGTTGGAGAAGGCTGGAGCTGCTGGCTTGCTGTTGCCATAGGGACAGTTGGCTATGAAATGCCCTGTCTCACGGCAGTTGTAACAGGCTCTGACGTTGCCGGTGACCTGACTGGCGCTGTTCTGCGGGGTCTTGTTGGCCTGGCTTCTGAATGGAGCACTGGACGGACGAGTACTCGGAGCCTGTGACTGGGTCCGGTACTGCATAGGGGCTTGGGACCTGGATGCTGAGGGACCAAAGCTTCTTGGCTTCTGGAAACGGTCCTGCTGATGGGCCTTGTTCTCTAGGAACCGGCGCTTGTTGTCCCTTCTCTCATCTGACTTGGCCCTTTCTGTGAGTATGGCCATGTTCATCAATGTGTTGAAGTCTGGGTAGATCTGAGGGGTGAGCAGGGTTCTAAGTTCTGCGTTCAAGCCCTTCTTGAACATGTCCTGCTTTTTCTCATCTTTGTTGACCTCTTCCGGTGCATAACGGGCCAACTCCATGAACTGATAGGTGTACTCTTCCACAGACTTGCTGCCCTGGCGCAGTTCACGGAACTCATCTGCTTTGCGCTTCATGGTGGCCACTGGAATATGGTAGCGGCAGAACTCTGTAACAAACTCATCCCAGGTGATAGTGGTGGCATCCTGGGCAGCGGCGCAGTAATTTTCCCACCAGGCTAAAGCAGTCCCGGTGAGCTGGCGTGCGGCCAAGAGAATCTTGTCACGATCCTCACAACCAAATGGCTCTAGTTTCCTCTGAATAACCCGCAGCCAATCATCTGCATCCAAGGGGTTAGTGGATCCTCCAAAGGTGGGTGGCTTGGTGCGGAGGAAATCTGTCAGCTTCTCATTCAAGCCATGTCTGCGGGGCCTCGGCTGTGTGATGGCATTGGCCAAAGCTTCCAGTAGAAGGGTCTGATTGTTCATGACTTGGACCAAGTCGATCTGAGGTGGTGGGGGTAACTGTTCTCCCACATGGCTTTCTCCACCGCCCTCAATCTGATTTACTTCATGCACAACTGGGGGTGCTGGGACGGGTGGATTCTGCCTTGGCTGCCTTTCTGCACTGGGGGTGGCATGGGCCTGGCTCGGGGCGGTCCTGGCGCGCTTGGGAGCCATCTGCAGATTGAGCGGGGTTTTCATGAGACTTGGGACTTAAGGTGATATTAAAGTTATTTAAAGCGTATTTTCAAAAGAGCACACAAACTAACACAACAAGCACAACGATTTTATTACTTCCAAAGGGGGGTACAACACTGGGGGTACACGACACTAAACTACGAAGGCACTACACGACACAGGCACGGGGTACAACTCTGGACTGGGACAACTGCAAGACTAAGGGTACAACTCTGGATCAGACGGTCTTCATCTCCTGACGAGCACTGGCACTTAGGCGGACTTGGGGCAGCTCATGGCTCGTAGGCTACACCCTTGGGATACATCCGACTCGCGGGGGTGAATCCGCACCATGATCCTCCATCGAAGCCATGAGAAGTGTGAGTAGCTCATCCTCCTCCTGAGGTGGCTCAACGACCTCGGAGGTTCCTTCGGTAGCTTCTGTGGGTGGAGGTGCTGGCGGGGCATCGGGGCTCTTTCTCTTACTGGACCCTTTGGCCATGGAAGTCTCACCACGGGGCGGGGCCTCTTCGTCCTCCAACTCTCGCATCCTTCTCTTAGCCCGTCCCACAAGATGAGCATCCTTCAGCTCCTGGGTGTGCCTGTCCTCGGCCTCCTTGAGTGCCTCAATGGCCTGAGCTTCATTACTCTCTGCGGCTGCGGCTCTTGCTTCCAATGCTGCTACTTTCACCTGCAGGCTCCTTACCATCATCTCTGCATCCTCAGCTCTACGGATCTGTTGCCTCAAATGCTTGGCCTGCTTATCGTAGAGCTCATCCAGGGTGTGGAGGTAAGCAGTGGTGTGGAGCACAGTGGGGTCATCCTCACGCAGACCATGTCCTTGGAGTGCCCTAATCCGAGCCAACCAAACTGGGCAGTTCCTGTTGACTGGCGGGAAGTACCTCAGCGGTGTGGGGCCAAGGTGTCTCTCATAAATCTGACAGAGGTGACGCAATGCCTTCCGAGCTGCAACTTGGTAGGTGTCCTTATGCCGGAAGCCAGTGGCAGTCACATTGAATGGATTGATCTCGGGGTGACGGCTGCTCCTCCCGATGTAGATGATCATCTCACACCGAGGTGTCCCATGGTCCTCGTACTCCCTGCTGGTGTACTCCGGACGCTCGTAAATGCCGACCCTGTCCATGCAGGCGAAAAGCAACCTGGGAAAACCGGGCTCCTCCAAGCAGTTGCTGTTGACCCAACCTTCTTCGGCCATCTGTAACAGAACAGGGGTAAATTACTTTTTTTGCAAAAGAGCATAGGAAGCAAGAAGTTTTTATAAAACCTAAGGCTTGGTCAAAAGGCTTAACCGGTCCTAGGGGTCACGTCCTACAGCCAACTACGGCTCTGATACCACCTGAAGCGCCCCTGTCTGAGCAGAGACTAAATGTGATACAAATTATCAGTCCCAGGAGGCTGATACACATTTATTCAACAGATGATACAGAAACTTACAACCCACGAGGAAGCGGGCACCTAATACAAACTAGGACAGCTAAAAGGTAAACTACGGCGGTAACCCAAAGGATGAACCAGACCGGTTCAACCAAGGGATCAGAGTTCTGCGACAGCGAAACCATCTTGGGCGGGACCAAACTCCACAGGCAAAGTTGGGTGCGGAAGCGACCACCTATTCAGCGTCCTCAACAAAGTCCGGGTCTTCTTCTGGATTAACAACAACAAGGGTGAGTACAAAAGTACTCAACAAGCCCAATCACACCCACGGAGGGGTTAACACAGAATTATGCACAAGGAATATCAAGGATAAGGCTAGGTTTTATTTTTGCCAAAAAGCTAGTTTTAACACATGCACGGGTTTATCAAGGTATTCTTTAGCAAAGCAAGCTTAGTAAATAGTAATTAAGTAGGGGTTGATCCACAAAGGATCCAAACTTTTAGTGCTACCGGACTTCCCATCCGCCGTAGCTTTTGGCACAAAGCCGAACTCATTCCAAAACCAACACACTCCAGACCATCCCAAAACCTTAGCATTATGACCAAGCCATAACTCGCCCATAACCGTGGGCACGGCTATTCGAATAGTTTAGGAAACTCTGCAGAGGTGTACACTTTCACCACAAGTAGGGTACCGCAACACGATCACCTTAGTGTCAGTGCGGATCCTATCGAAGCCATTACCCACCATAGCCAAAACTGCCTAGCCATCACGAGAAAACACCAAGGGGTTTATGTCACTAAGACGGCAACCATGTCACTAAGACGGCACTTGGTTTTCCCGCTGCACACCTGCCTCCAGACAACTAACAGCACGGCTAGTGGGATTTAGACTAAGCCCTTGCACCATACAAGAGTCGAGTGGTTGTACGAGATAAGTGGGTTAGGCAAGATGACACATCACCTCGGTTTAAAACCGGACAAAATGGATATCTCCCAACTTGCTTAACCACAAAGGTACAAGCCTCCTTTTGGCACTTCACAAAGTCATGCCCATCCATTTTATCCACACAGTTTCACTCTTTTCAAACCCAAAACCCAAAACCCAACTCACACATTTATTGTTTTGATAAAACAAGTGTATAGTCATGATTGAGTAAGGAGTAACAAATCCTAAGCATTCTAAAGTTGGTTATCATCTAAACAGAGCGTATCATATTTAGTGATAACTGGGTAGTCAAGGAATATCATATCAATCAAGGAGTGGCTAACCAACCGGGTTTTGAATAAGACAATGCAATATCAAAGGCTTAATAGGTTGTGTTTATAAAACATGGGATAAACATGCATCAAAGGATGGGATTGGACTTGCCGTCAACAAAAGCTTCTGGGAGATCCTGCTCGCGGTACGGGTCCTCGGGGTCGGGCTCGCGGTACTCTCCTGCGTAGTCCTGCTCGCGGTACTGCTCCTCCTCGTTCACTCCGTCGTCTAGGGCACGATCAAACAAACACCAAATAAGAAAACACATTCCTTTACCGATGAGTTGGAAACAGGAAATAACAAAATAAAATAGGAAAAGGAATTATTTTGGGATGATTTGTGTAAAGCTCGGCCGGAAAGGAGGATTATGAAAATAAATAGAGTATGATTTTAGAAGAATTTAGGAAAAAGAATCAAGGTAATTGGAGTTTGGATGATTGAGATATTGTATGTGCAAAATTGGGTGTTTAACTAATTCCGAAAATGAATAAACCTTGAGTACTCAGGACACACGTGATTGGCTGGTGGGTTCTTTATGGGCTTTTTGTTTAGTATTTGGGCTGGGTTTGAGCTGTGCTTTGGCGTAGTGTAACTGGGTTGTGGCCTAGGGCCCACATGCGGCTAACATATAGAGAGTGAGAGTCATTGGGCAGAAGGGAACGGGAGAGCACAGAGCTTTCGTGCTCGCAAGCCTCTGTCCGCCATGGCGAGCTGCTGAGCTCGAGCCAATAGCAGCTCCGGCCACCCAAAATCAAATCGAAAAACATGGTGAGGGAGAGGAGTGGCTGGGGAAACTCGACCTGGGCTCACCTTGATGGGGGATGGCTTATAGGAGGAGATCGACGTGGCTCTGCTCGCGGAGCAGAGGGAGAGAGTCAGAGAAGGGGAGGAGATGGCTGTGCGCCTTGGAGAGCTTGGGATGGTGGAGGAGCTGCTTGGCGAGTGCTGGGGGATGGCGATGAAGGGGCTCGCGGTGCCCTTTTATAGGCCGGAGCAAAGGGAGAGTCCGGTGAGCTCAACCACTCGCCATCAATGGTGGTGCTGTGCTCGGGCGTCGTCTTGCGAGCATCGGCGTGCGGCGCGGTGGGCTGCTTGGTGGAGGAGTAATGGCGGGGAGGGGCCGGCGTGGAAGGGCGGCACGGCAAGGTGGCGACTTCGCGGATGCCGAGGAGTTGACACGGGGCCGGAGCGACGGTCGGCACGGCGAGGTAGGCGGGAGGACGTCCGGCGGTCGGAGGAGTTCGGCCGGCGGGGCCCTGGGCGCGTGCGCGCGGCTGTGCGTGTGCTGCTTGTGCGTGCTGCTGCTGTGCTTGTGCTGTTGCTGTTGCTTTGTGTATGCAAGAGAAGGGAGCGAGGGCCTGGCTCGGCATGGGTGTCAGATTGCGGTACGTAGAGGAGGTGCAGCAATGGCATGTTCGAGCAAGAAGAAGCAGCCATGGCAGACTTCAGTACTACTTGTGTTCTGTTGAGCTTGTGCGTGAGGAAAGAGCACGGGATAAAATTAGAGAAGCCAGCTGATTGGTTGCACTGATGGAGAGAGAAGGAAATGGCATTTTTGATGGCCTGATTATATGGAGAGGAATTACTGAGGTGAGATCAGAACTGATGGGTTGAGGGAAAAGGGGACAACGGGCCGGGATTCGCGGCGTCGAGGACGCACGCGCGGCGGTCGGCCGGTCGGCGCGACGCGCAGATCGAGAAAAAGGAGAAATGGGGTTAGGGTTTCCGGACGATTGATTTTCTGGAGACTGGATCAACGGAAAGATGGATTGGAGGATTGGATTTAGGAACAGAGAAACTCATCGTTAAAGATTTTTAAAACTCGTGATTTTAGGATTTGATTTTCCGGGTCGTTACAAACCTACCCCACTTAAAAGGAATCTCGTCCTCGAGATTCGTCTGGCTCCTAAAGAGATGGGGGAACTCTTTCTTCAAAGCGTCTTCACGCTCCCAAGTAGCTTCTGCTTCACTGTGTCTACTCCACTGAACTCGGCACATCCGAACAGTTGAACTCCTAGTTTGTTTGGTCACGGTGTCCAAGATTTTGATTGGAACTTCCTGATATCTGAGATCCTCTTGCAAGTCTATTTCTTCCGTTTGTATCTGTTCTTCTGGAACTCTTAGGCATTTCTTTAACTGAGAAACATGGAATACCGGGTGTATATCTGACATTTCTTCGGGTAGCTGAATACGGTATGCCACATTTCCAACTCTTTTCAAAACCTGATAGGGTCCTATGTAACGGGGTGCCAACTTTCCCCGGACTTGAAATCTTCGGGTACCTCGAATTGGGGACACTTTAAGATACACATAATCTCCGACTTCAAAACTCAACTCGCGCCTTCTCTTGTCTGAATAACTCTTTTGGCGGGATTGAGCTGCTTTCAACTTCTCTCTAATTTCTGCAACTCGGTCTTCTGCTTCTTTTATCAGAGAGGGTTTAATCAGAGTACGCTCTCCTACTTCTGACCACATCAAAGGGGTTCTGCATTTCCTTCCATAGAGGGCCTCAAAGGGTGACATTCCTAAACTGGCCTGATAACTGTTATTATAAGAGAATTCTGCATAGGGTAAACTTTTCTCCCAATCTTTACCATAGGTAAGCACACATGCTCTTAACATATCTTCCATGATTTGATTTACTCTTTCTGTCTGACCATCAGTCTGGGGGTGATAAGCCGAACTGAAATCCAATTTAGTTCCCATGGCTTTGTGTAGACTTTTCCAAAATCTCGAGGTAAACTGGGTTCCTCGATATGAGACTATCCTGCTGGGTATACCATGTAACTTGACAATGTTGTCAATATAGAGCTGAGCTAACTTGGCTCCACCATAGCAGGTGCGCACGGGTAGAAAATGTGCGACCTTGGTGAGTCTGTCCACAATTACCCATATGGAGTCATTTCCTTTCTGAGTCCTGGGTAGACCATTGACAAAATCCATGCCAATTTCATCCCACTTCCAAACGGGGATGGGTAGCGGTTGAAGTAATCCGGCTGGTTTCTGGTGTTCTACCTTGACTCTTTGACAAATATCACAATGAGCTACAAACTGTGCCACATCTGCTTTCATTCCATTCCACCAATACTTTTCCTTTAAGTCCATATACATCTTAGTTGCTCTTGGGTGGATGGAATAGGCCGAGTTATGGGCTTCATCCATGATAACTTGTCTGAACTCTCCTTCCTTAGGTACACAAATCCTGTTCTTGTACCATAGGGTCCCTTTATCATCTACTCTGAAATCTGGGGCTTTGTTTTCCCCGGTATGAGCACGAATCTTCATTAGGTCCTTGTCCTTACTCTGGGCTTGTCTGATTTGGTCTTCTAGTGTGGGTTGCACACTGATGTTGTAGTTGTGGGCCTGACGGACTATGTGAATGTTTAACTGGGCCAACTCTTCTTGCAACTGGGCATTCTTGGGCTCATAGGTCTTTCTGCTCAAGTCATCAGCTACCACATTAGCTTTGCCCGGGTGGTAATGGATTTCCAAATTATAATCCTTTATCAATTCTAACCACCTTCTTTGCCTTAGGTTCAGGTCTGACTGGGTGAATATATACTTTAAGCTCTTGTGATCAGTATATATCTCACACTTATTCCCAATCAGGTAGTGTCTCCAAATTTTAAGAGCATGCACAACTGCTGCAAGCTCCAGGTCATGGGTAGGATAATTCTGCTCATGAGGCTTAAGCTGCCGGGAGGCATAAGCTACTACCTTTCCATCTTGCATGAGCACACATCCTAATCCTTGTCTTGAGGCATCACAGTATATCACAAAATCCCTCTGAATATCTGGCAAGGTCAATACTGGTGCAGTTGTCAGTCTTTCCTTCAACTCCTGGAAGCTCCTTTCACAAGACTCTGTCCAGACAAACTTTTTATCCTTTCGGAGTAACTCTGTCATTGGTCTGGCTATCTTGGAAAATCCTTCAATAAATCTCCGGTAATATCCGGCTAATCCAAGAAAACTCTGATCTCAGTCACATTGGTGGGCTGCTGCCAATTGGATACGGCTTCTACCTTTTCTGGATCTACAGCTACACCTTCGACAGTCAAGATGTGGCCTAGAAAAGCTACCTTCTCAAGCCAAAATTCTCACTTGCTGAACTTGGCATATAACTTATGTGCTCTTAGCTTTTCCAAGATTACTCTTAAGTGCTGTTCATGCTCTTGGGCACTCTTAGAGTAGATCAGTATGTCATCAATAAAGACTACGACAAACTTATCCAACTCCTCCATGAAGACTTTATTCATGAGATTCATGAAATAAGCCGGGGCATTGGTCAAACCAAAAGACATCACTGTGAACTCATACTGCCCATATCTGGTGACAAAGGCTGTCTTCGGGACATCACTTTCTTTGATCTTGAGCTGATGGTAACCCGATCTTAGGTCAATCTTGGAGAAAAACTTGGCTCCTTTTAACTGATCAAAGAGATCATCTATTCTGGGCAAAGGGTACTTATTCTTAATGGTCACCTCATTTAGGGATCTATAATCCACACACATCCTTTGACTACCATCTTTCTTCTTCACAAATAAGACTGGTGATTCCCATGGTGATGAGCTGGGTCTGATAAAACATTTCTGCTGAAGCTCTCTCAACTGTTCCTTAAGCTCTGCTAATTCTGCGGCTGCCATCCGATACGGCCTCTTGGCAATGGGTGCTGTTCCGGGGACCAGGTCAATTATGAACTCTATATCCCTGTCGGGTGGCATTCCCGGTAGGTCATCCGAAAATACATCTGGGTATTCACATACTACCGGAACTTCTTCTATGGCTTTGGTCTTCATACTGAAAACCATTGGGTCTGATCCACTTCCTCGGGTATGGCAAGTCACTTGCATACCGTCCTGGTTGGTTAGGTGTACTACCTTATCAGCACAACCTATATGACCATCATGTAGGCTTAACCAATCCATTCCAAGGATCACATCTATTCCTTTAGACTCAAGTACTACTAAGTCTGCTAAGAACTCTACCCCACTTAAATTGATCCTTACCCGGGAACAACCTAGTTAACAGCGAATGTCAGCTCCAGGCGTTCGGGTTACTAGGGGTAACTTTAGTAGTACCGTAGGTATATTGTGCTTCTCCACAAAGCTTGATGATATGAATGAATGTGATGCTCCAGAATCAAAAAGTACTGTTGCCAAAACTGAGCTGACTAAAAACTCACCGAGTACCACGCCCTGAGCTTCTTGAGCCTCTTGCGCGTTGATGTGGTTGACGCGGGCTCGTCCGAATGATTGCTGGGGCGGCCTCGTCTGCTGGCTGCTGTTGTTGTTGCTGGGGTTGCTGCTGCGGACGGGAACACGATTGGCTCCTGACAGTGCTGGCCTTGGTCCATTCACAGAGTTGGAGAAGGCTGGAGCTGCTGGCTTGCTGTTGCCATAGGGACAGTTGGCTATGAAATGCCCTGTCTCACGGCAGTTGTAACAGGCTCTGACGTTGCCGGTGACCTGACTGGCGCTGTTCTGCGGGGTCTTGTTGGCCTGGCTTCTGAATGGAGCACTGGACGGACGAGTACTCGGAGCCTGTGACTGGGTCCGGTACTGCATAGGGGCTTGGGACCTGGATGCTGAGGGACCAAAGCTTCTTGGCTTCTGGAAACGGTCCTGCTGATGGGCCTTGTTCTCTAGGAACCGGCGCTTGTTGTCCCTTCTCTCATCTGACTTGGCCCTTTCTGTGAGTATGGCCATGTTCATCAATGTGTTGAAGTCTGGGTAGATCTGAGGGGTGAGCAGGGTTCTAAGTTCTGCGTTCAAGCCCTTCTTGAACATGTCCTGCTTTTTCTCATCTTTGTTGACCTCTTCCGGTGCATAACGGGCCAACTCCATGAACTGATAGGTGTACTCTTCCACAGACTTGCTGCCCTGGCGCAGTTCACGGAACTCATCTGCTTTGCGCTTCATGGTGGCCACTGGAATATGGTAGCGGCAGAACTCTGTAACAAACTCATCCCAGGTGATAGTGGTGGCATCCTGGGCAGCGGCGCAGTAATTTTCCCACCAGGCTAAAGCAGTCCCGGTGAGCTGGCGTGCGGCCAAGAGAATCTTGTCACGATCCTCACAACCAAATGGCTCTAGTTTCCTCTGAATAACCCGCAGCCAATCATCTGCATCCAAGGGGTTAGTGGATCCTCCAAAGGTGGGTGGCTTGGTGCGGAGGAAATCTGTCAGCTTCTCATTCAAGCCATGTCTGCGGGGCCTCGGCTGTGTGATGGCATTGGCCAAAGCTTCCAGTAGAAGGGTCTGATTGTTCATGACTTGGACCAAGTCGATCTGAGGTGGTGGGGGTAACTGTTCTCCCACATGGCTTTCTCCACCGCCCTCAATCTGATTTACTTCATGCACAACTGGGGGTGCTGGGACGGGTGGATTCTGCCTTGGCTGCCTTTCTGCACTGGGGGTGGCATGGGCCTGGCTCGGGGCGGTCCTGGCGCGCTTGGGAGCCATCTGCAGATTGAGCGGGGGTTTTCATGAGACTTGGGACTTAAGGTGATATTAAAGTTATTTAAAGCGTATTTTCAAAAGAGCACACAAACTAACACAACAAGCACAACGATTTTATTACTTCCAAAGGGGGGGTACAACACTGGGGGTACACGACACTAAACTACGAAGGCACTACACGACACAGGCACGGGGTACAACTCTGGACTGGGACAACTGCAAGACTAGGGGTACAACTCTGGATCAGACGGTCTTCATCTCCTGACGAGCACTGGCACTTAGGCGGACTTGGGGCAGCTCATGGCTCGTAGGCTACACCCTTGGGATACATCCGACTCGCGGGGGTGAATCCGCACCATGATCCTCCATCGAAGCCATGAGAAGTGTGAGTAGCTCATCCTCCTCCTGAGGTGGCTCAACGACCTCGGAGGTTCCTTCGGTAGCTTCTGTGGGTGGAGGTGCTGGCGGGGCATCGGGGCTCTTTCTCTTACTGGACCCTTTGGCCATGGAAGTCTCACCACGGGGCGGGGCCTCTTCGTCCTCCAACTCTCGCATCCTTCTCTTAGCCCGTCCCACAAGATGAGCATCCTTCAGCTCCTGGGTGTGCCTGTCCTCGGCCTCCTTGAGTGCCTCAATGGCCTGAGCTTCATTACTCTCTGCGGCTGCGGCTCTTGCTTCCAATGCTGCTACTTTCACCTGCAGGCTCCTTACCATCATCTCTGCATCCTCAGCTCTACGGATCTGTTGCCTCAAATGCTTGGCCTGCTTATCGTAGAGCTCATCCAGGGTGTGGAGGTAAGCAGTGGTGTGGAGCACAGTGGGGTCATCCTCACGCAGACCATGTCCTTGGAGTGCCCTAATCCGAGCCAACCAAACTGGGCAGTTCCTGTTGACTGGCGGGAAGTACCTCAGCGGTGTGGGGCCAAGGTGTCTCTCATAAATCTGACAGAGGTGACGCAATGCCTTCCGAGCTGCAACTTGGTAGGTGTCCTTATGCCGGAAGCCAGTGGCAGTCACATTGAATGGATTGATCTCGGGGTGACGGCTGCTCCTCCCGATGTAGATGATCATCTCACACCGAGGTGTCCCATGGTCCTCGTACTCCCTGCTGGTGTACTCCGGACGCTCGTAAATGCCGACCCTGTCCATGCAGGCGAAAAGCAACCTGGGAAAACCGGGCTCCTCCAAGCAGTTGCTGTTGACCCAACCTTCTTCGGCCATCTGTAACAGAACAGGGGTAAATTACTTTTTTTGCAAAAGAGCATAGGAAGCAAGAAGTTTTTATAAAACCTAAGGCTTGGTCAAAAGGCTTAACCGGTCCTAGGGGTCACGTCCTACAGCCAACTACGGCTCTGATACCACCTGAAGCGCCCCTGTCTGAGCAGAGACTAAATGTGATACAAATTATCAGTCCCAGGAGGCTGATACACATTTATTCAACAGATGATACAGAAACTTACAACCCACGAGGAAGCGGGCACCTAATACAAACTAGGACAGCTAAAAGGTAAACTACGGCGGTAACCCAAAGGATGAACCAGACCGGTTCAACCAAGGGATCAGAGTTCTGCGACAGCGAAGCCATCTTGGGCGGGACCAAACTCCACAGGCAAAGTTGGGTGCGGAAGCGACCACCTATTCAGCGTCCTCAACAAAGTCCGGGTCTTCTTCTGGATTAACAACAACAAGGGTGAGTACAAAAGTACTCAACAAGCCCAATCACACCCACGGAGGGGTTAACACAGAATTATGCACAAGGAATATCAAGGATAAGGCTAGGTTTTATTTTTGCCAAAAAGCTAGTTTTAACACATGCACGGGTTTATCAAGGTATTCTTTAGCAAAGCAAGCTTAGTAACTAGTAATTAAGTAGGGGTTGATCCACAAAGGATCCAAACTTTTAGTGCTACCGGACTTCCCATCCGCCGTAGCTTTTGGCACAAAGCCGAACTCATTCCAAAACCAACACACTCCAGACCATCCCAAAACCTTAGCATTATGACCAAGCCATAACTCGCCCATAACCGTGGGCACGGCTATTCGAATAGTTTAGGAAACTCTGCAGAGGTGTACACTTTCACCACAAGTAGGGTACCGCAACACGATCACCTTAGTGTCAGTGCGGATCCTATCGAAGCCATTACCCACCATAGCCAAACTGCCTAGCCATCACGAGAAAAACACCAAGGGGTTTATGTCACTAAGACGGCAACCATGTCACTAAGACGGCACTTGGTTTTCCCGCTGCACACCTGCCTCCAGACAACTAACAGCACGGCTAGTGGGATTTAGACTAAGCCCTTGCACCATACAAGAGTCGAGTGGTTGTACGAGATAAAGTGGGTTAGGCAAGATGACACATCACCTCGGTTTAAAACCGGACAAAATGGATATCTCCCAACTTGCTTAACCACAAAGGTACAAGCCTCCTTTTTGGCCTTTCACAAAGTCATGCCCATCCATTTTATCCACACAGTTTCACTCTTTTCAAACCCAAAACCCAAAACCCAACTCACACATTTATTGTTTTGATAAAACAAGTGTATAGTCATGATTGAGTAAGGAGTAACAAATCCTAAGCATTCTAAAGTTGGTTATCATCTAAACAGAGCGTATCATATTTAGTGATAACTGGGTAGTCAAGGAATATCATATAAATCAAGGAGTGGCTAACCAACCGGGTTTTGAATAAGACAATGCAATATCAAAGGCTTAATAGGTTGTGTTTATAAAACATGGGATAAACATGCATCAAAGGATGGGATTGGACTTGCCGTCAACAAAAGCTTCTGGGAGATCCTGCTCGCGGTACGGGTCCTCGGGGTCGGGCTCGCGGTACTCTCCTGCGTAGTCCTGCTCGCGGTA
>CM014278.1:79488992-79509419 GCA_004135705.1 Alloteropsis semialata
TTTTGGATTTGGACCATTCAGCTATGTTGATATCAGCCTCTTCTTCAGAATCAGAAATATAGGACATTGGCTTGGAAAACTTCGTGCGTCTTGCCTCCTGGTATCGGACCTCATGGGCTGGCACCTTTTGCACCAGTTGTCCCAATGTTTCAAACTCTTGAGCAGAAAACCTCTTCTTGATCGGCGCGAGCAAACCCTGGAATGCAAGTTCAGCCAATTGCGTGTCAGATAGCTTCAAGCTGTAGCACCGATTCCTGATATCACGGAACCG
The DNA here is from genome assembly GCA_004135705.1 of Alloteropsis semialata. NCBI lineage: Eukaryota > Viridiplantae > Streptophyta > Magnoliopsida > Poales > Poaceae > Alloteropsis > Alloteropsis semialata. The sequence goes on from CM014278.1 coordinate 79,489,264, forward strand.
TTGAACATACTCCTTGATGGACTCATCGTTCCTCTGCCTGATAGCAATCAAATCAGAAATCTTCATTTCATTGAGACCAGAAAAGAAGTACTTATGGAACTTGTTGAGGCCATAATACCAGGGTACCCGACCACGAGGATTACCGACTACCGACTCCAAGACGACCAAGACTCCGAACAAGACACGATGGCCTGATCGCAGAAGGGAAGCCCGGAGAAAGTTCGAGTCCTACTAGGTTTAGGTCTGTTTTGTCTTGTAAGGCACGTCTCCCTGGATATAAATAGCGGGGGTCCTGTGCGTAGAGGGTATGTTCCATTGATTTGCAATCTTAGACAATCCACCCAAGGGTACTTGTTACGCATTGTAATCTGTACTCGACGAAATAATACAAGCAGCAACTGGACGTAGGGTTATTACTCGATCTCGAGGGCCCGAACCAGTATAAAAATCCCGTGTCTTTCTGTTCATCACCGTGATCAATCTTCGCACGAAGCGGGGTGTCTGCCGGACAAATATCTGACGAGTACAACCTCGACAGAGGCGCGCCAGGTAGGGGCCCTTGCGTGAAGAAAGATCATGCCGATCGTTAACGGAATCTGGTTCGCCGACGACGTCGAGTTCCTCGATGTCCTACATGCCCAGTTCCGTCAAGTCGGGAGCGATCGGGAGTTCTGCTTCCGCTTCCGATCTCTACGCTCACCGCCATCTAGTGCCTGCACGGGAGATCCGCTTCGGGGACCTCGTGTTCGAGCACCAAGGCGACTACGAGCTCAAGTTGACAGGGATCCACGATCCCGATCTCACATGCGCCGGTCGGGAAGTCTTCGCCACCTTCACGGAGCCAACTCCTGAAGACATTGCAGATCGCACTGCGCAGTTGGATCTCGACTACAGTGGATCTAGCAATGGGTCAGAACCATCTGAAGACCGCCGCATCCATGTGCTAAACGCAAACGGGACAGAGGCCGTTGCCGAGTCGTCTAGCTCGCGTCGACCCGTGCCTCCTCCACGTTTGAGCAACGCACCAACACTTCAAACGGCTAAAACCCGTACACAGCAGGTTGCATCCTCGTTGGCTCCCCGAGATCTCAACAACGATTTTCGGGCCGTCGAACAGGACAATTTGCAGATCCGAACCCTCTTGGAGACCATGGAAGCAATGGCCGAAGGGACTCCGATGGCCACCATAGCCAAGAAGGCTCGGGAAGCAGCAGACAAGGCCAAAGAGCGCATCGAAGCCGCCGCTGCCGCACCACCAGCTCCATCAAACAGACCACGCGAGCCACAGCCGGTTCGGTCCCGATCTGTCAACGGACGACCATACTATCGCCCACACGAGGGGCGCGACATGAGGCCACAACTCGAGCGCAATCATCGCACTCGCGACGCTCGGGAAACTCTCAATCACAATCGAGATTACCGAGCACGTGAGGGTTACTATCGGTCCCATCAAGATTCACCGCCACGTGACTCCCGACCAGGCACGGGGGGATGCCTTGCGTACTCCCCAGCCCTGCGCAAGGTCAGGTGGCCCGAAAAGTTTCGTCCCACTAGCATCGAGAAGTATGACGGAACAACCAACCCCCGCGAGTGGATTCAGATCTACTCCACGATCATCGATGCCACCGGGGGTGACGACTACGTCAAAGCCAACTACTTGCCGACTGCTCTGCAGGGATCAGCCCGTACGTGGCTCATGAACCTGCCCGAGGCCAGCATCAAGTCATGGACTCATCTCCGGGAGACGTTTGAAGCCAATTTCCAAGGCACCTATAAACGCCCCGGACACGAGGGAGATCTGCTCAACTGTGTGCAGAAGCCTGGAGAATCCCTCCGGGACTACATCCGCAGGTTCAGCGACACCCGTAACACCATCCCCGACATGGTGGATGACCGGGTGATTGTGGCCTTCAATCAAGGTTGCAAAGACGAGCGAACGGCGGAGGAACTTGCCAAGAAGAACCCGAAGACGGTGGCAGAGCTATACGGGATCCTGGAAGAAACCGCCAAGATGGCGGATGCCCGAGCACGGGTTCACGGAAAGCCCGAACAGAGCCAGCCGGCCGGGGAAGGCAAGAAGAAAACCGAACCTGAAGAAGCTGCCCAAAATCCCGAACACTGGACAATGTTCTATGACGGAGCATTTTGCAGAGCAGGCGCGGGGGCTGGGGTGGTCCTGATTTCACCACACAATGACGTCATTAGGTATGCTTTGCAAATCAATTTTGTTGATCCAACTCCTACTAACAATGTTGCCGAGTATGAAGGACTGTTGACAGTCTCCGCATAGCTGCATCTCTTGGTGTCAGAAGGCTGCTCGTGAAAGGGGATTCCGAGTTAGCTGCAAAGCAAGTCATGAAAGAGTACAGTGCGCGGAACGAGGTCATGGCCAAATACTTGGAAGCATATAGGCGGATGGAGAGCAAATTTGATGGGCTTGAAGTACAGCACGTGAAGAGGGAATTCAATGGCGACGCAGATAAGCTAGCAAAGGCAGCTGCAGAGCGCACACGGCTCCCAGGTAACGTGTTACTTGAAGTTCTTACTAAACCATCTGTGTCGGTTTCATTACCGAACCTAAAAACTGAACCCGCCAAGGGACCAGTTTCTACAACCAACGAATCCGTCAAGGAGTCTATGTTGGTCGGTACGGCCCGAGCTGCCGCTCTAGTTGGAAACGAGGAGAACTGGATGGATCCAATCCAGGCGTACCTCACAAACCAAGCTATTCCGGACGATGATGCTACATTGGAGAAAATCCATCGTAAAGCCAAGAACTATCAATTGGTTGACGGGCGATTATACAAGCTAACCCGCAATGGAATGCTCCTCAAATGCATCACACGGACCGAGGGCATTAGTTTGCTCCACGACATTCACGGAGGAATCTGTGGATCACATGCTTCTCCCCGATATCTAACAGGGAAAGCATTCCGACAGAGCTTCTACTGGCCTACAGCTCTTCAAGACGCAAGCGATTTGGTGAAAAAGTGTGAGGCATGTCAATTCTTCGCACGAAAACAGACTAAACCTGCGCAAGCTTTAAATACTATACCCTTGTCATGGCCCTTTGCCACATGGGGTATAGACATCCTCGGGCCCTTTCCAAGGGCTGTCGGGGGATACAGATTTCTGTTCGTTGGCATTGACACATTTACGAAATGGGTTGAAGCCGAGCCCGTTCAGAAAATCACTAAAGAGGCCGCTGTTAAATTCCTACGGAGTATTGTCGTACGATTCGGTGTCCCGAACAGGATAATCTCCGATAATGGAACACAGTTTAAAAGTAAAAAGTTCTACGATTTTTGCTACGACCACGGGATCAGGCATGATCGGTCATCGGTAAACCACCCGAAGACAAACGGGCAAGTGGAACGTGCCAATGGCATCGTGCTCCAGGGCATCAAGAAGAGGATTTTTAACAGATTGCAAGCTTACGACAAGCGTTGGATTCATGAAGTCCCAACAGTACTCTGGTCAATGAGGACCACTATGAATCGGGCAACAGGCGAAACACCTTTCTTCTTGGTGTATGGAGCAGAGGCGATTCTACCATCCGACATCCGACTACAAGCTCCTCGCGTGGCAATGTTTTCAGAAACTGAAGAGCCTGATAGGCGTACTGATGAGCTAATCCTCCTGGAGGAGGCTCGTGACGCAGCTGCTTTTAGAGTAGCCCAGTATCAGCAAAAATTGTGACAGTACTACGATGCTAATGTTCGACAACGAAGCCTATGCATTGGGGACATGGTGCTCAAACTGGATCAACGCACCAAGGACAAAAATAAATTGTCCTCTCCATGGCAAGGACCGTACATTGTCGTAGATATCGCCCGACCAGGAGCCTACAGGATCGCAGAGATAGATGGGGATGTACTGCCAAACACGTGGAATATGGATCAACTACGCAGGTTCTACGCCTAAACAATGAAGATCGTGCACAGTTCTAGACCAACCATCAGGTTTGGCAGGTATAAACCGTCATCTGCGTCGCCTACAGCGCCAACAAAAAAAAAAGAGATAAGTTCTATATACTCTGCTCACCCTCGCTTTTATGCTCGGGGGCTGGGTTTTCTATTTTCTATTCTGTTTCTACTCTTTGTTATCATATTGCATACACTAACAAAGAGCCGGGGACTACCATGCTGAAAATTTTCTTTTCAGAACTATTCTATGCATCCCGAGCTATACGCTCGGGGGCTCCCCATTTGATCGGGAAGTTTCTTGCAGTCTGTACTTCTAGACTCTTTTTCAGCATGCCAGCATGACTGTAAAAGAGCCCGGGGGCTACTACGGTACTACTACCATGCAAGAAACGAACTTTTTAATTCAAGAAAGCTAGGCAGACGCTAAAATTACCGAACACCATGACTACAAGGAATTACACAGTTCAGAAGGCCGCCCGTGTCTCAGCAACTAAACAATTCCAGAATAGCTTATGGTAACGGGACTTTTTGGCTATGACAAAGCTATCAGTTAAAAAGATCCATGAAAATACCGATCAGCTCTAAGATTTACGCAAAAACATGCAAGCATATGTTTAGCAAAATATAACCGCATTCTAAACTGTTAAAGTTTTTCCCTATTACAGGAATTCTGCACAAAGTGTTCAGGGTGACTCTTCCGAATCACTCAGATGGAGACCAAGTTTTCTGACAAACGGTTCCACCAGTGGGGTAAGACTATCAAACAATACCTCAGCTTCTGACGCCGAGCACTTGAAGCCTCTGGAGAGCAGAGCAACGTCCAGATCAGGGAGATGGCTCTTCAAAGCCCCGATGGTGTGAGTTGCAGCAACGCAGGCACCTTCCATCAGCCTGGACTCCAAGGATGAACTGCGCTTCTCTGATGCTTCAAGACGCGCGGTCAGGTCAGCCAGTCTTCCTTCAAGATCCGAGTTTTTCTCTTTGAGCATCTCAATGCTCTTGGAGTCAGCTATAGGGTCAAAGGCAGCATATGAATAAAAGTTTGAGGATAAAAACTCAATAAGCAAGGCATAAGATTTAAAGCCTGTACCTTCTTTCTCGGACTGGAGAACAGTCACCTGGGCTCCCAGTCTGATCACAGACGCTTCAGCAGCAGAGGCACGAGCGTCTAGCGAACGCCATTGCTCCGAAAGCGCGCTAATGATCGGGCTCAGGGGCATCGGGATGGGTCCCACAATTTCGGCAGTCCTCTCTAAGCTGTCAGGTTGGGCTCTCAAGTCTGGCTCGGGAGTTTTCTCTCTGGCAGATGGTCTGACAGGAGGAGAAGCCGTGGGATCGGGATGCCTGAATTCCCGAACAATCAAATACAGTGAAAACAATATTTAAGAAGAATGTTCATACATAATCAAAGATTGTCAAAGCTCTTACTCGGCCGTCGGGAGGTTAACCTTAAATCTCTTGGCACCAGGGATAAGCTTTGATGATTGCCTGGTCGGACGATTTTCCTGTCGAGAAATCTCCCGATCACGTTTAGCTTTGGTTATGCGATCAAAGGCTGCGAATAAACGCCCGAATACGATCATGCTTGATACCTGGGCAACAGGACGAGGCTGATCACGAATGGGCTGCAGATTGGCGGGCCCAGGCAATCCAAAGGCTCCCGAATCAAGAACTGTCCTCTCCACACTACGAGAGCGTTTCCGGGTTCGGGGGATATTTGCCTGGGGGCTGCTCGGGACCTCTTTTTCCAAGCCAGGTGATGATTCAGGTTGTTCGTTGGTCGGGGCCCTGGTGCCTGGATCAACGGGCTGATTCCCCTCCTCTTCGACATTGATGGCACCGCTCTGGGGGGGGCATCAACAATAGCTGGGGTCTGGTCGGGAATAAAGAGGTGTATCATATCATTATTAAAGAAAAAAAGAAGCTTTTTCTGAGTAACAGTTTACCTCTGGAGGAGGGTTGTCAGCGCTATAGGGCTCCGGGACGTTTTCCCAGTCCGGGAGATCAGCCCCGAACATCTTTCTCAGGCGCATGGCCACTTCTGTCTCTGGGACAACTGCTAAGTTAAGAGTCATGAATTCAAATGACCAAACGAACTCGGAAAAACAATCGAACAGAAAAACAAATGCTCACCATCGGGTTTCATTCTGTTCGGGTCCTTGTAGCCCGTAAATGTCCAAGCGTAGCGGTCGCGATTCATAAGTGGGATAAATCTCCATCTAATGAAGATTTCCGCTACATGAACTGCCATCAGACCAGCATTACGGAGCTCTAAGATCCGATCAATATGCTTCTGCATCTCCGGGGTAATTCTTGGCAGGGCTTTGACCGAATCCTTGAGAAAGGGCATCAGATACTTCCCTTTTGCCAATGAGGCTTGGGGAAGGGTGATGTAAAACCAATGATGTTCATAACCTTTCCAGGAATCTTTAACTGGGAAGGGAATGTACATCTCCCGATTTCTCAAGGAAAACCCGATGGACCCGAGCATCACCTGGTTCTTGTAATATGAAGGACTGTAAAAATATCTCCACAGTAGCAGTGAAGGCTTAATCCCTAACCAGGCTTCGCACATAAAGGCAAAAACGCTAAGCATGGTCAAAGCGCCGGGCTTTAGGTGCACGAGCTCTATCTGGTAATGCTCGCAGACGCTGTGGAAGAAATCAGAAGGAAAAACCCCGAATCCACAATAGAAGAACTCCAAGAACACCACCATCTCGAGAGTGTCGGGGGTCGGATACATCTGACCTTTGGCATGGCGGCGAGGGAAGAGTGTGGTGTCAGGGAGTAATCCAAGGTCCTCCAATTTCTTCAATTGCTTGGCCGTCGTGGTCGATTTGTACCAGTACTCGTTCGCGGTGGGGATCGTGTTCCCACTGCGGAGTTCTCGTCCGGCGGCGGTGCTGGTCTGGTCCCCTGTGGACTCGGTGTCAGAAGATGATTGGTGCGTGGACGCCATGGCGATTGGAAAGGATTGGAGGAGCAAGTGGACGAGGGAAGAAAATGGCGAATGTTTTGTGGATGCGAACGAGGAAGACGAAGGCCCAAATAGATCTCAAGCGGCCGCGCTTGGGGGCTTTATGGTTCTGCACGGGAGCACAAACCCCGAAAAACCTGCCCTTGAGCCGTGCAATCCGCAGTGACTGTTGGGTCAAAAAGGTTCTTTCCTTTTTCTACGGCATGCGTTGTTTCGAAAAATGTGTAAGTCCAAATTCAATGCATTTACGACTGTTAGCTTATTTGGTAAGTTATCAGTTTTAAATGACCAATCGATCGGTGTGAATCAAGGAAATGCCCCGATCATGTCTGATCAGAGTCAAATTTCCCGAACACACTGAAGAAAGTTAATCTGGTCGGAAGAAATTTTTCGTTCGGGAATTTTGTTTCTGGATGAGCAATTTCGAGAACAGATTGACACAGATAAATTTTCAAAGCACAAGGAATTCAAATTGCATCCATCAAGTGAAATTTCTTCATTAAAATCCAAAAGAGGGAACATTTCACAATGGATTGATAGCTATCCTAAAATCAAAATACTAAAGCACCCTGATCTTGGGTTGATGATTGACAACCAAACTGATCAGGGTGATGGTGTGCTCTCCGATGGATCGTCATCTATCGCGTTCTCTTCTTCAGAGTCGCTGACGAGATCCACGAGCGCCCCGTCTCCAGGGATCCCGATCAGGTCGCGGTTCAGGGAGACGAAGAGGCGCCGGGCGAATTCCTCGTCGCCGCTGGTGTCCACCGGAGCAGAAGACGAAGATGCGCCTGCGTGCGCCGCCTCTGGCCTCAGCCAGACTCCGCCCCCTCCTTGTGCAGGTTCGTCGTCGGAGGAGAGGGAGATAGGAGATGCCGGGGCTGGGGAGGAAGACGCAGGGCGTTTCCCGGCGGCAATGCTTGACGGAGCAGCCTCGGGAGATGGCGGCGCTACCGCCGGAGCCTCCTCCTCTGGTGGCTCGACCTCGACTCCCTCATCCCCGTACCAGGGGAGAGCCAGGAGCGGAGCCTGAGGAGGAGCGGTGGGTGATGTCGTCGCCGGCAGGTCCTCCGGCTTGTCGGGCGGTTGCTCGCCGGAGCTGCGAGGGGAGTCTCCGAAGAGGAGACGAGGAAGCTTGAACTTACTGCTAAGCTTTTTCTTTCCCATGGCGAGTGGAGGAAGAAGGCTTACGATGGAAGTTTCAAGTACATGTCAATCCAGGAGATCTGATATTTAAAGACTCAGGGGTGCGACGCTTCGCGCGAGAATCGAGGAGCCGGAGCAGAGCCGTATCGCGTGCGCTGCTAAAATCCCGGGAGACGTGCGGAGTGGGTTTTAAATGCCCTGGGCAGCAGTTACATCACTCCTGGGGCGTTCCATTTTCCAAGACGGAACAGTTCTATTTTATTATTATGGCTGATATTTTTCTTTGACCTTATCATTCAGATGCAGGTTTCTACATTCAAGAGTTCGGGAACTTTTCTGGCTCTCATACAGAAGTGATTGACGAGGTATTGACATATCCAAAAATCACCCGAAGAGCAAAAAGACCCGAAGGCTATTGAACAATCAACCTTTTCTGAACAAGATAAGCTCGGGGGCTACTGTTGAGGCCATAATACCAGGGTACCCGACCACGAGGATTACCGACTACCGACTCCAAGACGACCAAGACTCCGAACAAGACACGATGGCCTGATCGCAGAAGGGAAGCCCGGAGAAAGTTCGAGTCCTACTAGGTTTAGGTCTGTTTTGTCTTGTAAGGCACGTCTCCCTGGATATAAATAGCGGGGGTCCTGTGCGTAGAGGGTATGAGGTTCCATTGATCTGCAATCTTAGACAATCCACCCGAGGGTACTTGTTACGCATTGTAATTTGTACTCGACGAAATAATACAAGCAGCAACTGGACGTAGGGTTATTACTCGATCTCGAGGGCCCGAACCAGTATAAAAATCCCGTGTCTTTCTGTTCATCACCGTGATCAATCTTCGCACGAAGCGGGGTGTCTGCCGGACAAATATCTGACGAGTACAACCTCGACAGAACTGCTTCTCCATATCGGACCAGCCTGTGACCGATCCTGCTTGCAACGACGTGAACCAAGTAAACGCCGGCCCTGATAGTGACAGAGGGAAGAATCTGAGCCTGAGTCCCTCTTCAGAAGCAGCTTCACCACATTGAGCCAAGAATCGGCTCACATGCTCAATGGTGGTCATATCGTCTTGCGTAGAGAATTTGGAAAAATCTGGCACTCTGTAGCGCGGAGGAAGTGGCACTGCATCAAAGTAGGATGGGTACAGGTGCCGATACAACCTCGCTTCATCTTTAGGCTTCAAACCGAACTGATTCTGGATCACCTCGGCTATTTTCTGTGACCAATCGGACTGCTCTCCTCCGAGTGGTATTCCACCAGCTTGATGCATATCCGTCATGTAATTATTGTAATCACCGACCATACGCTGATGTGCAGGAATCTCTGTACGTATCCTTGCAGCTGCAGGTTGCTTTTCTTCTTCGTTCAGAGTCCTAGCATATTTCTCACCATGCGGACCGACAATAGATCCATCGGCCATCAACAGAAAACCGTTGGCCAGCTGAATAGGTGGTGGAGTCATCGCAATTTGCGGAGCAACGGTCATGGCGCAGTCTTCAGTACCTTTGCCTTTTCCTGACCCTGATGCCCCTGCAGACTCTGGCATAAAGACTGGGCCCTTTAAGCAAATAGTCCCGTCCACCGCCTTCTGGATGAGATTGTACAAAGAATTCACCAAAGTGCCTGACTGGTTAATCAATGCATGGTGGACAGCTTGATGAATCATCTATGTCATGTTGACATGGTACTCACGGGCATCAGTTGTTTTCTTGATCAATTCTGGGTCCGGAAGAGCACCTTTGAGCACAGGGCCTGAACGATTACGCCCGAATTGACCAAGGCAGAGCTTCTCAAATGCTTCAATCTAGGCTTGAACTGCATCTAACTGGGCTTTAGACAGATCGGCCTTCGTAACTGGAATAGTTGCGTCAGGAACCTTGTTCTTATCAGCCTTGGCTTTCTCAGCCGCCAACTTCTCAGCCGCCAGCTTCTCAGCTGCCAGTTTGTCAGCAGCGAGCTTAGCAGCAACTTCCTTTTCAGCATCAGACGACATCTTGGAATTTGTCTTACGGGTCCCACTGGGCGTGCCAAAAATGTGTTGACGCGGAAAATCGCGGTCGTATCCTCAGCGAGCAACACAACAAGGCCAGGGAGATCTGCTTCACTCCGGTGCTGGTCCTGCACTTTGTCCAGGTTCGCGGCGTGCCAGTCAATTTGACCTGTAATTGACAAGGGAATAAACAGTTAAATTACTCTTTGATTGTGGCGGCTCTATTCCAGACGGCAGATGCACGTTGGATTTAGCCACGACCCAATCGGACTTGCATCGGCCGATTCCAATCGGACCTCAAAATCGGACTTCATAGATGACCTCAATCGGACCAATGTAATCGGACCTCAATCAGACATCGAATCGGACTTCAGAATCGGACCAATCAGGATCGAACCTTGATTAATGTAACAGATCTAATACAAGATATAAGTCTTATAGCTAATCTAAATGCAAAATTAACGGACCGGCTATGCCTTTGAGCAAGATATTAAATAACCAAAGTAGAGCCGATGCGTCGTCCACCTTGCCTAATTGACTGTATGATTCATCTCATCGGACCATCTAGCTAACCAATCAAACCAGAACTGTTTCGACACGGTTTCACAGATGGATGCAGCGCACATACTCCAGCTATGATCGGACCAGATAGCTAAACGGTCAAACTTGACTCACCAACAGAACAACTAAACAAGATGCTCGCACGGGTAATTAATCGGATTAAAGCAAATAAACGATAAAACAGTAACAAGATCGTCCCAATATTCAAAGCTATCTTTGAATAATCAAGAGAAATCTAGCACCGACGCAGGGAACCTAAATCAAATTCGACACTCAAAGAACAACCAGATTAAGCTGTAAAGATGAATCGGACCTAGAACGATATTGTAAGATAAGTATTGCTCAAATCGGACTAAAATCAATGCTCATAGCTGTTGAAGGATCAGATTAATTCACATGGCGCAGATCTAAATCAATCTGGCAGCGACGTAAACCAAGTAAACGCCGGCCCTGATAGTGACAGAGGGAAAAATCTGAGCCTGAGTCCCTCCTCAGAAGCAGCTTCACCACATTGAGCCAGGAATCGGCTGACATGCTCAATGGTGGTCATATCATCCTGCCCGGAGAATTTGGAGAAATCCGGCACTCTGTAACGCGGAGGAAGTGGCACTGCATCAAAGTAAGACGGGTACGGGTGCCGATACAACCTCGCTTCATCTTTAGGCTTCAAACCGAACTGATTCTGAATCACCTCGGCTATTTTCTGTGACCAATCGGACTCCTGTCCTCCGAGTGGCATTCCACCAGCTTGATTCACATCTGTCATGTAATTGTTGTAATCACCGACCATACGCTGATGTGGAGGAATCTCTGCACGTAGCCTTGCAACTGCAGGTTGCTTTTCTTCTTCGTTCAGAGTCCTAGTATATTTTTCACCATGCGGGCCGACAATTGTTCCATCGGCCATCAATAGAAAACCGTTGGCCAGCTGAATAGGTAGTGGAATTGTTGGATTCTGCGGAGCAACGGTCATGGCATTATCTTCAGTCTCCTTGTCTTTCCCTGATCCTGATGCCCCTACAGAATTTGCTATAAATACTGGGCCTTTCAAACAAATGGAATCATCCACCGCCTTCTTGATGAGATTATCTAAAGAATTCACCAAAGTGCCTGACTGGTTAATCAATGCATGATGAACAGCTTGGTGAATCATCTCTGTCATGTTGACCTGGTACTCCCGAGCATCAGTTGTCTTCTTGATCAATTCTGGATCTGGGAGAGGACCTTTGAGTATAGGTCCTGAACGATTACGTCCAAATTGGCCAAGGCAGAGCTTCTCAAATGCATCAATCTGGGCTTGAACTGCATCTAATTGAGCTTTAGACAGATCGGCCTTTGTAATTGGAATGGCCGTCTCAGGCGTCTTGTTCTTGTCATTCTTAGCCTTCTCAGCAGCTTCTTTTTCAGTAGCAAGTTTTGCTGCAGTTTCTTTCTCAGCGGCGAGCTTTGCTGCGGTTTCTTTTTCAGCATCAGACGACGACATCTTGGAATTTGCTTCTCGGGTCCCACTGGGCGTGCCAAAAATGTGTTGACGCGGAAAATCGGCGGTCGTATCCTCCACGTGCAGCACAAGAAGACCAGGGAGATCTGCTTCGCTCCAGTGCCAGCCTACACTCCGTTCAGGTTCGCGGCGTGCCAGTCAATTTGACCTGAAATTGACAAGGGGATAAAACAGTTAAATTACTCTTTGATTGTGCCGGCTCTATTCCAAACGGCGAAGGCACGTCGGATTTTAGCCAAGACCCAATCAGACTTGCGTCGGCCGATGCCAATCGGACCTCAAAATCGGACTTCATAGATGACCTCAATCGGACCAATATAATCGAACCTTAATCAGTCATCTAATCGGACCTCAGAATCGGACCAATCAGGATCGGACCTTGTAACAGATCAGCCTTTAAATAAAATAAAGCATAAAATATGGCCAATATGTAAATAATGGATCAGCTGTGCCTTTGGACAAGATATTAAATAATCAAAGTGTAAGCCGATACATCGTCCATCTTGCTTAGTTGCCAGTTTGATTTATCTTATCGGACCATCTAACCAGCCAATCGGACCAGAACCTTTTCGGAGAAATCTAGCTCCGATGTAGGGAATCTAGATTTCTCCAGCTATGACTAAATCAGATAGCTAGACAGTCAAACTCAACTCATCAACCTGTCAACTAAACAAGATGCTCGCACAAGTGTTAATCAGATTAAGCAAATAAACAGATAAAACATTAACAGGATCGTTCTGATTCTAAAGTATGCTATCGAATAATCAAGCAAGACCTAGCTCCGACGTAGGGAATCTAAATCATGCATAACACTCAAATAGCAATCAGGTAAAACCAAAGCTTCCTTTGACTAATTAAGATGAATCTAGCTCTGACGTAGGGAATCTAAACCAAGCATGACAATCAAAGATCAATCTTATCATATTATGAACATCTAGCTCCGATGTAGGGAATCTAAACAAACACAATACTCAAAGAACAACCAGATTAAACCACAAAGCATGGATCGGACCTAAAACGATGCTGTAAGATAAATATTGCTTAAATCGGACCAAGACCAATGCTCAAAGCCGTTGAAGAAGTAGATTAATTCACATGGCGTAGATCTAAATCAATCTAGCAACTCCAAACAAACCGCAAAAGACTGCCTTTAAATAACCAAGATTACTCTAGCTCCGACGTAGGAAATCTAGACTAATCTTGATGATCTAGCTCCGACGTAGGGAATCTAGACATAAAGTGCAGTCCAATAAACGATAATCTGTTGAATAATCAATATTGATCTAGCTCCGACGTAGGGAATCTATATCAATCTTGATTATCCAGAGATAAATCGGTTGAACAGTATAAACGAGAAAGGGCGATGCGCCTCAATTCAAAGCCTATACTAGTTCGATAAATTGACTAACTTACTGGTAAGCCGGAGATCAGAACTGATGCAGCCCGTTCACCAATGAGCTTCGTCGGTAACTACTACTAGGGTTTTGGCGTGAAGCCGGGTTGTATTGATTGTGAGAATAGTCTTTACAATGGACGAGGGTTCATATTTATACCCTGGTCATGATGAGTCCTGATCGGACTTGACTAACTTGCAGATAAAGTAAACTAAGCTTAACATAAAACGGGACTCCCATATGCCTTCTGAAAAGGAAATAGTCCCCGCATCTGATACACTTCCTTCTTAGCCGACGCGCCCTTCTTCTTTTATCCATCATCAGATCGGACTTCTTGTTTCATCGGACTCCTCTCCAGCATCGGCTTCCTTCCTCGTCACATTCATCTTTGACCAGTCAACGGGCCCATCGCACAGTATTAGCCTCTCTACATCATCATCTGACTCAGCATATCTGGTGCGAAAATCTGGTGTCAACACCTTGGATGACTCCGGCGACGAATTCAGGTGACAAGGCACGGTCTTGGGGAAATTGGGGAGCGGGGAAGGCAAAGGAGGTTGGGGAGAGGCTTGGCCAAGGTTTTATAGGAGGGAGACGGGGCACTGGTGGCTGGGATTTGAAGGGGAGGAGACAGCTCTCGGTCTTCCACTTTGCCATGGCATGAATGCCACTGAGAAGAAATTAAGGCCGGGCTTTCAGTGGTAGGGGAAGGGAAGGGGCAGGGGAAAGGGAGGAGGCGCTGCTGTCCATGGAGGAGAAGAGGAGGGCAGCGATGATGCTTCTGTTTTGGTGAAGAAGGCAGAAGAGGCGAAGGTGAGGGGCGACGGTCTGCTTCTGCGTGCGTTTCATGTCACACCCGGTTTTAAGGACAAAACCAGATGACTATCATATGTGCGCCAGGATCAAGTTTACACACATATGAGACTTCATCAGTGATATAAAAGACAATGCAAAACGTAAATAATATTAAAGAATATTATTACACTCACGCGAAGCGAATAACTAGCAGCGGATCTTCAACACTTCACCACAGGCAGCTGACTGGGGAAACACGTACGCCTAGAAATCTCCAAAATACTCCACTGAAACCTTCTGTCTAAGCCTGAGCCGCAGATAAAGCAAGGTTGAGTACACTTATGGTTGGTACTCAGCAAGTGTAGAGCAAAAGCAAATGACATGCAAGGCTTAACAAGGAATAGCTGGCTATTTAATTTAGCTTAAGCACTTTAGTTGGTCACATTTTAATTAACAGCATAATTACTAAATATAAGTGTATACCAACCCAATTAAGCATAAATATACCATAAACCATAACCATATCCAATGCATGAATGATCCAATTTATTTCATCTTCAAGTTCAAATTATCACGCGAGGGTCCAGGCCGCTCTTGACCGTGAGCACGGCTGATATATCAGTTTTTAACACTCTGCAGAGGTTGTACACTTTCACCACAAGTCGTGATTCCCATTGCCAAAGGCATGTACTCCCCTCACACCACGTGAACAAAGTACTGGGTTTCACAGCGAGGCCTTTCCAAAGAATCTCTCAATGTGTGTGTGCTCCCTTACCATGCAGGTCTCTAGAAGGAAAACCTTCCTCTCCCGCGCCTCTGCACACAAACCTTGCCGGTAGCAACCAGCCCCATCCAAAACAAGCAGTGCCTCCACACAACATTGAGATCCTCTAGTTACTTAGCCAAGACCATAGCCCGTTAGTCCTTGTGGTTGTACTGTTTTCCTGGGTGGTCACTCCATGTTCCAATTAACACAAATGGTCTTATTATTAAAATGCATAGGAACATGAATAAATGATGGCACAAATTCATTATCTTGGATCTTAGTGTAAACCATTCCCAAATTAAAGCAGCTAAGCATCAACTACCCATTATTGAAATATAAACCCAGGGTTTGACAAGGAATGATAAATAAAACTAGTCAATCCTTAACATAGGACCCATCATATTAAGAGCATGCAAGCATAGCATAACTATTAAATGTGAGCATGCCATTTGGTTATTAGGACCGAAGAATATGATCAAGAATACACTTGCCTTAAATCCAAATAATAAAGGGTACTGCTCAAGTCTTCAAAATATTGCTCCTCAAACTCCACGAACAATCCTTGAACACCACAACTGTTGCACCGTCTAAACGCAGCACAGGGGCACATACAAGAAAACATTACAACAAAATAAGAAATAATACACCAAACATGAACAACAGTACAAAAGAACAGAATAAAACTACTGTACAAGTCCTAAGGATTACGTGAGCGCAAGAATCACTTAATTTGGAGCTAAAACGTGGAAGATATGGCTAAAACAAGGTAACAGGGGCATAACTGCGATTACCAGAACTTCCTAAGGACTAGACAGAAAGATTCTAGGGGCATAAACATAAATACGTATAAAAACCTAAGGTCTACAGCGTAAAACAGCAGGCTCGGACGGCGGCTACTATTATTTGAAAACTCGGGGTTCAAACCGTAAGAAAACTGGACCTAGATGTAATTACTTTGAACTGACCTTGGACCGCGGGTTGAATACCAAAATCTTCAGGGTCTCTTTAGCAAATTTGGTAGAGCTGACCGGTATTCGACTTATTTGACTTGATCTGATCCGCTGATGGATGATCGGACGGACGAGATCGCTCGGGGAGTCGGCCGGCGGCGAAAACAGAGGTCGGCGGCGGTCCGAGGCGGCGATGGGCGGCGAGTTCGCCGGAGAAAGTCGATCTCGAGCTAGAGAGCTCGGTTTTCCACGCGGTTTGGCCCTGGAGATTCCTCGAGGGATGGCGAACTCGTTCAGGACGCTATAAACGATGCACGGAAGACGAGAGCGGCTGGAGGTGGAGCGGGACGGCTCGACCTACGGAGACAATCTCCGGTGAGCGATTCTGGTGAACCGAGGGCAATTCGACGAGTTCAAGTGGCTTGGTGAGCTTTCTTACATCCGTGCGATGGTCCCGGTGGTGATCTTGGCGAGGACCGGGCGGTGACAACGGCGGCGTGACGACGGGAGCGGCTTCGGGCGGTCCTGAGCAACGGCGGCGAGCAATTAGTCGGCGAAACCGAACCAAAAGTGGACGAACCCGACTTGGTGAGCTCCCTTACACTGGTGCGAAGCTCCCTGAGACGAACTTGAGGACAGACGGGCGACGGCGGCACGGAAACAAGGCGGCGGCGTAAAGCGGAGCTTCGGAGACGGCGGCGCGGCTGCGAGCTAGGGAAACAAGGGCGCTAGGGTAGGGGAGGCTTGCGGGCTGGCGGCGCAGCTATATAGGGGCTAGGGAGAGGCCCGGGACTTGCGGGACGGTAGTTGGGATTCGACGCGGTCGGGGGATCGGAGTCGGAGTCGGGCTGGACTCGGACTCGGGTCGCAGGCGGCGTCCGACACTAGGAGACGAAGCTGACGCGTGGGACCCACGGGCAGAGAGACGGGCGGCGGGGCGACGAAGGCGGCCGCGGCTGGGACGTCTCCGACGTCAGCGCGCGCGGGGAAGGGAAAACGGGCCGCGCCAGGGAAAATGGGCCGGCGATAGAGGAGGTCCACCGGACTTCAGGAAAAGAACAGGGGCTAAAACCAGACTAACCGAGAGTTCAGGGAGGTCTTTCGGACTTAAACCTGAAACTATAAATCTAATCAAACAAATGCAAATCAAATTGAATTTAAACAAACTTAAATTCTCTTCGACTTGCAAACAGTACATAAAACTTATGCAGCAGCATGAATGCAACAAAAACTTATTGAAGCTAATAATTAATTATTAAATTGAATAAAATCCTAATAAATTCCAATTAAATCCTAGAAATTCATTAAAGCCCTAAATAAATCCTAGAAAATTCAGAATTGGTTTCTAAGATTTATTGTGATGAAAATTAGGGTGTTACAAACCCGAAGCCGCTCCCGTCGTCACGCCGCCGTTGTCACCGCCCGGTCCTCGCCAAGATCACCACCGGGACCATCGCACGGATGTAAGAAAGCTCACCAAGCCACTTGAACTCGTCGAATTGCCCTCGGTTCACCAGAATCGCTCACCGGAGATTGTCTCCGTAGGTCGAGCCGTCCCGCTCCACCTCCAGCCGCTCTCGTCTTCCGTGCATCGTTTATAGCGTCCTGAACGAGTTCGCCATCCCTCGAGGAATCTCCAGGGCCAAACCGCGTGGAAAACCGAGCTCTCTAGCTCGAGATCGACTTTCTCCGGCGAACTCGCCGCCCATCGCCGCCTCGGACCGCCGCCGACCTCTGTTTTCGCCGCCGGCCGACTCCCCGAGCGATCTCGTCCGTCCGATCATCCATCAGCGGATCAGATCAAGTCAAATAAGTCGAATACCGGTCAGCTCTGCCAAATTTGCTAAAGAGACCCTGAAGATTTTGGTATTCAACCCGCGGTCCAAGGTCAGTTCAAAGTAATTACATCTAGGTCCAGTTTTCTTACGGTTTGAACCCCGAGTTTTCAAATAATAGTAGCCGCCGTCCGAGCCTGCTGTTTTACGCTGTAGACCTTAGGTTTTTATACGTATTTATGTTTATGCCCCTAGAATCTTTCTGTCTAGTCCTTAGGAAGTTCTGGTAATCGCAGTTATGCCCCTGTTACCTTGTTTTAGCCATATCTTCCACGTTTTAGCTCCAAATTAAGTGATTCTTGCGCTCACGTAATCCTTAGGACTTGTACAGTAGTTTTATTCTGTTCTTTTGTACTGTTGTTCATGTTTGGTGTATTATTTCTTATTTTGTTGTAATGTTTTCTTGTATGTGCCCCTGTGCTGCGTTTAGACGGTGCAACAGTTGTGGTGTTCAAGGATTGTTCGTGGAGTTTGAGGAGCAATATTTTGAAGACTTGAGCAGTACCCTTTATTATTTGGATTTAAGGCAAGTGTATTCTTGATCATATTCTTCGGTCCTAATAACCAAATGGCATGCTCACATTTAATAGTTATGCTATGCTTGCATGCTCTTAATATGATGGGTCCTATGTTAAGGATTGACTAGTTTTATTTATCATTCCTTGTCAAACCCTGGGTTTATATTTCAATAATGGGTAGTTGATGCTTAGCTGCTTTAATTTGGGAATGGTTTACACTAAGATCCAAGATAATGAATTTGTGCCATCATTTATTCATGTTCCTATGCATTTTAATAATAAGACCATTTGTGTTAATTGGAACATGGAGTGACCACCCAGGAAAACAGTACAACCACAAGGACTAACGGGCTATGGTCTTGGCTAAGTAACTAGAGGATCTCAATGTTGTGTGGAGGCACTGCTTGTTTTGGATGGGGCTGGTTGCTACCGGCAAGGTTTGTGTGCAGAGGCGCGGGAGAGGAAGGTTTTCCTTCTAGAGACCTGCATGGTAAGGGAGCACACACACATTGAGAGATTCTTTGGAAAGGCCTCGCTGTGAAACCCAGTACTTTGTTCACGTGGTGTGAGGGGAGTACATGCCTTTGGCAATGGGAATCACGACTTGTGGTGAAAGTGTACAACCTCTGCAGAGTGTTAAAAACTGATATATCAGCCGTGCTCACGGTCAAGAGCGGCCTAGACCCTCGCATGATAATTTGAACTTGAAGATGAAATAAATTGGATCATTCATGCATTGGATATGGTTATGGTTTATGGAATATTTATGCTTAATTGGGTTGGTATACACTTATATTTAGTAATTATGCTGTTAATTAAAATGTGACCAACTAAAGTGCTTAAGCTAAATTAAATAGCCAGCTATTCCTTGTTAAGCCTTGCATGTCATTTGCTTTTGCTCTACACTTGCTGAGTACCAACCATAAGTGTACTCAACCTTGCTTTATCTGCGGCTCAGGCTTAGACAGAAGGTTTCAGTGGAGTATTTTGGAGATTTCTAGGCGTACGTGTTTCCCCAGTCAACTGCCTGTGGTGAAGTGTTGAAGATCCGCTGCTAGTTATTCGCTTCGCGTGAGTGTAATAATATTCTTTAATATTATTTACGTTTTGCACTGTCTTTTATATCACTGATGAAGTCTCATATGTGTGTAAACTTGATCCTGGCGCACATATGATAGTCATCTGGTTTTGTCCTTAAAACCGGGTGTGACATTTCACGAGAGAGAGGAAGGGGGCGACGGGATGAGAGGAGGGGCGCGACTCCTGGCATCTGTGTGAGGGGAGAGGAAAGGGGGGCTCGGCCTGGGCTGGCCCAAGGTGAAGGGAGAGGGAGGATCTTGGTTGGGCCGATGTGGGATTGGGAGAGCAGGCCGGAAGTTGGGCCGTGGAAAAAGAAAAGGAGGACGGGAGAGAAAACAGGCCGGGCCGACTTTGCCTGATCGGGTTTGGGTTGGATTTGGACTTTGGTTCTGGTAGGGTAGGGCTAGTTTTTGACTCTAGGTTTTAGGGTCAGGTTCTCGGACTCTGGGAAAGAAAGAAACGAGAAACAAAATGGGTCGAGCTTAGGGTTGGGTTTTCTGGGCTCTAGGGCTAGCACACAAAACACTCAAACAATAAAACGATGCATCGGCATGATATGCATACAAACGAGTTTCTAAACCTAGTTTATTTTAATTGCCGAAAAAGGTTTTAATTTTTCCTAAATTTTGTGAATGCTCACACAAAACTAACAAATTAATTATTATATTAGAAAGCGAATTTTCAGGGTGTTACAGATCTTCTGAAGGG
>CM014278.1:79510419-79527127 GCA_004135705.1 Alloteropsis semialata
TCAGGGTTCTGCTTGATCCATGGGAGCGATACTGGCTTCTTGGATTTGGTCCATTCAGCTATGTTGACATCAGCCTCTTCTTCAGAATCAGAGAGATAAGATACTTGTTTGAAAAACTTTGTGCGCTTCATCTCTTGATATCAGACCTCATGGGCTGACACCTTCTGCACAAGTTGTCCCAGCGTCTCAAACTCCTGAGCAGAAAACTTTTCTTTGATCGGCGCGAGCAAACCCTGGAATGCAAGCTTGGCCAACTGCATATCAGATAGCTTCAAATTATAGCATCGATTCCTGGTATCACGGAACCGTTGGATATACTCCTTGACGGTTTCATCGTTTCTCTGCCTGACAGCAATCAAATCAGAAATCTTCATCTCGTTGAGACCAGAAAAGAAGTATTTATGAAACTGCTTCTCCATATCGGACCATCCTGTGACTGATCCTGCTGGCAACGACGTAAACCAAGTAAACGCCGGCCCTGATAGTGACAGAGGGAAAAATCTGAGCCTGAGTCCCTCCTCAGAAGCAGCTTCACCACATTGAGCCAGGAATCGGCTGACATGCTCAATGGTGGTCATATCATCCTGCCCGGAGAATTTGGAGAAATTCGGCACTCTGTAACGCGGAGGAAGTGGCACTGCATCAAAGTAAGACGGGTACGGGTGCCGATACAACCTCGCTTCATCTTTAGGCTTCAAACCGAACTGATTCTGAATCACCTCGGCTATTTTCTGTGACCAATCGGACTCCTGTCCTCCGAGTGGCATTCCACCAGCTTGATTCACATCTGTCATGTAATTGTTGTAATCACCGACCATACGCTGATGTGGAGGAATCTCTGCACGTAGCCTTGCAACTGCAGGTTGCTTTTCTTCTTCGTTCAGAGTCCTAGTATATTTTTCACCATGCGGGCCGACAATTGTTCCATCGGCCATCAATAGAAAACCGTTGGCCAGCTGAATAGGTAGTGGAATTGTTGGATTCTGCGGAGCAACGGTCATGGCATTATCTTCAGTCTCCTTGTCTTTCCCTGATCCTGATGCCCCTACAGAATTTGCTATAAATACTGGGCCTTTCAAACAAATGGAATCATCCACCGCCTTCTTGATGAGATTATCTAAAGAATTCACCAAAGTGCCTGACTGGTTAATCAATGCATGATGAACAGCTTGGTGAATCATCTCTGTCATGTTGACCTGGTACTCCCGAGCATCAGTTGTCTTCTTGATCAATTCTGGATCTGGGAGAGGACCTTTGAGTATAGGTCCTGAACGATTACGTCCAAATTGGCCAAGGTAGAGCTTCTCAAATGCATCAATCTGGGCTTGAACTGCATCTAATTGAGCTTTAGACAGATCGGCCTTTGTAATTGGAATGGCCGTCTCAGGCGTCTTGTTCTTGTCATTCTTAGCCTTCACAGCAGCTTCTTTTTCAGTAGCAAGTTTTGCTGCAGTTTCTTTCTCAGCGGCGAGCTTTGCTGCGGTTTCTTTTTCAGCATCAGACGACGACATCTTGGAATTTGCTTCTCGGGTCCCACTGGGCGTGCCAAAAATGTGTTGACGCGGAAAATCGGCGGTCGTATCCTCCACGTGCAGCACAAGAAGACCAGGGAGATCTGCTTCGCTCCAGTGCCAGCCTACACTCCGTTCAGGTTCGCGGCGTGCCAGTCAATTTGACCTGAAATTGACAAGGGAATAAAACAGTTAAATTACTCTTTGATTGTGCCGGCTCTATTCCAAACGGCGAAGGCACGTCGGATTTTAGCCAAGACCCAATCAGACTTGCGTCGGCCGATGCCAATCGGACCTCAAAATCGGACTTCATAGATGACCTCAATCGGACCAATATAATCGGACCTTAATTAGTCATCTAATCGGACCTCAGAATCGGACCAATCAGGATCGGACCTTGTAACAGATCAGCCTTTAAATAAAATAAAGCATAAAATATGGCCAATATGTAAATAATGGATCAGCTGTGCCTTTGGACAAGATATTAAATAATCAAAGTGTAAGCCGATACATCGTCCATCTTGCTTAGTTGCCAGTTCGATTTATCTTATCGGACCATCTAACCAGCCAATCGGACCAGAACCTTTTCGGAGAAATCTAGCTCCGACGTAGGGAATCTAGATTTCTCCAGCTATGACTAAATCAGATAGCTAGACAGTCAAACTCAACTCATCAACCTGTCAACTAAACAAGATGCTCGCACAAGTGTTAATCAGATTAAGCAAATAAATAGATAAAACATTAACAGGATCGTTCTGATTCTAAAGTATGCTATCGAATAATCAAGCAAAACCTAGCTCCGACGTAGGGAATCTAAATCATGCATAACACTCAAATAGCAATCAGGTAAAACCAAAGCTTCCTTTGACTAATCAAGATGAATCTAGCTCCGACGTAGGGAATCTAAACCAAGCATGACAATCAAAGATCAATCTTATCATATTATGAACATCTAGCTCCGACGTAGGGAATCCAAACAAACACAATACTCAAAGAACAACCAGATTAAACCACAAAGCATGGATCAGACATAGAACGATGCTGCAAGATAAATATTGCTTAAATCGGACCAAGACCAATGCTCAAAGCCGTTGAAGAAGTAGATTAATTCACATGGCGTAGATCTAAATCAATCTAGCAACTCCAAACAAACCGCAAAAGACTGCCTTTAAATAACCAAGATTACTCTAGCTCCGACGTAGGGAATCTAGACTAATCTTGATGATCTAGCTCCGACGTAGGGAATCTAGACATAAAGTGCAGTCCGATAAACGATAATCTGTTGAATAATCAATATTGATCTAGCTCCGACGTAGGGAATCTATATCAATCTTGATTATCCAGAGATAAATCGGTTGAACAGTATAAACGAGAAAGGGCGATGCGCCTCAATTCAAAGCCTATACTAGTTCGATAAATTGACTAACTTACTGGTAAGCCAGAGATCAGAACTGATGCAGCCCGTTCACCAATGAGCTTCGTCGGTAACTACTACTAGGGTTTTGGCGTGAAGCCGGGTTGTATTGATTGTGAGAATAGTTCTTTACAATGGACGAGGGTTTATATTTATACCCTGGTCATGATGAGTCCTGATCGGACTTGACTAACTTGCAGATAAAGTAAACTAAGCTTAACATAAAACGGGACTCCCATATGCCTTCTGAAAAGGAAATAGTCCCCACATCTGATACACTTCCTTCTTAGCCGACGCGCCCTTCTTCTTTTATCCATCATCAGATCGGACTTCTTGTTTCATCGGACTCCTCTCCAGCATCGGCTTCCTTCCTCGACACATTCATCTTTGACCAGTCATCGGGCCCATCGCACAGTATTAGCCTCTCTACATCATCATCTGACTCAGCATATCTGGTGTGAAAATCTGGTGTCAACACCTTGGATGACTCCGGCGACGAATTCAGGTGACAAGGCACGGTCTTCGGGAAATTGGGGAGTGGGGAAGGCAAAGGAGGTTGGGGAGAGGCTTGGCCAAGGTTTTATAGGAGGGAGACGGGGCACTGGTGGCTGGGATTTGAAGGGGAGGAGACAGCTCTCGGTCTTCCACTTTGCCATGGCATGAATGCCACTGAGAAGAAATTAAGGCCGGGCTTTCAGTGGTAGGGGAAGGGAAGGGGCAGGGGAAAGGGAGGAGGCGCTGCTGTCCATGGAGGAGAAGAGGAGGGCAGCGATGATGCTTCTGTTTTGGTGAAGAAGGCAGAAGGGGCGAAGGTGAGGGGAGACGGTCTGCTTCTGCGTGCGTTGTAACACCCCGCCCTCCAACACCGCATAGCGCCGCCCTTCCGTAGGGGCTCGCCCGCTTACACATAGCACCCTACTTACACTTTCGTCCTCGCTTCGTGTAAAAGGGTGCTATGTGTAAGCGGGCGAGCCCCTACGGAAGGGCGGCGCTATGCGGTGTTGGAGGGCGGGGTGTTACAAATGGTATCAGAGCCGACCCTCGCGGTTGCGCGTACGGGCGCAGTGTGCAGGCGTATGGCGCATGGCGCGTGTGGGCCTGGGATGGGACACACGGCATGGCATATGTCGGGCCCTGGACGTACGGTCGTGCGCTAAGAGGGGGCGGTCTGCTGGGACATTTGCCCAAGTGTGGGTGAGCTGGACCGACGAGGACGTCGGGTTCTTTGAGGGGGGGTGTATGTGACACCCGGCCCAATTTGGATATGGCCCAGTTGTGGCCCATGAGTGCAGGTGCACATGTTTAGTACCACATTGCTAGTTGAGCAAGGGTGGAACCAGCTTATAAGCCTTTGTCCTCCAGCCATAGCACCTTCGGGTTAACCCTTTTACACGAAGCGAGGACGAAAGTGTAAGTAGGGTGCTATGTGTAAGCGGGCGAGCCCCTACGGAAGGGCGGCGCTGTGCGGTGTTGGAGGACAGGGTGTTACAGCGTTTCACGAGGGAGAGGAAGGGGGCGACGGGATGAGAGGAGGGGCGCGACTCCTGGCATCTGTGTGAGGGGAGAGGAAAGGGGGGCTCGGCCTGGGCTGGCCCAAGGTGAAGGGAGAGGGAGGATCTTGGTTGGGCCGATGTGGGATTGGGAGAGCAGGCCGGAAGTTGGGCCGTGGAAAAAGAAAAGGAGGACGGGAGAGAAAACAGGCCGGGCCGACTTTGCCTGATCGGGTTTGGGTTGGATTTGGACTTTGGTTCTGGTAGGGTAGGGCTAGTTTTTGACTCTAGGTTTTAGGGTCAGGTTCTCAGACTCTGGGAAAGAAAGAAACGAGAAACAAAACGGGTCGAGTTTAGGGTTGGGTTTTCTGGGCTCTAGGGCTAGCACACAAAAACACTCAAACAATAAAACGATGCATCGGCATGATATGCATACAAACGAGTTTCTAAACCTAGTTTATTTTAATTGCCAAAAAAGGTTTTAATTTTTCCTAAATTTTGTGAATGCTCACACAAAACTAACAAATTAATTATTATATTAGAAAGCGAATTTTCAGGGTGTTACAGATCTTCTGAAGGGCTTCCGGAGGAGTCTTGGTAAGTTCTAGAGTTCAGTTCTTGTATTCTCTTACTTACTTGTAATACTCTGAGCTTAATGGAAATACCTTCATACTTATGTTGTATGCCTCAGTTATACCTTATCCACTTAGTATATACTACTTATGTCTTACACCTCAATCAAGTGAATGTATGCTATGACATTGGCTCAATGTGCCTTTTGGTTGCTCTATTTATTTACGTGATAGATAGAGTTGTATCTCGTATTGCAAACATGGTGTTTGGGATATGGAATACTATTGAGGGTACCGCTGCCCCACGGATTAGTAGAGGTAGGCGGCAGGTGGTGACAGCCCTGTCCGTCCTTTGTAATCCTCCACGTACGGGAGTGGGTATTAGGCCTTTATGATAAGACGTCCTACCGTCGTCCCTTGATGAGGGAACCACTGGATACCTCGATATGTCCTCTTGCATACGATCATTGAATGAGCTTGTATAGGGTATTGTAGTATATCCAAGCTCCATAAGTATGATGCTGATGAACCCTTATTAATCTTCACTAGTGTACTATACTAACTAAGACTAACATAATGATGAGCAATGAACTTCTGTGTGTCAACCCTCTCATTCACTTCTATATCATTTACCCCTGTTTAGATTATGGTACATTAATATTGTTGTACGTAAGAGCATTGGATGGCACATCTCTCTCTTAACTAAATGATTTCCCTGCGGATAAACAAATAACGATACTCTGGAATACTCCTGGGTGAAATGCTACAATGTACTTCTGTGCGCTTGCAGAATATCTGTAACGTCTAGATTTACGATGAAGTATCTCTAGTACCATTACTACTCTAAGTAGTGATGCTAAGAAATACCAACACCATGCTATTGGCTATCATGCTCATCAGCCTCGTAAGCTCATCATTGTTACTCACAAGATGCGCCATCACATCTGCCACAGTGGGCGCGTTCGGCAATTGGGGTCCTGACACGGCTGGTGGGGTCACCCCATTTCCTCCAGAACCATTCCTAGCTAGAGCTGAGGAAGACATTCTACAAAAAGTACGAATGCTTGGTTAATGCTGATCTCAATTTGCTGCTGCTTACAATAGTAAGTGTACAACGATTTGAAAAAAAACAAAAGTACAACAAGCATTAGCATCCATTTCATACACCTTGGCTAAACTTGCATTAAAGGAAGAAACTTAGTACAACAAAGCTTAAGTAGAATGGTTATCCTCACACCCATAATTATACAAGCTCCATTACAAGCTTTGAAAGAAAAATACAACCCTTGAGCTCTTTCTCAGTTCGGTTATTCTTATTACTATTACACAGACTATTTACATGTACTCACTCACTCCCTCTAGGCCTTTCTACTGGTCTCCACCGTCATCATGACCCAACTGGCGAAGTATCTCACAAATTTCATCCTGATTATCTCTCACCAGCCCAAACAAATTATCGTAGTTCATGGTAAAACCACCTGAAGTTCCATAATCACCCCTATATTCCCCTAAGGAGGTAACCGAATCCTCCAGGTATGGCACAGAAGAATGGTTCTCTAGACTAATAGGCCAGCTTGGTTTTTCGGGAGCTTCTTCTTCCTCTTCCTCCTTCTCATCTGAATCATCTACTTCTATCCAACCACCCTCAGGCAATTCGGGGTCTTCTTCAAACTATGCAAAATTATCCCCCTCATGCTCAATATCATGTCCCTGCGTTGGTGGCTGGGGTTGAGTTGCTTCTTGTGCTTCCTCTAAGGTAACCCTCAAAGCAGCAATCTCGTCAACGTGTTGCAGCCTCTCTTGCTGCAAGTTGTTGACGTTGGTATTGAGCATCTGAATTTGCTGATCATACTCTAAAGTTTGAGTATGAAAATAGTTCTGGGCGGACTGCATATTATCCTTTAAAGTGTGGACATGCTTTTTATATGTATCCTCTAACATCCCCACAGTCTCAGTCCTAACCTCCACCACATCCTGCTGGTGCTTTATTTGTGCCTCTAACTCTGCCTCACGCTTCAGGGATTGCTCTAACTCCAGTCTACCTTGATCATACACATGTTCTCTCTCATGGTTCATATTGTGCAAGGCTTGCATATAACTGGTATTGGAATTCATATGCTCATGATAAAGGGCCTTTGGGGTTTGATGGATTTTCCTAACCCTAGATCCCCATAAGTCATAGGGTCTCACTTCGGAGGGATAAAATATCCAACCTCGGTGGCGTGTTCATCACATAGCTCAATGAGAGCCTTGTGTGCCACCAGGTCGATAGTGTCGGACATCTCCATACCTCTGGCATGAACTGTCTTAGATGGCCATTCTGGGTGTTTTAGATTTGGGGGTAGGTGTAGGTACATGTCACAGAATCAGTGCCCCCCGGTGAAAGTCTCCTTAGCCACATACTCTGGGTATGCCTCAAAACCCAGCTGCTTCATGGTTCCCCAAAGCACCTGAGGAAAACCAGGTTCATTCTCACAAAAGCCATGAGTCCATCCTTCCTCATCTATCCACTGGGCTGCCATCTGAACAACAGATAGACAAAACCTTAAGCCAGGGTAAAACAAGGGGTTTTAAAGGAAACAAAAACTACCCAAAAACCCATGCAAAGGTATGCAATGCACATGCTCGATTCCTATGACCTGAAAGGAAACACACAACCTCTCGCATAAATACGGTGGCTTTTTCGTACGTCTCTCAACCTATATTAATCTACCGATTCTAAGCGTAGCGATCGAAGTTAGGGTACCTGCAGAAGACCATACATTACCATTCACTATAGAAATGGCACCCATGCGTTCAACACTGCATGGACAGTGCTTCATACGTTTACACGTATTCACTTGTCCCATACTCACCACCGTATGGTCGGCGTTTGCGTGTCCCATATCATTGCCATATGGGATGCCCCTGAGTAGGCCACTCCCCAGGGTTAAACGACCGTGATTAGTAAGATCACACGGCAGGAACTCTGCACTCCACATCAGACGGCAGATGTCGACAAGCCTCAAAGACAAGCCCAACGGGCTAGCCAATGGACAGGTCGCCCCCGAACAATCAGTGAACGGGCCCCTCACACAAGCAAGCTTGTGCAAGTCAGAGTCATAATATCATATTTTGCTGAATTTAACTTACCATCATACCTGATCGGAGGTGAGTCGTTACAGAATCACAAGTTTAGCAGAAAGTAAATACACAACTCTAGAAGTTAATTTACTAGGGCCACCTCATAATATCCTCATAACTAACTACTAGGGCACTCTAACTGGGTTCAACACAACACCTGTGATGTCCTGAGGATATAAGCTCTGATATCAGCTGTGACGGAACAGTCCTACTTAAATTGACTCAAGTGTGATCTGTAGTGTAAAACACTAACACGTCACACAAAACAGTGTGTGTATTAACTAGAATAACTAAATCTAGTATCACTTAAACTAATAACACCACATCTAATATCACTACATCTAATTTTAGTAACTAATTCACCACATCTAACATCACTGCATCTAATATCACTAAATCTGATATCAATATGAAGCGACAACTACGAGTGCAGATCTTACCTGAGAAACCGACGCGTAGAACCTGCAAGGCTTCGCCGCTGAATCTCCCTCTCCCTCACTCCCTCACTCTAACCCTAGTTTTTCTTTTTTTTGATTTAAAATGAGATTTTTAACTGAATTTAGAGTTTTATAGGGGTAGGGGACCTAACCACCGATTCATACAGCGGTAGGTGCTGCCGCCGTGCACCGGCCCCCTACCGCCGAATGAAACGGCGGTTAGGTGGGGCGGACCCAGGTGCCGCACCCTACCGCCGTTTCAACCGGCGGTTAGGTTCACCTTCCCAAGCAAAAATAAGTTCAAAAATGGTTTAAAATTGAACCGCCGGTTCAAAGGGCGGTTCATCTAACCGTCGTTTCAAATGGCGGTTCGGTTAGATGGGCTCGCCGCCATATCATATGGCAGCAGCCATATGATACGGTGGTTGGATGACAGATTTGTAAAATCTGTCACCCGTGCGTTGTTTTTGTAAAATTGTAAAAAAAATTAAAAAAATTCAGTAAGTCAGGACTATACATGGACTTGTGTTGGTCCCGCGGCGATCTTGGGCCTGGAAACTTTATGCAGCCGGTTCCTTCATTTTGAATTTTCTTTTAATTTTTTTTTACGATTTTTCAATCATGGATGCTAGATTTTGCAAATCTGTCAGCCAACCGCCCCGCCAAATGATACGGCGGCAAGAGGATGTAACCGCCGGGTCAAATTTGAAACGGCGGTTCAGCAAACCGCTGAACCATCCGGCGGTTTATTGTCCTAACCACCGAATGGTTTGGCGGTTTGTCCAACCGCCAAATGAAACGGCGGTTAGCTGTAAAATAGTTTTGAAAATTGTTTAATTGTATAAAAATGTTATTTTCATTATTGTAATGGTTGAAAATTGTTTAAATTTAGGTTAATAATTTTTTATTTTAATTATATTATGTTTTTTCTGACTGACTGCAACAAACACATCCCCACGGATTCAATGGCCCACACCATCTCCTTCCTGTGACTGCAACAAATACACCTCACGGATTGAATGGCCTACACCATGTCCTTTCTGAGTGACTGCAAAAACACACCACACGGATCCATTGGCCCACTGGCTGGGGTACTTGGTGGCGTGGCCTATTAATATCGCGCTCATTCATCCACTTGAACCCACGTCACAAAAACCAAAATGGCTGACCAGAGTGGGAGTGGGTCTAGGTATATGAGGCAAGGTGGATTCATGCATCTACGCCGGGAGATGGAAGCCATGGAGGGAGCTCCTCGCAATGATCCAGACAGATCTATCCTTGCTGCCAACTAGAGGCCAAAGGATGAGATCCCTCCCGAGTGCTATTGTGGCATGAATAGCGGATGGCTATCTCATTTGAAGAAGGCACATACGGGAGGAGGTACTGGTGTTGCCAGAGGATCCATGAGATAACAAACAGTTCGCAGGTAATGACCTCAAAGAATATGAAATGTTGATTGTTTGTAGTACTAACATTGTTATAATTTTTTTTACGAATTGACACAGGGAGGCAGAAGGACCGCTACACCGGACACCAAGGCATGTCACTTCACCGAATGGATCGACGACTCCATCAGCTGGAAGGACCAGATGCGCTGGGATGAGATGAAGATGCGTGCCGAGGAAGGACGACAGGCGGCACAAAGGGCTGAAGCTAACAGACTTGCCGGAGAGCAATTCAGGAATGATATTGAAGAAATTAGAAAGGAATTTCGTGAGAAGAGGGATTCATAAGGTCTCTGAAGTTATCTGCCAGGCTATCTAAATTCTCTAAGGCATGTTAGGTTTAGAACGAGTCATGTAATTGTGTCACGTCAGTGCCAATGCAAAATGTAATAGATTGTGTAGGTCAAAGGTTAATGGTGCACCATGACCTTTTCTGCCATGCAATTTAAATTCAATGAAAGCCAAGGCAATTGAATGCAGTGATGTGTTGTCTTTTCTGTGCATTCGTTCTCACAATGTTATGAACTTAAAAATAAGAACAATGAATAGTCAAACACAATATTAGGAGCTTAAAAATAAGAATATTAAACCCCGATCTGCATTTAACTTGACGAAGAGTAGCACTAAGATACATAGCTTGAGTTTGCAATGGCATGTACGGCACACCTTTCTAACCTAAACATGCGCCGTTGCTAATCCTAACATGCCTTAGGGAAATTAAATTGACGCTTCGACGATGCGTCCAGTTCTACTGCTCGAAAGAGAAGAGAGATCCACCCGAGTGCTGTGAGGGAAAGTAGTACTTAGGGCGAGGCTCGGTCGGTGGCGCTGGCGGTGGTGGTTGGCTACTGTTTAGGTGGCATGAGCATCAACAGTTAGGGTCATAACAAACTGGTGGCGCAAAGCTTGGTGCACTGGCCTCCTCAGAATCATCAGGAACGTCATCTTGAAGGAGCCTAGTGTTGTCCACCTCTTGCTGTAGCTCATCGATGACGAGGTGGAGGTAAGCGATGTACTCTTCATATGGCTGAATTGGTGGGGGATCCACCCACCTTGCGAATCCACAGCCGTCGGGAGCCAACGAGCTCTGAACGTTGTAGAAAAACGATTAGGATGACAAATGTGGATGGAAACATACAAATCCAGGGTTATGACTTACATATCCCCTAGGGCATCGCCAGAATCGTCGTCCGCCCTCCGAAGCTGAATGCTGAACCTGCACAACACAGTACTCACCGTGCATACATCTTGGCCACCGCACCGACTTTCTGCACTCATAAGGTCGGAGGCTACGCTATGGGCCAAAATCGCTCTTGGATTCGATTGGAAAATGTTCTGCAAACTCTGGAGGAAGTTCAGTATAGATGGTTGGCCCTAAGTCGTCGTCGGTTGCCATTTTGGTTTTTGTGATGTGGGTTGAAGGGGACGAATGAGCGCGATATTAATAGACCACCAAATACCCAGGCAGTGGGCCAATGGATCCATGTGGTGTGTTTGTTGCAGTCACTCAGGAAGGACATGGTGTGGGCCATTGAATCCGTGAGGTGTGTTTTTGCAGTCACTCAGGAAGGACATGGTGTGGGCCATTGAATCCGTGAGGTGTGTTTGTTGCAGTCACTCAGGAAGGACATGGTGTGGGCCATTGAATCCGTGAGGTGTGTTTGTTGCAGTCACTCAGGAAGGACAAGGTGTGGGCCATTGAATCCGTGAGGTGCGTTTGTTGCAGTCATCAGGAAGGACATGGTGTGGGCCATTGAATCCATGAGGTGTGTTTTTGCAGTAACTCAGGAAGGACATGGTGTGGGCCATTGAATCCGTGAGGTGTGTTTGTTGCAGTCATCAGAAAGGACATGGTGTGGGCCATTGAATCCGTGAGGTGTGTTTTTGCAGTCACTCAGGAAGGACATGGTGTGGGCCATTGAATCCGTGAGGTGTGTTTTTGCAGTCACTCAGGAAGGACATGGTGTGGGCCATTGAATCCGTGAGGTGTGTTTTTGCAGTCACTCAGGAAGGACATGGTGTGGGCCATTGAATCCGTGAGGTGTGTTTTTGCAGTCACTCAGGAAGGACATGGTGTGGGCCATTGAATCCGTGAGGTGTGTTTGTTGCAGTCATCAGGAAGGACATGGTGTGGGCCATTGAATCCGTGAGATGTGTTTTTGCAGTAACTCAGGAAGGACATGGTGTGGGCCATTGAATCCGTGAGGTGTGTTTGTTGCAGTCACTCAGGGAGGACATGGTGTGGGCCATTGATCCGTGAGGTGTGTTTGTTGCAGTCATCAGGAAGGACATGGTGTGGCCATTGAATCCGTGAGGTGTGTTTTTGCAGTCACTCAGGAAGGACATGGTGTGGGCCATTGAATCCGTGAGGTGTGTTTGTTGCAGTAACTCAGGAAGGACATGGTGTGGGCCATTGAATCTGTGAGGTGTGTTTGTTGCAGTCACTCTGGAAGGACATGGTGTGGGCCATTGAATACGATTTTAGCATATCTCTATGTTTTCTTCTGAAACTAATTTTTTTCACTTCCCTTTGTTTTTCGTACATTATTCATGAAAAATGCTTTTATGAACCTAGCGGTGAAGTTTCTTCCAAGGAAGAGATGTCATAAAGCGGAAGATCGTTCAAATACAGCTTTGTTAGTAGATGGTGTTGATGAAAACTTGAACTCAAATGGAACATCTGATACTTTTGATTCAGCCGATTCAGATTTTAAGGAATACATTGATTCTGGGGGAGAAGATGGCGAAGATACAGATATAAAAGGGCATTATGGGGAAGAATACAATAGACTTTTGAGAATTGCACTGCACGCACTTTGGATTCCACTGCACGCACTTCGGATTCCACTGCCACCACTATCTCTTGTGTAAGATTCTATATAGCTCAAAACCACAGAACACAAACACAAGTCCAGTACAGGGTGTGCTTCCTCTGAATGACAGCAACAAACACATTCATGCAAGCCACGGATTCAATGGCCCACCACCTCTCCTTCCTCTGAGTGACAGAGGGGTGCGCTCTTTATATTGCACAAGTTTGATACACAACTCATCCATCCCACGACTCATCGTCAATATACATCGTACCAATGTCATCGTGGAGAGATGACCCAAAAGGTGTGCCGACATGAGAAGAGCGGCCAAAATGCCACTGCGGGTTCCGATGCTGGTTGCAAGTCTGTACTGATTCTTCAAATAAGTCCAAGTGGGGTGCTAGGTTCTTCAGATGTCCTGACATTGATGATGATTTCAAAGTTCGTTGCAATGCTAATTCATGTTTTTGTTGTTAGTGTATGTAAACGACCAAAAGCTGTCCACATGCAGGCTTGTAGTTTCTTCCAGTGGATCGACAAGCATGCTCTACCCAGTCAAGGAATACCATCACAAATTGAGACCAAAGAGCAGTACTCTGCTAGACTACAACACGCACATGAGGCCGAATGACCTTGTTAAGCGTGAGGCGGCACTTAAGCTTAGGGAGGGAGAATTCCAAGCTCGAGAGTCTCGCCTGCGTCATCAAGAAGTGCAATATTTAGCTTCGGTAAGAGAGTTGTGGCAACGAAGTAACAGGATGAAGGAGGTGGAGCGTCAGGAGGCCGAAGCACGTGAAGCCGATCGCGAGCGCAACAGAGAGGGCGCACGCCGTGCAAAGGAAGCTGCACCCGAATCCAGCAGGAAGGGGAAATATCCCCGTTGTACTCAGTAGAGCGTTAGTTCCCTAAGACATGTTGAAACCGGCTATCTAAATTCCCTAAGACATGTTAAGATTAGCAACGGCGCATGTTTAGGTTAGCAAGGTGTGCCGCACATACCATTGTATCGTAGTCGTATCCTTCGCAAAAAATACATTATCAATGTTTTAATATATTGTTATTGTGGAACCATATATTGTATAAGAACCATATTATCGATGCAAATAAAACCCAGTTCATCAATAATTTCAAAACATGTGTATGTTTGAAAAGGACCACAACATGTGTATGTAATTAAAATAATATCAAAATGAAAAAAATTCATGTGTGCGACCTAACCGCCGATTCATGTGTGGGACATAATATAATTAAAATAAAAAAATTATTAACCTATATTTAAACAATTTTCAACTATTACAATAATGAAAATAATATTTTTATACAATTAAACAATTTTCAAAACTATTTTACAGCTAACCGCCGTTTCATTTGGCGGTTGGACAAACCGCCAAACCATTCGGCGGTTAGGACAATAAACCGCCGGATGGATCAGCGGTTTGCTGAACCGCCGGTTCAAACGGCGGTTCACTGCCGTTTGAACCGGCGGTTACATCCTCTTGCCGCCGTATCATCTGGCGGCAGCCAGATGATACGGCGCCAAATGATACGGCGGTTGGCTGACAGATTTGCAAAATCTAGCATCCATGAGTTGTTTTTGAAAAATCGTAAAAAAATTAAAAAAAATTCCTTCATTTTCGGCAAAACCTGTTCTGAAAGGCCCACTTTGTCTTTAGTTTTCATGGGCATTGCAAGCGGAGGTATTGGGCCTCGCACGTGTGAAGTGGCTCTGTAGGCTGTGCAAACCCCATTGCCAGTTCAATTCCGAAGGTGAAAAAGCCCAGCTATAAATCCATCCATCCCTCCAATATGTTTTGCGACATACTACTGTAGATGTCTGTTTATTGTTTAGGCATTTCCAGTAAATCACGGACTAGCGATGCAACCGAAAGGTTAGGCTACGAGTGGAGTAAAGACGTGAATAGTACGAGCACTACCGTGACAAGCCCTACCCCCGGCTGTCCGGATTCCTACTTTTCCCAGAGCCGTAGCCGGACCCGGACGAAAGCCGGGCTAGGAGCAGAGGACCACATAGACACTGTTGTGCATACGGCAACTGCAGTGCAGGAAGGCCAGGCCATTCAGGGATGTTTGAGGAAATGAGGGCTTGTTTAGGCCCTGTTTAGTTTGAAATGAAAAGTTGGCGAAATTTACTGTAGCAATTCTAAATCGAAGAATAGGAGGACTAAACATGATCTAATTATAAAACTAAATACACGGATGGACGGGAAATCGCGAGGCGAATCTATTAAGCCTAATTAATCCGTCATTAGAGATTGTTTACTGTAGCACAACGTTGTCTAATCATGGCCAAATTAGGCTCATTAGATTCGTCTCGCAAAGTTACCGAGGGGTTATGGAATAGGTTTTGTCATTAACACACGTTTAATATTCCATGCATGTGAGATTCCCTTTGATGAATAGTGAAATTTGGCAAGTTGAAAGCAACTAAACAGGGCCGCGAATTTGATCGAATTGACTGTAGTAAAATACATTGGAAACATAAAAGCAAAGAAAAGGACACGTTTTTCAAAAAGATACTTTTGATCGAATTGATCGAATTCGGCGTCACTAACAGGGCCTGAAATTGAAACCTACCCACCAGCTCATTTACTTGTTACGGGACCCAAAAAAAACCCTACCCACCAGCTCCACTAACAACGTGACGTTGTACGGAGTAACAAATGATTTCTAACTGAAACAAAAGCGATATTTCTGTTTTTTTTCGATAAAAGGCAGCGCCCTGTGTGAGCGTACTAGTTACCCAAGTGAAGACCCAGAGGAGGAGTCGTCCCCTCCAGCCAAGGGTTTCGTTTCCTCTGATTCGAGGGTTATAGACTTTATAATAGGCGTTGGACATTTGGACATGTGACCGCGAAGTAGCTAGAACTTTCGTGCAAAGTTAGGTCCAATCTTGAGACGCCCTCCACCGACCGCTCCTCCCCCGGATGCATGCGGACATGTCCGGCCGCTGCATGCGCTCTCTCCATGCTCCGCTCACTGACGGTCTGACACGACGATGCCTGGTGCCTCCCCTCTGGAGCGCCGGCCGAACACGTACCACAGTGTCCATACATGGATGCCGATATAAGGCCTGTTTAGTTCACGACCGTCCCATTAAATATTAGGATACTAATTAAAGATATTAAACATGAATTAATAACAAAACTTATTTCATAACCCTGGGTAACTTCGCGAGACGAATCTAATGAGTTTAATTAGGTCATGGTTAGACAACGTCGTGCTATAATAAACAATCTCTAATGACGAATTAATTAGGTTTAATAGATTTGTCTCTCGATTTTTCATCCATCCGTATAATTAGTTTTATAATTAGATCATATTTAGTCTTCCTAATTTTTAATTTAAAATTACTAGTAAATTTTGTAAGCTTCTTCGCCGAAACCATTCTTTAATCGTTACGGAAACGTATAATAATTCGTTTTCTGGAGCTCGGGGAAGACATGATGATGCGTTTGCTCAGCTGTCGTCGCGGCCGCCGGCAGGTGGACTTTAGGGTGTTTAGTTTGGAAAGAAAATTTTTAATTTTAAATTGAAGATTAGGAGGACTAAACATGATCTAATTATAAACATGGATGGACGGCCCATGTTGAAAAGCGGATAAGGCGTCTCGACGCGCGCGCTCGCGGCGATCTCGACCGTTCGATCGGCCGGGCCCTCCATCGGACGGCCCAAACGTTCCCGGAGGGCCTACTAGCCGGAAACCTCGCTCGCCCATGGCCACCGGCGAAAACCTTATCCCAAAACCAGACGGATAAACCCTAGCGCGCGCGGCCCGGCGATGTCGGCGACGGCGACGGCCATCCGCTCCGGCGGGCTCCTCGCGTGCCACGTTGCGCTGCGGCGGGCTCCGATGTCGGTGTCCGTGCGGGTGCTGGGTGCGCC